>OZ010789.1:473500476-474750476 GCA_963932465.1 Maratus speciosus
ATCAATTAAAAACTTCAAGATAGAAAGTAATAACCGGAAAAAAATATTTGACGTTCTTTTTCATTTGTCAGAGGCGATTATTTTCTGAACAAATTTTCTGGGAGCTGCACCGTTCCTTAGAAATGGGAACAACTTTGAGGACAAATTTGGCTAACGCATGGCACAATATATGACCGGAACGAATTTTCGGCAACGGCAACATCATGAGGAAGAATTTTCAGGCTTTTACATTTCCCGTGAAAAGACCGCAATTCATGAGCTGATGGTCGCACAAAATCTTAAAATGCATTAAGTGTCTAAAGAGGGATATATATGATTGAATAAGCATTGACGAAAATGCATCAACAACAAACAATTTAACGGGAAGCGAGATCGCTGATGTGCTAAATAGAACCGCCAATAATGCTAGTAGCAACTCAGAAGAAGAGGATGAACAACCGGCAGAAGAAAATGTGTCACTGGAAAAATGCATAAATTTCACTGGAGAAATAATGCTCTAGAAAAACAAGAGTGTATTTCCGCGATAGACATTCTTCATTTGTATATACTACACAAAAAAAAAAAACCTTTATTAGGGTTTTTTTTCTGTAACACAGAAAATATCAATTAAAGTAAGTTTTTTTTTATATTTAATTTTCTCTTTTTCTTACATAATTATCACTTAATAATGAATTAAATTATGGCTAAAGGCACCATTAAGAATGTAGTACTACTTTTTATATTCCTAGTTACTACTTTTGATATTCCTTCAAAAATACGGCATAGTCTTGGTCCCGATGATGCCGGATTTTTGAAGTTATACTGTATATATACAGTTCATTTTCGGAAGCCGCGCCTACCACTCTGGGACGATTCCACTATCCAAAGGGGTGTCACGCTGAGATGGGCATTTTCTGAAGTTCTACTTCGGCATTCTCGTCTGCGTTGTCACTAAGTTTGGCGCTTACTTGTTTCTTATTTTATACTTCCGATCAAAGTTTTAAATTCTATTAATATCTCGTTTTGATTCAAATTAAAACTTCTATACTTAGTGTTCAAATGGCTATCGCGAGTAGAAATAAATCTTTCAAGAGTGGCAGTAAGAAAAATATATATAACGTCTTTCAATTTTGTGATCAAGAAGCAAAAAAAAAAAAGGAGAATTAATTGTTCCGATAGCTCATTCTACAAAACGAGCCTATCAAATTGCCACTGTTTCTAGTAGTAGTATTAAAAAGATTTGCTGAGAAGCAGGAGATGAGCGTAATCAGTCTATTTTGTTCACCTAAAAAAGAGTTAAAAAGAATGCTTTTGAAAAAACAGGTATAAATGAATTTCAGCAGATAAGGAGGATAACATTTAAAGGTATATTTTAACAAGTAAGCTTTTAAAATACAATACCAAATACACAATTATAATAATAATAATAATAATTTTGTTTTGCGGAAAGCAAAAATGTTGTATAACTTTTTAAAATTTTTAAGCGTTTTCGGTTTTATCAATATTAACTACAAAAACGTTTTTACATAAATCGATATTATTTCCTGAAAAGCGCATTCTTAAAAAAATCAACTAAACAAACTCCGCTCACCACTATTTTGATAAAATTAAAGCAGACCTGAAGCATGCGCAATAGCACGGAGGGTTTTGCTATCCGAAAACAAACAGTATGTACATATCTTTTGAAAACAGCCACACCAAATAACAAAAATCATGATTTTGGATTTACACGATCCTCGGATAAAACACCTTTAAATTCGCTCCCTTATTCGTTTCATTCATAATGTTAGTCGAATGTATTATTTTTCATTTTATGAATATGCTATTATTGGAAGGATGATCAGATAATTTATTTAGAAGTTCTACTAAAAAACACTACAGAGGATAAATTTAAATTCTTTAGTTTCTAGATTTAGATTTCTTTTTTAAATTCTACTTTGCATTAGAAAGATTTGTTTGTAGCCATGCACTCTAAAAAATAAATGCGTAAATTTACACATTAAAACAGGTATACTGATGATACAAAAACGATTTGTCTGTAGGTATGAAGTGGCGTGTAAATTGCCAAATACCACTCCTGGTGTGTCAATTTCAAAATACACATTGTTCTGTGTATTTTGATGATGACAAATTAAGAGGATTCTTCACTCACTTGAAAAAACCCGCTCCGTAATGTTAATCCTATGGGCAGGTTATTTTCGAATTTCTCGTTTAAATTTGAATATTTTTAAACGATTTTTTTTGCATAGGATAGATCAGGTCCATATCTAATATGGCTATTTCTTACTTTTTCGATTTCGGTTGCAGATTGTTTTTAATAAAGCTACTTTCACTTTCGGAACCGGCTTTGAAAGTGAAAGTACCTTTATTAAAAAAAATCTGCAACCGAAATCGAATAAGTAAAAAATAGCCATATGAGAGATCGACCTCAGCTTTCTTAATAAAAAAAAATCGTTTGAAAATATTCAAATTTAAACGAGAAATTTGAAAATAACCTATCCATAGGATTAACATTACAGAGCGGTTGTTTTCAAGTGAGTGAAGAATCCCCTCAAGCAGCTTAAGTGTGTAAAATGTTATCAGAGAACTCTGAAATACACAACTTAATGTGTAAATTGCACATGAGTACACTTATATCTATGAAATATACAAAAACGATGGATTTTGTAAACATAGTACATAACCTTATAGTTTGGGATGTAAATTTGAACTGAATATTTTTATGGTCTCAATACAAATTTGCATGAAGAAAAAACTCATGTGCTTGGTGTGTTTGTTCCCTTTCCAGCAGATTTGTTTTAAGACCACAAAATTGTGTACCTTTAATTTATAAGAAACAGGATCGTATGAAGTTATATTTGTTGCATACCATCTCTCTGTTAGAGTTGTTTTGAAATCCTAAAATTGTATGCTCAATTTATGCACAGAACCTGTATAATCTAAATAAATACACTGTAAAATAAAATTTCGTTAAAACTATTTCAGTATTTTCTCGGATTTTTTTTCTATCAATTTCAGTCATACATTTTCAAAGATACATCTACATCAAGAGGAGAAATTCTTTATTTAATTCAATCTACACTAAGCAAATAATACTTACCGAAACCGGATACGAACTGAGGTACTGTAACTTTCCAAAGCACTTCTTGACCATTCAGCTACTATTACACAAGCCAAGTTTTCAAGCATCGATATTTATGGAGTGCACATAAGTACACATACTTCTGTGCAATATTCTGTTCTTACACATAGTTCTGTGTAATACTATTCTTACTCGTAATCCTGTATAATATTCTGTTCTTACACAAATGGCTGCGTAAAATGCATATGCAAATTTCTGCAGAATATTCTGTTGTTACGCATGCATCTGTGTAATATTCTGTTGTTACACATATATCTATGTAATATTCTTACACATATTTCGGTGTAATATGCAAAATACACAGCTATTTGTGTATAATGCAAAATTAGTAAATTTACATTTACATACCCCATAGGGGCCCGCCGACAAATTGAAAA
This sequence comes from Maratus speciosus, assembly GCA_963932465.1. Lineage (NCBI taxonomy): Eukaryota > Metazoa > Arthropoda > Arachnida > Araneae > Salticidae > Maratus > Maratus speciosus. The sequence goes on from OZ010789.1 coordinate 473,503,975, forward strand.
AGAAAGAATATCTTTTAGATAACCCTGTTAAAACTAATGTAACAAAAACGTTCAAATTGTAGATTATGATTAAGTGGCTTATTGTGATAATTTGTGTTCATTTTTATGAGTATAGCATGTATACTCGAAGAGAAATTCAGGTTTTCATAAAAACAGTCTCAAATTTTGCCAAGTTTTTTGCTTATAATTTGCAGAGTTCTTAATATAAAAAAAGTTCTTTTCAGAAAATATGAAAAATAACATTATACACAATACCCTGCAATCAAAATTAAAATATAGTAAAAATTGTATGAAAAATGAGCAGGTTTACTAAATAATGTTTCAATGTACATTCCCGACTGCAATCAAAATATAATGTGCATAATGCGTTAGCTAAATGTATAGAGCAATTTTTGTAAAGGTCTCAAAAACATAGCTTGAAAATTCTGAAAATTATCGTCGATAGAATAAGCTCAAAATCCGTTGTTCCCAAAATGAAGCAAAAAGATGAAGAGCTGTATCTATGTAACCATTGATTAGTGCCAATATAGCATACACAATATTGCACGTACTACTGTATTTGGATACAACCCCTCATCGTTTTGCTGCCTTTTGGGAATAACGGAGTTTGAGCTTATTCTATCAACGATGATTTTCAGACTTTTCAAACTACGTTTTTGAGACTTTCACAGAAGTTGCTCTATACATTATTATGCAAATTATATTAGTTTCAGGTTTAGTAAGCCTGATCATTTTTCATACAATTTTTATTATTTTTTTAATTCTGATTGCAAGGCATTGTGTACAATGTTGTTTGTCATATTTCCTGAAAGGAACTTTTTTTTTTATATTAAGAACTCTACGAGTTATAAGCAAAAAATTTGGCAAAATTTGGGATTCTTTTTATAAAAACTTTAATTCTCTACGAGTATACATGCTATTCTATAATATATTTCACACTTTATTACAATAAGCCACTTAATCATAATCTACAGTTTGAACGCTTTTGCTACATTAGTTTTAACAGGGGTACCCAAAGATATTCGTTCTTTTTCAATTTGTTGTCGGTCCCCTATGGGGATTCGGGGGGGGGGGAATCTTCACGGAAATATATGACCTGTACTATTTTGTTTACACACCTGGAGTTTCAGGATAATTCCTCATGTATTTTTCTAGATATTTAACAAAACGTCTAAAATCGCAAGTGATCGGTCATCTTTGGCAATATAGTGCAAGTATGCAATTATAACTAATTTAATAAAGACATATATTTGAATAGCATTAAAACCGCTCATACCGTTTGGTTTTTGACTTGTTTGTCCCCATCCAGCCACAGTTGCAGTTTTTCCAGTGACATCCAGTGTTCGGTTGGGTAAACAAACAGGCCAAACATCGTCGTTAAAAACAGCATTTTTACTGAGGCGTAGAAGAGCGATGTCATTGCTCTGCCTGTTAGGTTCTTGGTATTGTGGATGTGTCACTAAGGTCTCTACTCCGATATCTTGATAATTACCTCCATTGAAGTTCGTGTCGTGCTCCCCGAGACGAGCCTTAAGTCGAGCAAGGAATTTTTTCCGACGGTACCTAGAATAACAATCACGTATGAGAAGAGGATCAAAGTGTTAATAATAGGTCGCCATAAATCGCAAGTCCTATAAAATTACTACACTATTGACCACACACTTTTTTCAGCATTTTACCAAAAGATGGTGCCAAAAAAGGTGTCAGCATAAGATGGGGGAACCTTATTCCAATAATTAGTTTCCCAGTTCAACCGTAATCATAAACTTGGGTTGATTGCACTATGGACCTGGTAAAATGTTCATGCAGTGGATACAATTAATGTTGGAAAACAAGAACTAATTAGACTGCCGTCTCTGTGTAAAATGGAATTTAGAACATTACTGGAAGGGAATCCAAGCTTGAATCGAGATTCGAACTTTGCTTCTCTCTTGCAGCCAAGATTCTAATAGCTAGATAAGCAGGTGTACATCGCCATGTACGCTAATGGTGCCTCGTGCATGTAAAATCCGTCGTGGGTACAATGTCCTCCAAGTTACCTACGAATTATATCTCTGAAGGTGCCTTGCCAGGTGAAGGTTTCGTCATCGGACCAAGGTTCTAAATTACGAGACCAACTTGAGTAGCAATGTGCAGGTGCCAAACAACAAGATATAAATGTTAAGTAACCGGCATAACAAAGTTCACAACTAAGCAGTAAGCACTGCCAATAGGATGACGATCTAGTCACTCGTCACGTTTATTGCCACTACGCGGCGATTAGGCGGTCACCCGCCCCGATGCCAGGTACCAAACCCGTTGAGCTGGGGCTAACCGTCAGGCAGAGGCCTAGTCATAAGTTTGATTGATAGATAGATAGCAGACGTACATCATAGCTCTTTAAAGCTGTAACCATACGTACTATCTTAGCATAGGAAATATATTTCTTCATAAACAGGTTCTTCAAGATGAAAACTCAGCGCGTGGAGAACCATAAAGATTGAATCGGATTGTTGTAATCTGAACATCTTCCTTATGGTACAGAATTATGTGGAGAAGATTGGATATTTCAACAAGATGGAGTAGCTATTCACACAGCTATTGGAGTTAAAAGTTGGTTACACACAAATAAAGTCCGTGCTTTGCCATGGCCTGCTAAAGGTCCTGACCTGAACATATTTGAAAATATATGGGCGATATTGGCTCGTCGCGTATACACTGGAGGAAAACCGTATGAATCTGTTGTTGATATTCGGAACACACTTAACGATATTTGGGATAATTTTTTCCACTCTATGATTCAATTTCAAACAGAGTCTTTCAAGTGATAAAGGCAAATGGAAAGAAAACTTCTTGCTAATACCTTAATTTTCCTATAAAATACTTATGTGTCATTCTACTTTTTTTACAGAGTTTTATGTAAGCAACAAAAACTATGTTATAAAAAACAAATTTACTTAATAAGTTGCGCTTTTCTTAGAAAAAAGTCTAGTGCCCTTCTCCTTTTTTTACGCAGTGTATATATACACCCAGGAACATTGAAAATAGAGCACCAAGAAGGGAGAATTGGATTGAAAAGAAATTTAATACACATAATGATACAGATGAGAAATTAACTTAATCTCAAAATCAAGACAATTAAACAAATACAGTGTGTGCAATTAAAGAAATACAGTGCAACTTCAGTAGCGTATCATATATAACAATGACATATATATCAATTATATTGAAATTCGAGTAAATTTACGGGAGTTATAGCACGGACTGACAGTTAAACCAAAATCATAAACACTTTTCAACTATATTGGAAGCAGTTAACAACAGGGTATTAGCAATAATTAACGTTACTAAGCTTTATGAAAATAAATGAAAACTTCGAACGCACCTTCATTCATGGTTTTATTTAAGAATATATATACAATGAAACGACTATTCGCATTTGCTGGATTTTTAATTCAAAAGATTTTTTTGTCACTTTTTATATGATTTTATTCAGGGCATTCCCTGTATTGAGATATAAGCAAGAGAATAGAATAGCCAACATGAAACAAGTTAAAAAGTTTCTGTCGGAAATACTTTTTTTCTTTGCCATTGGAATTCAAAAGAAAGAATTTCCAGTAAAGAATGAATAGTATTCTCATGAATCATAGTGTATAAAATGGTAACCCACTAATTTGTTTTCGATCTATACATTCGGAAAGCTTCATTCACACTTTTAAAGTTTTGTTCGTTGATATTTTCTGGGTTCAGATATAGAACCAGCGGGAAAAAATAGATATTCTTTTAGTTTTTAATATAAATAAATAAAGAATACGAATATACGAAGATATGAATTTCCCCAAATACTAAAAATGAACATTAAAATGGCGAATTTAAATTACATTTAATTAAAATACCGGGTGTCCCAAAATTGACCGATGATTTTAAAATTCAATAACTTGCAAACGGTGAGAGATATTAAAAAAATCTGTGCAGGGGGGTTATGTAAGATGTGAGGAGCTTTTATGCTGCGATTTCCAGTTTTAGTTACAAATAGTAGCGATAGATAGCGCTGCAAGCAATAGGCGCTAAACCCAGTCCCAAATTTTCGACCTTTCTCTTCTCCTATGCCAAAAAGATTAAAATATTTTGAATGGATCCCGAAGTACCAAAAATCGGGTCTGGATTTAGCACCTATTTCTCGCAGCGCCATCTATTTTTTGAATTTCAAATTAAAATCAAGAATCACACACACACACACAAAAACTCCTGACATCATACATAACTCTCCTGGAAGAATTTTTAAAATATCTGTCATCGTTTGCAAGTTATTGAATTTTAAAATCATTATTCATTTTTGGGACACCCGGTAAATGTACATAACTAATCAGCAAATAAATTATTACAACATTTGAAATTCTAATCATTATTATCAGCATCGTAACCTTTAAGTTTATTTCAACTTTATATCTATATTAAATAAATGAAGAGCTTGCGTGTGCGTATGCGTGCACGTGTATGTGTATGTGCGATGTTCAGGCAAATCTATCGCATGTAGTGATCTGAAAACTTGGTTCTGGATTCACGAAGACAAGTCTGTGAAGACACCTGCTCCTCAGATTTTTTATTTTTTATATTTTTTAAAATTAGTCGACAAATTTTCATCATTCATAAAAGCAATCCGATTTCAATCGTTTACTCCAATGTAGTAAATTTTCTTCTCTTTGCAGTAAAGTTTATTCAGAATTCGCACACGGTTTTTAATACAGTCTCATAATACATTTTTAATAATACACATTATTTAAAACAGTTTTTTTGGGGAAAATAAGGAGTTCGCTTTTTATTAAATAATTTCGATACCAAATCTTTGCCATCCAAACTCAAATTTTATATCCCTGTATGGGGAGAACATTTGATAAACGTTAAAAAAAAATACTTCAAAAATATATCCTTTTTAGAATTTTTTAAAAGTAATGAGAGTGTATTTTTTTATTTTTTTTAAACGTGAAAGAAGAACCCACGGAGATTTTTGCTTCATGACTATTCACAAGGAAATTGGAAGGCTGGTAAAACCGGTTGCTATTAACGATCGAGTTTTTCAGTTTATATTTTGCAAATTCACATTTTGACCAATGACTAATGACCATTGCAGAAAACTTGAATACCTACACAGGTCGTCAAGGCTGCATTAACTTTACTTCGATGTTGCTGAGTCGATGAATGAGTGCGTAGATGGATTCAGCAGATGGGGAACTTTGCAGCAAAGTTCTTTACATTTTGTGAAGTTTTGCAATACTCACAGCCTACTGAATCTCAGATTTTCGATTTTAATTAGTTTTTTAATTAATTTATTGTTTTCACAAACTCTAATTTTCTCTACTTTTTTTTTATTCGCTATCGGTTAGTTTGGCAAACTGTTAAACAAACAATACTTTTTTTTTTAATTTAATATTTAAAAGCGGTATTTGTTGCGATTTTTTTAAGACTCAAAATTCGAAATGAAAAGTTAATAAAGCAATTATTAGCTCAAATTTAATACCTGTTCAATTTTCATGATAAAGAATGTTAATTTTTGTAAACATTCTAACACAAAAAACAATTTTTCGGAATAAAAACAAATTCATCAAAAATTGACGATTTTTTTCCCTTGTAATTCCGGGCATTGTCTATGGCGGGTTAGTTAATTGTAAGTAAAATTGAAAAAAGTCTCAAATTGGCATTAAAATAAAAAATAAATTTATTATAATAACTAATTTTCTTTCAAATTTGTACATCATTTTAGAAAATAATTAAATCATTAAAGTAAATAAAATTAAATTTGTCCAACACTCAAAAGCTTTCAAACAAAGCGATTTCCAAAATTTCTCTAAGCAGCTGAATTTTTAAAGTCTAGAACTCAATGACATAAATATTTCCTACAGAACAGAAAATTGCATGGAAGTGTTTGGTTTGCAGCTTGATTTTTCAAGTCGTTCAGTGTCGCGAACATTTTGTTAATTAATAATTTTCATCAGTGTAGTAAAGGAATAAATAAGTAAGGAAAAAAAAAACTGTATCACAATTAGACCTCTAAATTTTAAGTTTAATGATACCCTTTTTTTTTCTTCTTTTGCTATAACTTTCTTTCTTAGTAACAAAATGTTTGATATGTGTGCGTAACTTAATTCAAGAGACCTCCCCCCCCCCCCTCCTTTAAAAAACAACAACTTTAATATCAAAATGTCTTTGTTTTAAATGATAAAAGCTTATGTTTCAATTAAAAAAAAAAAAAAAAAAAAAAGAGAGAGATCCATTTATGTATACCTAGAAGTCAACCACGTGCTGTTCCTTTATACAAAAACACGCATAATAATATAATGATAAATGTGGTATATGTTAAAGTTGATTTAATCTTAAATATAGAATTGGTAAACATTTTTAACTGGGTCATAGTTTAAATTTGAAAGTATATACTGTTCGACTAGCAAAGACGTGTAAAACTGCGAGGAAACTTAAATTGCTTTTAACTTACTCGTAAACACAATGAGCTGCAGTCAATAGCCATCTTTCATTCAGAAGCACAGCGCCACATTTATGAAGAACTTGGACAGCTTGAGGCTCTTCTGGTCCTCTTAGAGATACCTAAGGATTATTTTATTTGCTTTATAAATTTATTAAAAATGTAAAGTTCCTTCTACACTGTAATTCGAAATAAATAAAAATATATATTTCAATTAGGTATTGGTAGTTAAAATTTACTGGTAACTGCTAATCCATAATTGAAAACGAATAGAAGTTTTAGAGAAGGAGAGTTTATATTTGCTATGTGTGGAAAATACATAAACTTTTTTAGCAATTAAGTTTAAACACTTGTGTATGAATTATAGCGTCAAGTGGTTAATAAACTTACGTTTTGAAAATTTTATCGTCGAAGTATAGACGAGATTTAAAAATGAGTTACTATAGCACATCAGATTCCACTTTTGGATGAAATGCATTGAAATTCATTTTAACATCATAAAATAAAATTGGAATTGTATTTTGTTTGCATTATGATGGAGTTACATCGCAAACTCTGAATCTTTATTTTCCCTCGCGAGAAAAGTTTTACATTTCAAATTAATCAATTTTCGACAGTGTTTCAAAAGTTTTAATTTGGCAAATCAAATTTATTTATTTTATAAAATAAAGAATAGTTGTTACCCACCGCTCTTGATATTATTATTATCATCATCAACATCACCATCATTATTATTATCATTATTTTAAGTTCACTGTACTACGAAACTAGGAACACAAGTTACTTTACATTTAAGAATCTACCTATTGTAGTTTTAATGTTTTGCATTGTTAAAGAACACTAGCAGGAATGACCGAGCTAAGCTCGGTCAAAATGAGCTTTGTGTTTATCTCGATATATTATTCCCACTAAATCATTCTTGCTGTTTTAGATACAATTAGCTTGACCCTGAGACATAGTGACCCAAAATGACGCACTAATCGAATTTTTTCGAACATGCGACCTAATACAATGCTCTTCTCGAGCCTGAAAACGATGGAATACAAAATTTAGTGAAAATAGTTAGTCATATTCTAGATAAAATAAGCTTGACCCACGTTGATTCAAAAAACCACTAACCGAAATTTATCGAAAGTGTGAGCTATTTCAATGGTATTTTTGTTCTGTGAAACGGTATAACAAAAAAAAAAATTGTCAAAATTGTTTGAACATTTTTGAGATGGATGCCGTTAGCTTGACCCCAACCCATTATCACCAAAATGACCCACTAATAGAATTTTCTTGAGCATGCGACCCAGCCCACTGGTTTTATATTGTCCAGAAATGGTGTAGTACAAAGTTTTGTCAAAATCTTTTGAGCCGTTTTTTAGATAAAGTTAGCTTGGTCCTGATCCATTAGGACCCAAAATGACCCATTCATTGAATTTTCTCGTACATGCGACCCTGCTCAATGGTCTTATCATGCTCGGAAACGGTATTATACAAAATGTTTTCGAATGTTTTGAAGCGCTTTTTAAATACAATTAGCTTGACCCTGACCCATTGTGAGCCAAAATGACCCACTAATCGAATTTCCTTGAACATGCGACCTAGCCCAATGGTCTTCTCGAGCCCGAAAATGATAGAATACAAAATTTAGTCAAAATCGTTCAAGCCGTTTTTAGATAAAATTAGCTGGACCCTGATCCATTGTGACCCAAAATGACCCACTAATTGAATTTTATCGATCATGTGACTTACCTCAATTCTCTTCTCATGCCCAGAAATAGTATAATATAAAATTTGGTCAAAATGTTTTGAGCATGTTTTTAGATTCAATTAGCTTGACTCTGGCCCATTGTGACCCAAAATGACCCACTAATTGAATTTTCTCGAACATGTGACTTAGCCCAAACGTCATCTCATGACCAGAAACGGCCGTATATTAAAAAAAATTGTGAAAATGTCTTGAGCCGTTTTTAGATGTAATTAGCTTGACCCTGACTCATATGATCACTCTCATCAATGACCCACTAATCCAATTTTCTCAAACACGTGACCCATCCCAATGATCTTTTTGTGCCCGAAAACAATAGCTTACAGAATTTCGTCAAAATAGTAGAGGCGTTATCTAGATAAACTTAGCTGGACCCACGGTGACCCAAAAATGACCCACTAATCGAATTTTCTTGAACACGTTATCCAACCCAATGGTCTTTTCGTGCCCGAAAATTGTTAGATACAAAATTTAGTCAAAATCGATTGAGCCGTTCTCTAGATATAATTAGCTTGACCCTGACCCATTATGACCCAAAATGACCCACTAATCTAATTTTTCGAACACGAGACCAATCCCAATGGTCTTTTCGTGCCCGAAAACAGTAGGGTGCAAAATTTCGTCAAAATCGTTAGAGCCGTTATCCAGATAACTTAGATTGACCCACGGTGACCCCAAAATCACCCACTAATCGAATTTTCTCGAACATGTGACTTAGCCCAATGATCTTCTCGTAATCCAAAACTGTAGAATATAGGGTTTAGTGAAAATAGTTAGAGCCGCTTTTTAGATAAAAATAATTGACCCACAGTGACCCAAAAATGACCCACTAATCTTATTTTCTCGAACACGTGACCCATCCCAATGGTCTTTGCGCGCTCGAAAATGGTTAGATACAAAATTTAGTCAAAATCGATTGAGCCGTTCTTTAGATATAATTAGCTTGAACCTGACTCATTATGACCCAAAATGACCCACTAATCGAATTTTCTTGAACACGAGACCCATCCCAATGGTCTTTTCGTGCCCGAAAACAGTAGGGTGCAAAATTTCGTCAAAATCGTTAAAGCCGTTATCTAGATAGATTGACCCACGGTGACCCAAAAATGACCCACTAATCAAATTTTCTTGAACATGTGACTTAGCCTAATGGTCTTCTGGTAATACAAAACTGTAGAATACAGAGTTTAGTAAAAATCGTTAGAGCCGTTTTTTAGATAAAAATAGCTAGACCCACAGTGACCCAAAAATGACCCACTAATCGAATTTTCTCGAACACGTGACCTATCAAAATGGTCTTTCGTGCCCGAAAATGGTTATATACAAAATTTAGTCAAAATCGATTGAGCCGTTCTTTAGCTATAATTAGCTTGACCCTGACCCATTATGACCCAAAATGACTCACTAATTGAATTTTCTCGAACACGAGAGCCATCCCAATGGTTTTTTTCGTGCTTGAAAATGGTTAGTTACAAAATTTAGTCAAAATCGATTGAGCTGTTTTCTAGATATAATTAGCTTGACTCCGACCCATTATGACCCAAAGTGACCCACTAATCGAATTTTCTCGAACATGAGACCCATCCCAGTGGTCTTTTCGTGCCCGAAAATGGTTAGATACAAAATTCAGTCAAAATTGATTGAGCCGTTCTCTAGATATAATTAGCTTGACTCCGACCCATTATGACCCAAAATGACCCACTAATCGAATTTTCTCGAACATGAGACCCATCCCAGTGGTCTTTTCGTGCCCGAAAATGGTTAGATACAAAATTCAGTCAAAATTGATTGAGCCGTTCTCTAGATATAATTAGCTTGACCCTGACACATTATGACCCAAAATGACCCACTAATCGAATTTTCTCGAACACATGACCCATGCCAATCGTCCTTTCGTGTACAGTACGGTAGGGTGCAAAATTTCGTCAAAATCGTTAGAGTCGTTATCTAGATAAACTTAGCTTGACCCACGGTGACCCAAAAATGACCCCCTAATCGAATTTTCTCGAACATGTGACTTAGCCCAATGGTCTTCTCGTAATCCAAAACTGTAGAATATGGAGTTTAGTGAAAATCGTTAGAGCCGTTTTTTAGATAAAAATAGCTAGACCCACAGTGACCCCAAAATGACCCACAAATCGAAATTTCTCGAACACGTGACCTAGCCCAATAGTCTTCTCGTGCCCGAAAATGGTTGGATACAAAATTTGGTCAAAATCGATTGAGCCGTTCTTTAGATATAATTAGCTAGACCCTGACCCATTATGACCCAAAATCACCCACTAATCGAATTTTCTCGAACACGAGACCCATCCCAATGGTTTTTACGTGCCCGAAAACGGTAGGGTGCAACATTTAATTAAAATCGTTAGAGCCGCTCTCAAGGTAAAATTTACATACACGCACACACAATTTTTGCTTGCATTATAGTATAAGATTATTTATTCATAGGTTCTTTTTATTTATATTCCTGCTTTTTTTTTTTTTTTTTTTTTCCTATTTCAAAATTGTGCAAGCGAAAAAAAGGAAATAAAACGAAGTGAAAGAGAGGGAAATGCATGTATATTACATTCATATACAGGGTGTTCAGGGAATAAGACCCTAATTTCAAAACTAAATATCTCAAAAACAAAGATCAATAGAATTATGCGGTAAACGGTTTGTTTATTAGCTAAGCTGTAAAAATGTTGTACAGAAGTTTCAAAAATTAATTGCAAAAACCGCTAACAGATGGCGCTGTAATCACAATGCCTATCAATTGTGTTTTGAAGTCGAGAGCCCTAGCGTCTGATTCCTAGATGGCTTCCTATGGAAGAACGAAAATTGGGAAAGACCGCTTTTTCTTCGGGGTGATGTGCAAAAGTGGAGGCATCTCGTCACAGAATTATTGCATAAGCTTCAATTTTAGAGAATTTCAATTAGTAGAATTTTCAATAAAAAGTTTAGCAATCATTATATAAGAACTTAAAAAATATTTTATTTGGGTAATGTGCAGAAGCGGAGTCATGTGTTGACAGAATTGGGATTTGTTTCAAATTTTGTTATAAGCTACTTCGGTCCGAATACCAATATCTCTGTGGTATGTCTTTTAAACTGCGAAAAAAGTTTGAATAAAAAAATCCAAAGTCTCTGGTTTTAAAATTAATTAAGCTAAAAGAAACTCCTTTATTACAAATCATTGAGTATTTACAATAATGATTCATAAATCATTTTTTTTTTATTGTAGAGAATAGTTTGAATAAAAAAATACAAAGTTTCTATTTTTAAAAACTTAATTAAGTTAAAAAAGTAATTTTAATTTAAAAAACTGGTTTTCTTTTTTCTTTTTTCTTTTTTTTTTAATCATTGAGCACAGAAATATGGTGCAGCTTCTAGCGATAGGATCCGAAGTGTTCGAAAGGAATGCAGCATCCAAAATACTTTTGCTTTGACGTTGATGATATGACTTATCATCAATTCCTTTTAAAAAATAATTAATTTAACGCATAATTTCTGTCTCTAAAACTTTGTTTACAAAGAAAAGAAATATATGTGTTGCGTTTAAAAATAAATTAAAAGTGAAAAATTACTTTTTTATTTATAATAATTCAGGTATAAACAATAATACCAAAATATTATGCCGTGATTTAAAAATATAAAAAATAAATAAAAAGTACAAAATTATTTTTCTAAATATATGCATTTTGATTTAAATAATTATATGGCATTAAAGATTGAATTTAATAAAATATTAAAAAAATTCTTATAATGATTTCTAAACTTTTTATTGAAAATTCTATTAATTGAAATTTTCTAAAATTAAAGCTGATGCAATAATTCTGTGACCAGATGTTTCCACTTCTGCACATCACCCCAATGAAAAAATGGACTTTCCCAATATTCGTTTTTACGTAGGGAGCCATCTAGGAATGAGACGCCAGTGCTCTGGACTTCGAAGCAGTTTACAAGTATTGCGATTACAGCGCCATCTGTTAACGGTTTTTGCAACTAAATTAACTTCTGTACAACATTTTTACAGCGTAGCTAATAAACAAACCGTTTACCGCATAATTCTATTGATCTTTGTTTTTCAGATATTTAATTTTGAAATCAGGGTCTTATTCGCTGGACACACTGTGGATTATAATACTGTTTATTTAAGGGCGTTCTCAAATCCAAAAGGGCAACTTTATGACATAAGTTTTAATTTATTTTTGTTCGAAAATGCATGAAACTAACTGGTGTTGTTATTCAGAAACTATGTCATCGAGCTGCTTTTTCCATTTTTTTTGCAAACGCAATAGATTTTTCAGAAAAGAGTGTCAAAATAGGCGTTTTGACCCGAATTTCCGGGCGAAGGACGAAAAAGCACTCAATAGCGGGCGAAAAACGTGTTTGTCACGTGATCCAAAACGCTTCTAACTCAATAGGCAATTGATTGATCAAAAAATGGAAAAAACAGTTCAATTTCAAATCGTTTCCATGGCCAGACTTTCCAATTTTATATCTTTCAGTTCAAAAATGAATTTGTAAATGTGTAAAAACGTTTTGCGCTTGTTGAGCAGAGCAGTTAAGAACAGCCTTAATAGTATTTTAATATAGATTGTTTTGAATAATGCTTCTTCTAATTTCTTTGTTATCATGGTAAAAATAGGAATAACAGGCTTAAACTTTTTTTTTATTGAGGTTTTATTCATTAAAACTATATTAATAATTTTATTTTTTGTAAACTATTTATGCAAAATTTACTTACTAAGAATGGAAATTCTCCCTTTTTAGCGTTTTCACCTCCTATTATTTTGGCTGTTCTTCTAGCTGGTTTGCCACACTTGTTATAACCTAAAATGAAATAAGATTCAAATAAAAATAATGACAAAATTTAAATAATCTTTTCATTTCATTTTCAAAATCATCCATTGATAAATGTCAAATTCATTTATAACACCAGTGTTTTTTCAACTGATGGTCATCCACACCAAATTTTTTATCCCTTTTTTTTTCAAACATACGGAAGTAATTCGTCACTTATATAATGTTATAAATCCCAGAAGCAGCAGCTTTTCAAAGTATCAGGGTATTCAAACTGGGATACCCCGATTACAGAACATAAACGAAAATCATTTTTAACTGAAAATGGAATAATTTGATTTAATATGATTTGATAGCCTGAGAGGGACTGCTTAGACGAGGAAACCAAGTCCGTAGAGCATAATGTGCCTCCCGGATTCCTTTAAAAATGGAATAATTAGAACATATGATATACAGACTAATAAAACTATACAGTAAAACCTGTGAAAACGCAATCTGATTATAACAGAAAAAAAATCATGTCACCGACAAATGGAGTACCATTAAATTATAAATGATAAAATGGAAACCTGTCTAAAAAGTATTTTTTTTATTTTTTATTTTATTGTTCGCGTTTTACTATCTAAAGTAATGATACAGTTTATTTTAATAGAATTCTTTAGTTTTTCTGTGACTTTACTTCCACGATTTTTCCCCTATTCATTAAAACCTTTAGTTCCGCGAAACCTTTGAGGACCCACTAATGATGTGTTACAGACCCTAGAGATCCGCGGACCGCAGTTTAAGAACATCGGCTATAATAGATTTTCTTTTATATTTTATATATTTTATTTACTCACCAAATATGGGCAAGCAACGAATTATAATAATGCGACATGCGCCTTAGTTTTTTGTATATTTATTTTAACTACTGTAAATGTTATGTGACGCATTATTGTAGCAAATAAACGCTCATTATTCAGGTATATTTTTTAATATCATCTTCGAAAATTATTTAGAAAGTCATAAAAAATCAGTGAGGTAAAGTATTCAAATAAATTGAAAATACGTTCCTTGTTCTATTCGATGACGTAAAAAATGAAATTATGCGACATTTAGAAGCGAAAGTGATGTCGCAGGTCGTTGCTACAATTGTTATGACACCATTAATGACGGATATGTCTTTGTTTTATAACATGCATAGATTATTTTGTAACAACAACATCGACAACAACTACAACAAAAAAAAAAAAAAAAAAAAAAAAAAAAAAAAAAAAAACAAGCGTCTAAGTAATTTTTCATTTATTTATTTTTTTCATTTTGAACATTTCTCATTTGAATTATATTCATTTGAATTACTTTAATTTATTTTTATTAAGCGAAACAAAACTTGAAAACTTCCTATTGCGTTATTTTTCGTAATAAGTTTTTAAATTTTCATAAATCTGATACAAACAGTTTTTCAATAACAGTTATAAATATTAAAATAGTTCTATATTGATTCTACATTATTAAGGAATTAAAATTTAAAATACATATTTTATCCCCAATCATTTTTTTAAAGAATTGAAATTTAATGAAAGGATGCAACAGTTTTATATTTTTGGATGTTTTAAATTAAAAAAACTATTTTTTTAATCTGGAATTTTTAGAATTTTATTATTTTTATTTAATTTCTTAAATTTTAATTTAATCGAAACAAAGGCTATAGAAAACATGCACATAAAAATTAAAATGCTTACCTTTTATTAGTGCGAAATGATGATGCGTAGAAGTTAAGTAATATGTATTTTGAGAAAATCTAATTTGACCATTAGTGTACCATAGAAATTACAATTATTGTAGATATAGAAATATAAATATTTGCATAACTTTACAAAGTTTTTGATATAATATGAATAAATAAATAGTAAATAAATAAATAAATAAAATAGCTGTCTAATGAATTTAAAAACAAAAATCAAAATCTTTTTAGTTTTTATGCATTATGCTTATAATTTGTAATTTTCTTATTACAGATTTTCCCTTGTGAAAATTACAAAATGAACTCTTATGAAATACCATTTATTTATTTTATTTATTAAGAAAAAAAATCTCAATTTTTCTGATAGCTATTTTATGATTAAATCAGTAAACTTTCAAAATTAAAACAACACATTTTAAAATGTCTAAAAAATTCCCTTTGTTTCTATCAGAAAGTAAAGATGGCGCCACTATAAAAGAATCTCTGTCTGCTCAAGAGATAATTCTTTATGCTTTGAAATTTGAATAATAAATATAAATAACTTATTAGATTCGGAATAGTATATGATCGCTATCATTATATAAATGAATTATTAATTACCATAATAAATAATTTTTTTAATTATATACAATTTAATAAATTGTGTGGGGACTTTAAATCATTTTAGTGTTGTGGCAAAAGCACTACTAACTTTTCAACTTGTTGGAAAGTGTTAAAAAAGGTGGGAAATATACAGGGTCTCCATTCTCAACGGTGTCCAATGGCTAATTCCTAAATATTTGGTCATAGACATATAGTTCCAATTACAAAAATGTCTTAAATGAAGTAAAGAAATATTTTAAAAGCGATTTGGTTCAGTAAAAACATTTCTTTAAAAAAAAAAAAATAAATAAATAAGACATTTAAATTATTATACGGTTCCCTGGTCCTATAAGTTATATTTAGTAAAATTATCCTAAGTAATACAAAAAAAGAAAAAAAAAAGTCCCATTATTCTACGATTAAAATTGACCGAGTAATAGCTGTTTACAGATGAAGTATATTTTTTGCTGCATATTAGGGGTCATTCACAAATTTAGTATAAATATAATTTCGTCAGATATATTAAAAAATGCTTGAGAGTAAAATTAACATTATAATACAATGACATATTAATGCAAAATATACAATTTGTAATAAAGATATAAGAAGAAAAAAAAACAAGAATTTTTGTTAAACAAAATGATGAAAATTAACAGCCTCAATTCTTTACAAAATAATACATATTTTAAAATGTTATTAGATTACACTAGACTGCAAAAGTTGGGTTATGTCATGTTTTTTAGATTTTGATAATTGATTCTTATGTATTCTGTATCGTTGAATCAGAAATTGACCT
Source organism: Maratus speciosus (assembly GCA_963932465.1). NCBI lineage: Eukaryota > Metazoa > Arthropoda > Arachnida > Araneae > Salticidae > Maratus > Maratus speciosus. The sequence goes on from OZ010789.1 coordinate 473,520,077, forward strand.
TAATTTTTTGCCATCACGTAAAGATTTTTTGCAAATCGTAAATTTTAAAGTTAAAAATAGAAAAAATAGCGAAAATTTGATACTATAAAATAGATTTGATTGTTGTGTTTTTAATTTTTGATAATTGATTTTCATGTATTTTTTACCACTGAATCCGAAAATGACCTTCATTTTTAACCATCAAGTCAGGATTTTTCGCAAATAGTAAATTTCAAAGTTAAAAGATTCAAAGTTAAAATTAAACCCCACATCATCGGACCCCTCAACTGTTTATCTGAAAGAATCCCAGCGTAAGCGTAAAAATTGAATAAATTATTGAATTAAATTAAATTAAATTAAATTAAATTAAATAAAAAAAAGTTTTTAAATCTGATTTATAGTATTAGATTTTCGCTTAGCTTTGACATATACTATTTGCAAAAAATTCTAACGTGATGGTTAAAAATGAAGGTCATTTTCAGATTCAGTACTAAAAAGTAGATAAAAGCAATTATCAAAAGTTAAAGACACAGCCATCTTCTGTATTTTATAGTATCCGATTTTTGTTATTTTTTTGAACTGTGACAATTTATGAATTGCAAAAATTCCTGACATGATGGTTAAAAATTAAGATAATTTTCGGATTCAGTGCTAAAAAATGCATAAAAGCTAAAAAATACAACCATCGCAGTCTTGTGTTATCTAATCTAAAACTTTTTCTTAAACTTCTTCACGGTAATCTATCCGAAATTTTTTGTGTAAATCATAATAATATTAGATTGTCATCGGATTTAGGTCAGTATGTAAAATTTAATCTCGATCCGATATTCGAAAGTGAGTTGTTCGAGTACAAATTTTGAATTGGAAAACATACATACGATCGTCGAAGTTAAATAAAAATAACATAATTTTTGTTAAAAGAAATCATGAAAAAAAAAAAAAAAAACCAGTCTCAAATCCTTACAAAATAAAACTATGTTAAAATACAATTATTTTAGCCAATCTGAAACTTAATAAAAGTTAACTCAATCGTAATCTTGTAAGATTTTTTTCAAAGCGCATGAAAAAAGGTTCTTCCAATACTTTAAGCACTTGGTATATGACCCATCAAAACATGGCCGAACTCTTTTGTGTTCACATGCAGAAAAGTGGTATCATGCATTTTAAAGTTTCATAACTCGGTCAAGTTTAGTGTTATATGAATGGAACTTTTTTTGTCTTAATTGTCAGTGAAATGGGAAAGTTTTACTAAATATAACTTATAGGACCGGGGTACTGTATAAAAATTTAAATTTCGTAATTTTTTAAGAAATGTTTTTATTGATTCAAATCGCCTTTAAAATATTTCTTTACCCCATTTAAAATATTTTAGCAAATGGAACTATATGTCTATGACTAACGATTTAGAAATTAGCCTTTGGACACCGTTGAGAGTGGACACCCTGTATACAGAGTTGGGCAGTATCGAAAATGCATGTATTTGAAATACATTTTCAAAATACATTTGTATTTTGTATTTTAAACCGATAAGATCAAAGTAGTTTCGTAATGTATTTTCCGATGGTTTTACAAAGTATTTTGTATTTTGAAAATACTCAAAATACATTTTTTTCCAGATTTCAAACTGCCATGTTTAAACCGCAGAGAATAGTTGCGATTCCCTAAAAGGAAATGCATGCCTGTCTGTTTTGACTAGTTTTCAAATTCTGTTCTGGGAGTTAATATAAACACAGTTTTCGACTATTCGAAAGATAAAGAGGTTGATGAATATGTTGTTTAGCTTCAGCAAACGTATTCTTGCTGATTGGTTACAAAAATAACCTTTATATATCTTAGTATTTCTATGGGAATTACAAGAAAAAAACATGTATTGTGATAGACCGGAAGGATCTCCTCCCCCCTTCTCCCCGTGCGGGGGCAAGTGCAAGAAGATATTATTACTGTTGAATGCATTATGTAACAAAAGTATATTATTAAGTACTTTTAAATTGTAACTATTTCTTTTAAGTGTTATTTGATATAAAGTTATTTCATATATAAAGTGATATTTTATTGACTTCTCTTGAAACAAAGTATGTAAAAAATATATGTAACCACATTTATATACCACTCCAAACAAAAGAAAATTTAAAACAAAAAACATTTAGACATTGATAACGATATTATTATGGGGGGGGGGGGGGAGTTCGAGGGATCATAACGTATGATATCGTAAGGGGGGTTCAAGATTACCAAAAAGTTGATAACGTTATATATGCATAGCCCCTATGCTGTGTGATTTCCGGGATAACTATATCTAAAAAATTAATGAATAAAATTTAATCCAATTTGCATTATTTTAGACCTTCAAATAAATTAATGCTGATAAAATTCGGGGTGCATCGCTCATCAGGTCTTGTTATGCTGTGTTTTTAATGCCTAAAGTGACATGCATGAAAAACTCGCGTTTTTTTTTTTTTTTTTTTCAAAAAGACAAAATGATCATATTTGTAAATCAAATTGAAATGAAATAAGTACCACGTAAAAAGTACCTTTTTTAAAATAATTTTTTGTTTCATAGTAAATTTATTTGATTTTTTAAAATCTGTAGTTGGCAGGCTATATAGCTTGAGAGCTATATATCTCAAGAAGTTAACACTTTCACGCCGGCGTGCATCACCGGTGGGTCATGCTTGACTGTCCCATCAGGCGGCGTGCATCACCGGTGGGTCACACTCTATTGTTCCATTGAAGGCGTGTACTACAGGTGGGTCACACTCGACTATACTATAAACGGCGTGCACTGCATATGGGTCACACTTGAATATTCGAAAATTGAGTAATAAAAACAATTCATTATCATAAATTTAATACATTCACGGCGGGAAACGAGAATTGTCGTTTTCATTCGAAAAATATCATTGACTAAGGGCGTGGCTTCTACCTTACAGAAATGCATTTACATCATGTTGTGCATATTTCTTTAGATTGACAGACATTTTATATTAAATTCGTACATATGAAGTCAATAAAATCATGTCTCTAAGTAATTTGCTTACTCCTTACAAATTTTCAGATATTCACAATCAACTCTACTTGTTATATTCGAGTTCAATTCAATAAATATGAGAGGGGCGGGGCATTACATACAGTATCTGAATAAGCAACAGTACCGCGCCGCCAGATGAAGCGAAATATGAATTCGAGCGACGTCTCACAGCGAAAAACATGAATATCGGCGCCAGCGTGAACGTGTTAACCCTTTCCGGCAAAGTGTGCCCGGGTCGGGATACCTAATTTTAATTCTAAACTTACGAAAGGCACCAAGAATATTTTAGTAAAATTTTGCTTTTCTAATGAATAGTTAAAATAATATGTTTTTAATTTCTAAAAAAGTCTTTTTAAAATTCCGGTGTCAGTCAATCATTTCATCCTTTTACAACAAAAATTGCCCGTGCCGGAAAGGGTTAAACAAGGAATTTTATCAAACGTCATCATATTCAGTTAGTATGGATGACATTTTGGTGTATATCGCGCTACAAATGGTATTTTTTTTTTTTTTCCGAGATCTTAAAATCTCTGCACCTATTGAATAGAATTACACCAAACATTTTAATGCTTTTTCTGGAAATCAATATTGTCTCACTTTTGGCTTTGAACACTCAAAAGCAGGCCCTGCTACCCTATGCCTCCTGAAAGAGATTGCTTAGTGGATCCAGAATCAATTGATGTAATTTAGCGAGCGTGGTTTGCCATATTATTTATTCCTAGTGAAGTAGTATTTATTCCTACCTTTAAAAGGTAGTTTATTCATTACTAGTTACTTTTGTAACTTTCATACACTTGTTGCTACAATCTTTCAGTTTTGTTTTTGTTATCGTTCATTATATTAAAATAGCACTTAATCAATATCAAATAGCAATAGCTTTTTAATCTTTCATTATAGTTTTAATTGATTTTGCTTCTTTATTTTATAATATATATAATTTTTAATTTTTAAAAATTGAATCAGTTTTACAAATGAGCTTTGCATTTGCGTAGTGCAATTTAATGCAAAAGGATTTTTTTATTTTTTAAATGTATTTTGTATTTTAAATGTATTTTCAAAATACATGTATTTTGAATTTTGAATTTTTGAAATTTGAAAAGTATTTTGTATTTTAAGTTGTAAAACCAATGTATTTTGTATTTTGTATCGAAAAATGGTTTTTCGATGTATTTTGTCCAATTCTGCCTTTACATACCTAATACTACCCGAATAAATAAAAATATATATTCTTTTATGAACAGTATTATGCGAAACAAATAATGAATATGTTTATTTATTTTCATATCTTATATGTGATGTCGCAATATATTAACTTTCCCCTGTAGAAGAGTTAGAGGTCTGCAAAGGCCGAAATTTCCAGGCCCGCCCCGGTAAAAAAGTTAAAAGTTCGGCCCGAGCCCAACCCGACCCGGCCCTGTGAAAAAAATTATTGATCCGGCCAACCCGGCCAGGTATAACAGCTAAAAGTTCGGTCTGAGACCGGCCCGGCCTGTGGGAATTTCTCCAAATCATTGATTTTTACGTCGATTTGGTTAAAACTTTCTCTTGTATGAGGAGTTCTGACCACAAATATTTATATAAACTTTTTTTCAGGTTTATCATCTTCATTTTTATAGAAATGCCGCAGGCTGCGATTTTTTTTTTTTTTAATGAATCGCTTTTTCCTGTATGTAAATGTTTCAATTATCATTAATATTGTTAATCCATATTCCATGTATTCAAGTGTTAAAAATCTGAAAAATGCTATACAGTAAAATCTTCTAAGACTCGATTACATAGAAAAGAAAAGAAAAGAAAAATGCGTTATAGAAAAATTCCCTTCTTAGCAAATGTAAATGTATTATATATTCGTTTCTTACGTATTAGTATATTAATTTTGCATGGATGAACACGTTTTTCAGTTTAAAATAGAATTCCGTCATAGGCAGGTTCTTTTTTACCCGTTTGACTATATTTTAATTTAGCTATATTTTAATAAGCATAGAAATCTACTATTCTATAAAATAATAAATTTTAATGTTTAATTGTAGAATAATTAAAAAATGTATGCACTTTTTGCAAAAATCTTTGGACCATGCTTAATTTTACTGACCTTTGAAAGGACAGGACACGCCGAGACAATGATTTTCATACGGGCTGGCACAAAACCAGGACTAAAAATTTTGGGCCGTGAAGACTAGGAATGAAACCGTACGATTCTTCTGGAAAAAAGTAAGTCCCGAACCCGGCCCGGCCCGTAAAGAATAGTCACTAGGCCCGTCCCGAGCTTTCAGGAAAAAGTATGGCCCGGCCCGAGTGCCGTGAATGAAAATAGGCCCGAGCCCGGACAGGCAGGCTGGGCTTCGGGCCACGGGCCGGCCCATGCAGATCTCTAGGTAGAGTGCCGTAATTAATGAAAGATCCTTACTTTGTGATTTACCTGATGAATTCTAAGATAATTGCTCTTCAAAATAATTATTGTTTTAAGATTCTGTCTTGTTTTATTTTATTTGTTATTTATTTTTAATTTTTTACATTATTAATTAATTTTTCACATCACATAGTGTCAGAAAATTCAATTAAAACGTTAATGTTCCTTTGAAATTGTAGATATAGAAATACAGTAGAACCCCGCTAATCCGAAATTCCGATTAATCCGAATCGATTTTATTTACGAAAATTATTTTCGAAAATTTTATTTTCGAAATTTACTGTACTTGAAGCATGCCGGATTACGAAATTTCCCGGATTACAGGATGAATGTCGGGGAAAACGTGTAGAAGTTTGAATTAAATAAAAAATGGTGGTAAAGCATGCTTTTAGGTAGCTTTCATTACAAAAAGCTACCTATTGCAGCCGTTCGGAGGAAAGCGATTTCAAAAAATTTTGGTATATTTTCATCGATCATGACCCCCAGACCCCGAAACCACCCTCCGTTCAAAAGTTGATATATATATATATATATATATATATATATATATATATATATATATATATATATATATATATATATCCATATATATAACCATTAATTAAACATTACCGACCATCATCAAATATCTGATCTTTGTCATACTGTAACTCTCGTATTTATGAACCGATTTGGATGAAACTCGGTGTGTACATAGTACATACCAATGTCTCGACCGAGTTCGTTGGCCAGCTTCATCCGCCATCTTGTTTTAAAATGGCGGCCATTTAGCATTTTTAAAAAAATTTAAAATTTGAAATGTGGTACCAAAAAATTAAAAATTGAAAAATATTTTTTCCTTATGTATTTGACCTTTATACAAAGATTACGGAGCAATTTTTGTTTTGTCTATATCTTAAAAAATGGCCACTTTCAATTTCTAGCGTGGCTGACATTTTGAAACGAACTGATATTTGCCACGTGATAACAGGCGTGTTTATGAACCGATTTAGATAAAACTCCGTGTGTTCATAGTACATACCAAAGTCTCGACCGAGTTCGTTGGCCAGCTTCATCCTCAATCTTGTTTCAAAATGGCAGCCATTTAAATTAAAAAAAAATTAAAATTTGAAATGTGATACCAAAAAATTGAAAATTGCAAAATATTTTTTCCTTATGTGTTTGACCTTGATACAAAGATTCCGGAGCAGTTTTTGTTTCGTCTATATCTTAAAAAATGGCTGAATTATAGCACTTTGAATTTCTAGCGTGGCTGACATTTTGAAACGTCCTGATTTTTGTCACCCGATAACAGGCCTATTCATGAACCGATATGGATGTACCTTGGTGTGTACAAAGTACATACCAATGTCTCGACCGAGTTCGTTGGCCAGCTTCATCCGCCATCTTGTTTCAAAATGGGGGCCATTTAAAAAAAATGTAAAAATTTAAAATTTAATATGAGGTATCAAAAAATTGAAAAAGATTTTTTCCTTATGTGTTTAACCTTAATATAAAGATTCCGGAACAGTTGTTTCGTCTATATCTAGAAAAATGGCTGAGTTATAGCATTTTTAATTTCTATTGTGGCTGACATTTTGAAACGACCTGATTTTTGTCACGCGATAGCAGGCATATTTATGAACCGATTTGGATGTAACTTGGTGTGTGCATAGTGCATACCAATGTCTCGGCCGGGTTCGTAGGCAACCTTCATTCGCCCTCTTGTTTCAAAAGGGAACATTTAAAAAAAATCTGTAAAATTTAAAATGAGGTATGAAAAAATTGGAAAATGAAAAAGGTTTTTTTATGCGTTTGACCTTGATAGAAAGATTTCAGGGCAGTTTTTTTTTCGTCTACATCTTAAAAAAAGGTTCAGTAATAGCACTTTGAAATTTCTAGCATGGCTGACATTTTGAAACGATCTGATATTTGTCATTCGATAACACACGTATTTATTAACCTATTTGGATGTAAGAAGGCATTTGGATAGTATATAGCAATGCCTCGACTAAGTTCACTGGCCAGCTTCATCCGCCATCTTGAATCAAAATGGCGGCCATTAGATTAAAAAAAATTATATTTAAGCCGGAAGGGGAGACACTTTTGGGGTCCAATATTTCCGATAGATGGCTCTGATTGCAACAGGGTATCAGGAGTTTGGCAAAATGGCGATTTTTACTGAAGAAAAGGTAAGCGCTTTCCTGCCATTATCTAGTAATACTGATCACCCCTTGGAGGCGTGCTTTCAGTTGAAAGTCATAGCGGAAATATCCAATCGTAGTACCTCTTGGATTGTTTACAAAAGAATCAAACAAGAAACAAGGTCAAATCTTTTCAGAATGTTTTTACGGGACTGGAGTTTTTTAAAGGCCTATTTCGGATCTGGTTTCTTAAATAAAATAGCAAGAATTACTTCTTGTTGTACGTAAAAACACATACCTTTTTCCTATGAAGGAAAGGGCAACATTAAAAAAGTTTCTCTTGTGGGGCAAAGATTTTTTTTCTCAATCATCGGGCAAATGCCAAGCTCCCGTGTCTTTTTATAAGATTCGAAATAACGATTGCCTCTGTATAGCTTTTTCTAGATTTGTTTTTAAATGTTTCTTTGTGATAAAAAAGCAAATATAAACTTTATTTCTTACAGACAAAGATGATAATAATTGTGAGGATTGTACAGATTTCATTAAAGTAACCTTCAACGCAGAAAAAAATTATTTGAAATATTGTGAATGATAAAAGGCAGCCCTTATTATCGCATAGGCAAATCGGGACTTTGCCCAGGGGCCCCCAAACCCATATATTAATTATAAAATATTTACTCCCCCCCCCCCCCTTCAATTCCAACTCTTAAAATTTTCAAATACAAAATACGAATTTCATCTTTTTTAAAAGATCCTACTAAACTCTCTGAAAAACAAATTTCATTTTGAACACACAGAACTCAATGCTTTCGCAAAGCTAGCCTCAACCACTATTAAATAAGAATTAATATTTTGATTTTAATAGATTGTATTAGCAATGAACTTAAATCATATCTAAACTTTAGTGGTTGAAAATAATTAGTTCTAACTGTCATGAGCTAAATTTTCTTCTGTATTCAAAGTTTTTTTCTTTTAACTTTGAGTAAATATGAAAAACAAACCCAAAATTGCCATCTTTTTAGGTTTGTTGAAAAACACTTTTTACTTGTGAAGTAAAATGCATTTGATTTGATATTATATTGTGTGTAGTTTAACTTAAAAAGGTGTAAAAGAAATTAACTTGATAAAGACATATTTACATGTAAGACTACATATTTAACACTCTTCCATAAGTTGAACTTATTAAATTTATCTTAAAGCAGTATAACAAGTTGCTAAAGTTATATAAAAGAGTTTTGTTCTGTACTAAGAAAATTCTTTTATAGTATTTTTATTAATTAATGTGCTTAATTTAGAATTGACGGAACTAAGAATTTTCTTCTTTTTAAAATCCAAGGTGCGAAAACATTGTTTATGTATTACAAATATGACTGACAACCGCTCTATTTGAATAATGTTGCAACGATTCGAATGGGGACCCCTAATTTTATCTTTGCCCAGGGCACCAATTAGTCATGTCGGGGCCCGATTAAAGGACTTTCGGAAAAAAAGAAAAAAAAACATGCATATTAAATGTGAAACTAGTACTATTTTTCATGCATTTTATTACCTGTATTGTATATTATTCCGTGATATTTGCAATTAAAAAATAAATTTTATTAGTTCAGTATTGCAATACAAGTTGAGTGTCATAAACTGCGTTCCCAGGGTACCGCGCGACGTTGCGGCGGTCCGGATTTGAGGAGCAAAGTTTGATGGTGGCACACACTATAATAATAATCAAATACAGAAACTCTTGAATAACGGACACGTCGGGAGAGTGTAATTTGTCCGCTATTCGAAAGTGACTGCTATTGAGAAGTAAAAATGCACAGATATATAATTGTTAGGCATAGGGGAAAATGTACTTTAATAGAGGTGTCCATTATCAGGGAGGGCCTGTCATAGAAGTTTAACTATACTTACAGAAGTAGAGGACAAGTTCACTTGCCATAAAACCTTTGATTAAAAAATAATTATTATTTTTATTGTAATACAAATGCTGATTAGGAATTACTGACAGGCTTTTTAAAAAATACCAACGAGCCTTTGCCTGGTAAAAAACTTATTTTACAACATTAAAAATAAACATACATTAAAAATAAATAAACAAATAAATTCCTATTCAAATTGCAAACTTAAATGATAATTGAATAATTGAGTATCCATTTTCTTGTAGCAACAGTTCGAATATACTACATACATTCCATACAGAAAAGAAATAGAGCAAAAGCATCAATCAATCAATCTTCAGCGCGTCCTATGAAACCCCGCCCTAACAAAAGGGTTGCCGAAATTAACCGGTAACTTTAAATCGCCGAAATCTCGCCAACATGTAATCTCGTTAATATCATGATAAAACACCGATAAATTGACTAAATCTACGAAATATAGTTGCTGTTCATAAAAGATATTGAAGCTTGGTACTAACCTGAATTTTCGAGACCGAAATTAAATTTTTTGGAGCCTATTTACCAGCATTTAAAATTGAAAACGTACAGGAAAGATGTTATATGGAATATTATTTTTACTTCTGAAAGGCAGATGGCAGCACCAGCAAAAGCTAATTTCAATAATTCGGAATGTGAACAGGACATATGTAATAATGTGAACAGGATTGATTTTACTAGATCTAGTTAAAAAATTTGAAGATTATTAATTATTTGCTGAATATATAGCAAAATAAAACATGTTAAATGAAAATTTAGATATTATATTTCACTAAATGCCAGTTGTAAAGAATATGTATCAATCTTTTAATTACGAAAATGAGAAGTAAAAATCCATAGTCAAAAACTGGAGGGTACACGTCCCCCTTAAAGTGAGGTGCAAAAAATTTAGAAATTGAAAAAGGTTCCTTTCTTAAGTATTTGACTTTGATATAAGGATTCCGGAGCATTTTTTGTTTTGTCTTTATCTTAAAAAATGGTTCAGATACAGCAGTTTGAATTTCATTATGTGGGTGACATTTTGAAAAATCTCATTTTTTGCCTGCGACAGCACTCATATAAATCAAGCAATTCCGATGTGAGTGAGCGTGTGCACAGGAATTACTAAGGTCTCGACCAAGTTCACTGGTTAGCCTCATCCACCATGTGGTCTTAAAAGGGCAGGCACTTCAAGATATCGCCGAATTTGGAAACCAATCATAACTTTAAATAAAAGCAGCTTGGATAAAGCTGACTAATTTCGCGAAATTCTCATTCATAAGGATTTAGTATTGATAAAAATTAGTACTGAATTTTCTATAATCTGTTTCCACTAAACTGAGCTTCGTGTGTTTGAATAACATAAGCTAGCTTTTTTAAAAATAAGGAATTTGAAAGCTACCTCTTCCTCTCGGCACTGGCCGGAAGGACTTTTTTATTCTTTAAACAGCTTGAATAAAAATAATAATGATAATAATAATAAAACTCAATAATGTAGTAGTACAACATATGTGTACGAATTTAAAATGAAAAAGTTCACTGTAGGCCTACTCGTAAAAGCCATCTTTAAAAAATCAGTTTTCTTTTCCAGTCACTATAAAATTATTTTCTAAAATGCAAAAAGTATTTAATTCAGATGATAAAAATGTATTGTTCCTTTCAACAATTTGATTTCCAAATTTTCTAGAGAAATGATTTTTTCTACCACTCGTCGACGTGCTGACTGAGCTTTTATAGATTCGCAATTTTGAACCGTTTGTAATGGGTTGTTACGTAATTCCTCTTTCTGAAGTTCCATTGGATTATTATAAATATCAGGAGTGATTAAACAAGGAATGCTATTTTCTCCGAAAGTCGTGTGGATTATCAGCATGCCGGACCTTAGGATGCCGAATTAGAGGATGTTTACTGCACTACTGCGTTCTTATAACTTTCATTTTTTTTAGCACGCATCTTCTTCTTTTCTATTTTTATCGGAATTTCGGGTAATCCGAACAGGCACCGGTCAAAATTAGTTCGGATTTGCGCTGTTCTATTGTACAAATTTTTCATATAACTTTGCAAAGTTTTTCCTATATTGTAAATAAATAAATAAAATAGTTCTCCAGAGAATTCATAAAACTAAAGTCAGCGTAGTAATGAGCTTTTCTTTTTACAGTGTAGCTAAAACAAACTCTTATTCAAAGTTTAAACTTAGCATTGTGCTAAGTGCACTTCGAAAGGAGGTCGCAAAGTTGCAACTCCGCCTTGGTCTGTGCCACGTTTTTCTAGATAGGTTTTTAATTAATTTTTAAAGGCACGGGAGGCGTATTGAGAGATCCACTCAATGCAAATTAGTCGCGAATCCCATAGTATTTATGTAATTCATTCTAATTAAATTAGTCCGTTTTAACCAATTTGATGTTTATTGCTTTTATTCTGCTACTGGACATAGCTTTACAGAAATATATCATTAAAAATTATTATCTAGGCTTTAAAAGCCGATGGTACATAAAGTACGCCGCCCCTGTAATTATGTATATCCAAACTGCCCGTGTCTTTACGGGTTAGGCAGCCTAAGAGAGATTGCTCAGGGCCGGGTAGGCCTGCCCCTTTGAGCTTAACGTATATCTCGGTTAATTAGCAACGATTTTTTTCGAAAATCATTATCAACAATGCTTTTATACTTCTGCTGCGATAAGTACCTCCAGCGCTCCCCAATACCTTTGCTGAATGCCCGCAAATCGAAATTTGTGTGTAACAGAAAAATGCGCTTTTCTCAAAAACTATATATGACCTAGGGTAATCGGTATAGTTTTCCTGCAAGGTTTAAATTAACGCCGACTACCTCTAATATTGTCATAATTTTAGTTTCAATAGATTCGTAAATAGAGGGTGGGAACATATTTTTGCACTACATTTTCGACGATATCTCTGAAAATATAATACCTAAAATTAAAAGAAATGTATTTTTGACTCCAGCGTTACAAAAGCTTTCACACGGTATACTAAGAAAAGTTTTTTTTCCCAAGTAACTTAAATAGCCCCTCCACATTTTTCCTAAATACATTTGTGAATGTGTAAAAATCTGTAAATATATGTGTCAATAGTCTTTATTACTTCCCCCAATTTCAACTTTCCACAATCCATAATTTACGAGTAAAATAGCTGTGATAGATAGACAGACAGACACAGGAGTGATCTTATAATGGTTCCGTTTTTACTTTTTAAGTACGGAATCCTAAAAAAAAAAAAAAAAAAAAAAAAAAACTCGTATTTGGTACATTTTCAGTGAAATGCATGCTAATTGTTGCCTTTTGTTATTTTTTGGTGGATATGATTTATATCTGGCTGCTCCGAAAATTTCTAAAGGAACCCTTTTTTCATGTAGAGAATGATTGAGATACATAAATAATTTTTTATTTTCAATATACATTTATCGGCTACTATGACTCAAAATTGACAAGTAATTTTTTTTAGTTTGCCTGTTTTACATTATCGCGATGTATTTATTCTGTTGTGTATTTCTACTTTGGATATCAATGACACAATAAAATAGCGCTAGAATTTGAAATTCAAGTTGAGACGTGCCTTACATATTATTACAGCCGTGTTAGACGAGAACATCAGAATACATATTTTTTTTTAAAGATGCTTTTTGCTTTGAAGTTACTGTATCACACTTCCATTAACCATACTAAAACTATACATTGATATATTGCACATAATATGACACTGATAATATTGCACATTTCATATTTGGTATATCGTAAGTGAAATGCATGCTAATTCTTGTATTTTGTTATTTTTTGGTGGGTGTAATTTATATCTGACTGCTCCCAAAACTTCCATATGAAGCTTATTTTCACGTAGAGAATGGTTGCGATACGTAAATACTATTTAACATTCAATTTACCTTAATTTTAAAAGTTCTACGAAATCTTTTTTTTTTTTTTTTTTTTGTATTGTGTTTACGTGTGTATATCAACATTATGAAAGGTACCTATTATATACATTTCATGATTAGTAAAACTATTCGCAAGGTTCAGCGTCAATGTGTTTGTGATTGTCAGTTGACATGTATGGTTTTTCTATGATTTGTCTCAGAAATAGCATTGAAATTCTATAATTAAGCACTAAATAAAGACGCTTAATCTTCTTTGCAAAATTACCTGTCTATCATTCCAACAGGTGCCTCTAAAATCCGTTCTACGAAAGTTAAGTTCATTTTCCATAATTTTTATTCAGTGCCTACAATAGGTATAACAACTATTTTTTTCAGCAAACGAGAGTGATAGTGACTAATAGCAAATCTTCTATAATTCTCTAATTTTCATCGTAACAAATTGCAACAACAAAGTTTAACTAGGTTGCTTTCCGTGGTTGAAATCAATTAGCGATTTTACCGTTTAAGAAAACATCCAAAACAACTGCATTTCATAAATTCGTGTATAACGATACAACGATTAATTGAAATTCCTCACAGAAAAATAAGTCAGACAAGAATTATCATTATTTTTATGTTCTGAAAAGACCTTCTATTTCAATCCTTTAAATGTCCGAATAGCTTTATCCAACATCTCTATTTTTTTCAATTTATTATTTATACACCAGCTTAAAAATTGCATAGAATACTTGAAATCCTATTTCATTTAAAATTAAAAAGACATTTTAAATTCAGACATTTAATAAAACTAAAAAACTTGTAAATTCTGCTCTTGGAAATAATAATGTCCCGGCCATTAATTTTCGTTTTATTTCGGCAGCTATTATCTTATGTTTCGGCATATTAAATTCGAGTCGGAAGTTAGTGCATTTTCAACTTCAAAACCTGCTGCATTTTGCTGAGCCATATGTGTATTAACTGTGTTTTCGTAGTTTTCGGCAAACAATAGCAACATAAGAAAGTTTTTAATCTATAAACAATACATTAAGTCGGGGAAATTGGTTTTACTCAAACTATTTTACCTTGTCAAGCAATATTAAAGAGCATAACTGGACTTTAAATCTATCTTCCTACGAACATAAACCGGACTTTAAATCTATCTTAATACATATTCTCAAAAGTTGAATTAGGTGTGTTATATCATGGTTTGAACTTTGCCGTTGGTAGAAGTAAAATATAAATTCCGAATTTATTGGCTTCAATTGAACCAGTATTATCTGTATAGAATAGTACCGTTAAATATTTTGTGAGAATTGAAATATCAAATATAATATTGAGACACAAATACTTTAAACCAGAAAATTATTCTTATGATATGCATATAGGGTAGTCCGACCAGTAAGTGAACAGCCCGCAGTGAATGAACAATTAGTAAATATTTAATTAGAAAAAACTTTCCACTAGATGGGGTTACAGCATTTCCTTAATTCTATTCAGCAGAAAGCCATCTCATTCCCGATTGGTTATTGAAGCCACATGACTTTGATTTGAGAACATGTTTTATTTTTCATATCTGAGAAACACATGGTTTCTGCACTGAAATAATAAGGTAAGTGCTATGTCATTTCATAAGTTTGATAAGAATTTATTGCTTTTATTTGCATTCTGCACTAATTTCATTAAACATACATTAACGATACATATTATAACTATATTTCTGATTGTTTTAACCATTGTAGAATATATACAATTTGAGAATAGAGGGTATTTAATAACTGGTTACTCAAATGTTAAAACTCCAATCAATTAAGACCTGTTCGTTCACTGGGATCTGTCTCTGTTGCAGTGTTGCCAGACGGCTACTTTTTTATAATTCAGATTTCTTGATTGGAATCACTTTTTTGAAATGGCAAATTTTCCCTTGTTTTCGCTTTAATTAATTTGTCATTAAATAAGGCGAATTTTACTATTTCTAAAAAGTAGTGCCAATCAAGAAATCTGAATTAAAAGAAAGTAGCCCACTGGCAACACTGCTCGGTTGTGGAAAATCAAAGCAAAATACTTATTTCCTTTTTGTTTTATTCATTATGTATGCAAGAAATTCACTGAATGAACAGAAAACTGCCTATAACTAATGACGGAACACAAGTGTTCATTCACTGGAAGAAATACATTAAGCTACTTTTCCTAGTGACTGACTTTACGAGTATGTTTCTGTTTCTTTTATAGCCTATATTTTGAATTACGTGATTTTTGAACAATGGTAAAAAATGAAAAGTTAACATAACAAAAGAACATATACACACACATTTTTAAAGGTAATAATTATTGATGCGCTTCACATCTTATTTTTTCATTGTTTTTAGAGACTGTTAGAAATATTCTTACTTGTGACCAAGAAGATTCTTAAAAAAGGAAATATGGAAGATTCAAGTACTCCACAGAAGGCCTTGAAAATGCTTTCCAAGGTATGAGGACAGGTCATCTCAGTTTGAACAAGGCATCTCTTCATTTTATTTTAATATTCCAAAAGCAATGCTGTCTATGAAGCTGCGAAGGAAAACTATTGAAGGTAGGCATATGGGACATTGCCTCGTATTTTACTTCCAAGAATAAAAACTCCTTGAAGATTGGATAGTTGGAAAAGAGAAAATTGGATTTGCCAATCATAAGGATGAAGTAAAGAATGCTGCTTTTTTGCTTTTACTGCCCGAAAGAGACTGTTCAGACTAGGAATTGAGTCTGTAGAGCATAAATGTCTACCAATACGCACGACAGAGGGCGGAGTGATACATACAGGATGTAAATAAATGTTACAGTAGCAAAGTTTGTGAAAAAACAATAAGGACATTAAATAATACAATATTATATAAAGTAAGACAATATTATACAAGTTGCTGCGACCCGACATTGGGTACTGAATAAGGGGGAATCCAAGCCCCTGTCTCAGTGATGGAGTAAACCTGAAAGGCCACATAAGAAGTTTAAGATGTTTTTAAGCTTTGAGAGCAAAGTCGGGCGCGATAAAATATTTGCTAGCTAATCATCTAGAAGAACAGGAGGACGGCGGATATGCCAGCGAGTTGCTAAAGGACAATTATAGAAATAATGAGAGGCAACAGTAACATCACCGCACTCACATAGAGGAGAAAGGGTTCTTTTGAACTTAAAGAGGTATGCCCCAAAGGGACCATGACCGGTAAGGAAAGCTGTAGTGGATGGAGTGAACAGAAGAAGATGCAAAGAAACCGCTGGGACCAGATCATAGATATATCTACCCTTATCTGAGTAGTCCCGGTAATCCTGCCATTGTTTCATAAAATGAGCACGACGATGTCTTTTGATGTGCGAATGCAGTACTAGAAGTGAAAAGTCAACTGATGGTCTAGCAGTTGCCTCTTTTGTCAACATATCTGCCATTTCATTTCCCAGGGTACCCTTATGGGCTGAAACGTGGCTTAAATAGGTTTTCCAGAGAAGATTTTTGAGAAGTGATTTTATCTCAATAACCTAGGGATTTGTTGAGCCAAACGAACAGATAGCCTGCAGGCTTGAAAGACTATCGCTAAAAATTGAAATTAAAAAATTTTTAGTTCTATTGAGAAATCCACTCTAAGGCTTTAAAGATGGGAGAGGGCTCCGCTTGGAAAATGGAATTATTGTTATCCAACCTGAAGGACTACCGATGATTCACTTCACTCCCTTTCGTAGCGCAGAAAGCTGCACCTACTCTGGTAACAGTGCGTGAGCCATCGGTGAAGACCTAATCTAATCTAATCGCCCACCCTGGGAACCTGCTTGTGGCTGATGGTTGGGTCAAGCCCCTAGCCCAGGGCGGGATGTTCCTTGAAGAGGAAAAAGAATTAGTTAATTATGCAAAATAAAATTACTACTAGATAAGTTCCTTAATTATTAATACTTAAGAGATAAGATAAAGTTATACAGCATAAGCAAAACTTGAGTTGAGTAACCATTATGCGTATATATTTTTGAGATGAAGGAGCAGCAGTGAATGGGGGATCAATACTACCAATTAAAACTAGTTTTGTTCATCACATAAGTTTTCACAGTACTCCACAGAATAAGATTAGTTGAGTAATAATATTATACACGATTTGGCAACACAACACAAAATGTAGTAAATTAATTTCTGGTCATCGGTGAAGACCATAACATTTTGAGTGGGAGAATAAGAATTTATAGTCGGATTTACTTGGAGGTGGGAAGTCTCATCTGCCGGATGAAACTGCCAGCCAAGAGTCTTACATTGAATTATCATTTGTGGAAAATATTGCTATGAGATAGCTTTATTCTCCAAATGGATGATGTTACTTTTAGTGAACTCATATTTAATGGTAATGGAAATGGGAGGAATCCCTGTCAAGATATTGAGAGCATCACTGGAAATGGTTCTATATCCCCTAGAAAATTTGCAAAAGAAACATCCTTTGTATAGAAACTAATTTATTAAATGCTGCGTTTGTAAGATTCCCGCCCCCCTCCCCAAACAGATGCCCCATAGGTAATA
Source organism: Maratus speciosus (assembly GCA_963932465.1). NCBI lineage: Eukaryota > Metazoa > Arthropoda > Arachnida > Araneae > Salticidae > Maratus > Maratus speciosus. The sequence continues at coordinate 473,537,917 of OZ010789.1, forward strand.
ATTTTTTCAACAATAGTAGAGTACCAAATTTTTAGCATATGGCTTTTAATACCCCAAGATTTAGTAGTTAATTTTTTTGAGTTATGATAAAATTTTACTAGTTTGAGTTTAATGTAATTAATATGAAAGAACCAGTTCAAGTGCTCATCTATTGACAATCCTAACAATTTAAGGTTAGAGACATGATGGACGCTAGTGCCATTTATTCTGATGGTGGGTTTCCTTTTAAGTTTATACGGTTTTGCAAATGTTAGAGCTTGGGATTTATTAGTTGAAAGTTGCAGATGCCTTGATTCCAGCAGCTGACAGAAAATTTTAAGAGCAAAAGCAACTTCCAACTTCAAGTCCAGATGCCGAAACCCAGAGAAAATAAAGCTGAAGTCATCCGCGAACGCAAAAAACAAGTATCCAGATTTTTCGAATTCTGAGAGAATTATATTAGCTATGAGGAGCCAAAGAATTGGACATAGGCAGGAACCCTAAGGACAAACCTTTTCTGTGGGTGGATAGGGGTTCTCGCTCCCCAGTTAACAAGAATGCTTTTCACAGAAAGATAAGAATGAATGACTCCAGCAATGTTACCCGGACAATTTAGAGTGCTATGTTGGAGGAGATGTCTCTCTACTCAAAATTATCGAAAGCTCCTTGAATATCAAGAGAGACCAGGGAAGTGTATTTGTCTTCACTAATTTTAAAAGCACAGGAAGCCAAGATTTTAGAAAGAATTGGGTAAAAATCTCTGGGAATATGCTAAAGGAACGCTTGAGAATTCGGAAATCAATAGAGTCCGCACCAGGAGCTTCGTTATCCTTTTATTTGCCAAGAGTGGCACGAAGTTCGGCATTAGAAAAATATTTATTAGAGTAATTAGAAAAATTAATGTCAAGATTATTATGATTAAGATATACTGTTTCACCAAAAAGATGGTTGGTAAGGAATTCGAGATTATTACGTCTAGACGAGGAGTCCGAAGGCCGCTCTAGGAGAAATTCATCCGGCGTGAAGAACTTCCCAGAAGAGAAATTTTTGTGCAACAACAAAGGGATTCTTCTGGTTCGAACAAAAGTACCTCCAAGCTGCGGCTTTGGTATCAAGAATAGAGCGTTTGTAAATGGCAGCTTGTTTGTTGTATGAGGATCCTTTTTCTGTAAAATCCTCCCGTTCAAGTTTACCTTATTACTGAAATCGAGAAATACAGGCCCAAAGATTTCAGGAAATAGAATCAGTTTATTATTATTATTTTTCTTAAAATCTGTAATTTATGATTAATTTCAAGACTTAAATGTGACAATTTTTCAAGTTAATTAATTATCATTCTAGATTTAAAAAAAAACCGTAATTCAGTCAAATCATGTTATAAGTTGTTTGTACAAGTAGTAAAATATATAAAATAGTATGAAACGTGAGTGTTTTTAAATTCCTGCCTGTTCGTTCACAAGAACATTTTGCGTTTATTCACTGGTAAGAACTGTTCATTTACTTGGTTTTTGTATCGATTCTTATTAAGACACCGCTAACATCCCAAATAAATAAAATATAAACTTCCTTTTATTATTTTATAATCATTTGTATACCAACACATGTATTTGCAGTCAAACACGTGTAGGTAATGTTTATTAAAATATTATGAATCATTAAAAAAAATGTGCTCAAGTGTTCATTTACTGGTAGGACTATTCTACAGAAAACTTTGCCTAATGATAGTTCGATTATAATACTAGAGCTTATAAAAGCCGTATGACCGTAATTTTAGATAAATTTGTTTCTATAAATAAAGCTCTTGAATTGCTACAGAATACTTATGAAGTTGTAGTGAAAGACATTACACCTACTATACAAAGAAAACTTAATACCTTACTTAGCAACGTTGAAAAATTTAAGGGGACAGTTCCGCTTCAATCGATCGAAAATGCTAGAAAACCGATTCAATTTCCATACCTTTTCACAAACTAACTAATAAAGCAAGTTCAATGAATTTTTTTGGATTGTTATGAAAAATAGTTAAATTAATTACAAAAACTCAATTAGGTAATATACTTTTTTTTTGTTTTCGTAATTACTATATATCACTGCGTGCATGATATCTCGTGTTCGTTTTAATTTATTAACTTTAAAATAGATTTTAATTTAAAGATAACACTTTGCTTAATATAATGAACTAAAATCTTTTAATTTTCTTCATTTATAATATTTATAATTAATAATAAAAATTAAAAAAAGAAAATCTGTAACATTTCTCGCGTGTTTTATTAAATAAAATTTTCCTTATTTATGACAATACTAATATTTTAATTCATTTTATACAGAATTATAATATTAATGCACTCAGAAAATTTCAACCCATTACTTTTAACAGTTTTTGAGAAATTATGCGCGGAGTAATATAGTAATTACCAAAACAAAAAACAGTATGTTACTCAATTAAGTTTTCCTAATTAATTTAAATATTTTTCATCAATCTGATTTATTTATTGTAACAAGTAATACTATCCCAGCAAAGAGGAAATTGCTAGCCAGCAGCAAGATAGGTTCTGGCAATGATGGAGAAGTGCTGGCTGATGGTCTACCACTGCATGACCACTGCTGGACAGCTTCAGTCAACTTTGCTGTTGGAAATCATCAGATAAAATTCTGGTGGGCATCCATTTTGTCTCATGCGCTGGCCCACCCCTACATGGAAGTGCACGAACTTTTGCAGTATTATAGCTGGGAACCCTTACGCTAGGTGGCGCTGCGAATATCGAAGACATTGAGTATTTGAACACAAATCTGAAATGAATATCTTAACACAATTTAAGCTGTGAAGCTAATTTTTTTTTGAAACTGTAAAAAATATAGCACCACTGCCACCAACAAAATAAATAAGTAAATGAATAAATAAATATATTCTTTATATCAACGCACTTTTTTTTCTCCTTAAATCTGGTTTTACTAGGTTACAAAGGATTTCGGTTTTCATAATTTACGCTGTTCAGAATCAATAATAAAAAAAAAGCGTATAAAATACATAGGATTTCTATACAAAAGAATAATTTCTATACCAGTTTAATGATCGGGAACGTAAATCACAAAAGAAACAAACTTGAAATTGTGTAATGAGAGCATAAAAACTACGAGCAATCGTAGCGTACGCTGAAAGCACGTGTTCATGTCCAATCACGAAAACCAAGCAGCATCGAGCGCGGTCAGTACTTGGGAGGGTGACCACATCCAGTTCAAATATTTCTTTATACATTTCTATTATAGACACTTCTACAGATGTCTCTATAGCTCTTGGTGAAACTAACTTTTAGAAAAAAGAGCCATAATTATATAATACTTTGGTTTTTTTTTTTTATAGAATTCTATAAGAAATTTTTGTAAGGGAAAGTGCTGGGCCAGCTGCATTCGGCTCTGGCACTTTCCGACAGGTTTAAGTAATGGCACCCTTCCACTTTACCGCTGATAGCACTGCTGGCTGCCATCTTTTTTCCAGCTGATGGCCCACTGTTTCTTTCTTTGCTGGGATACTTAACAATCCAAAAAAGTTTAATTGAATTTGCTTTATTAGTTAGTTTGTGAAAATGTATGGAAATTTAATCAATTTTCTAGCATTCTTGACCGGTTGAAGGCGACTGTCCCCTTAAAACAATTCCTACTTATCTTGCCAAGAAATTAAGATGTTACACGGGTACATTTCCTGCCTTTTACGAATTACCCAAAATGCACAAAACAGTACCCACTTAAGGCCAATGATTGATTATACTAGATCCTACTACTCATTACTACTCATTACAACTTATCAAGAGATTTATCAACTTTATTGAAACTATTAACCGATGATTTTATTCATAGTCTAAAACCTGCTTATCAATTTTTGATGATCTTAAAATCTTTCTATTTCTGCTGAATTGTATAATCGTTTCACTTGATGTTGTATCTGTATTTACACCACTGCACATTATTTAGAAAATATTTAGAAAATATGACCAAATTGAAACATCGAATTTAATTTAGACATTCTTGCAATTATCGAACTTGTACTTTTTTGTTTAACTTCTAACTGCTTTACTTTTAAAAGTGCAATGTATAAACTAATTAACGGCCCAGTTATGGGATCTCCCATCGCAGTAAAAATCGCCAAAATTGTAAGATGGAATTTATTGAACGGAAATAATATTACTTTTAGTTTCCAAAATTTATATTTCTGGAGAGGATATACTGACGTTGTTTTGTTTTTTAATTGCCAAAAATGACAATTTAATTGAAATTTTGGAAAAAGTAAATTCCATATGTCCATCTATACAGTTCACAATTAAAAGTAAAACTGACTGTAAACTCCTTTTCTTAGATATTTTGATTGAAAGAAAAGAAAAATGTTAACCATCAAAAAATTTTTATTTCAGTATACCGTAAGGTAGGGATGCACAACCTGTGGCGCGCGGGCCAAAAGTGGCCCGCGAACTTCGTAAATTTATAGCTAAAAAAAATGCAATATTTGTCTGTATGTTCGCAGGAAAAAATCGTGAATTTCGTCATTTTGCCGCGGGAAAAATTGAAAATTTTGTCAGTTAAGAATGGTTCATTTCGTTGATCGGGTGCGGAAAAATAGCGAATTTTGTAGATGAAGCTCGGAAAATCGCAAATTTTGTTGATAAAATACGGAAAAATCTCAAATTTTGTCGATAAGCTGCGGAAAAACCGCAAATTTCGTTGATCAGGCGAGGAAAAATCACGAATTTTGTTGATAAGGCGCGGAAAAAATCGCAAATTTCGCAGATCGGGCAAAGAAAAATCGCGAGTTTTCTCGATCGGGCTCGGAAAAATCGCAAATTTCGTTGGTCGGGCATAGAAAAATCCGAATTTCGATGGTTGGGTACGAAAAAATTGCGAATTTTGACGACCAGGTATGGAAAATCGTAAATTTTGCTGATCGGGCACGGAAAAATAATAAAGTTTGTCGATGAAGCGCGGAAAAATTGCAAATTTTGTTGATCCGTTGCAAAAAAATTGTGAGTTTCGTCAGTCGCGAGAAAAAGATCGCGAATATCGTCAATTTGCCAAGGGGGAAAATTGCAAATTTCGTAAGTCAGTTAAGAAACGCGAATTTCGTTGATCGGGTGCGGAAAAATCAAGAATTTTGACGATTAGGAGCGCAAAAATCTCAAATTTCGTTGGTCGGCTTCGGAAAAATCGCATTTTCTTCTGTTTATCGCGAGAAGCAATTGCGAATTTCGTCGATCGAGCGCTGAAAAATCGCAAAATTCGTCGATCGGGTGCGGAAAAATCGCGAATTTCGTTGGTCGGACATGAAAAAATTCCGAATTTTGTCGATCAAGCGCGGTAAAATAGCAAATTCGTTGATTGGGCACGGTAAAATCGTGGATTTTGCCGATGGTGCGTGAAAAAATTGAAAATTTCGTTGATCTATCTGCAGAAAAATCGCGAGTTTTGTCCGTTTATCGCGAGACAAAAGCGCGAATTTCGTCAATTTACCAAGGGAAAAAATTAGAAATTTCATCAGAGTCAGTTAAGAATCGCGTTATTTCGTCGGTCAGGGACGGAAAATCGCAATTTTTGTCAATCGGTTACGGTAAAACAGGTTTTGTCGATCGGGCTCGGAAAAATCATAGAATTTCGTTGATCGGGCACGAAAGAATCGCGAATTTTGTCGATCAGGCACAAAAAAATAGCAAATTTCATCGATCAGGCGCGGAAAAGTCTCAAATTTCGTTGATCGGCTCCTCCCGCCTCCCTTCGTTCATAAAGTTCAAATTTTTTTTCAGCACTAGCCACTTTCATGCCTATATTTGTTTTTTAGCACTTTTAATAAAACAAAATTTACTCCCTCGAATAAAGTCAAGGAATATTATCGTTATTTGAAAATAATCCTTGCTATATCTCTGTTATACATACAAATGTAAACTTTTGATATATCCTTGCCAACTGAATTAGATATGTGGCTGATTAGGGGAACCTAAAGGGGTAACCCCCCCCCCATACCCCTGAAGCCATACTTTTTATCAATTACAGACCACAGATCACCTCCTCGAAATGGAATTATCTCCGTGTTACTGATGTGGCCCTCGACAAGTCAGACATTTTTGTAAGTGGCCATTCTCTTAAAAAGGTTGTGCACCCCTACCGTAAGGCAATATTTTCTGGTCAATATTTCAATTTTAATTCTGAAAATCTCGTCTCCTACAAAATCGTTGTTGTCAGAACCTTAGCTCAAAGAGAAAGAAAATATTGTAGCAACAACGAAGTCTTTTAATTAGAAAAAGAAAAAATCTCCACTGATTGGAAATATAATGGTTACCCTATGCGATGGCTTAAAAGAGTTTTTTCAGAGGAATCTATATCATTCTCCATAAACTATACGAGTCCAACAATTTATGTTTTTATTCCATATTATAAAAAAATTCCAAAAAAAAAAAATCTAATTTATTCAAATTAATTAATCTAGCATGAATATATTTAGAGACAGCCAATGTTCTCGCTGCCGCTCGCCATTGCGCCAAATCGCGACAAAATGCTTCATTTGGCAAGTAAATAAACAGGGGTCTGTCCAGACTTTTATTTCAGGGCCTTTTTTGGGAAACTGTGAACAGCTTTTTTACATTTGTGAAAAATTTAGTCCTAATTTTGTGAATTTGAAATGATCGTTATATTCAGGTTCATTTTTATATGTTTTTAAGAAGATATGTGTATGTAATATAGTACACATTTTTTCTTATATGTAAAAGTGGCAGATAGTTTTCACTCTTAAATGATTAAATTTGTGAAAAGTTTAGAGCTGGAAAATGTTTGTGATAGGCCTATTTTTAAGAAAAAGAATTTTGTGAAGGGTCCATTTTTAAGGTGAAAAGTTTTGTGAAGGGTCCTGTTTTGAGGTGAAAAATTTTGTGAAGGGTCCTGTTTTGAAATGAAAAATTTGCAAAGGGCCCTTTAAAGGACCCATTTTTTTAAAAAATAGATCCCAGATAAACGATTAGACTCACCAAACTGCGAGTGCTAAATTTTTGCTCTTTTATGGTGTGTGTCAGTACAGATTATACTCGGATTACTTGGGTTCTTGTTACATCACCATGAATTTAGGAGATATCGTAGATTTTATTTAGAGAAACGGCCTACAGCAACTTTATTCTAACATGCAACATGCGACACTTTTCTGCAATCTTGCTACTACACTCAGTGAATTGTGAGAAAGCTTTGAGCGAGATGAACGCAGAGAAAACTAAATTGAGAAATCGAAAAGAATAAGAAGAGACATAAGAAATACACTACGTGGCTAATGATGATTGGTCACTTGCAATTTTAGACGTTTTGTTAAATATTTAGAAAAATACACAAGGATCCCTCATAGCATGCATGGTCACGGTGACGTCACTGTGACGCCACTGCAAGTCACTGTGGTCACGTCACATCTGTGACCGAAATGCCACCACTCAGTGATGTCACATTGTGACTGAAATGTGAACTTCTTAGAAAACTTTAAAAACTTACGAAAATTCTTCAAAACATGTTACTTTTTGTAAAATTATATTTTTCTGGCAATTAAAAAAAATTGTGACGTCTCTGTTATGTCACTGCTATGTAACGTACGCCACGTCACATATGTGACAAAAAAACCAGCATATTGTAAGTCACAGTGTGACAAAAAATATGAACTTCAAAAATCTTTGAAAATGAAGAGAAATATTTTAAACAGCCACGAGTTACAGCGGCATAAGCAATGAAAATATATTAGTGGATAGCAAATGGTAAATTCCGTCACTAAAGGGTAGGGGGGGGGGGGGCATAATAAATAAAGTGCACGATACAAGCATTAATAAACTAAATTTTTAGGCTATATTTTATCAATTTCATATCTAAGACAGTGAATGTATACTTTTTCATGATTTCAATTTTATCTAGCATTTGGATAATATATTTACAATTACGAATATTAAATTTATACACTTTACATATTGAGTTTGCTGGGAGGAAATTTCACTCTTTCTTTCTTTTTTTACCGAACAGAATTATTCGAAACACTTCTGTGGTTTCAAACTAAAAATTTTCTATTACAGTTAAATCTGCACCTTTTAATGAGCATGCAGAAAGAGTCTTCAGAGTTTAGTCATCTATGCATTTCTTGCTTTAGAATATTTTTATAATTTGTATTCAAGTCATAAATTCTACTTCTTTCAGACTTTTAAAATAAAATTAGCATTTTCCGAAAATAAAGGAAAACAAACTTTACTTTAAAAAAATAGAAAAAAAAGGGGGGGGGGTGTCGTTAATACATTAAATTTATTTTTACACCTTTTAAAAATTTAAACAATGTTTTATCTAATAAACTCTAATTATGAATATTATTATTATAATTATTTAGAAAAAAGGAACTTTACAATACATTTTAACTTGAATTATTTGGTACGGATAAAAAGAAAAGATTAAATACATTGGACATTTCTTCAAATACAAAATTATAATGAATGATACTTTCAGAAAATTTCTGCGCGTTCAAATTCCATATTTCTTGTATACAAAAACAAACAATCTGTAACAAACCATCTGCTCGAAAATCGTCTGCCCACAGAAAAATAAAAATATGAGAATACGCGGGAAATAGTTCACTTGTTTTAGAACAACACGTCTACAACACTTTAAGATAAGGAAATGACCATTTTAGGATACACGGATATTAATGGAACGTGCATGTAAGTTTTATTTAATTTAAATATTTTATTCCTGGTTGTATATTATGAGTTAAATAGCTATATTTGTAAGCGACTGATCTTTAACTGTCAGAAGCGTTATTTTCCAATTTGATAACTGTGAAGAAAAATATTTTAATCTGCCATAGCTTGAAAAAAAAAAAAAAAAAAAAAAAACTGCGCAGAGACATTCATGCGTACATTCATACTGGAATTAATATAAACGTTAATTTACTCTTACTTGAGATTAAAAATGTATGGAACGACAATGATTTGGAATTATTTTATCGGCTTCTTACTATTTTTTGATTACTAACATTTATAGTTATTATTATTTTGGGGTTAAATATGATGTTCGATTATCATGAGATTACGAAACTGTTTCGGATTAGAAATTAACATTATACTGGGAAAATGTATTTTTAACATATTACAGTAGTGAAACATTTGAAAGAATTTTCTTTTAGTGCTAATAATATTTTAAATTATCTTTTAAAATCCTAAATCTTCAAACCAATGTTTTCAGATTTAACATTTGCCAAAATTATAAAATAATAGGAATTCCTTATACCATATGGAAATATTTTTGAGACATTGTTAAATCTAATAATGCATTTAATTTATCTATTGTAGTTTGCTGTTGTTTAACAGTACAATTATATATACTAATTATTATTTTTAGTGTTTTTCAAATTGGTATATTTATTTTTTTTTCAATTCTATGTAAGCATTTTTTCTGTTTGTGATTTTAATCAAACATTTAATTATAGACATTCTGAATGGGTTATTAAATTTTCTTCTATTGTAAATTAATTTTCTCCGTGTATGATTCGGGTAATTATTGGCACTAAAAAGTAAAATATGATATTTAAGCATTGAAATAAAGTATTTTTCATGCCTGATAGGAAGTTATAGATTAAACTGCTTTAGTATATATTTTTTTAAAGTTCATATAATACAGGATACATAATGTAGGACACAAGTTGAAAAGTGCTTATGACTTCGGTTTGTCTCTCCGTCTGTCCGTCTAGCAGTCTGTGCGCACTCTAACTCTCGAAAATATACTCGGATTGCCCTGAATTTTTTGGATGGTATTGACGTTTACCATCGCACGGTACCTATTTGTAATGAAGTTTGTAGCATGCTTTGTTCATTTACAGGGACAGCCAAAAGTTTTCCGTTACATTACGGCCTATGGGAAAAAGTCGTTTCAAATGATTTTTTATGATTTTACGCACGCTTTCAAACAGAATAAAATTTATATGCATTTATGAAGTGCACTAAAATATGCATTCTGTTGACTATGCGATGCAAAGAATAGTTATTGTTCATTTACAGGACTAAAAAAGGAATTCAAATACATAATGATATAGAGGTAGAGGGAATTGTTTGCGGCATACTTTAATTATGTTAATCTATTTCATAGATAATGAAATTGATGTATGTCGCTGATGTTTACATACTATAAATTATTTCATGTATAATAAGAATAATACGTATATAGCATTTACAGGGACACACAAAATCTTTCAGATACCATATTGTATCCGAAGTACTGTTCATTAGCGATGATTGCTGGAAATATATTTTTAATTATGATATGCACTTTTATGATTCACTATATTTATGCATAGTGTATGGTGTATATAAATGCTATAATTCCTATACAAGGCTACACAAAAGTATTCGTAAGGATTACTGGGTATGGGCGCAAATTGCTTAAAGGTGGTTTTTAAATGAGTTATGCTTTTTTTCGCTGAACTGCATTTAATTTACCAAGAAATATTTGTAGAATATAGATAAAATGATATACAGGGTCACGTAAAGAATTGGATACATGGCCGTCTATATATTATAATTTCTGGAAATGTGATTTCAGCAATTTTAAGAGTGTCTTAGTTTGAATTAAATTTTAACTAAATAGTGGCGTGTAATAAAGATTTTAGGTAAACTACAGAGTTGTACAAAGGTATTCAAGTATGTTTCCATACATTAGTATAAATTGCTGAAAATGAATTTCAACCTGTTAGGCGTTTTCTTGCTAAACTAAATTTTCCCATTATATAGTATATATACATTTAAAAAAAGGGTACTCAAAATTGAGTAAAAAGTACTCAATTTTAAATGAGTCACATGCACAAAATAGTTCCGATCCAAATGTACTCAAAGTTGAGAAACACATGTACTCATTTTTTATTCCATGGCTGTGATCAAATATGAATCGTTATGTACTGCCCCCCCCCCCCCCAAAAAAAAAAAAAAAAAAAAAAAACCCTAAAATGTAAAGTAAAAATGTACTGACATTTATTTCCCGTCCAAAGTTCTTAACAAGAAATGTTTAATTGATTATTTATCAAGAAAAATAGCAAAATTCTTAACAAGATACTCAAATCGAATATTTTTATGACAAGAACATTATTTCCAAGCAATTATTTTTAAAATGCTGTGCATAATTTAATATTTACATTAATAAACATCATTTATGCCGCCATAAATGAAATGAACCATTACAGGGTACAAAACTATTTGTTTGTTTGGGTTTGATAACATGTGATGCTTTAAAATAGAGAAAGCATAGGTTCATTTTTGATCCAAAAATATTCAATTCAATATGAGTACCTCGGTTTGCTCATTTTTGAGTACTTCATTTTCTTCAGTGTATCAACCTACAGATCAAATAAGGGCTGTTTAAAAGAATTGGAAAACATATTTGGCTATGGACGGTAACTGCTGAAATGAGTTTTTCAAATGTTTTATGCGTTTTCTAAAATGTTTACTTAGTTATCTTATTTACGTCATTTCCCTAAATTACGATGTCTTGTTAAAGCATTCAGAAAGTGTTGGAAAGTATATTTTAATCTATGCTTAACGCATGATTTTTCTTACTCGTTTTTTTTTCTTTTTTTTTTTTTTTTTTTACTATTTCCGAGATCAGTCTTTTCCTATAAAACATACCAAATCTATTTAGCTCATATTCACAAAGTACAATATACACGGGAATAAAAAATTTAAATAAATATCGCTTATCATGCCGCTCTATAAATAATAGTTGTATTAATATCCGTTAGTTTCCATGTTCGTATTTAATAAAACAATGACAAATCAAAACAAATTAAAAAACTTACACATTCTAAATATCAAGCATAGAACTTAATAAAAAAATATGTCAGTTGATAAGCATTGTTTTTTAAGTGGAAAAATGTAAAATGTTGTAGATGAATAGGACTCCAAAGTAGCGATATTTTGCTAAAAAGTACGGTAAAAAGATAAGATTTTATATTTACAGCAAAATTTTATTTTAAAATTCATCGCTGTATTAATACTTAGAAATTTTTCCAGAGAGAATCATTCGCCTTATATACAATATTTCAAATGAAAATTAAATGTCAAATTAATTGCTTAAAAGGCGCAAAGGCCAACATTGTGTAAAAGATTCCATGCCGGGACTCGAACCCGGGCCATCAGTGTAGCACACTGACATTCTACCGACTAAACCACATGGAACGACGCCCAGCCCGTAAAATTTTTCACTATTACATGTTCGCAAGGCTACAAACGCAGCATAAGATGGAATATTTATCGTGAGCCACCGACATGGGGTAAACACGAAACTTAATTAAATCCAGCATCGATTGAAACTATATTAATAATTGGAAATTTTTCCAGGGAGAAACATTCGCCCTGCATACAGCATTTCAAATTAAAATTGCCTTTTAAGCAATTAATTTGAAATTTGACTTTCATTTGAAATAATGTATGCAAGGCGAATGGTTCTCTCTGGAAAAATTTCCAAGTATTAATATAATTTCAATCAATGCTGGATTTAATTAAGTTTCGTGTTTGCATCATGTGGGTGGTTCACGCTAAATATTCCATCTCTTGCTGCGTTTGTAGCCTTGCCAACATGTAATAGTGAGAAATTTTCCAGCCTGGGTATCGTTCCATGTGATTTAGTCGGTAGAATGTCAGTGTGCTGTACTGATGGCCCGGGTTCGAGTCCCAGCATGGAATCTTTTTCACTATTTGCGTCTTTTAAGCAATTAATTTGAAATTTGATTTTCATTTGAAATCACAGTGTTTATGACAAGTTCGTCACAAATGACACATATTTCACAAATTGGTCACAATGTGACTTCAAAGCATTGTCGCTTTCGTCACAGGTTCGTCACAAAGTTAATGCCAAAATAGTCACAAATGACACACTTTTCACAAATTTGTCACACCGTGACTTCACAGAGTGGTCACAATGTGACGTCACAAACGTCCTCTAAAACGGCCATAACGACCTCGCATTCTAGTCACTGTGACGTCACATCGACGTCACGTGACGTCACATCGACGGTCACAAAATCACAGTGTGACTTCACAACGACGTCGCCGTGACGTCACCATGCCTTACGGGGAATTATCCTGAAACTCTATGTGTGTAAACAGAATAGTATAGATCATATATTTCCGCGAAAATGTTTTACCGAAATCCCATAGAGGATCGTCAACAAATTGAAAACGAACGAATATCTTTTGGATAACCCAGTAAAAACTAATGTTGCAAAAGCGTTCAATCTGTAGAACATGATTAAGAAGCTTATTGTAATAAATTATGTTCATTTTTATGAGGATAGCATGTACACTAGTAGAGAAATTAAGGTTTTTATAAAAACAGTTTCAAATCTTGCCTAGTTTTTTGCTTATAATTTTCAGAGTTCTTAATATAAAAAAATGTTCTTTTCAGATAATATGACAAACAACATTGTACATAATACCCTGCAATCAGAATTAAAAAATAATAAAAATTGGATGAAAAATGAACAGATTTACTAAAAAAATGTTTCACTGCGCATGCGCGAGTGCAATCAAAATATAATGTGCATAATATATTAACTAAGTGTATAGAGCAACGTTTTTCACAAACTCTCACAAATATAGCTTGAAAATTCGGAAAATTATTGTCGATAGAACATGCTCGAAATCCGTTGTTCCCAAAAGGAAGCAAAAAGATGAGAAGCTGTATCCAAATATCTGTTGATTAGTGCCAAGATAGCGTACACAATATTGCACATACTACTGTATTTGGATACAACCCCTCATCTTTTTTGCTTCATTTAGGGAAGAACGGATTTCGAACTTATTCTATCGACATATATGCATGTAGCTCATAAGTAGTACAGCCATTTATGCAATTACTTCTGCTAGTTTATCTTGTAAGTCACGCGTTGGAGAAATTAGATTAAAAAAATAAATAATAAAAAAATTTCATTGAAGATCCATCTAATCAAATTTTCAGATTCATTTTCTTTAACCTAACGCAAACGATAAATCGCCAAATATTGTAACAATTGTAATCCTTCACATTAAATTATGTTTTATGCGTTACAAATATTCCTTTCGTCTTTAACTTAAATATTTTCGTTTTATAATATTAAAACGGCTAAAACTCTCATTAAAACGTTTTTTCTTTCTTTTTTTATTTTAAATTAAATCCGTAGCAGTTTTTTTATGTGTTTGTATTATTTTCTAACTGTTATAGCCATTTCAATTCTTTAACGATAGTTGCCGTAAAAAAATTACCAATAGCAACATTTTCTTCCAAAATAACAATGAAATGCGAAATTTTATTGTCAAAAATCACAGTTTTATCGGTATATTATACATACAAACCACCAGGGGAATATTTTCTATCCAAAAATACAATCCGTAAAAAAATCCACCAAGTAGTTTTTGAAATTACCCTGGCCAACGCCTTTAGAGTTTCTTGCTTTGTAATACATATGATTACTATTTATCTAAATATATAGTATTCTGTAAAGTGTTCGAAAATACGATTGAAGTCACTCCAACAATTTTTAAACTTACAACTTCATTCATGTACGCAAAGATGGGATTTTGTAACAGATTTTTCACTCACTTAATGATATGCTAGAACTAGAAAAATCATTTACACAGGCGTATTTCATAACACAGGTGTGAGCATAACAAAACAACAATTTATAAATTTATAATTTAATTATAAATAATAAATTAATTTTAAGGCATTTTTCATTTAGCTGAGTGCAAGTAATAACTCTCCAAATATTTTTAAAATTTACAACTGTATATCAGTCCAACAACAATGGAATTAATTATGCGCGAAACCATGCTCGCTAAACTATGCCAACTGGCTGAAACTGAAACTGTAACAATGAAACCTTTTAAACACTAAACAATAGAAAATAAAACATAAATACAAAATAAAGAGAATAGTATATTTTTATATACAATATATAGTTTTTTACTTTTGAAAAATGGCTAAAATTAAGAATAATTACTTCATCAAGATTAACTATTGAACTATGAGTATTTATTGCGATTTATGTTGTCAGACACCTTCCGAATTCGTTGAATTTTGAACACACTCGAAACTAAATGAAATGACATTTGGAATATAAACAGCGCCACGAAGGAATGCAATATATCTTTCTATATTTAAAAAAAGTAACGATTTGGAAATGGACCAATGAAAATCTGAGTAGATACCGCGAAACGCATATGATTGGTCAGAGCTTTCTGACGTTTTCTGGCGCTTTCTGACCAAGGGGGCTGCTCTGTCGCCAAACGTCGCCAAGTTTGTCTCCAGTTTGGTGATATATCGCCAAATTTGGCGACCAAAATGAGTCGCCAAAAGTGACGCCAACTTGGCGCTACTTCCAGTATTTCACATAATTTCCACAGACTCCCATCGAAATCCAATAGAGTTTACTTGCTTGCAGAAAATCAACAAATTGAGATATTTCAGTGCAACAAAAACTAGTATTCTTATATAAATGTTCAATAAATATTCTTCTCCCTTGGAAGTGTAGCAGATGCTACTTCAAAAATACAAGCAAACAAATAAATTTATGTTTTCAAGAAAACACTCCTATGCAAAATATAATACACTTAGAATCCCAATGAATAGTTTTTCAGATGCACTTGTCGCAGAAAATGGAAATTACCCAAACAAGTGTCTTTCATATAAATACTACACAAAAATTTCAGACCCCCCCCACCCCCCCCCAATAGCAAAAGAAATACTTATTCTTCATTATATTTTTCACCTTCTATTCTATTCTACCCTATGCTATTCTTATTCGTATATACTTTTAGTGTTCCGTACTTAAAAAGTAAAACGGAATGGAATCATTATAAGATCACTCCTGTGTCTGTCTATCCATCTGTCACAGCCATTTTACTCGTAAACTATGGAATGTAGAAAGTTCAAATTGGCTGAAGTAATAAAGGCTATTGACCCACATATTTATAGATTATTAACCCTTCACAAATAAATTTAGAAAAAAATGTAGAGGAGCAAATTAAGTTACTTGAAAAAAAAAATTTCTTTGTATCGATATACAATTTATATCGATATATTTATATTTATATCGATAAACTTTTGTAACGACGAACTCAAAAATACATTTCTTTTAATTTGAATTATTATATTTTCAGTGATACCGTCGAAAATGTAATGCATAAATATGTTCTCCCCTTCTATTTCCGAATTTACTGAAACTAAAATTGTGAAAAAAATAGGGGTAGTAGAAGTTAATTTCAACTTCGCAGGAAAACTATAGCAATTACCCTAGGTCACATAAGTTTTTGAGAAAACGCATTTTTTCGTTACTCATAAATTTCGATTTGATGGCATTCGTCAAAGAAGTTGGGGAGCGTTGGAGGTACCTATCGTAGCAGAAGTATAAAAGGATTGTTGATAATGATTTTCGAAAAAAAAAATTGGTAATTAGCCAAAATATTAACCATGAAAGACACGGTCGGTTTGGACATACATAAAGACACGAGCAGCGCCACACAGTGGAGTATTTGACCCAAAAACCTGGCCAAAAATGCAAAAATTAAAATTTTGTCAACAATTGTAAAAATCATATTTTTTAATAGCTAACTAATTGGTGCATCGATCTATGTCTATGTCCGGTGGCTCCTGGCCTCAGCTGAAGAGGAAGTTTCTTTCTGAGAAGACGTGGTTTTTTGTTGTTTTTTGGCATCGTTGTTATGTTTAAATATAGTTTTTTGTGGCTCAATGAATTGTTGAATTGAAACTAAGCAGGGCTTGCGTGTTTAATGAAGGTCAGAGCTTAGTGTTAAACTATGTGTTAATTTAAATAGTTTCGTTTTTAATGTAATAAAAAAACATTAAATGTGTAAAAGGGTTATTTTTAAAGCGTATTTTGCTCTAATTTATACATATCGAAAGCTTTTTAAATATGTGCCGCGCTTTGCCCCGCCATGTTTGAATTATAACCGTATTAGTTATAGTCTGTAGTGTCAATTTCTGCAAAAAAATCTTCCGCATATTGTTGCCATATTTTTATATTTTTTTTTTTCGGGATGACTATTTAAATGCTCTGTTTTGCGGCCACCGAATTGAAGAGATAAGAACTATATATTTACCGTCGTATAGCAGGTTTTTAGCTCACAGGATATTACCGGAGAGCTTTTGCACCTACATATTCTGTCTGCCTGTATGTATGTATGTAGGTACGTACATACGCACGCAAATCGATATCTTTTGATAGAAATATCCTTCAAATTATATATACTTATTTATTGAAAAAGGGTTTCCTAATTAGTTCTTGGGCCTCATGTGTGTAACAGAAGGAGAGAAAGAAGGGAATTAACCCTTTCGAGGGCATTGTCCTTAAAAAGGGACACCTAATTTTAATTCCAAAACTGACAAACAGCACCAAGAAAATTTAATTAAATTTTTCCTTTTATAATGTACGTGAAAATAAGCAACTTAATACTTTCTAATAATTCCGTTTATCAACTAAAAAAAGGAGCCATACAGTAGTGAGACCCTACAACTTCTTCTTCTAGCAAGGTCTGATGGTAGTCCCGATAAAAGCCAAGAAGAGTGTGATGAAGAAGAGGAAGAAAAGTTCTGAAGAATCATTTTGAAACTGGTAATATATTAAATACATTCAAAAACTAGCAATCTATACTGTATAGACTCCACTTTACTGAACCTACTATTAAATATAACACTATTAAACATAAATTAAATGCAATAATTATTATTAAATGTAATTTAAATGTAATAAGCATTATTAAATGTAAATAATAAGTTTTATATATAGTAAAATTAAGTACATTTAATTAAACATTAATAGTGAATAAGACAATCAACAATTACTTTCCTCTTAAAAACAGTAAATAGTTCAGGTTACAAGTCCCTCAACTTCCGAACTCACTTCGATAATGTTAAGTCAATGGACATCTGATTAATGCGTATTTTTAAAATATCTACTTAGTAAATTAATATTTTAACTTCTTTTTTCTTTGTGCTCTTCTTAAATGATGACTCTTTTTTTCCTTAATTGTCAAAATATTTATAAAATGTATATTCATTATTATGTGAAGTGTTAAAATCTTACTTACACTTAGTCAGCTTTTAAGATATAAAATATTAAACTAAGCTATGGATTTGTATGTATACTTCATAGTATGCTAAAAGTTGGTTCAATGAAACGCATAGCGCAGTTAAAAATGTCCATTCAGCCATTTCCGTGAATAAACGGAAATGTACTTCAGAACTTTTGTGCAGCCATGCATTTGATCTATAGAATGTATCCACACCAAGTAATATTAAAAAAAAATTGTTCTATTTTAAAACGCCTATCACAACTACAAACGCACTTTCAGCATAGACTTCTATAGTTAAATTTATTCTTCAGCCATATTCTTTTTTGTGTCCCTGTAAATGAACGATATATTCTATACACACCGTATTCTACAATAAGTGCCTTAGTACACCTTAGTGATGTATATAAATTTCAGCACGTTTAAAAGTGTGATATCATTAAAATACAGAGCAAACGATTTTTCCCCATAGACCATAATGTAAGGGAATTCTTTTGGGTGTCTCTGTAAATGAACCGTAAAGGCTATAGACTTCATTTACAATACCAAACATGCCATAGTGATATCCAATAACATCGAAGAATTTCTACCCAATCGGACTATATTTACATCGAAAAATATTTTTGACCAGGATTTCGCGTCAAATACTTCACTGTGCGCCATCGGCTTTTAAAGCTTAGATAACAACTTTTAATGATATATTTGTGTAATGCAATGCCCAGTTACTAATTCATATATTTATTGTACGGAACACTTTGTGCGCGATACTCGCACTTGACCGTATATTTTTAAGTAATTTGCCCATTTTAAATTTTATTTTGATCTAAATCTTATTAATATAAATTCATTGTTTCAAATGTAATTAGAAATCCATTTTGAATATGCACACGACTTAGCCTCGTTTGGTTAAGTACTTGTTATAATGATACAATATAAATTTCATGTCGTTTTGCATATACAATATATTAAAAATCTGACATATTAAAAACATTTTTGCTGGAATAATCAATAGGTATATTCCATTTTCACTAGATAAACTGTACTTTCCACTATTATGTTAATAGAAACATATCGCTGCAGATTACTTCTGCGAAGTTTGCAGATAATGATATGGTTTTATCTGTTTGCCAAAGACGTGACTTGTAAGTGTTTTAAGATAATAATGCCATTTTTGTCTAGAATATGTCCCAAAATATTACATCGAGTCAGATGAGAGGGGCCGTAAAAGAAAACTGACCCATTTTCACGACACAGTTTTTAACGAAATATCCATTACATAAAGCCAATAAACATAAAAATTTCTGTGAATAAAATTTGATGAGAAACGACATAAATTTCCAGGTAATAGTTATTTTCTTGATGGGGTAAGATTTTTATGTCAGAAAAAATCTCTTCCGCATGCAGTCTTTCGACTTTATTCAACATATTTCTTTTTTCAATATGAAAAATTTATTGCTGATTTTTATTGGATAAATAATGGCTTCATAACTATTTTGAAAAATAAATGCTAGCAGAGGAGCAAATTATATTCTTCATTTATTTGTATTACTGCACCTAAGATTGTCTTTATATTTAAATTTACAATGACGGCATGATATAGAACTTTAAAAGAATAATTAACTATTAATTTTGACTAAACCTTCATGTGCAAGTTCCCGGTTGAATTTTGTTCTACTAAATCAGCATCCTGTCAGGTGGTTAAAAAGTTAACTATTACCCTAATAGCACTGTGACCACAATGTAACCAAAATATGAGTGCACTGTGATCAAAATTCAACTCCTACTGTCATTATTCTCATCAATGTGAGAGATGAAATCATGTCACAGTGACATTGCTATACCCTGTTTTGTGACGACATGCAAACAGCTAAACACTCAGCCACAGTGACATCACGGTGGAGTCACTAAGGGATAACTTGAGAATCATCATATGGCGAATTGAAGAAGATACATTTCAGTTACAGTCCTAACCATTTATGAAAATTGTGATGTCACAGTGACTTCATCTCGATTGGAGATGCTTGAGTGGAGTCGATAAATGTAGGATCAAATACTGTTTCTGACTTCGATGTTCATAGTGATTCGGAATCCACTTTAAGCTAGTTTCCCGGTTAGTTTAAACCAATTTTGTAAATAAAAGCAACATAGCGCTACAAAACCAAGCAATCTAGACAAGTAAGTCGCATTTTCTTTCGGATTAAATCTGTACCAAATAATTTATTAAATTCCTACGGCTTACGAATACTTTTGTAAATTATAAACGAAATTTTGTGAGGAAAACGGTAAAATATTCGCGTGTGCTACTCTTTAGAAAAGTTTGTAATGTAAATGCCTAGCTACTCTCTTATTACTCCGGAAGCCAGTGACCTTGAAAGCCACGTCATCAGGGAATTGAAAAAAAGAATTATGTATTCGATAGTAAAAAGCCATACGAACAAAATAAGCTATGTATGACTAGGTTTGACAGGCTGAAATTAATTATTATTAAAAAGCTATAATGTTTTACCGTCATTGCGTATATTGATCACTCTTAGAGCATTTTACAGAAAATTTTGTGCTGTTTCAGAAAAACTTGGTATGACAAACTTTATACTGCCGGAAAAGTCTGCCAAACCTATTTTAATGAGGCGGCTGGTGATAAAATTTCACATTTATTTTGCTTTGAATTTTTGCCGGTATGGCTCATTTATTTTGCGTCTGGACGCTGGCCAAGTGTTGGCTTTCCGCGAAAACGGTAAACAGCATCAATGTTAACCTGTATTATTTTTTTCTTTATGTAGCGTTTAAAGAGTTATTGGCCGGAATCCAAATAGCTTTTTCGCTGTTAGCGAAACGAGATTGGCCAATCAGAAGACTGCATTTTTGCAAACAGCGAAACGTTCCAAAAATTCTGGCTTCTGATTGGCCAATTTCGTTTTGCTAACAGCGAAAAATCTATCTAGATCTCGGCCATTCATTTGTCTCAAGATTCGGAAATTGTGAATGGCAGCAGTGTTCTTTTGTTTATATCTAGTAATCTGATGTTTATAATAGCATATTTTTAATATGGAATTTAATACATTATAAATGGATATGATATACATGTTTTATATGAAAATATGCTGAACAAACATTATTTCAAGTAGAATAAATTATTATTTAGCTGTCATATGTTAGCATACATTTTCCATTAAGCCTAACATGGCGTTTAGCTACGTTCGATTCGCAGACCAGAATTGTTCACACCGGAATGGTTACCTACGCTTCTCTCAACTCCGATTTTTTTAAAAGTAGATGATATATAATCAAATGGATTTTTCAATTAAGCGTGTGAACGCATTGTCCTGATTCTAACATATGTGCGTTAGCGAGGCACCTATTCTGTCATTACTTTTACTTTTGCAAAGTATGCATAGATATCTGGGAATCTGATTGTCTCGATTAATTCAAGCAATAATATAAGTAGTTATTTGAGGCCGTCTAGATGGTATAAATACGATAGTAGAAGTTAGATCCAACGGATTTTGTTGGATGTCGATCTTTATGGAGTATTAGATTAGAGTTTCATTGCTTCCAGATTTTGGGGTTAGTTTCCGCCATGTGCTGAATAGCCAGTGCCTAGTTTGAGATTATTTATTAATGATTAGCCATTTATTAATTATAAACAATAATTATTAAAATAATTGAAGTACAAAAAAAAAAAAACCTGTCAGTTTTACGAAAACAACTATCAGCTAAGATGCCAGTATAAATCGTTTATTTTACGAAGAAAATATATTTTTCAGTGAGTTTTCTGTTTATTAACAACTAAATATTGTATTTGATTTTTAAACGCATAATTATTTTTGTAAAGCAAACGGATTTACTAAAATCTTAGCTCACAGGTTTCAGCAAAATCAATCAATCGTTTTTCTTTGCAACAAAGTGCGATTGAATTGAACAAGTGAAAGGAATAAGGCGAAATGAATAACATGCCCTTTTTCTTTTTTTACGGTCCCGCACTTAAAAAGTAAAAACAGAACCTTTATAAGATTGTTTGTCTGTCCGTCTATCACAGCCATTTTACTCGTAAACTAATGGAACTTAGAAAATTCAAATTGACTGAAGTAATAAAGGCCATTGACCCACATATTTATAGACTTTTAACCATTCACAAATATATTTAGGAAAAACGTAGAGGGGCTAATTAAGTTGCTAGAAAAAATCTTTGTGCATCGTGAGGGGTATCACGTGAAAGTTTTCGTATCGCCGAACTCAAAAATATATTTCTTTTAATTTTGGGTGTTATATTTTCAGATATATCGTCGAAAATATATAATGAAATAAACAATTAAATTTAAAAAATCAAAAAACCCGTTTGCGTAAAAAGCGAACTAATTAATTATTTCTCATCAATGTGAAACTATTTTTTTTTTCAATTCCTACTATTAGCTCACACTCTCGCTATATATCTTGTTCAAGTTTTCAATCGTTAATAAAATACTTATTATTCATCCAATCAAGCTCAAATAATTTTTTTAAAACTTGTAGTGGATGGCACTTGATGCTAATCCAGTTTTTTTTCAAATATTAATTCATTAATTAAATTTAATTAATTAATTTTCAATAATCGACAGAGCCCTCTTCTTGATCAAGGTATTTTAAGACCGAGAGAGCTCTCTTCTTGATCAAGGTATTTTAAGCGCTACTCAAGAAGAAAGAAGAATGGGAGAAAAAAAATTCTCTTATTGACTTTAGTAGGAATTGACTTAAAATATTTTTTTATATTACTTGTTTATATTACTTATCTATTTTTTTTTTCATTTACTTGTATTGATGACTTTTAAGTTGTGTTTAATTGTTAGTTCCTATCTATAAACACTGTTTTGATGAGGTCTGTAGATGTCTATGATGGTTATAGTTGCAGTAAAGCTAGAGATCCACAATACATACACAACTTCCAGGTTGTATAATATTTTAACGGAGCTTCTGACTATAAAATAGCCAATAAAACATCATCTTCATTTTGAAAGACCTATCCAATGATATGTCACTCAATAGGGTGGGTAATTTGTTTCGTCTCTACCACCATTTTGTATTTTTACGGCCGACATTTTGAATTTATAAAAACAAAACCTATCCTATAACCATCGGGCCGTTAAGACGAATTGATAGAGACCTCATTCATTAAACTCCATCCAGTCGTTGGGATTTTTCGAGGGTATAAAGAAATCCACATACACAGATACGAGTGAAACACATAACCCTTCTTTTCAGTCGGGTAAAAATATGTTCCCACCAACTCTCTCTATTTCCGAATCTACTGAAACTAAAATTATAAAAAAAGTAGGGGGAGTAGAAGTTTATTTAAACCTTGCAGAAAACTATAGAGATTACACTAGGTCACATAGTTTTTGAGAAAATCGCATTTTTCCGTTACACACAAATTTCGATTTCCGGGTTTTCAAGAAAGGGGTTGAAGAGTGTTGGAGAGAGCTATTGTCGCAGAAGTATAAAAGGATTGTTGATACTGATTTTCGAAAACAATTGTTGGTAATTAGTCGAGATATTAACCCTTAAAGACACGGATGGTTTGGACATACATAAAGACACGGACGGCGTACAATGCGGTATCCACTTTTAAAGCCTAGATAACAACTTTTAATGATATATTTGTGTAATGCAATGCCCAGTAGTAGTATAAAAGTCAAACTGTTAAAAACAGATTAATTTAATTACAATTAATCACATAATTACTATGGGATTCGCGACTAGTTTGCAGTACGCCACCCGTGTCGTTAAAGGTTAATTAAAAACCTAAGTAAAAGTTTAAACTTTGAACAAGGGCTTTGTTTTACGTACCACTGTAAAAAGAAAAAAAAATTACTACGCTGAATTTGGGTTTATGAAAGGCCAAATGAAGTTTAAATTTATACTACTTTTATTGTCAGCACCGAAAGTTCATAATAAACAGATTAGGATAAGATTAAAAAAAGATTTAGACAATATACAGAATAGCAATATTATGATACTATTTAGGCTTCATATCTCTCTGAACTTTCATGTATATCCATTTATACTTTTCTACTATATACATTCTAAAATTGGGAGGGGTGAAAAGTTTACTCTTTGAAAGAGTGACAGGCATTTTCACTCTTTTTGGAGTGAATTTTATAAAAATACCCTCTTTAAAGAGTGGAATTTTCGATTCCCTAGAAAGGAGTGAAATATATTTCATTCCATTGTAGAGGTTAATATGTCACTCCGTTGTCGAGAGTAAAATATGTCACTCCCTTAACGAGAGTGAAAGCCTGGCATTATACACTTAAGAAAGAATTTTCCGTTCAACTTTGAACCAATATATGGAGTAAAATAATAAAAAGCAGCAAAATTTTTCACTTCTTAATATTCAAAAACTCCATTTCACAATGTAACCTTGGAAATTACGCTGATTTTGTACTAAAATACACTCCTTTTGAAGAGTGAATAGTCATTCCTCTGAAAGAGTAACTATTCACTCCTGCTTAGAGTGAATATTCACTCTAAGCAGGAGTGAGTATTCTATGTATCATCACTCAATCAGAACAGTCTTGTCTACGACACTTTTTTAAGATAAGAGAAAGACATCCACTATTTTAGGATTAAAATATACGGATATTATTAAAAAGAGTTATTTATGGAACTTTTTATTTTCATATAAAATTAAATGTAATTAATTCATAAAGGCTACAGAATGACAAAGAAGAGCTCATTCTCAAAAACCATTCAAAATACTTTGCGGTTTCAAACTAAAATTTTTCCATTAGTGTTAAGTCTGCAGTTTTTACCGATAGCCAGAAAAGTATCTTCAAAGTTGAGTCATATATGCATTGTTTGCATTATAATTTTTACTCCCGTCTTGAGTCTGTCGTGACTGATAATTATATACAGCAAAGTTCATAGTATTAAATAAAGAGTGTCTCATTTGAGCCGATACATCTCAAATCAACGGGTAATATTGAAAATGTCCGAAGTCAGAAATGAGATTTCTGGAAGATAGGTAGTTTCGGTGCGATCGAATTTTTGGCAGCATTTTCGGCGAAACTCAGATTTTGGGAGGAAAACGAAAATGAAACCCAATTATCGGTAGATCTCTAATTAATTGTATATATTGGTATTACTCATCATCAGCTAATCAGAACAGCAAGTCGACGACGCTTTTTTTTAAATATGAGAAAGGCGTCCACCATTTTAGGATTAAAATATATACGGACATTATTAGATTATTTATGGAACGTAAAGGTATGTCTTATTTAATTTTAATATTTTATTCCTGTATGTTATGATTATGAGTTAAATAGTTTTATGTTATATAGAAAAAAATTGAGCTGGAATTGTTTTCCCTTGAGATTTGTTGAAAATGTGTTGAGATAGTTTGCTGTTGGATTTTTTTTCGGTTTTTTACTGTTTTCTGATTATAAACACTTACAGTATTTATTGTTATTATTGTTGTTGTTTAATAGTACAATTATAAAATACTAATTATTATTTTTAGTGTTTTTCAGATTGGTATATTTATTTTTTTAAATTGTATGTAAGCATTTTTCTGCTGTTTATGATTTTAATCAAAACATTTAATTATAGACATTCTGAATCAGTTATTAAATTTTCTTCTATTGTAAATTCATTTTCTAAATTTATGATACACGTATTATTGGTACTAAAAAATAGAATGTGATATTTAAGCATTGAAATAAAGTGTTTTTTATTCCTGATAGGAAGCTTATAGATTAAACTGCTTTAGTATATATTTTTAAATGTTCATAGTATCACTTATATAATATAAGATTGAATAAATATTAAAGAGATAAATGACTACTTTTTACATTAAAAGTATTTTTAAAACAATAAGAACAGTACATATGCAGTCATGTCTTTTTTTTTTTTTAATTTCCTTCTTTTTTCCATTCCCTAGACCAATCTTTTTCTATAAAATATACAAAATTTATTTAGCTCATATTCACAAAATACAATATATACGGAAATAAAAAATTAAAATTAAATATGGCTTATCATGACATCCCATAAATAAGCGTTGCATTGATATCCGTTTTTTAGCAATAGCAGAAGAAAATTAGAAATCATGATTAAGTTAAGGAATATGTTTAAAAGAAAAAATAAACATATTCCAGAGCATATAAGAAATCTACACTCCTTGCTCATATTTAATAAAACTGACAAATCACAACACATAAAAAAAATCACACGTTCTTAATATTTAGATCAAGCTAAGAACTTATTAGAAAAGATGCGAGTTGATAAACATTGTGTTTTTAGTGGAAAAATTAAAAGTGTTTTAGAACAATAAGGTTCTGAAAAATAGAGAAAAACTGAAGCTTACTTTACTGAAAAGTAAGCTAAAAAGATAAGATTTTACATTTAAAACAAAAATTAAAATGTAATCACACGTTGTTAATCATATAACATCCACCTATTATACAGTTATTAATAAAACTTTAAAAGTAACTAAAATATAGTAAAAAATAACGTTTGATTAGATTTAGATTCATTAGCAATTAATACGTACTAAGATCTAAATATTTAAAACTTGAATTACACATGAAAAAAAAAAAAAGAGAACATAATTAATGTACATCACGGGAATTATTAAAATACTAAATACAACGTAATGGGTATCTGAAAAGAAAGAAATAATATTAACTCATTAAGATTTTGGTTAATTACTTGCCCTTATGGGTATTTTAAAACCATCATATATTTATTGGGCATGCAAGGAAAGCAAACACAAGGGATAAGGTTGGAATAAAATATTTTAGTTTATTTCTGTCAGTAATCCAATTTAATTCATATGTAATTGAATTTTTCCTTAAAAGTTCAATTATTGTTATAAACTATGAATTAAATAAATATTGCCAGTAAAGTATTTTACCCCAATCTTCACCATGCTTGTATCCCTATTTTCATTGCATGCTCTAAAAGATATGATTCTTTTAAAATGTTCTTAAACGCAGTATAAAAAAAGAATTCACTCCATAAAAGAGGAACATTCACTCCTATGAAAGAGTGACTATTCACCACCAGGGTAGAAAAAACCCACTCCTTTAGCAAGAGTGAATAGTCACTCCTCCGAAAAAGTGATTATTCATCCCCTGTTTAGAATGAATATTCACTTCCCAGGAGTGACTATTCACTGTTTCAGAGAGTCAGCTATTTCACTTTTGCTCAGAGTGAATAGTCACTCTAAAGAGGTTGGGCATATATTGACTCTACGATAGAGTGGCTATTCAGTTATTAATGATTATAGGAGTGAATAGTCTCTCCTTTATATTTAAAGTGTATAGATATACCCAACCCTATGTTGTATAGTTTTTTACTAAGTCTTATTATTCTTTTAGCAACGATTTTTTTGTAATAATACAGTTGCTAATTAATATATTTATTGTATGGAACCCTCAGCGCGCGAGCAATAGTTGCACTTGGCCGTTTATCTTTTGTTTTGAAAACTATAACCGTACAAGAAAGAAGTTATTGTGTGCACATGTATATATGTTCATAATGTTCAAAGGAAAAAAAAATATTTGCGTTTTTCGTAGTTTATCATTAAATTATCACATATTAGAAAAAGGAAAATGATTAAAACAGTGTTTACATAATTTCGTTATCAACCATATGTGCATAAACAATCCCAAATATTTTTCAATGAAATTTACTGGGTATGAAATAAAATATTTATGAATAATAAGCTTAAAATTTCCATAAAAAATTCATCATAAAAAGTAAATATTGACACATGCAAATTGAATACCAACTTAATCATCGAAATAATTTATCCATGCAAATGAATATTTTAAAAGTACGTATTTATAACAATAAAAATATACTATTTTACGCATCATGATTCCACTTGTAAAATAGTTTGAGCTTTCTCTAATTATTAAATATTCTTTCTTTAATGATATATAATTAAATGCTTCCGGTTGATAACTAAATCGACAGTGTACCCATATAGAATTGTGACGTAACGGTAACGTTAAATTGTGACTTCCTGACCGTCGATGTGAAATCAAAGTGACGTGTATGTGAAGTCGTTATTACCGTTTTTAAGCCCTTCTGTGACCTCGCACTGTGATCACTTTATGAAGTCACAGTGTCACCAATTTGTAAAAAGAGTGATATTTCTGATGATTTTGCATCAGGCTAGAAGGCCAGATTATATCGGCCCTTTTCGGTCGGCTGTTTCTTTTTCTGTTGCAGGATTCGAATTAGAATCCTACATCGAGTCGGGTGACCAAATTTTACTAGAACCTAACCTTATTGTGCCGGTACGTTTTCTTTTTTTTTACTTTTAGTTGTAGGTCAGAGGCGGACAGTGAACAAAATATGAGAGGAGGCTGAGATCGACATCTTACAATCCTCCCCATATCCCACCACAACAACCTTTGCAATCCGAACCTCGGTTTATTTTTCGAAACTGTCAGTTGTAATTTAAAGGCATGTTTTACTTTAATCCGATATTATGTTATATAGACAACATACATTGTTTTTTTTTGTAAAACATATTTTATGAATAATTAAAAAAACCAAACGACATCTGAATAAGGAAACTGATTTCATATTTCGATCGTCCTTTGTAATAAAACATGTAAAAAAGGTTTAAAGGGAAATATCTAGAAAGTTGCAACGAATACATACACTTGTGCAATAAATCTATTCGACGTAAAACCTTCAATATGAAAGCTAATATGATTAAAACTTATAGAAATTATTTATCTGAACAAAAAACATTCAAATCGTGCAATTTACAAAGATGTGCTCAATAAAATATAGTATGCCCTGACAATTACAAAACTTTCTTCTACCCATGTCTTTCTAACAAATTAATTTATAATACAATCATTGATTATGAATATAAAAGCATAATGCACTTCTTCGAATTTAACACTGCATTACAGTGATAAATTAATTAAAAGAAGAACAGAATAACACTTCATCCTATTAGATATTAAAATTTAAAATTAGACCAACACACACATTGTTACTCATAAACTCAAATATAAAACGTAGTGCATTTCTGTACCATAAAAAAGTTACAGTGATCAATTATAGCGGTTTATATACAGCTAATAATGTTCATGCTAAAATAATATATAGGGCTAATATTCAGTAATCGGGTCCGCAGCCAAAATTAGGTGCCAAGAATGAGTGATTCGGTAACAATGTGATTAAAAGTGTATGAGAGTTACAGGAATGGATTTAATAATATTACAAACTACGCTCGCTAAATAAAATCCGTTGATTGTGGACCCGATTAGAAGTCTTTCCCCAAACACAGCCAACATGAAATATCCTACAGGTTTTACTCTCAAAACCTATAGGGTACTTCTCGTTGACCTAGAACCTTGAAATTCAGCACGAAGGAAGGTCTTATAGTACATGTAATAGAAAAAGTCCGAAAATCATTAATTTATAATTCTATGTCGATTTATTACAGGAATTTTCTATTATCAGGATTTCTATAAACATTGTTTTAAAGTCGTAACTTTTTACTGCATTAAATTAGAAACTCGAAATTTTTACACAACAATGGAACCATTGGAACTTATTATTTGATAATTATTTCAACTTTATATCCTCAGCTGTTCTTGAGAAAAACAGTCTTTACTGTCAGATGGACAACAAAACAATCCTATAAAGCTTCCGTTTTCCCTATTTGAGGTACGGAACCACAAAAATATATAAATTTATTGGAAATTTCTAGATTTGTAAATCCATTAAGTTTATACAAAATATTTTAAAATACTCCACGCATTTCAATTTTTAAAATAGTTTTTTTTTTTTTCAAATGTCTTCAAATTCTGTGCATGCATTTTTAACCGAAGAAAGTTATTTAAAAAATTGAAAAAATTGGAACTGAACTGAATTTTATATCGAATTTACATGTTAATCGAATTTATACTAATTTGAGGACCTTAATATAGCAGAATTCTAAAACGAATATACTGATTTTTTGTAGTTATGTATAAAGATCATACCTTACAGATATTAAAAATTCTAAACAAAAATTATAACACAAAGAGCATTTTAAAGATGAAAACACTATACGAAAAATTTGTTGCGAGAAAAACTCATTCGGAATATATTATTATATGTTATTTTCATTTTTACCATTCATATTTACTTTTAAGAAGTATGCAAACATACTTTCAAATGTGTGACACAATATTGATATTTTTAACTATGTAAATATTAATAACACAAACAAAAATTCTCATTTTTTGCCGATGTTTGTTCATTTGAAGTCCACCGTGCCTTTAACAAAAAGTAATCTCTCGAAAGAAAGTAGTCAGCATTAAACTAAACTTTAGCTTAACATTTAGTTTTTTGCTAAAGTTTAGCTTAACGTTTAGTTTTTGCTAAAGTTTAGCTTAACGTTTAGTTTTTGCTAAAGTTTATCTTAACGTTTAGTTTTTGCTACAGTTTAGCAAAATTATAAAACTGGCGGGCCAAGACAGCTTTCATTCGGGGCAGGATGATCCCGGTCCTGGAAATTTCGGCCCGTACAGACCTCTACTGCATGTAGAGGTTACCTTAATAAAATATATATTTTTTGAACTATTATAATCTTTAAAAATCTAGATGTTATCGCAGTTGCTGTTTATACGTTAATTTGCTAATATCTTTGCCCAGTTAATCTTCCGAAAACATAGTACCACTTGATGAAAAAATTAGAGTGGGTTTATTTATTTATTAACATAAAAAACTGTGAGCGGTAAATATAGGTTTTTATAATCTGAAACTTAATAAACATTGGATTAATGTGTACTTATAAAACTTGCACTTATTAAAAATATACATTGCATATTATAAAAGCGGAAACAAAAGATAAATTTTACCATTTCATACTTTTAATTAAATTTATACAATTTTCAAAATCCATATTTTAATTTATTTAAATTTCGTTAGTTTAATTTAATTCCTAACGAAAGTTTGCTTATTAGGATATCGCTTAATTTCTTTTTTATGTATTAATAGATAACGCCATTAGAATAAAAAAAGAAAAAAAGAAAAAAAATCTAACAGAAATAGGGACTCTGCCTCGTGCGAGCTACGCACGCCAACCTTCGTTGGCTCTAAAATCCGGCTAATTTGCTCTCTTTTAAAAAGATTATAGAAAAAGGAATTATAATTAAACGACCAGTGACTATCTTCTATAATCGTATTTCCATTCATTTCCCTTTGACTGGGGGATTTTAAGGCCGAATCAACAGCTGTCGCGACAGCTAACGCCTGTTTTCGTGATTGATTAAATAAGACAAATTAAGCATCTGAAAATAATATTCTATAAAATCGCTAAGTAAACAATACCGCTGCTTCCCGGAATTTTATAAAGCTGCTATAGGAAAACTGTTTTAAATGCATTGTTTTCATTATGGCATAATTTTCAGTAACGTTTTCTTTCTCTCTTTAACGTTCATGTGAAAATACATTTTTTAATTGAAAGGTAATTATATTTTTTAATTGAAACTGTTTGGCAATATTATTATTTAAGCATTTTATTGTAGCATAATTTTTCTCATTAACTGTTTTTAACGCTTAATAATTTAATTATTATTTTAAAGTTTCATTTTTCCTTTCAATATTTACATGTTCTCTATTCTATCTGTAAATAGAGAACATTAACATACTTTTTAACGAGAGTAAAATAATCTACAGGTCTAATTTTTATTTTCAATTATTCAGAAGAGTCCATTGAAATTAATTTAAGAGGTTCAGGAGTTTGTAACGATACATTATCTTTTCGTATCCCGAATTTATGGGTTGAATGGTTGGACAACTTACGGCGTCGCGACATAGAGGGAACACGCGCAATCGCGAAAATGTAGGGCGCGTTATATGATTACTTGTTTATATTCGATGATTTTGACCATTTTTCATATGCATTTGTAATGTTATGTTATACATTCTGATGACGACTCAGAAAATGAGTTGAAACATGTAAATATAGATTTTATTTTACTTTTAATGTGTTTTTATAGCGTCTTTTAAGCAAATAAATATTTTAATATTGCGATATTATTTTAAAGTTTTATTTCTGTTTTTACGTCACGTGTAAATAAAAAAAAAATTTATTGAAAGGAAATATTATTTGCGCGTTTTACAATTTGGCATCAATATAAAAGAAATGACCTTTTCCAAATAGGAAATAAACCTATATTGAAATAATGAAATTTTGAATAAAAATTAAAAAACTCTCTAAAATTTAGCCAATTTTAATAAAATAAATTCACATTGCACACCGCAATCTTGTGAGTATGTCCCTACAAAATATGATTAAATCGTTTTGCATAGTTTCTGTTCCTATAAAATTTATTTAACGGAAGTATTTTGACTGACTTCAACACTAAATAGTTCTTTAAAAAATTCTTCAATTTATAAACTGTCTATTTCAGAGTGTTCATCGAACATTTTTCTATAAAACTATCGATTTTCATATTTTTTATATGCAATAGTTATCTTAATATCAGTCGAGAAAGACCTATAGTAACAAAAATTCATTTACGACGGCAGCGTTAGTTACTTTTTTTAAAGAATAGAGAGATTGGAGAAATTAGCAAGTCTCCCGTAATCTCTTTTAATCTACTTAATTAAGAAAACCAAAAGAAACACGAAGGAAAATCTAGAATCACGCATGGATTAGAAACCTTTTTTAAAATTAGGCGGATATTGTGCAAAACCTTAATCTTTTGGGACTGTGACAATGATAATAATGATTTGTCATTAAAGAGTGTAGATGGATCTCTTTATCTGGCGCACATTTGACACAAGTCTTGTTGGAAATTACAATACTTTCTATGAAAGTTATTTAATGATTTATAAAAAAAATATACACGGAGCTCAAATAACATATACACTCATGTCCAAAAATTAGGTGACCAAAAGCTTTCGATTTTACACATTTTGTCGATTACCTATTGAAACTGTCGACGAATTGTCCTTAAACGTGTGTGATTTCATCACTTCAGACTTCATATTTTTTAGTAAAGATTTAGTCGTGAGGGCAACTAGGACGCCAATAATAAAATAATATTTGCGATAGGGCTCGAAATGTACCAGAACAAACCGGAACGATATTCTGGTTCGTGAAATTATGACAAATATTGTTCCAGTTCGTGAAATTATGGTAGATAACGTTCTGGTTCGTGCAATTACTAAAACATATTACAGTTTTGTATATATAGCTTACTGTACTCTCTGTAATTTTTTTTTATTATTATTTAGAATCTTGAAGGTATTTTTTAAATTGCTTTCGTACGGTTAGGCATACATTTGTCTACATTTAAAAAAAAACATTTTTAATCAACATAAAATTTGAAATAGCTTTCCGGTTTGTAGATTTTTCTATTACAAGCCCTGATTTGTGATCACAAATGTCAATGCTCAAAATGGTTGGTCACTGCGTATTAAATGACTAAGTGGGCCCAGTTCAACGTTTGTGTTCATTTTTGTACGCAGAGTATACATAATCATGAAGATGCTAACGTTTCTGTGAAAAATTGAAAAGTTTTTTGTTTATAGTACACAGAGTTGTCAACCAAGATTAACACAAGTTTCCAAAGAACAGTATACTGCAATTAAAATATGAATATATTGAATAATTGATGAGATATGATGAGATATGGCTATTTGTGTCAAATAATTTTTAACTGCGCATTCGTGGAAGATTCGAAAATAATTTTATCTTCATAATTTGGTAATCAGCTATTTAGGGAAACTTATATAAAGCTTCCAGTCATATAGCGCAAAAATTCAGAAATATTCTGCCGATACAGTGAGTTGCTTCCTAAAAGAAAACTGGCGACTATTTTTATATTACTTACCCATCATACGTAGTATAGGATAAGTCTTGTAATAGTTTTAAAAATCGAAAAACATTTTTTGACGGATTTACACGTTTCAGACACTGGAGATTCCGAAAAACATATTTTTAGAAGAAAAAAAATTGCCGTTCGTCTGTCAGTGTTAGGGATTACAATCCCGAGACTAATTTCCAATCCCGGGATTTCGGGATTGCTTAGATTCAATCCCGGGATCCCGGGATAATCCCGGGATTAGGAAAATTAGAATTTCTGTAATATCATCAATTTTTACAATAGCTAAATATCATAATACTATAGAAAATACAAAGCAAATTTACAGCCTAATTTACATATGAAAATATACCAAATTAAAAAAATTAACTTCAATTAATTATCAAAACTTATAGGATAAATTAGAACAATTGAAAATTAAAAGAAATACGCTGTTGATGTTTGAAAATGCAACAAAAAACATGAAATGTCTATGCTTCATCTTCTAGATAATTTCTTTTATTTCCTGTTAAACAAGTTTTTGAATAGTTTAATACTTACAATATTAAAAACTAATTAATATCACGAATTAAATTATGAATTATTCTCATACCCACGTAATTAAAGTTTATAATTCTAGGATATTGCAAATGCAAGGTTTTCCCTAACATGAAGATTTTTTTCTTGAAATAAAAGAACTTATCACACACACACACACATAGAATAAAATAATACAAAGATGTATAGTTTAAATTTCTAAATAGCAATAGCTGTTAAAATTCGAAAACGTTGCATAATATAAAAAATTATTATGAAAAAAAAAATATTATATGAAAAAAAAAAGATTATTTTGAATAGTTCACTGTTTCCTAACTAATCGGTATTCCTTTGAAAATATGTCCTAAGAAATATGACGGCATCTAAAGTTTCATCTCTAAGTCCCAGTTGTAACATTGTCTGTTTTTAGGGAAATTTCATATTCGTTTAAGCATTCTGTTAGCATTTCAATGCACTTTTTTGCTGTAAAAGATCCATATATGCGCATAAGGCCTAAATTCCTGAATTTGCTCAAATTTAAATTTCTTGAATTTTCATTAATATTCATAAATCGCTTGCTTGCAGTAAATGTCCATTCGTCAAAAGTCAAACTAAAATTTTTTCCTGAATTTTTAAAAGTTTGTATTTCACTTGTAATTAACTCTTTTATTATAGTTCACTACACGATTTCGAATTGATACTGCAGATTTTGGCAAATCATTATAGCCTTTAGCTATCAGTAAGTTTCTTAAATCAGTTGAAGTTAAATGAAAAACAGTCTTTAGCTGTCATTCGCAATAAAATTAAATCCAGTGATTCCTTATCACTACTAAAATAATCTTCTATTTTCCGCTTTTTAGAAAGCAATGCATGTTCTATGCAATCTTGACGTGTGGAAGGAAGAGATGATGTATTAAATTCTTTCTAAACTTTAGTACCATGTTTCGTCGATAAATGTGCATGCAACCCTTAGTCGATGCACCTAACGTTTTAAGCACTTGGCTACATCTGTTTTACGTTTAGCGATTTTTTCATCTTTTGACCTTAAATAGCAGTGCCATACTGAAGATGTATCATTATCTTTCCTATGAGCTTCAAAATCCTTTTCATTAGACATATTTAAAGCAAAATAAGTATAAACGCCCGAAAAGCAAAGAAGTTTGCACATAATAATGACTATGAAACTCAAATGCGACGCTTATCAGTAAACTCTAATTCGAAATTTTGTGATTCCCAGTTGCTGAAACGACCGGCTTTCTAAACGCGGCGAAATCGAAATAAACAAATAATTTCATTGTTCCCGAATAATAGCCGAGCGGGTTACATCTGTTTGCAAGTCAAAAGGTTTTTATGTTAAACGATTTAATCGCTTTGAAATATGTAAAATATACTTGAAATATGTATATTTTTTCAAGGATATATAAATTTCATAAAAATTAATTCTTTTTCTTTCCAAAAGAGAAAGTCTATAAATATATTTTTTTTATTTCAGCTGAATATTGTTCCATTTAAAAAAAAGGACAATCCCGAAAATTCCGGGATTTGGCAGACTTGATCCCGGGATTTTCGGGATTAAAAATGATGCGGGATCCCGGGATTGTAATCCCTAGCTCAGTGTGTATGTGTGTCTGTAAACGCTCTATCTCCCGAAAAAATTGAGATAGAGACTTGAAATTTGGTGTGTACTTAGTATGTAATAATGGGAAGAAGCCTATTGAATATCAGTAACCTCGATTATCTGGAACTATTTTTTTTCAGACTCTCGAAATTTTCGTTCTGATTAAAGGCATATAAAAATTTTCGAAATTATTTATTTTAAGGAGTGAATATAAAAGACAATAAAAAAAACATAAATTTTGCATTAATAATGAAGTCGATCGGATAATTAGGTGCCGAGATATTTGTAATCCTATTTTCCACATTCTTCAACTTTTCATGACCCTGCATTTCATTCAAATTTCAATTCAAAGATATATTTTAATTTGAAATGAGACGTTTAATCCAACACAGTAAGCTGTTGGTTAATATGATTATCATTTTTGGAGTTATAAGGATGTTTCTTTTACACAATTCGGTACTACACGAGATTATCCCGTCGACCCTAAAACTATCGCCAAACTATATGATTAACCCCTTGGGGACGAGCGACCGGTTTTCGTGCCGCGTAAGGTGCTCAGAATCGGCGATTATTCTCACCAGTAAACTTTTATTGTAAATTTTGCCTTATTTCATCAGAACCTTTTCCCGATTCAGTTAGGCAAAAATTTTTGTTTTATAAAACCGGTGATTAAAAATTAAAAATTCTGTAAATGATGCTCGTCCCGAAAGGGTTAAATGTCAATAATGGCTTATCGTAAATGCGACATTCACTTGACATTAAACACGTTACAAGTGTTTGTTGCGTCATCAAGTGATTTTTAATTGGACGTTTTATTTGTATTTTTATTAATCTTTTACTAATTTATTTGTTCTTCCATTATTTAAAATAAAATTATGCTAATTTGTATAATTTTGCGAGTAGTTGGGCGATTTATATAATTTGCCGAAATGGGTCGACGTGATTATCAAGTGGTACCCAGAATCCGGTAATAGAGCATTACTGTGTATTAAAAATATTTAAATATATGTTTAAATTTTATTTTGGAATTGCAATGCATTTTATAAATAGTTTACACATGTTTTATTTTCATATTTTATGTTACGCATATGCATACGCATGATGGGTAAGTATTTTCGGTGTAGTAAGTTTACGGTGGCCCCCAACGACTAGTTTTATTGGCATCACTATTTTAAAAAATAAATTTCATAGTATATTTCTCCTGCTTGGGTTGTAAAGATATTTTTTGTTTCGAGAAAGTGGTGACTGAAAAATATGAAGTCAAACATGTTCTTTACATCCTAGAAATTCAAGGACAATTTGTCGAGAACTTCGGTAGATATTCGACAAAACGTGAAAAATTGAAAACGTCCTTTCACTTACCCTTAATTTTTGGACATGAGTGTGTTTTCTTTTTCTTTTAATTATATTTCAAGCAGTGCTATGCTTAGTGGTGGGCAAACTCGGCGGTCGCCCTGGAGGGATAAAAATTAGGGCGGCTAAAATATTATACGCATATACCAAAAACTGACTTGTATTATTTTCCATTCGATCCTTTTAATAACTCTAATAACTTAAAACAGATATATAATGAAAGAGACATTTAAAAAAGGCTTTAAAAATTTTTTGTATGTTGTCTCCATGAAAGTTTATGTTTTTTCTAACTATTTTTCACGCTTCTTCTGTTTATTTCTAATCAATCGTTTGACTCCACAAGTCTCTATTCCCACCTCTAAAAATCGAGTACATAACACCCCCCCCTCCCCTTCAATTTTTAAAAAAACTTTTGAACCAATCTCGGATTAGATGATTATCAGTAAAAGTGTATTTTCTGTGCTATACGTCTGAATATTAACTGACTTCTCTAACTAATTGGTTTTGTTTTGATACTTGCATACGCTACAGAACCCCCCCCCCCTCCTCCCCCACAGCTAAAATATTTCGCCCCTGGTGAGCTAAAAGGGCAGAGGTAGCAAACCTTTTCATATCCGCGTCCATTTCCAGAAAAATATTATACGTGATCATCACTTGCCAACAATAAAAAATTTAGTAATCAAATAAAGAAGGATTCAAATTAATTAAAATTTCGTTTCTAGATTTAAAAATATATGTGTAACATATCGTGCTATACTTTAAAAAGTAATTTTCAAAATACTATTTCTGTTTGTTGTAACCTTAGATGCCAAATAATTCATACCAGTTTTCGTACTTAGTTATTTTTACGAGATTGCAAGCTAAATTTGAAGTACCTGACAAGAAGTTTCTCCTTGATTTTTTCATATTATCCATTTCCGAAAGAATGCAAAAAAGCTATCAAATGGCAAGCGCCAGCTTCTTTAAACATTTCATCTTGTCTGGAATTGAATCCCAAGTTGTCATCGGTATTTTTGCTTATTATCTTTATTTTTTGACAATCCCTTATTTAAAGAAAAAAAAAAAAAAAAGAATCAGCCAATATTGAACTAGATTGAGATCCTTCATGTTGCATTTCAGTTTCTTCAAACTGCATGACAACGACAAGCAATCGAATTTAGACTAAATATGCACTTCCAAATTCATGCATTTTGCACAATTGCACTACATTTTCACTTAGAACCTAAATGTATGTTGCGCTAAAATTAATCTTCCACGCGCCACCTTTGGCACGCGTGCCTTAGCTCGTCTTTCCTGGTTTAGGCACAGCGCTGATTTCAATTGCCTGTTTTCACAATAATATACAGTGTCTTATATTTACACACGTTTAAAATTATTTCTTGATATTAAAAAAATAATAATAATTATTATTTCAATGGATATAAAGAGTTTTACAACAATTAAAACGGCAATTTTATTTCATTTTCGCCTTCAATTTTCAATACGAAAAATGTAAAATAAAATCGCATCTGGATAAGGACTTAATATACAATGAGAATTTGATATTATTTATCTTATATTAATACTTTTCCTCCTTTCTTCTGTTTCGAAAAGAAGAAAATGAAATAAATTTATTTCTTCCTAGTTAAAAATAGCAAGAAAAAGACATTATAAAGAATTAAACTTTGAGATTTTGAACATCATTGAAATATTAAAATAATAAAACTTTGTAAAAAAATCCCCATAAAATATAAAAAACAATACACTGTGTATTGTTTTTTATATTTTATGGGGATTTTTTACAAAGTTTTATTATTTTAATTGCTTCATATCGCCAATTTTCGGTGCTGTTTCGCCATCCTTGAAATTTATTGGAAATATTAATACATATAACTATTCTAAGTTATAAGCAAAAAAATTAAAATTACATCTCGTATAAATTAGTTTTCAATTTTCGCAATAAAAATTTTATGCATTGAAATTGATATGGATAAAGTTTCTAATGATAAAATACAATATTATGTTTAAAATTTAACATATTTTTAAACAGTAATTTATCATTTCCATTTATTTTACATTTTTGTACGAATGTTGTTCATTAAATGAAATTAAATGAAATTTTAAATTAATGAAAAAGATTTGTTTGAGGGATTTAATTTTTTTTTAGTATAGTATTGCTACTATTAATAAGAATTGAATATGAAAATCTAAATATAATAAAATGCAGTGTGACGTTTGCGAAACAAAATATATTACAAAATATATAAATAAGGCGAATTTTGCTATTTCAAAAAAGTGGTGTCAATCAAGAAATCTGAATTAAAAAAAATAGCCCACTGGCAACACTGTCCGTATGTCGTGCGCGTTTGGTATAACTTAGGACCAATTTGCCGATCCGTGGAATGGCTCGAGGGCAGCGCTATCTTGTTTGCGTTTTGGACCCCAGGCTGTTGAAACGTAAATGGTAGGTTAAGGGATTAATAACACTTTCTTAACAGCTTGAAAAATAGATAAAATTATTTTTCTATTGTTTTCCAAATCATAAAAAAATGTATAA
The DNA here is from genome assembly GCA_963932465.1 of Maratus speciosus. NCBI lineage: Eukaryota > Metazoa > Arthropoda > Arachnida > Araneae > Salticidae > Maratus > Maratus speciosus. The sequence continues at coordinate 473,577,841 of OZ010789.1, forward strand.
TTTTTTCTAATAATCTAGGAAAAAATCAAATACAAGACAAATATTCGACAGCTTTAATGAAAATTGCGTAGAAATGCAAATAAACAATTCGTCATCTCAAAATTCCTTATACAAGCTCTAGGAATTTAGAGATTTTTCTTCTATCTTTGGGGAAATCAACAACTCAGTTGATTTATTTGGATAAAAGAACTGTTTTATTTTTTATTTTGTTATTTTATTAGTTAGAAAAGTGTTTGAAGTTAACAGAATTATGTTGAAAATTCCTTGGTAAAAGGATATTCTCAAGAACTTTCTTGCATAATTAACCCTTTAATGTATGACTTTTTATTTTGTTCGGTTTATTTTGTTTGACTTTATATTTGAGTCTGTTTTGTTAATTTTCCACTAGAAAAATAGTGAAAAAATTATTTATTTTTCTGTTGGACATAATGTTATAATGCCAATCTTGAGCTACATAACAAAAATTGCTCAAAAAATGACAATTTTAAATTATATACTTACTTTAAAGCGTTTATACTGCACAATAACAACTATTCAATGACATTAATTTTTTTTTTTTTATAATGCTTTTAATAGTTTGCAGAATGAATAATTACTACCTTATAAAAATAGCGAAAAAATGCCAGTCGAGCATATTGAAAGCAGTATCAACAAAAGATGTTATAACCTCCCCGTGATAACAAATCATAACAAAAACGGGCTTCTCGGCTTTAAATGTATGTTTTCACACATCATAGTTCAACGAAAGACCACCAGAAAGCGCCAAATGGCAAAAAAAAAAAAAAAAAAAAAAAAAAAAAAAGTTCATATGATGTAACTTTTAAGTTACACAATGCATTTAAGGTTTAAGTCTGTAGGCACATAACTGTTGATTCGTTGACTTAGCAGTTTCTTATCATTATTGTCCAACGGACAGAAGGGCATATATATATATATGTGTGTGTTACGGTTAATTTGATAAATTCGGTAATTATTAATAATAACCGCTTATTATTAATAATAACCGCGTGTTTTGGTAAAAGTGATAAATTAATAATTACCAATGAAGTTCGGCCAGTATGATTAATTTAGCTTAGTAACGAATACGTGTTTTACTGAAACATGTGCTAATAGCAAAATAATTGTTAGGAGATAATAATACTCATTCAAAAATTGGGTCCTATTAATTGGATGCCAAGTCCTAAGGGGTTAAAGATAATTATTTTTATAATTACTGAATAAAAAAGCTCTTACATACTAAAATAATGAAAGTATAAATAATTCAGTTTTAAAGTGCATACTTTTAACAATGGATATTAGGAAAAATGTAGCATAAGTAGAAAGTTTTAAATTTAAACTTAAATTAATTTTAACAGATAGCAAATATATTAAGAGAAGTTACTGTCGGAATGAAACAATTCTTACAGCAATAAAATAGAAGAAAAAAAAGAAGAAAAATACCTCGAAGAGTTGAAAAAAATATATCTTGTCAATACGGAAGATGAATTGATTTTGCCAAAAACAATATTATTTTTATAACAAATAGTAAATTGCATTTTAAATTAGAAATTCAATATTAGTGCATTTATAACAAATTATTTTTTGGCAGGAAGGGATATTGTGGCGTTTGGAATCGCAAAAGGATTTTGATTTTCCATCACATTAAAAAAAAATTATTGATTTTGGCAGGAAAAGTTATCGGAGCATTTGGAGTTACAAAGGGTTTTTGTTTTTTTATTACTTTTTTAACAAATTATTTATCTTTACAGGAACAACTATTGTGGCATTTGGAGTTACAGACTGTTTTAGGTAGCTTTCATTACAAAAAACTACCTATTGCAGCCGTTCGGAGGAAAACGATTCCGAAAAATTTGGTATATTTTCACCGATCATGACCGCCAGACCCCGAAACCACCCTCCGTTCAAAATTGATATATATATCCATATATATAACCATTAATATATATATATATATATATATATATATATATATATGATCTTTGTCATACTGTAACTCTCGTATTTATGAACCGATTTGGATAAAATTTCGTGTGTACACAGTACATACCAATGTCTCGACCGAGTTCGTTGGCCAGCTTCATCCGCCACCTTGTTTCAAAATGGCGGCCATTTAAAATTTAAAAAAAAATTAAATTTAAAATGAGGCACAAAAAAATTAGACATTGAAAAAGATTTTTTTTGTTATGTGTTTGGGCTTGATACAAAGATTCTGGAGCATTTTTAGTTTCGTCTATATCTTAAAAAATGGCTGAGTTATAGCACTTTGAATTTCTAGCATGGCTGACATTTTGAAACGATATGATTTTTGTCACGCGATAATACAAGTATTTATGAACCGATTTGGATGTGACAAAGAATGTGCATAGTACATAGCAATGTCTCAACCGAGTTCGTTGGCCAGCCTCATCCGCCATCTTGTTTCAAAATGGCGGCCATTTAAAATTAAAAAATTTTTTTTTTTATTTAAAATGAGGCACAAAAAAATTAGACATTGAAAAATATTTTTTTCTTATGTGTTTGGGCTTGATACAAAGATTCTGGAACATTTTTAGTTTCGTCTATATCTTAAAAAATGGCTGAGTTATAGCACTTTGAATTTCTAGAATGGCTGGCATTTTGAAACGATCTGATTTTTGTCACGCGGTAATACACGTATTTATGAACCGATTTGGATGTGACAAGGAATGTGCATAGTACATAGCAATGTCTCGACCGAGTTTGTTGGCCAGCCTCATCCACCATCTTGTTTAAAAATGGCGGCCATTTAAAAATTAAAAAAAATTAAAATTTAAAAGCGAGGTACAAAATAATTAGAAATTGAAAAAGATTTTTTCCTTATGTGTTTGAGCTTGATACAAAGATTCCGGAGCATTTTTTGTTTCGTCTATGTCTTAAAAAATGGCTGAGTTATAGCACTTTGAATTTCTAGCATGGCTGACATTTTGAAACGATCTGATTTTTGTCACGCGATAACACGCGTATTTATGAACCGATTAGGATGTGACAAGGCATGTTCATAGTACATAGCAATCTCTCGGCCGAGTTTGTTTGCTAACTTCATCGGCCATCTTGTTTTAAAATGGCGGCCATTTAAAAATTAAAAAAAAAAATTATTTAAAATGGAGTACAAAAAAACCTAGAAATTGAAAAAGATTTTTTTTTCTTATGTGTTTCAGCTTGTTACAAAGATTCCGGATTATTTTTTGTTTTGCCTTTATCTAAAAGAAAGCCGAGATATAGCAGTTTGAATTTCGAATGTATGTGACATTTTTAAAAATCTGATTTTTTGCCTGCAACAGCACTCGCATATATCAACCGATTTAGATATGAGTGAGCATGTGCACAGGAATTACTAAGGTCTCGACCAAGTTCATTGGTGAGTTTTGTTGCACCCATTATGTAGTTTTAAAATGGCGGGCTATCACCGATAATTCGGGTTAATATAATTATTAATATAATTCGGGATATCACCGAATTTGGCGACAAATATCAATCACTTTAATAAAACCAGCTTTGATAACGCTGACTAATTTCGCGAAATTCTCATTCATATTCAATATTGACAAAAATTAGTATTTAATCTTCTATAATCGGATTCCATTAATTTGAGCTCCGTGTGTTTGAATAATATAAGCTGGTTTTAAAAAAATTAGGAATATGAAAGCTACCTCTTCCTCCCGGCACTGGCCGGAAGAACTTTTTGATTTTTTATATTTGCAGGAACTTGAGTTACAATTGCCTTTACAGCTGTAATATTGAAATCCTTTACAACCTAGGTTGGAATTTTTTACGAGCATAGGTTTATTTCATTCGCTGAACTTCATTAACTAAATTAAAGCTTTCGTGAAGACAGTAATATCTTTCACTGTGCTGAGTTAATTAAAAATGCCATGTTTTCTACTGAATATGTAAGTTTTCCTTTTCCTTAGAATCAACAGCTATAATATTTTGGCTATCAGCCTCACCCATTTCTACCTCTGATATTCTTATTCGAATGGTTTCTCCTACATTATTACTTGGAAACTTTAACTTCGAAAACTTTTTTTTTCTTTCTTATTTAATGACTGTTTTAGCAGACTGTCGAGCTTTTGAATATATTTCGAGACTTTATCAAGTGAAAAAGAAGTCTTCCCCTTTTTCTTGAAAATCTTCCATTTTAACATAAATGAATTTTTTAAAATCTTTGCTATGTCAAAATTTTGTTTTTCTCCCTTCACTTTGGCGAGCATTCTTATTACCATTTTTGACTGAACCTAGAACAGTTACAGCAAATCTTCGTTCGAATTATCCAGTTCCACGTCCATTTTATCACCAGTCATTGCGTCTATAACATCAGCCTCATTTGAGATTGCTGTCTGAAGTTGGCTATCGTTACTAGACTGCTTTCTTATACAACAGCATCTTCGTTACTTTTAATTCTTGACAAAGTACAGACGGGTAAACAATTAAACCTACATTCGCTTCATAGCCAAGTAAATTTGCATATGGACTGCGATCTATTCCCGAGTAATGGTCTCTAATTTTCATACATTGAATGAATTTTATTCCTTTTCTTCACTTTGAGGTACTGTCAGTTTCAAGCCAAGTACATAACGTCTTTTCAATGTCTTGGTTTGCTCTTTCAACTGAACCTTTCGTTTGACTGTGTCTTAGTCTTTCAAGAAAAGTTTTTAGTAAATTATACATTCTACAAACTTCTTCAATATCTTTAATTGTAAATTCTCGCCCATTGTCACTTTCCAAGATGCAAGGTGCACCAAATATTGTGAATAAATCTATTATCTGATAAGCAACTTCCTTGGTTCGTCTTGCTTTTAATGCTCTTCATTGAATAAATTACGAACTCTCAACAAAAATAACACTAAATTGACATTAATTAGCATGCAAAACATTCGAAACTGACAAAAAAATATTAGTGAGTGTCCCGAAAGATTCGGCCACCTGCAACTAAAATAAACTACCAATTGATATCGTCAAGTTGTTGTCAATAGATAAAAACAAAATTGCGCGCTCACAAAAGCTGTTATACGATTGTACAATAGTGAGGCGCTGACTATGAGTAAATATACGTGTACGTAATTAAAATCTGAAGCTAAAAAGTGAAATTTATTATACTGACCAATCTTGATTGGTAATTATTAATAATAACAGGTTAATTTGACAAATTCTCATAAATTAATCATATTAACCGGTTTGTTTGGATATATTTTGGTAATTATTAATAATAACCGATTAATCATATTGACCGTAACATATATATATGTTACGGTTAGTTTGATAAAGTCGGTTATTATTAATAATAACTGCGTCTTTTGGTAAATTTGATAAATACTGCATATTAATCATATTTACCGGTTATTATTAATAATTACCAATGAAGCTCGGTAAGTATGATTAATTAAACTTAGTAACGAATACGTCCTTTACTGGAAAATGTACTATCATAGTTGTATGAAGCTAATAACAAAAATAATTGCTAAGACACAATAATACTCAATCAAAAGACGTGTCCTATTAATAGGACACCAAGGCCTAAAGGGGCTAAATATAATTATTTTTATAGTTATTGAATCAATTAGGTGTAAACACTGAAATTATAAAAGAATAAATAATTCAGTTTTTAAGTGCATACTTTTAGCATTGAATATTAAGAAACATGTAGCATAAGTAGAAAGTTTTAAATTTAGACTACTGTTAAATTCATTTTAACATAAAGCAAACATATTGAGAGAAGTTACTGTCGGAATGAGAGAATTCTTATACAAGTCTAATAGAATAAAAAATGAAACCCGCCCAAATGTGCCAAATTAGACGGCAATCGAAGAAAATACATATTTTCACTCCGAAAGACGGACTGAGTGTTCCAAATACAATATTATTATTTTTATAACAAACAATAAATTGCAAACATATTACATTAGAAATACAATATTATTACATTTTTAACAAATTATTTATTTTGGAAGGAAGGGATATTTTGGCGTTTGGAATTAGAAAATGTATTTGATTTTTCATGACATTTTAAACAAATTATATATTTTGGTAGGAAGAGGTATTGTCGCATTTGCAGTTACAAAGAGTTTTTTATTTTTTTAATTTGCAACAACTTGAGTTACGATTGCATTTACAATTGTAATATTGAGATTCTTGACCACATAGGTTGGAATTCTGACGAGCACATTCTCTTATAGATTTATTTCACTCACTGGAACTTCATTAACAGAAATTGAAGCTTCCTTGCAGACAGTAAAATCGTTCCTTGTGTAAAGTTGATTTAAAATGCCATGTTTTGTACTAAGTTTATATAAGTTTTCATTTTCTTTAGAAATTACAACAGCTATAATATTTCGGCTATCAGCCTCTACCCTGTCTATTTCTGGTATTCTTCTTCCAGCGGTTTTTCCTACATTCGCACTTGGAAATTTTTACTTCGAAATATAACAGTTTTTCCGCTTCCTTAATTAGTGGCTGTTTAGCAGTGTGTCGAGCGTCTTGGATATTTTTCGAGATTTCATCTAGTGAAAAAGAAGATTCTTCCTTGCTTTTTTCAATATCTTCCATTTCAACATCACCGAAACTTTTTTTCCCTTTGCTATTTCAGTATTATGTTATTCCCCTTCAATTTGACCAACACTCTTATTACCGTTTTTGACTGAACCTGGAACAGTTATCTCCAAATCTTCCTTCGCCCCAAGTCTTCCAGTTCCATGTCCATATCATTATCCTTCATTGTGTATATATCCTCCTCTTTGGTTGAGATTGCTGTCAGAAGTTTGTTATTATTACTAGACTAATTTCTTATACAACAAAATCTTCTTCACTTGTAATTCCTGAAAAAAATATCGACTGACAAATGGGTTATTAAACTTACATATTCTTTATAGCTAAATAAATCTTCATACGGAATGCGATCTATTCCAAAGTGATATGCTGTTTTTTTTTTCTTGAATTGAATGAATTTCACTCCTTCTGACCACTTTGTTGTATTGTAAGTTTCAAACAAAGTGGATAACATATTTTCATCGACTTGGTTTGCTCTTTCAACTGAGTTTTACAATTGAATGTGTCTTGGTTTTCTATGAAAAAGTTTGAGTAGATTCCACATTTCTTAAATAACTTTATTAGGAAAATTTCAGCCATTATCACTTTTACTTTTATACGATTCTCCAAATATTTTGAACGCATCCATTAGGTGATAAGCAACTTCATCGGCTCGTCTTGTTTTTAACTCTCTTAATTGAATAAATTTCGAACTCACAACAAAAATAACATGAAATCGACTCTACTTGGCATACTAAACCATCAAAACTGGCGAAAAATAAATATTAGTGAGAGTCCCGAAAGATGCAGCTGTCTGCATCTAAAAGGAACAATCTACTGATATTGTCAAGTTGCTGCCAACAGACAAAAAACAAACAAACTTGACGAACTTGCGCTCTAACAAAAGCTGTTACACGATTTCACAATAGTGAGTCGTTGACAAGGAATAAATATATGCATACGTAATGCAAATTTCCAGCTAAACGAGTTGAAATTTATTAAATTAACCAAACTTGATTGGTAATTATTAATAATAACCGCTTAATTTGATAAATTCTCATTAATTAATCATATTAACCGGCTTATTTGGATATTATTTGGTAATTATTAATATTAACCGATTAATCATATTGGCCGTAACATATATACACATATATATGCATAATACACTATATTGCCATTAATGACCGGTAATTTTCAATTTTAGACATTTTGTCGAATATTTAGAAAGATACTTGTCAGATTCTTCTGGAATTTCAGGATTAAAAAGAACAGGTATGACCTCATATTTAGCAATGTTGATTTGATAAGAGGGACAATTAGGGGGCCGACAAAAAATCAAAGAAAAAAATAATACTTGGGATCACCCTGTAAAATAAAATGCACGAAATGATCTATCGCTACCGAATATAAATAAACAGACATTGTGCAATATGTGTATTCTTTTGTGTAAGAATAGCACGTATATTAATAGAGATATAGTGATTTATTTAATAAAATTAAAAAATTCTTGCATGTTTTTTGTTTATAACATACAGGGTTTTCAACCAAATTTAACGCCGATTTCAGACAAATTGAAAAAATATAGTAGAAACAATATAGTGCAATTGGAATATAAATATATTAAATAATTTAGGAAATATGAACAGTTGTATGAAATAATTTTTATCTGCGCATGCGCGAAAGATAACAAGGATCATTTTACATAATTTAATGGTCAACTCTATGGAGCAACTTATTCAAAAAAATCTAGTCAAATATTTTAAAAATTCAGAAAGATATCGGCGTTAGAGTGAGCAAATTTTTAGTTGTTCCTAAAATCAACTGAATGATAAGGGATTTTACACAAATTGTCATTTTTTTTAAACTGACTTTCAGAAAAAATTTAGTATTTAGTGACTATCAACGAGTAGATTTGGAAAAAATGCTTCGATTTTGATACTTCTTTTGATCATGGTATAGGCTAGTTCTGGTGGTTATCAGATAAGAATAAAAGCATCAATAAAAAATGAAAAAAAAATTAAAATTTTTGCTCATATTTCCTAAAATATTTAATATATTTATATTCCAATTGCAAGTATATTGTTTCTACTATATTTTGTCAATTTTTCTGAAATCGGTGTTAAATTTGGTTGAAAACCCTGTACGTTATAAGCAAAAAACATGCAAGAATTTTTTAATTTTTTTAAATAAATCGCTATATCTCTATTAATATACGTGCTATTCTTACACAAAAGAATACACATATTGCACAATGTCTGTTTATTTATATTCGGTAGCGATAGACCATTTCGTGCATTTTATTTTACAGGGTGATCCCAAGTATTATTTTTTTTTCTTTGATTTTTTGTTGGCCCTCTAATTGTCCCCCTTATCAAAGCGACATTGCTAAATATGAGGTCATACCTGTTCTTTTTAATGCTGAAATTCCAGAAGAGTCTGACAAGTATCTTTCTAAATATTCGACAAAATGTCTAAAACTGAAAATTGGCGGTCATTAATGGCAATATAGTGTATAATTGTATTATTGTATACTATATTGTATATTTACATTTATCTCTACATAGCAGGACCCAGTGTTGAATTCATGGAGTGGCCCGGGGGGCTTACCACCTGGAGCAATAAGATGTCCCCTGCAGGAAGATTTGAAATTTTGTGTTTTAAATGGTCAAAAAAGGCAATTTTCTCCAACGGAAATCTATATTGCCACCCCCCCCCCCACCTAGGAGCCCTCAAAAATCCCTCCCGGAGAGAAAAGTGTTTGAATTCAACACTGCCAGGACTTTATGTAAAGAGCGGGAGTCATAAGACATCATAGAAAAAGTTCTACATTATGTTTTGCAATGTATCCAAAGTTAACTTGTGGAATTTTTCTGTGTCTATTTCGTAACCTCTCGAAATTCTCACCTAAGGATTATGTTTTACATAAATCTGTCATGAGATATACATACAGCTAATAACTTTTCTCAAAACTGAACCACAAATTTAAACATTTTGCGCTCGCAAAACTTCGCGTGTTCGTCATTGTAATTTTCCACTCTAAACAAAACATTTTCAACCAAATGCATCTTTTCGTTAAATTTTGGAGCTTGTTGCTGCTTTATATGATTCAAAAGTTGATTTGAGTGACTGGCTTAAATCCTTGCGATTTTGATTTTAAAAAATGGTACTTGAACTAAAATTAAAAAAAAGAGAGAAAATAGACTTAATAAGGTAAAAGCAATTAAAAAAACTAAAGACGCAGATAGACGCAGACAAACTAAATTTTATCAAAACGCTAATAGTCTGAACTCGTATTTAATGATATCAAAAATTGAGCTTTATCGGGCTTTTCAATGTAACTTTTTTTATTTTAGAAATGAAAAATAGTAAAAAGATACAGAGTTTTGTGCGACATTAAACGTGAAGTAACAGCTGATATGCGAAGAATTTGCGCATATGAATCCAATAAAGCAAAGTCCATATTTTGATCGGAAGCGCCCATTATGCAGCACTATTTTTTTTTTATTCCGCTTCAAATAACAGGTTAATCAATTGCACTAAAGTGATTGATTAATTCACAACTGAGAAATTACAACTTTGTAGTAGCCTATGGAACATACAAGTATATTTATATCAAAACCATTGCAAAGTTAAACGCCCCAACTATTAAGCTATGGGAAGTATAAAACAAATCACGCTAAGATGAATTTAAACAAGTAATATAAAAATTTTGTTTTTAAAGTCAATTCCTAGTTAGGTCACCAAAGAAAAATTTAATATAATCCCTTAAGCAAATATTAGTTTTTGTTGCATTAAAATATCTCAATTTGTTGATTTTCTAAAGCAAGTAGGTTTGCAATGGAACTCTATGGGAATTTGGCGAAATATTAGAGATATCGCCAAGTTGGCGTCCCTTTTGGCGACTCATTTTGGCCGCCAAATTTGGCAATATATCGCCAAGTTGGCGACAAACTTGGTGGTATTTGGCAACAGAACAGGGTCCCCCCTATGGTAACCCCTTATTGAAAATACTTTAATTGATCTTTAACAACCAATGGTCGCCATTTTGTTTCCCATGCAAAACTAAAATTAATTAATTAAAATTTAATTAATTAATTAATATTTGAAAAAACTGTATTAACATCAATTGTCATCCAGTACAAGTTTAAAAAAATTTATTTGAACTTGATAGGATGAATAATGAGTATTTTATTAACGATTGAAAATTTGAACAAGATAAATATATAAATAAATAAATAAATATAGGGAGGGTGCGAGCTAATAGTAAGAATTGAAAAAAATCGGTTTTTGACTGGCTAGAATCGGTAAATATTCCACCTAGGACGGGAATTTACATTAGTTTAAAAATTATTACTACTGTAAGGTGTTTGCTAAGTTTATCGTATACAAATTTAGTGTTAACTCATAAGTTTAAGAACATACAATTTTTTATCAATTTATATTACCAAATTTATTTAATATATTCATTTAATAATAACTATTTCAATGACCAGAAACGTAATTTGAGAAACATGAAACTTCTAAATAATTAAAGAAAAAATCAGCGAAAAAGTTCTAAATAAGTTAAAAAACTGTTTTAAAAATTCCTTTTATTTGAAATAATGAAAAATGAAACTTCTAAATAAGTAAAGAAAAATCAACGAAAAAGTTCTAAGTAAGTTAAAAACGGTTTTAAAAATTCATTTTTTTTAAATAATGAAAAATAAGAATACAAATATTCAGAATCGTATAAATTAAATGTCTTTAAATTTAAAGAGTGAGAAACAAATATTATTGTTTGATTTTCACGGCGCTTTTAAGTTCATTCCGAGTAACCTTGAACGCGAACGAAAACAGGAGAAAAAACTATTGCTTTGTGAGTAAAAGCAATAAACTTCCTTCTACTTTACTTAGCAAACAGTATTACACACATAACGAATTATAATTAAACATTGTAAAACAAGCTAATTGATGGATTTTGTTTTCGAAAAATGATAAAAAAGAAAGAGTCGAAAATAATTTTGCTCAGTGATGCAAAAGGCACATTAAAAAAAGAAAATTGCTTTTCTTTCAAGTTACATTCCAACTTTAAAAGTTTTTAGCCGAATGTTAAAGATAAAATTCAGAGGCTTTTACCCGCCATATGGTGACGAAAAAAAAAAACGGTCGTTCTTCAGCTTGCAAATTTTTGCATGCACTCATTTTTGGAAACGTTTCCGAATAATTTCTATAGTACATTAAACAATTTTCGAAAACTGGAATATCTTTATTAGGATGTTATCAAATTCACAATTAAATATTTTCAGCTGTGTAATTGAATGTGTACACCCAAGAGTAACAAAATGTTATTAATTTTAATACTACTACGAAGGTGGCTCCATAATTATTGCCCCGAGTGTGTATAAAATATTTGTACTGCGATGGTTGATGTGGAATATTGAAGCCTAATGTCTTAGATGACTATATGCTCAATTTCAGAGCTGTAGCTGCTTTATTAACATTTTTTTTCCGTTTTCGGAGTGAGAGCTCGAACCTAGCTTGAAAGGAGGGGTTGGGGGATTACAGTGAATAAGACATGGCTACTGTCGTTTGGACTGGCGATCATAGTGATGTAGCCACGTCTCATCCACTGTCACAAATCTATCACAGAACTGCTTCAGGTCTGGCCCTATAAGCTCCAAACCACCCTTCCCCCAACACCCCTCCCTTTCAAGTTAAGTGCCACCTCAGACACCTGAAACGAAAAAAAAATATGTTAATATAGCAACTACGGTACTGAAATTGATCATATAGGCATCTTAGGCATTAGGCTTCAATATTTCACATCAACCATCGCAGTACAAATATTTTATACACACTCCGAACAATAATTATTGAACCACCCTCGTATTAAAGCCGTTAGTTTGTCTATAAAACATGTTTGATGAACATGAAAATGTTTACTTGAGAATGGTTAGCCTCCGAAAATTTATTTATAATCTGTAAAAATTACTCAGAAATGTTTCCGAAAGTCAGTGGCTGAAAAAACAAACCCGTTTATAAACTGTTTTTATGCTATTGGAAATCGGGGGAACTCGGAAGAAGGTAGTGTATACAGGGTGCAATATGTTATCTATCGTCGACCTTTAATTTCTCAACCGTTGGTCCTAGACATATAGTTCCAATATATATCAAACGCCGGAATCTACTAGAGATACTGCTCAAACTGTTCTCCATCGGTGGCAATACACAATTGAATGCGTGACAGACTGAGTCCTGGACACGTTAGAGCATAGCAGGTGTGCAAACTGTGGGACAAGCAAGGCTGATGCGCTGCTTCAGATAAATCAGAGAAGTTGGCTCAGTCACATAGACATATGCCTTGATTTAACCCCAGAGGTAGAAGTCCATGGGAGTCAAGTCCGGAGAACGCGGTGGTCACTCAAAGAACTACCATATTGCTGGGCAACATATAACTATGATATGTTCCCGCACCATGTTGGTGAAATCAAAGTAAAATTGCGTAATTTGTTATTTCTGTTTGTATAAATATTTTTTTATAAAATATAATTATGAGTGTAAAATTATAATGTTTATATATTTAAGTAAAATAAGAGTGTAAGTTCATACAAAAATTATTAAGTTGATTTTAAATAGTAAATATATATTTTTAAAAATTGTTGTATTGTAAAATGAATGTATAATATTGAATGGAGTTCGGATCTCAGACAACAACAATACGCAGACGCCATGGTGTCGTCTTATGACAAGCCAATGGAACGTAAATCATAAAAACGTTGGAATCAATTTATGGCCTCAATAAAAGTGTTGGGATAAATTTATGACTTTTCAGACCACCCAAACTTTAAGGCAGATAATAATATTAAAGTATATGTTAGGGGCCATTTGCAGACTGCTAGCTAATAGGCCTATCGAAGTATAATAAAAAATCTTCTCACATCCAATAACAGTGGACTAGACAAAAATAGCTCCACCCACTGCAGGAACTGGTGTGCAAGAAGAATAAGTTTTAAAAAAAGATAGTCTGAAAAAAGATGTAGAGGATGCAAGAGCTCTCCTGAAAGCCCGTGCAATGAGTCCCGCAAGCCCTAGTAAAGCCCAGGCGAGATGGACCTAGCGGAGCGAGCCTAATCCAGCCTAATCAAGCCTAATTGAGGATGTCTTCCTGAGGTACCTATCGGAGTGAGCCTAAACAAGCCAAATTGAGGATGTCTTCCTGATCTACATATCGGAGTGATCCTAATCAAGCCAAATTGAGGATGCGTTCCTGACGACACATGGCCCTGATCCTAAGCAACGCAACATCTCGGAATTTGACAAATAAAGGCCACCATCCCGTATATTAAAAGAAGGTACTATTTTACACATTTTCTTTTACCACATAAGTTCATATGAAAAATCTAAAAAAATACTTTTCTGATATTTTATGGTAGAGAGTTATCTGAGATCCGACCAAACCAATAATTAAATAAGATTAAGGTAATTTTAAAAATGAAAGAGAGTATTTCTTTTAGCAAAAAGAAACAATTATAATAATTAGAGTACGTGAAAATATTGTCTTTTTTTTAAAAAAAAGATTAAACATACTTAAAATAATGAGAAGCAAACAAAAGTGTTGCTTTCTTTTTTTTGAATTAATATTATGTTTTTCTGTAAATAGATTTGTTCAATGTAAATAAATTATTTAGTCAAGTTTAAAAAAAGTTTCTGTAATTATTTAATTAATAATATTTAAAGTGTGTCAATTCATTTTTTTACAGCTTAAACTTTAGTTTAATTCATAAGTGGAAGAGTTCGTCTAAATAATTCACAACGCAAACTCTTAATTTTATTCGTAATTATTCAAATTTAATAATTATTTTTTTTGACGCGAATTATAATTTAATTTTATTAATGCTTCGCGTTGCTCTTCTACTAGAATGTAGGTAAATACGATCACTTATATTATTTAAATTTATCTAAGGTATATAAAACTATATACCAATTTGCTATGAGGTTGCTTGGATGATTTGGACCAATTAACAATTTTGAATATATTTAATAAAAAATAAAAAGGTGTAATTATCTGTCCAGCATCCCCCCTTCATAGTCCAATGGCGCCGTGACTCAGGAACGTTCATTAAGTACAATGGTGCTATGACTCAGGAACGTTCATCTGAGGTCATTAGAAATAATAATAATAATAATAAAGGAAAATAAATTTAAGTATTATTTTAATGTCACAATTTTAAAGATATTGTAGGTATGTAAGTTTAATTGATTAAAATTTTATTAAAATTAATTTTATTATTGTAACAATACTGACACACATATAATAATTTTATATAAATAAAATGAATAATATATGTTAATAAAAAACAAAAAGGAAATGAGAAAAATAATTCTGGGATTTATAATAGGTAAATTTAGGAATTACAATTTTGTTTTTTTTTTCTCTCTTTTCTCTTGTGGTTGGATCTCAGTTACCATTGAAAAATAATGGCATTCACATCACAGATGACACATTTGTAAAAATAATTTTTTTTTATATAATGTATAAATAATAATAATAATAAGAATAATGAGTAAAATTTTATAATATGTCTGGTATAAAAATGATTGAAATGTCAATAGATCACGATTTTTGAAATTGTATCACCTTGATACAAAAGAAAATTTATGAGTCGTACTACGAAGTAGTAGTACAATATTAACAACAACAAAAAAAAAAATAAGATTGTTTTTTCTGTAGAAAAAGACAGATATTTTTCTGTTAAATGAAATTATGTTGTTTTTTATATATACGTGTATTATAAATATTTTAGGGGTATTTATGTGTGTAAAAGAATAATCTACAAAACAACTTCATCTCCTAAGAAGTTTTTTTTTAAATTTTAGTGTTGTTGTTTTTATGTATTTATGCAATTTAGAATATTTTCATACATATGTGGTAATATAAAAAAAAAAAAAAAAGTATGATAAACAGAAACATTCTGTTAAAAGGTTATGCCCAACAATAAGCGAAAATTTAAAAGGAGAAGTGTAGATTTAAATACTTCTGGAGTTAAAACCAGAGGACAGAAAAATAAAATTATTTCTCTAAATTATTCGCTACAAAAAACTAAAAAGAATACAATGACTCAACCTAGTGTTGATACGCTGTTGAATTGTATCCCCGTCTTTGACGGAAAGAAAGAGTCGAATATTAAATTCTTTTTGAACGAATTCGATAATCTAATTAAACAAACGGAATTAGAGAATGTTTCGAAACTAGCGCTCTTGAAAACGAAATTAGTCGGTAGTGCTAGAGATAAATTAGCTAATGAAGAAAATCTTAATACAGAAAAAGATTACGGTAAATTTAAAGAAAAATTAATCGATACTTTTTCTACTAAAACAAGTTTTTCGGCGGCTCAAAGCAATTTTTTTTCTCTTAGGCAAAAACCTGCGCAGACTATCGCTGATTTTATCAGTGAATTCAATGCGGCTGCAAAACTTTACCTAGATAAAAGTGGCCAAAATATTGACAACGGTAATGGTAGTTTATTTGAAATGATAAAATTCACAAGATTTTTAGAATCAGTTAGGGCAGATTTAAGTTTGGACATTCGAAGAATGGCGCCGAAAAATTTCAACGACGCATGTAAATTTGCGAAACAAATGGAAGATGCATACAATCAAGTTGCATCAAAGGAAATTAATTCGATTACAAAAACCTCCACTGAGGAAAATTTGGACAAATTGTTAAAATTAAATATGGAAAGCGCGGAGCAAATTAAAATTTTGACTTCCGAAATAAACAATTTGAAAATTAAAACAAAAGACACTGCATCAAGCAGATGGTGCGAATTATGTAAAAAAAATTCGCATACTTTAGAAACGTGCTGGTACAAAAATGATAATAAAAATACATATAAGGATAGCAGAGATTTCGCAGGTCGGCATTTTAATAAAAGGTACTCTTATAATGGACAGTATCAACCGAGAGCGAATTTTAATCCTAGATTTGTTAACCCAAACCAGCAATGGCATTTTCAATCTTATGCACCCACAGGTGGTTACTATGGATATTCTCCATATCCCCCACCCCCACCAAATTACTTCCCTCAGCATGTGCCATATAGGAATAGTCAACCTCAGAGTCATGCCAGTTATTATCCAAATGAGGATAAAAATGAGAATTTAAAAGACAATGCTCAAAAGTATCCAAAAAAGTATAAAAATAAGGGTAAAACTGATGATCAAAGGGACAAGTAAGGGATATGAATTGGTATTAAAAATAAATCAAAATGCATAATTAATCGAATTTCAAAATTTAAAAAATTTTTCAAAATTTAAAAATAAATTTTTTTTTTCTTTTAGGTAAAAAAAAAAAAAAAAAAAAAAAAAAAAAAAATTGAAACAGAATTAATAACTTGCCTTTTTAAAATTCAAAATAATAATAAGAAAGGATAGGAACATGGGAACGCCAATTTGTCTCAGGGTTACAATATTGAGCAAATGTGCAGGGCGCACCCGAAAACATACTTATAAAATTATGTAATGTGCTTCACAAAACTTCAATGGAGCAGTGAAATATTTCTCTCCAGGCAAAAGTTATATATATATATTTTTTTCTTTTCGAATATGAATTAGAAAGTATAAATTCTTAACAAAGCCAAATAACATTAAAACTTAATTAATTTCATAGTAAATAATGTTGGAGTAATTTTCAAAAAAAAAAAAAAAAAAAAAAAAAAAAAAAAAGAGAATTTTTTCTGTCTTCTATAAGGGTAGCCTTTGCTAATAGCCTTACAATTTAGATGACAAAATTTCAGAATTACTCTTTAAAATGAGTAGGTGTAAGCTATAGGTTCAGGGTAGTTAGAACAGCTTTATAGCATACTCATATATATATTTTTTTTATATAAATATATGGTTGACATGGAATAAATTATTAGTGCACTCTATATTAGGATAGCGGTCAGCTATAAGCCTAAATATAATAAAATATACAAAAAGTGCTAAGATTTATTCCGATAGTTCAATTACAACTTATATGCTAAAGTCTAGAATTTAGACAGCAGGGATAAGTTTTATGAACAAAAGTGTAATAAAAAAATTTAAAAAAAAAAAGGATTTTGGTGTAGCACATTGGTTTTTAAAAAAAACATATATATGTATAACAATGGACAAGGCAAGTTATTTCAACATGATTGCACACAAAAATAATAGTAAAAAAAAAAAAAAAAATACACAAATAAATAATTGAAGTAAAATTAAAATTTTCTCACCAAAGGCTTTCTGTATAGGGTACAATTTTGGCCTACGGCTGGGTATGCACCAACACCAACAAAATTTTTGTAGAAAATTTATCAATTCACAGATACATCAATATATGGTCCACCTAGGCATAAATTTCAGGATTCTTGGCTGAAAAAGGAATCGAAGAAAAAATTAAGTATGGTATAATTACTAGATGTTATGCTCAGAAACAATAAAATTAGTAATATTATATTGTAAAAAAGCAGCATTTTGAGTTTTCTTTAGGAAAATTTTTGATTTTTAGGTTTTACACATTTATGGAGTGTCTAGCTCAGTGTATAGTTCCTAGATTTAATAAAAAAAAAATAATAAATAAAAATATAAGTTCGTGTTGTTTTCAAAATAAATAACAAAAGGTATAGCAATTAGCATTTACAGTTAAAATTTATGGAATTTTCAGCAAAATTAACATTAGACAAACATAGTTTATATTATATTTAACTTGATAAGCTAATTTACTTTTATTAACGGTATTCAATTAGAATTAAAGTAGGCTTAAATTCAAGTTAAATTAATTAATAACATTGTTGTAGTGTAAAATTTTATGTAAGACTATTATATTTTTATTGTATATATAAAAATATGCGAATTTAACAATTAATAAAATGTATTAGCAAAATTATTTAATATAAATATTAAATGACATCTTGCTGAAATCAGCTAGAAATTAGATTTTTTTTTTTAAATAAAATATTTTATAAATTTATGTTAGTTTAGAATTTAAGCATTTTTTTTTCCTTTCTTTCCCTTAGAATTAAATGCAATTCTAAATTTAACACATATAAATATACCGGGTGTCCCAAAAAGGACTGACTGATTTTAAAATTCAATAACTTGCAAACGGTGACAGATATTAAAAAAATTCTTGCAGGAGGGTTATGCATAAGGTCAAAAGTTTTATTACAGTGATTTTCAATTTTAGTTCGATTTACAAACAATAGATGGCGCTGTAAGCAATAGTCGCTAAATACAGGCTCGATTTTTGGTCCTTTATCTTGTTCCATGCAGAAAAAGGAGATGGAAATGTATTATCCGGGCCACGAAGTACCAAAAATCCAGCCTGAATTTAGCGACTATTGCTTACAGCGCCATCTATTGTTTGTAAATCGAACTAAAATTGAAAATCACTGTAATAAAACTTTTGACCTTATGCATAACCCTCCTGCAAGAATTTTTTTTAATATCTGTCACCGTTTGCAAGTTATTGAATTTTAAAATCAGTCAGTCCTTTTTGGGACACCCGGTACATAGTATTGATAAATTTGAGTGTGTGAGTTCATAAATTTTTTTTTTTATATAATTTGGCCAATTTAACATAAGAAAACAAAATAAATAAATAAATATATATATATATTGGCCTTAATTTTATTAAAATACGTAGTATGGCTTAATAAATTTATTTACTTAATTTTTTTATAGTACATACAGTAATTATTTTTTTAAAAACTTAATCTGTAACAATTGGGTGTAGATATTTATGAGTATACAAAGATTCTTTTCTGCTGGCAGAAATTCTTTGGTTCGGCCGAGTACTCATGGGTTACTACATACGATTTTACGTAGTAATTATCATTTACTTTTTTTTTTAAATTATACAAGTGTATTAATAACATTTTTTTTTATAATTAAATAATAATTATTAATGTTGGATTAATAATAATAATTTATTATCTTTTATTCTTAAACATATCATTAAATTTTAGACAGTAGAATTCACATACGGAATGTTAATGATAAATAAAATTTTGAATAAATAAATTTTTATTTCATTCAGTAAAAAAAATAAATAAATATGAAAATTTAATAATCTTTTAAGATAGAATTGTTGGCTAAATAAATAATAATTTAAGACAAAAAAAATTGTTCTCTTCTTCGGCAATGGCATTTTCTGACAACACTATTTAATAGTATTAAATGAAGGTGAATTTTTAAGGTCAGCGTAATGCATATTTGGCATTTTGGAGAGGCCGTAGAAGTCATTTTTCCGTGTTGTTTACATTTTAATAGTAAACAATATCATGAATCAAAATTTGTGTTTGTTAAAAAGGTCTAAAAAATATACAATGTAATCAGTTAAAGAAAATTATATGAATTTTTTTTTAATCCTGAAAGGCAATTTGGGTTAGATTTAAACCTGGATGCATAAAAAAGCCACCCTCGCTTCAGTTCAAGTATGAGGCAGGAGAAGGCAGAGGCTAGAATCGCCATTTTTCCCCTGCAAAATAATAAAAAAAAAGGCAGAAGGTTTACATTAGATACGATACAAATACATACACTGTTTATGCATAGATTATGTTTAAAATTACATACAGGCATGCACAGTGAGTTAATAAGAAAGTATATCAAGAAATTATACTAATTAATACGGTAATTACAAGCATGAAATGGTTTTAAATACTTACTTTTTGAAGTCGTAAAATTTTGTCACAGCACAAATCACCTCACAGAAAGCGATTAGTAGCTTGACCACCCCCCACTTTTCGGGAGGATCGGCGACGGTCAAAAAACTGGTTTTATTCTCTCCTGCTTCTTCTTTTTTTTTTCTCTCGTATCGGGTAAAGTTGGAAAGCATTGCGTAATGATATATTAAAGGAGATGAATTAGCTTGTACATTTTGACAGATCATACATGTTTGAAGTAACAAATAAATAAAATAATGTAACAAGTTTGTATACAATATTTTTTCTGATTATAATTTGAATACATCAGATTAATTATGTGAAAATATAACATGTCATATTACAAGCATTGTATTTACTTTTATTCAGTATAAAATGTGTTTTAGATACAACACTGTGTCATAAGGTTGTATGTGATGAAATAATATGTCAAATGCGTATGCCATTATTTTTCTTATAATGAGGTTTGTTTCGGCATATTAATTTCAGACAAAATTATAGCTTTGAATGTATTTTGGGCACTTAAACTGTAAAGTTACAAAATTAGTAAACATGTGTGTGGTAAAGAAAAAAGGCTTGGAGAAAGACGTCTGATTGTCAGTACAGAGATCTTCTATAAATGTGAATGTCAACAGACAACTATGCTATCATGTGTTGAACTTTCTGTTATGAAACAATAGAAGAACTTCTTATAAAATATACCAGAACCATTCATACTTGAACTTTACAGTCTGCGCTCAAAAACTGTGTAGATACACAGTCATATGGACACGTACATTCCTTCAAGCTTTAAAAAAAAAAAAATAAAAAAAAAAAAAAAATAAAACCAGCAATCAGTTTTTATTTTTTTTTTCTTCCGATACCGGGAGAGATGCTGGGCAACATATAACTATGATATGTTCCCGCACCATGTTGGTGAAATCAAAGTAAAATTGCGTAATTTGTTATTTCTGTTTGTATAAATATTTTTTTATAAAATATAATTATGAGTGTAAAATTATAATGTTTATATATTTAAGTAAAATAAGAGTGTAAGTTCATACAAAAATTATTAAGTTGATTTTAAATAGTAAATATATATTTTTAAAAATTGTTGTATTGTAAAATGAATGTATAATATTGAATGGAGTTCGGATCTCAGACAACAACAATACGCAGACGCCATGGTGTCGTCTTATGACAAGCCAATGGAACGTGGTGTATAATTAGAAGTCGTAAAATCATAAAAACGTTGGAATCAATTTATGGCCTCAATAAAAGTGTTGGGATAAATTTATGACTTTTCAGACCACCCAAACTTTAAGGCAGATAATAATATTAAAGTATATGTTAGGGGCCATTTGCAGACTGCTAGCTAATAGGCCTATCGAAGTATAATAAAAAATCTTCTCACATCCAATAACAGTGGACTAGACAAAAATAGCTCCACCCACTGCAGGAACTGGTGTGCAAGAAGAATAAGTTTTAAAAAAAGATAGTCTGAAAAAAGATGTAGAGGATGCAAGAGCTCTCCTGAAAGCCCGTGCAATGAGTCCCGCAAGCCCTAGTAAAGCCCAGGCGAGATGGACCTAGCGGAGCGAGCCTAATCCAGCCTAATCAAGCCTAATTGAGGATGTCTTCCTGAGGTACCTATCGGAGTGAGCCTAAACAAGCCAAATTGAGGATGTCTTCCTGATCTACATATCGGAGTGATCCTAATCAAGCCAAATTGAGGATGCGTTCCTGACGACACATGGCCCTGATCCTAAGCAACGCAACATCTCGGAATTTGACAAATAAAGGCCACCATCGCGTATATTAAAAGAAGGTACTATTTTACACATTTTCTTTTACCACATAAGTTCATATGAAAAATCTAAAAAAATACTTTTCTGATATTTTATGGTAGAGAGTTATCTGAGATCCGACCAAACCAATAATTAAATAAGATTAAGGTAATTTTAAAAATTAAAGAGAGTATTTCTTTTAGCAAAAAGAAACAATTATAATAATTAGAGTACGTGAAAATATTGTCTTTTTTTTTAAAAAAAGATTAAACATACTTAAAATAATGAGAAGCAAACAAAAGTGTTGCTTTCTTTTTTTTTGAATTAATATTATGTTTTTCTGTAAATAGATTTGTTCAATGTAAATAAATTATTTAGTCAAGTTTAAAAAAAGTTTCTGTAATTATTTAATTAATAATATTTAAAGTGTGTCAATTCATTTTTTTACAGCTTAAACTTTAGTTTAATTCATAAGTGGAAGAGTTCGTCTAAATAATTCACAACGCAAACTCTTAATTTTATTCGTAATTATTCAAATTTAATAATTATTTTTTTTGACGCGAATTATAATTTAATTTTATTAATGCTTCGCGTTGCTCTTCTACTAGAATGTAGGTAAATACGATCACTTATATTATTTAAATTTATCTAAGGTATATAAAACTATATACCAATTTGCTATGAGGTTGCTTGGATGATTTGGACCAATTAACAATTTTGAATATATTTAATAAAAAATAAAAAGGTGTAATTATCTGTCCAGCACATATTCAAGGATCTGTTGACCGAATTCGGTGGCCAGATACAGAACGACGTTTGATATTTTATGCCAAGAGGACCCCTTCATGTTGAAACCACACCCGGCATGCATGTCGGAGAGGTAGCTCTTCATACCAGTCACGTATCATGTTTTGTAACAGATGCAGCTAACGATCGCCCGTTAAGTTCCCATCGTAGAAGATGGGTCCAACAATCTGGGTTCTCCATATACCGCACCACACGTGTCGTACTGTGCGGACGATGTGGAGGTTTTCCAGAGACCAGTAATGCACATAGGACATGTTCACAATGTCACCCGTGTAAACATTGACTCATGTGTCCACAGAATGTCACAAAGGAACAACGAATTTTCCTCTGAGGTGTTGAGCACGAAATTACAATAATCAATTCACCGTGCGTGGCAACCCAGTATCGATGCTTGCACCAGTGTCGGATGATATGGATGCGCATCATGTGCATGTAACAAATGCCAGATATGCTGACCACATGCATTACTTATTTCCGCCGTGCTCAGTTGTGGAATTAAAAGGGCGAATGCCAGCACCTCCTCCGGTGTCACTCGAACGTTACCCCTTGCCCGTCTACTTATTCTGGGTCGTGGTGAAACAGAGCCGGTCTCTCTAAGATGGTGCAATGCATCAGTTATAGTTTCATGCGTTGAATGTAGATCCTTAAGGAAACGTTCCGACGAAATACTCGCAGCCTCTCTGGAATTTCTTTGACATTTACCATAAATAAGTATCCTTTCGGCATATGGCATATTGCATGTATGCGTAGCTTGCCATCACGATCTCAGCGCTGACTAGCATGTCCACTGCTAAGTGGCTCGTGTTTTATCCCGAACGTGTGACTCTGCACTACTATTGTAATTTGCATAATCACAATTTTCATGCTCGTTATAGCTCAGCTGGTTGTTTGAATTCCGCTGCCATTTATCTAGTCCTTAGTGGGTAAGTTTTATTTTCTGGTTGTCTATTCTACCTACTTTGACGTTTTAATGTTGTTCGACTCCTAAAAGTTAGCTCAAATTTTTAGATGAAATAACCCTCTTTGGTGATTCCCAGATTTGGCGATACCGGCTAAAGGTGGTTTCGCCGTAAAAAAAGACATTGTACCCTGATTTTGATCATGAATTACTTTAATTCATCTTTTAACTGATCCCTCAATGAAAGACAAAACCGTTGACAAAGACGTTAGTTTTTAAGTAATTTTATATAAAAAAAATGTTTTTAGATGATATAATAATAATAAAAAAAATGTTTAAAGATTTAAGAGCACAAATTTATTTTAAATGAGAATAAATGAAATGGATTATAAATACTAAACTAAAATATAGATTATTACTTACTCCAATGAAAATCTTAATAAAAAAACTAATTCCAATAATGCATAATTAAATGTCGCCTTATTTAATATAACACTTCAAACTTTGAAGCATTCTTTTTAGCTAATTCTATAATATCTAATTAGCTATTTTTGTAGCAACTTCAGAAACACGTGTATTGTTGTTTATAAACACCCTGATTAAAGCAAAATAATGCTTTACGCAACCGAACACCTGTTTAAGCAAGGAAGAAGGTCATTTGCAAGATAATAGATGCCGAAACAAGGAGACCGGTAGCATTCATTTACAAGTAAAATCATATACTCTGAATAAACAGTAATATTTGTTTTTCATAATATGGAAATTATTATTTTGCTCTAATTTAACTTAATTACAAAAATTAATTATAAGAATATATATTAATAATAAAAAGAAAAATAATTTGTTTTTATTGCTAAGGTTCTGCATTTTAGTTTTCTGTCATGCTTTTTATGTGTTCCACAAATACATCTTTAATATCATAAAGAAAATATAACCTTTAATTATTAATATATTACTTACCGACATTTTAATCCGTTATTTCTTTACTTACTATTTTCCAATGTATTTAATTATATTCTAACTCTGTCCCTTCAAAACCGGGATATTTCAATAGTTTCAACTGTCAATTATTGTTTCTTTAAGAAAAAAAACATAAGTTTAAAATGTTCTTCATTGCTATAAACATTTTAATAGTATTTTTGTGTTGTTATACGATTTACCGGTTTTAATAATTTTTTTAAATGTTTTCAATATTTTTTTTTACTGATAAATACGTTGCGGTTATACATTGTTACGTAAATACCATGAGTTATACATAAGTCTTCTAGGTCAAATGTAAGAAATACATATTAGAAATTTATAAAGAAAGAGTTATTCTAGCAATTCACAGTGATTTATAAATGAATTAAATTATATTTTTATTTTAATATATTGTTTGTTTTATTATTAGTAAACTTTTTCTTTTTTCATTTTTAATCTTTCTTATATCTAAAGAATAAAAAAGCGATAATTACTTGCAATATCAATTCTTTCTGATCAAACGATGAAATGATACAAACGGCATCATTTTTGTTTTCAAATTATAATAATCACACTATAATTTTTAACCACATGAAAACATTTTGAAATATAAATTTTGTCAGTAAAAAACGTATTTTTAACTGCAATGTTTTGTTTTCTACATAATTGCTGTATTAACATAAACATTTTATTTAAAAAGTTAATATTTCTTACAGTTCATGTTTTCCTCAATATTTCTTTGTTTGATTTATGAGAAAATATCTTCATCAACCTCTTGAAAAATACCATCACTTGATTAATTCTGAATTATGTTATTCGGCTGCATAGATTTAAACTATAAGAAGAGCTAATGGATTCATAATTGTGATTTCCTTTACCTCTCAGCTCTTGTTTACATTTTTGCCAATTCTTCCATTATATATAAATGTATCACATAGCTGCGTGAAAAAAAGAATAAAGCAAAATAGTGGATAAAGGTGGTGAAATAAATAAATAAATATATATAGTTAAATGCGCCAGAAAAGTGCAGCTTATACGACATGTTTCGATGGAATAAATCTTTCATACGCTCGTTAAGACACGTGCTATTACTCCATAAGCAGTATTCCTGATTCTTTAATAGTAGCATTATTCTTTAGCCTACAAAATAGATTCCTCCATTTAAAATGTTTACATATTCCTCACGTTTAGAGAGAAATTAAGAGAGATGCTTTTAAGGGGATCAGAAGGTTTGAGTTGACGAAAAAAATTATTTATTATAAGATTATTATTATTATTGTTTATAATATTTAAGTCTTTAAGGATGTTGGACAGTTGGTACGCTAGGAAAATCCCTAAAATTACGGTCATCCTACCCGTAAACGTTGAGACGCAAGGCAAAACTTCAAACTCAATTATTTAGAAACACCGTTTTTCAACAGTTTTGCCACGATAACTTTTGAACAAATTAACGGATTTACATGCTCTTTTTCTTTCTTTCTTTCTTTCTTTCTTTTTTTCTTTCTTTTTTTTTTTTTTTTTTTTTTTTAAGGAAATTAAATTTCCTACAAACTATACCTGAAGGTTTTTGCACTGAAAATTCCAGAGTTTGATCCAAAGTTTCTCTATCAAAATGAATAAATAAATAAAAATATAAAAACATGGGAAATTTCTGTTTATAACAACAACACCAAGAACAAAAATAATTTTATAAACAGAAATAATATTATTATTTAAATGTTAACTGTTATTAATATCAATCTCCTATTTGTACAGAGTTCATTGAACCTACTTTTTAATTTTTACGCTGAAATCTACAAAATAAAATCTTGATGAAAAGGTATAAAATTCATATCAATTATTTTAAATTTTTATTTCGTTTTGATAGAGAAACTTTGGATTCGCTGCTGTTTGCTGCATTTCGGTTTTACAGTAAAGCCGGAAATTAAATTTTCCTTTTTTAATTTTGTGTTCTTATCAAGAAAATAAAACCTCAAGAAAAATTTGAATGAAGCATTGACTTTTACTCTTGATTTATTTTTTCATCAAAACATATAATATAAAGATGAAAATTTAATTTGTGACTTTACTGAAAATCTACATTAATTTTTTTTCTTTAAGGATTGAAATTGATTTAAGGAGTTGCATTATTTACTTTTATATGGGGTGAGTTTAAGGTGGGATTTTTGTAAGCCTCCGAAGAAATCTTATATTTAAACTGGACAATGTTTGATGAATAAAAAATAAAGGAACTTCAATATATTATAGTAGAGCAAAATATTTAAGCTGTAGTATTTATTTAAGTACTTAATATTATAATACAATTAAAATTTAAGATCTTCTGAATATTTGAAAGAAAGTTAAAAAAGGTGCTTAAAATTTCTAAATTATTTCTTAAACTATTTGAGTTTTAGTATTGTTTTTAGCGAACTGAATTTGAAATTAGAATATTTTATCCATTGTCTTAATTATAAAATACTTTAGAAAATGCTATGTCTCAACAGTTTTTAAGGATGATTGATATATTATCATGCTTGTCACGTGTTGTGCATTGTTGACAACAAAAAGTGCAAATATTCGAGTCACGTGCTTACTTGCTCTCACTTCCAGGAGGAAATCCACTACCAAAAAGATGAGGAAGAGCTTTTTCCCAATCCACATTTCTCGATATCCCTTTCCTGGAGCTTCTAATAAAAAATCCAAAACAATAGATGACTATCACAACAATGGAATCAAAGTTGTTGGGATGCTATTTAAGTGCCGGAGTCATGTGGGTCAATCTCGAGACCAGCTGAGGGTGGTGTGTCCCACTGACACCGATTTTCACTTTCGTTGGAGAGAAAGTTTGTTTTTCAAGAGTGAAAATTTGGTTGTTGGGTTGATCAGGGTTACCGACCGAGGCCACCACTAGAGGGTGTTGTTGACCTTGCCTGGACGAGAGAAAAATTCTTTACACAGTATCATCATGGGCGTGTTCATCTGGAAATTGAAGGTGAATGTCATTGAGCTTTGTGTCATTCGGTAATAATAACATGACTTTTGTGGAGGTGTTGATGCTCTGCGGAATATTGTTGCAACGCGTCAAGTCCTTCGGGACTGAATAAACGCTGTAATTTGCATTCTTTACTAGAGGAGATTGTTTTAATGAAAATGTAGGGTTAAGGCAATATGTCAGCATAGGGTGCGGCGTGTTTGGAATGGCATAATGAATAGAAATTTTCAGTAAGAAAATTGAATCGAAGCAAAATATTGATGTGGTGGGTAGTGACGACGGTTAAATTTAAATAATTTGAAACATTAACGATAAACAGAGCCAGAGATAATTGACAAGAAGTAATTTTTTCCACGGTCACAAGGAAACAACCAGTAAGCCAGTTGACAAATACTCGTTACTAAATATGTGTTAGGGTTGTAATTAAAAATGTTAAATCAGGTTTACTTATTCTCAGTCCCAGTCATTGTTTTAAATTATTTTTAATCATATTTAACCCTTAAATGCCTGGTGTTGGTTTTCGGAAACATACCCAATTTAGGCTCTAAACTACTATTAGAATAATATTGAAGCTATAATGCCTAATGTTGCCAATAAAATACATTCTGAAAATATTATTAAATCGATTTTCAACATGTAGATGCAACGCTTGTGCTGTTTAAGAATAAAGATAGATTTATTTTTTCAATTGTTGCTTCTTGTTCTTTTTGCTTTGTTTGAAAGCTTGCGAAATATCCTATTTTGACCTGCAGTGAGCAAGTAAAATTTATTTCTTATTATAGTTCCTAAAGTTCTTGTGTGTTTAATATTATAGAATTTTATGAAGGGAAATTATTTCTTCAATTAAACACCAGTATTGCCGATTAGTAACAAACTGTTTTTTAGCCGTAAACCATACTTAAAACAAAATATGATTTTTGTAAGTATTTTTCCCATGATTTATATAAAAAATGAAAGCCAAAAAACATTATTAAAATGATTTTTGAAAAATCAGGCATTTAAGGGTTAAATAAGAAGGAAGTTATTATTTATTATTAAATTCAGTAAGAAATAAGTAAATAATAATAAGTTGAAAAGTATAATTCTAGATAGCTGGCTTGTGAAAAGTTTTCAGTTACTCAATAATAAAGCTCTGTTTTGAGATATGTAATAAGAACATCCAAAATCGATCTAAAGTATAAGGCATTTCTCTCCATCATCACTTAAAGAAGTGTTTTTATTAAAATGTGAATGTCGTTACAAAAAATGCCATTATAATGTCCAGCGTAAAATGTCCTAAAAAATTATCCATTCATATAATGTTATTCTCACATTCAATAGAGAAACACGTTAGGATTAAAAAAAAAAAAAACTTTAGCAGATGCTTGTCTGTTAAAATAAAAACTGAAATACTTGTAGAAAACATATGCTTGCAGAAGAAACGCTTAAAAATTCGAGTGAAACATGGTGATTGCCGGACTCACCAGTGATGTTGTGCCGTAAAAATAATGACAAATACACTGTAAAAAAAAATCTGTAGTTCTACAGATGTAAAGTTACATGCTTACTAAACTTTCACCTGTAACTGTACGAAAAAAGCTGCAAATCTACAAAACTAGTTTTTGTAAAGCTACAAAAATCTGTAACTTTACAAATGAATCTGTTAAAATTTCAGTAATCTTACTAAACTTTTATTTGTAACCCTGGCTGCAGTTACATGAAAAGTTCTCGGAATCCCAGTTTCCAAAAAAATTCTTAGTAACCTTACAGATTTTTTGATTTTCGGCGCAAAAGTGTGTCTGTTACATGAAATTTTGTTGTTGCCGTTGCATGAAAAGTTCTAGGGATCCCAGTTTCCTAGAAAAACTTTAGTAACTTCACAGATTTTTTTTTACAGTGTAAAGAAATAATTCGGAATCTGGAAGATATTCGATAATTATAGAGATTAAACGAAGTTACACATTTTTCCAAATAACATATTTTTGCTATTGGGTATCTCCTTGCAAACAAGTTAATTATTGTCATGTTCATTTTGGATTTAACATCTGGGTATTCCCAAATAACCATGAAGTCGAAAGATGTTTTAAAGACTACCTTTACTGTAAAAAGTAAAGACTCACATTTAAACGTAGAACTTTGGCCACGGAGGCTAGTGCTACTTTTCAAAGATCTATGGTTTTGGTTCTAAAACATGTACTTGGTAAAAGATTATAATTAGCTTAACATTGACTTTAAAATAACTTTTTTAAACTTTTATCTTCCATGAACACTTTTACAAATCGTAACTAGAATACAGAGATCATACCCTGACCCGTGAATCCCTATATAAACATACATACACAAACACAACACATTTAATTCTTCTCATATTAGTTCATCCCCACACCCTCCAAAGGGTCTGTAGCCTGTATTCCGTGAATTAGAGGAGAAGAAATGTCTATTTTTTTTTAAAAAAACATCTGAATAATTTAATATAAATTTTTGAATTATTGGAAAACATGCATATTGAAATAAAATTTGCTAAACATAATTTTTCTCGAACACCTCAATAAAACATGTACTGTTGAGCTCCGACATTGTGGCATTTCAAACACGGGGATTTGGACGATTTTTACTGAGGATAATCGGTAGGAGATTACAACGCACTAGAGAGAATAGCATTCATAATTAGCACGTTAGGTTAAATAATGATAATCATAAGGGATTTTTTTTCACTAAAACTTGAAAAGAAACTTCCCTTGGAACATTTCATTGTAGAATCACTGTCATAATCTTTATCGGATTCGCCAGTTTCGGTTGAACTGTCTATATCACATTCGCCGCTACAATAAAACTTTTATTTTCTGTTTTTTTCTGCTACTATATTGCCTATTTTTCAATACATTTTCTGTTTTAATCATCCGCTCACAATACTCCGACCACTGATCTTTTGTTACGCTAAGAAAAAGCTTCAAAATTTAATTTCTTCATTTCGTTTAAATTATAAGTTCGGAATTTACACTTCTCCATCTGACGTACAATTTTGTAGCAGCCCATGCAAATTCTATAGCATTTGAATTAGTTTTAATTATTTAATAGTAAGCCTTATGTTTTCAATCTTGTTTCCTCCTCAAAAATTTCCAGCATTTTTGAAATCACATTATGTTCCTTGGAAAAAATAATTTTCTTTTACGCTGCCGTTTTGTCATGACGAATATGGTTAACAAAAAACGCAATACTAGTAATCTAAACGAGAAGGAGAAAAATCGACCTCAAATGCAAGTATACGCTACCGTATGAGATAATAAGCTTGTTCCGGAGGTCCCTATTTCCGCGATTTGGCGGATTATATATTCGCCAATTACGCATTTGTACCAAAGAAATTATAATATATTGAAGTTGTTTGCTTGTATTTAACAACTTGACACTCTACACAGTAATTACCCGTGTAATGCTAATTTCAGAACGGGTTAAGGATACATTTTTCTTAATAATATATATTTTTTAAATCTCAATTTTTACGTATTGTGACACAGTATTAGAAGTTTCTCTCAGCTAAACTGTTTTAATTTCTTGATTCGTTAAAATGAAAAAAAGTAAATTTTGATTGATCAGATGTCGCTCAGCACGTCTTCGAATCTATAAAAAAGGCTTCACTGCTTCCACTTTTTCTCCCTGTTTTGAGACATCCGACTTAATATAATTTTCACACTATTTTCTGATGTTAGTTTTCTTAAGGTAACCATGGACGCTAACACTACGGATGGTACAAAGATTACAAACAACTCAACTAAGTATGGAAATGTGTATGCTAGGCATAACTAGAAGAGACAGAAAAATAATAACCTCCATAAGAAATCAGGCGAAAGTTTTTGGCATAATCGAGAGGATTAAACAGCTAAAATGGAAATAGTTTGGGCACATTGCAAGAAAACAAGACAATAGATGGATGGAGTAAAAACACCTTACAGTGGTATCCCAGATATGTAAAATGACCAAGAAGACAACCCCGTAGAAGATGGAGTGACGAAATCAGGAAAGTGGCCGGTGTTAATTGGACGATTAAAGCACTAGACAGGAAACATTGGAAAAATCTGGGGGAGACCTAAATCCAGTAGTGGACTGAAAACGGTTAATGATGATGATTATATATATATATATATATATATATATCGGATAACCGCTTGATAGTCCCCCCCCCTTTTTTTTAAAGGTCTCATTCTATTTATGAATTTCATAGGGATCTAAAAGTTATAGGTTTCTCGGTCTTCTGTTTACTTGCCTTTTTTTTTTTCTTTTGCTTAATAGGTTTGCACTTTCATTAAAATTGACCAAATGTCATTTAAAAGTGTATTATATCTTTATACTATTGTATTTTTTCAAATGATTTTTTCTACATACAAAATTGATATTAGAGATATATAATTGTAGACTATTTTTTTCTTTTCATGATTGCATTAGGGGGCACAGGACCTTTGAGTTTGTCGAAACGATAAAGAATATCGTATTTTTCAAAGTACCAAAACACAAATAATATGCAATTAAGATATTTTTTTTTTCATTCTGCCTAAAGAATATATTATTAACTATATTATCCAGAAAAAAAAAGTTGTGTATACAAAATTAATATTTAAATTTAAAATTTAAAAGTTCATCTCACTAATACGTGAATTAAAATCATTAAGTGTTGTGCGCATGATAAAACTCTAAATTATGCATATAGAAAACGATTTTTGAACAAAATAGAATCATAATACGCCTACTTCCAAATTAAAACCAAAATATGCACAAAAAGATTTGTTTAAAATTTAATTTTAGCACAAAATAAAATAAAACTTCAAATTTCAAAATGTTTTTCAAGTTTTTCAAGATGAAAAAAAGTAATAACTAAAGTATAAGAATTTTTTTAGTTTTAGCATGTAGACTATAAAGAAACGAATATTTGGTTATTTTTTTAAAAGCTGTAGCTTACATATTTTGAAAGTAACAGTGCGTAACACAACTTCAAATCTACTAATCTGAGAAAACGTATTTTAAAGTTTCAATGTCTACGGACCTCCAATTATACTCACTCTCTATAAATGGCTTAACTCAAGAAATAATTTAGATTTTTGAATGGGGTTTTTTGCATACTGCTGAGAAATTAAAAAAAGAAAAAAAATTCGGAATAAAATAAAATCTGAAAACTGTTTTTTGAAAGTTTAAAGATCCTGTGCCTGTTAAACTAGGGATTAATTTTCTTTTACTTCTGATTTCTGGCAGAAGAAATGTTTCTGGGTCATGTTTTATGTTATCGAAAATTATTTTGAAGGGTTTTGAACCAATGAAAAATTTTTTTGTCTGATTTTTAGTGGAATTATGGTGTTCGTCACGGTTATAACCGGACTTGTGTAGGACTATAAAGCGTTAACAAAAAAGGGTGGTTGCCACAAAAACACGAAAGTAAGATGCAATCCTTTGAAGCCGGGTTTACCTTTTGGCTTAACAATTATACTCCTTTTTCATTTATACTTATATATTTTTTTATTTCAAGAAGTTTTACTTTGTTCATCGTCATATTTTGTTAGTGTAATCAAATTGCTTTCTATTCTTTCATTAGTGCAAGATTTCATTTTTTGAACGATAGCACC
Organism: Maratus speciosus; assembly: GCA_963932465.1. Lineage (NCBI taxonomy): Eukaryota > Metazoa > Arthropoda > Arachnida > Araneae > Salticidae > Maratus > Maratus speciosus. Next base: position 473,611,035 of record OZ010789.1, read on the forward strand.
CACTTTTGATAATTTTATTTTATTTTTAAAGGGAAGTAGTGTACACCGGCGCTAGTTGGTCCGCTTTTTCTTCTAATAATTTTTAAAAAATCACAAGTCACAATAGTAAAACTTGAAAATATTAACACCAAGTAGCCTGGACCAACCTGCCCTGATTGCGGGATAAGTTAGCCCACGTCACTTTTTAATATTCTGATAATGTAGAAAGTTTATTTCGTTTTATTTCGTGCGAACGAAAACACAATATAACCTAAAGAAAATCTACCATACAACGCTCCTTAATGAAGCTCCTTAATGAACGCTCCTTAATGAAGCCATAAAATTATAAAAATGTAAAATTATTAATTCGAGAGAGAAAAAAAGAACAAAGATAAAAAAAAAATCAATCTATAGATATAAATAGAATTAATTTATTATAAATCCTCTTAATATAATCTACAACTTTTGTATTGACAAATTTTTGAAAGAAGTAACTCTTGAAAAAAAAAAAAATGCTGGTTTGAAGAAGAAAAAAATTCAAAACTTCGGCAATTCACAAGATATCAAATTCACTTAAATTTATTATAAATCCTCTTAATATTATCTACAACTTTTGCACTGACAAGCTTTTGATAGAAACAACTCTTACTGAAAAAAAGGTGGGTTGAAGGAGAAAAAACATTACTTCGTCATTTCACACGATATCAAATTCGTTTAAATTTATTATACATCTTCTTAATATTATCTACAACTTTTATATTGACAAGTTTTTTGATAGGACCAACTATTACAGTAAAAAAAAGAAAAAAAAGGTGTGTTGAAGGCGAAAAAAATTCATAACTTCCTCAATTCATGATATATTAAATCCGTTTAAATCTATTATACATCTTCTTAATATTACCTACAACTTTTATATTGATAAGTTTTTGATAGGACCAACCATTACAGCAAAAATAAATTAAAAACAAAAAGAAAAGTGTGTGCGAGTGAGAGGGGGGAGGGGGTGGTTGTATAAGGGGGAAAAATCACATTTCCCTTAATCCGTTAAATTGTTGGTGAAATTAGTATTTAACTTCGAAATCTATCTGCGCCTGTAGGCCAAGCCAACAGGGATTTTTCTATAATTACGAAAGTTATAAATATTTTTGTACAACAGAGCAGCTGATTTAATGTGGGGAGGAGATAAGCAACATTATAACTTCATTTTTTTAAAAGATTGACTGGAATAACCAGAAATTCAATTAATAAAATAATTCCTTACTATTAATTAATAATAAATTAATTAAAATAATAATAAATGTTTATTAAAATAATTCATTAAAACTATCAAAATTCCAATCCCCCAGAACCAAATTCCTACGGGGCATGTTGACCCGCCGAGCAAACCTGCCCCTTGCCAAATGGACCAACTAACCCCATATCACCATTTTTATTTTTCATGACTAAGAAATTATTCTGAAAGCATTTCAATAAACAAACATGTCCTACAATAACTACGAACAATTATTTTTCCGAATACTATATATATATCAAAATCTAAAATGTAATTTACAAACAAATAAAAAATGATTACACTAGTCAGCAAATTTGAACTTTTTTATGTAGTTATTTGTGCTGATTCCGAATCTAGTTTTAGATTTACTCCAGCACGTCAAGTTTGAGAGATATTTGCATATTTCAATTTATGCAAATTTAGTAAATTTTATACAATTATTTGCACATTTAATGTATAAGCAATATCAGACAGGGTTTTTTGTTTTATGTTATGATTACTACCTAATTTACTTTACAAAAATTGTTGTTTTTGAGATTATACTGACATGTGACTGTGAAATATTGTACCTAATTTTCCATATTTTTCATGTTTTTCTATAATGTCTCTTGACGTTCAAATATTTCTGCCGCACGAGTACGTTAATATGTTTCTAAACCAGTTTTTTTTTTAGCTGATTTCAAATCTTGTATCTGTTTTCTTCTATCACATCTAGTTTTTGAAAAGGTGAAATTTTAGTTTTTGGTCAAAAAAGCCGGAAATAGCTTTTTGTGATACTTTGTATGATAAACATCAACTAGTTAGGATAGATTCTACTACTTATTTTTTTTTTTTTTCGAATATATAAATTTTTGTTTATGTCTCTGATATAACTCTGACTCTGTTCACCTTCTTGTGAATGAATTACTCACTCCTAAAAAGTATCTTATACCAAACCTGTGTTAATGCCGTGCAAAAGTAGAAATTCATCTTACTCAAAAACTAGACATGGCATAAGAAAACAGACTGCAGATTTGAAATCAGCATAAAAATCTAGTTTAGAAAAACATTACGTCAATTCCGTGGCAACTATTTTAAAGTTGATAGTGATGTAAACATTACACCATTGAAAAATATGCAAATTAGGCTTAATAACTGATAAATAAATGTTAAGAATAGGCAAATCGTGACATTTATCTGAAGCAAATAGTCAAGTAGTCATTATCTAGAAAATATAATTAGATGTGACATATATTGTATCTAAAATTTGCATAAAATAGTACAAAAAAGCTTAAATTTGCATAAATTTAAATATGCAAATTTCTCAAAACCTGGACCACCTAGAGATAAACAGAAAGCATATTAGGAATCAGCGCCAAAAACTGATCTAGAATCAACTAATTTTAGTTCTAGGGCAAAACTACTGTTGTCTAGTGTTATGTATAAGAGAGGAAATTTACACACCTTGGCAAAATTTTGAAAATTCCTGCTGGTTCTTTAATGGACGCTGTCTTCAATGTTCGCTGATGTTGGAGGGAGAAAGCGAAGCAACTCATACATAGTGCCATATAACGGAAAGTTTTAAAACTATCGTGACTCGGCCAACATGCCCCTACGGTCAACTAGCCCCGGTCTACCATGGAATGTTTCCGGTTATTAATTGTATGTTCCCGGTACTTTTTTTCTGTAATTCTTTGTAAAATTGCTATATTTAAACAAATTTTAATGGAATTTAAATGAAAACTATAACAAATTATCTGAATTTCCGTAGAAAATATTTTAAATGTATGAGTTTAATTTGGAATAAGATATAAAACAATTACATTTTCGAAGAGAATATTTATATTTTGATAAAAGGAAGATTTTAAATAAAAATATAAAGAGATACATCTAGTTTCTTTTTTTAGATAATATCTGTGTTTTGTTAAACAAATATTTCATTAAAATGAAAAATAAATAAATAAATAAATAAATAAATAAATAAATAAATTTCTATGACAAATTTATTTTAGTACTGTCAGTTTAAAATTTACGCAATATTTAAAAAGTAAACTTGACAACTAAAAGTTAAATCTAACGAAATAAATATAACATTTAGTATCAACAGGTTTAAATATTCAAGAAAATAAAATTTACTTTTGTTGAATGAAAATAAAGAAAAAATCAATTATATTCTGGTATTCAATTTATTCTGATATTATTCAAATTCAAAATAAATTTAATTTCTTTTTACATTTTTAATTTTTAAAACAACTCTTGTCGTTTCAAGAACATTTTATTATATGCATTTCGCGAAAAACACAAAGAAATGTATTCGTTCGTTTATGTACTTCTTTATAAACAAACAATAATTAAAATGTCATCTTTTAGTGAAAATTTCTTTTTATTGCAAAACATTTTGGAAAGAAAAAAATAAGTAAAATTGAGGAAAAAAATAAAAGCAATTAGCATTGTTTTCTTTTTTATAAAATACTCAACCCTTTAAAATAAATATATCTAGACTTCCTTTAATACGCAAAAAGAATTTTGTGAAACTTTATAAATATCTAATTACTAATCTATTTAACGTGTAGAAGAACAATTTTCGTGTTTTTCTATTAAAAAACAAGTAATATAAAAATTTTGTTTTTAAAGTCAATTCGTACTTAGGTCATCAAAGAAAAATTTAATATAATCCCTTAAGCTAATATTAGTTTTTGTTGCATTAAAATATCTCAATTTGTTGATTTTCAATAAACAAGTAGGTTTACAATGGAAGTCTAAGGGAATTTGGCGAAATATTAGAGATATCGCCAAGTTGGCGTCACTTTTGCAACACATTTTGGTCGCCAGATTTGGCGATATATCGCCAAGTTGGCGATAAACTTTGCGGTATTTGGCGACAGAACAGGGTCCCCCCTATGGTAACCCGCCTTATAGATATGAAGATGCATTAAATGCTTCAATAACCTATGGCCGCCATTTTGTCTCCCATGTAAAACTAAAGTTAATTAATTAAAATTTAATTAATGAATTAATATTTGAAAAAAACCGTATTAACATCAATTGTCATCCAGTACAAGTTTAAAAAAATTATTTCAACTTGATAGGATGAATAGTATTTTATTAGCGATTGAAAATTTGAACAAGATATATATATAAATAAATAAATAAATAAATAAATAAATATAGGGATAGTGTGAACTAATAGTAGGAATTGAATAAGCTACTTCTATTGTTGATTTTTTTACTCAGGAATTTCAAAAACGGCTACTCGATTAAAAAAAAAAAAAAAAAAAAAAAAAAAAAAAAAAAAATTGTGTTCCAAAGATATAAGAAATTAAATGAATGTTGATTATGAAAAGAAACAGAGAAAAAAAATTCAATCGTGTAACAGTAAAATTAATATTTTTATTAAAAGCTAAAACAGCTAAACCCATTTCAAAATAAATAAACAAATAAGAAATAAGAAAAAAGAGGAAAAGAGAATTAAAAAAAAAAAATAAATACAAAGTGATCGAAAACTGATGAGTAACCCACAACCAAATTTCTTTCAAATCTTCTCTGGTTGCATTAAACTTTGCCTATTTCTGGGAAACTACAACAACTACAAATAAAAATAAATGGTCAAGTGCGAGTATTACTTAGCTCAGAGGGTTCCGTACAATAAATATCTGAATTATTAACTGTATTATTTTAAAAACCGTTGCTAAAAGAATAATATGACTTTGCAAAAAACTATACAACGTAGGGTTGAGTATAGCTGTATAAACTAGAAAAATATGAATAAGTATATACCATAAAAGTTCAAAGAGATATGAAATCTAAATAATATCAAATATTGCTATTCTGTATAACATTTTTTATGTGCATTCGTAATTATATAAATACGTAGCACCTATATTCGTCGTTCAGTCCGTCCGTCCGCATATAACAGAGAAAAAACTACCCAACCGAATGGTCTGAAATTTTAAATACATAATTTTTGTAAAATTTTGTCGAGTCATTTCAAATTATATGAAAATCGGATGCATAGTTTAATTACAGGGACAGTCAAAAGTTTTCCGCTACATTACGGCCAATGGGAAAAAATGATTGCAAATGCATTTTAATGATGTTACATGCTTTCGAACAGAATGAAATTGATATGCACTTATGAAGTGCACTAAAATATACAGGGTGATCTTTTTTAAAGTGACAGTGTTTGGAGTGCCCTGTAGCGCGATCTAGTTGTCGAAATGGCACCAAACTTGGTATTTAGACTAATCAAGACATGTAAAAAGGATTCCGTAAAAAAAATTAGTTCCAAAATCACCGCTAGGGCATTTTGTGGCGCTGTTGTAGCTTACAATAACGAGAATTATCATAAAACACGGGTATCAAAGAAAATGTAAATGTTGTGCGATGAAATCGCCAGTAATAGGGGCTATAAAAGCAAGTAGTAGACAGCTCCGACAAATAATCTAAGTTGAAGTAAACGAGCTCCAGTGGAACTGCCTCTCACGTTACCGGAACGTGCGTTACTGGTGAAGCTGTATTATATGAATCAATGTAATGCATCCGCAGCTCTTCGGGAATTTCGAACCAGAAAAAAATTACGAAAGGGGCCTTTATCGCTGAATGGTCTTAAGAAAATAATTAAGAAGTTCGAGGAAACGGGGTCACTGACCATTCGCGCTGGGAGAGGACGTAAACAAGTATCAGAAGATGTAATAACTGATGTGGCAACTGCAATTGTCGAATGATCGCAGGGAATCATTGCTGGTACTAGCAGCGCCCGGGGTGTATCTCGACAATTGGACATGAATTATTCCACGGTATGGATAGTTTTGCGGCGCGTTATTGGATTTTACCCCTACAAAATCAGCCGCTTGCACGAACTGAAACCAAGTGATTATGATAAGCGAGTGACATTCGCTCTATCGTTTCTTGCCAGGGTAGAAATTGATGATGCTTTCCCATGGCACATTCTGTGGGGAGATGAGTGCCATTTTTATCTCAATGGGTCCGTAAACACACAAATAGCCGAATTTGGGCTTCTGAGTAGCCCCACACCTTGCATGAAATCCCATTAATAATACCCAACAGTCACTGTTTGGCGTGGTTTCATAGCCGAATTCGTAATTGGGCCATTCTTTTTTGAGACCATCACTCCGACAGGACCCGAAATGTGCACCATAAATGCAGAAAGGTACCACGAAATGCTGCAAACGTTTGTCATTCCACAACTTCAGCAAAGAAACCGTCTCCAACAGACAATCTTTATGCAGGATGGTGCTCCACCACACATTAGTAATAAGATAAAGCAGCTGTTGCGCCAAAACTTTACTGATGATAGAGTCATAAGTCGGAGTTTTCCAGTTGCATGGCCGCCTCGTTCCCCTGACCCACGCCATGCGATTTTTGGCTCTGGGGTTATTTGAAATCTCAAGTTTATGTTGGTGGAGTATCAAATTTGTCTATTCTAAAGGACAACATAACAAAGACAGTGCGGAATATTCCTCGTGATATATTACGTACGGCTGTAGAGAACGTTGTGCACAGAATGCACGGTGTTATTTCTGAGAACGGTGCTCACATAGAAGGTGGTCTAATTCCTCACGTTAATGTAGTAAATAAACATTAATAATTTAACTGTACGATTGTATGTGTTAGTATTTTTCTTTTCTCACATTTTATACATTGCAAAGCGCCACAAAGTGCCCTAGCGGCGATTTCTGGAACTAATTTTTTTTTCAAGGAATCCTTTTTCCCATGTCTTGATTAGTCTAAATACCAAGTTTGGTGCCATTTCGGCTATTAGATCGCGCTACAGGGCGCTCCAAACACTGTCACTTTAAAAAAGATCACCCTGTACATTCAGTACAATATGCGGTGCAAAAAATACTTATAAAATTAGTTATAGTACGAACGCACCACGTTTGCCACGATTGACGAGCAATTCCCAACTTGTTTAATCTTATCCATATCTGTTTATGATGAACTTAATTCGGTAATGACAATCTAAGTAGTGCCTGTTGAAACTTCATTTGGCATTTCACAAAACTAAATTCAGCGTAGTATTAATATTTTCTTTTTACCTTGTAGCTAAAACAAACCCCTTGTGCAAAGTTTAAACTTGATATTGTGCTAAGAAATGCTTCGAAATGAGGTCGCAAATTTGCAAAGCCGCCTTGGTCCGTGCCGCGTTTTTCCAGATAGGTTTTTAATTAACTTTTAAAGACACGATAGGCAGATTGGGAGATCCACTCAGTGCAAACTAGTCGCGAATCCCATAGTATTTATGTGATTAATTCTAATTAGTCTGTTTATTAAAATCGGACGTTTATTTCTTTTATACTGCTACTGCGTATTGCATTACACAAATATACCATTAAAAGTTATTATCTGGGCTTTACAAACCGATGTCACATAGAGTACGCCGCCTCTGTCATTATGTATGTCCAAACCGTCCGTGTCTTTAAGGTTTAATATCTTGGCTAATTACAGACGATTTTTTTTTTTTTGAAAATTATTATCAACAATGCTTTTATACTTCTGCTACGATAGGTACCACCAGCGCTCCTTAACACCTTTGCTGAATGCCTGAAAATCGAAATTTGTTTGTAACGGAAAAATGAGATTTTCTCAAAAACTATGTGATCTAGAGTAATCGCTGTAATTTTCCTGGAACGTTTAAATTACTGTCTACTACCTCTAATTTTTTCATAATTTTAGTTTCAGTAGATTCGGAAATAGAAGGGCGGGGGACATATTTTTGCACTTCCTTTTCGAGAATATCTCTGAAAATATATGTAATACGTAAAATTAAAAGAAATGTATTTTTGAATTTACCGTTACGAATGCTTTCACATAATACACCGCACGGTACACCACAAGATATACAAAGAAAAGATTTTTTTTTCCAAGTATCATAATTAGGAACTCTACTTTTTTCCTAAATGTATTTGTGAATGTTTAATAATCTGTAAATATGTGGGTCAACAGTCTTTATTACTTCTCCCAATTTGAACTTTCCACGTTCCATAGTTTACGAGTAAAACGGCTGTGACAGGCGGACAGACAGACATAGGAGTGAGCTTATAATGGTTCCGTTTTTACTTTTTAAGTACGGAACCATAAAAAGGGAAGAAAATTGTGATATTGGGTTGGAAATACATATGGTTGTAATATCAGGACGAACGTAGCTGAAAACTTTCCACCTATATAGAATAATGACACATTTTTACTTTCTTCTATCTTTACAAGAAGAAAGTATTGGATTCGTGAAAAATTTCGACTCCCGGTTTTCGACGGATTTATACGTTTTAGAATGCCCGGAACACGATTTGATGGTTTTTAGAAAATGTCTGTCTGTGAGTCTGTCTGTCACTCTGTCACTCTGTCACCCTCTGACTCTGTCTGTCACTCTGTGAGTCTGTGTGTGACAAAAATTTTGTGGACGCTCTATCTCAAGAACTAATGCACGGAATTTCACAAAACTTTGTATTTAGTTAGACCTTGATATAAACTGGACCTGATTAGTTTTTGGTGAAAATCGCCCAACAGGTGGCGCTGCTATGCGGCATTTTTCACGATTTCTGCAATAGCTATATCTCAAGAACTACTGCACTGATTTTCATAAAACTTCAGATTCTGTTTGTCCAGGATATAGTTTGGAGCTGATTACTTTTTTGTGAAAATCGCCCAACTGGTGGCGCTACTATGCTGCATTATTCATGATTATCGCAATAGCTCTAACTCAAGAGAAAATGCACAAATTTTCATCAAACTTCAGATTCAGTTAATCCCTGATATAAATTAGTGCTGTTTAATTTTTGGTGTAAATCGCTTAACAGGTGGCGCTGCTGTGCTGCATTTTTCAAGATTCCCGCAAGAGCTGTATCTCAAAAACTATTGCACGAATTTTCATCCAACTTCAAATTCAGATATACTTTGATATGAATTGGTGCTAAATCGTTGTTATTTCTTGTACTATTTAAATGATTTAATTGACGTGATTTATATAGAAGAAAGTTTTGTGATGGTCACAACATACTAGTTTCATTTGTGATACAGATCACGAACTCGCTCACATTAGTCTTCCTCTCTAAGGGCATTTAAACAAGGAAAAGTTTTATGTTCCAAGCCTTCTAAAAATTTTAAATTTTCGATTAATATTCTTGCGACCATAAACTTAAGCCTAAAGAATAGAACATTTTTAAGATACACTACATTTTTAATTTCTGAATTAAAATATTATATTATATACTAGAGGGCTCTGCCCCCTGCAATCTGCGCTCGCCAACCCCCGTTCAGACACCGCAGAATTTAAAAACCTGCTAACCTGATGGGTTTTAAAAATATTAGAGAAGATTGAATTGTACTGAAAAAGCTGTGCGGTTTCCATTCAATTCCATTTGATTGAAAAAAATTAAGGCGGAATCAGTTGCTGTTAAGACATCCAATGGTTGTTTTCGTTTTCGATTATAGAGGATCAGTTAAACATTTGAAAAGAAGCTAAAATAAAATGAATTAAGTATACTGAGTCTTTGTCTCGCGATATTTTAAAACAATCTCTATAACAATAGCCTAAGTCATGTGTCTATCATCAACAGTTCCGGGCGGACCACTTCACTTTTTATACTCTAGGCCCCATTTTGGTACTTTAATGTTAGCCAGGCACAGGTGATAAGTCACCAAATATTATTCTATCGCCATCATTTTATCTATATTATAATAGTTCAAGTCATCAACTGCCATAAACAAATACGACCTCATCCCTTCGGCTTTCATATGAAAGTTTGGCACATATGTCATATACGCCAACCTGGGGAAAGCATCAACAACAACATCCGGCTTACCATATCGAGCAAAATAATGATACTCTAGCGCCAGTTAAGTACCCGTTGCGCATATGACATTGGCATCAGGAAACTTTCGCGCCAATATGGGGCCGTATATGACATATGTGCTTAAAGTTTTCCATTTTGATTAAAAAACCAATTTTTTTTCGAATAAAACTACATAAAAGTTGCCATGGTCGCAAAGAATTCTTGGTATTGTTACGCTAGCCAAGTGCAAATCTCGCCAATAGCGTTTTACATCTCGCCAGTTAGATTTTTTTTTTCGAGCGGTAAATTAAAACTTTGATTTGAAGTTGAAATTAAATGTTATGGTTTGCTGCATTGTTTAATATTTAACCATATGTCATATACGCACCGCAGGTTTGGCGTGATTTTTTTTCTTTTACGAAAATTTGGCGAAAACCTCGTTTTCGAATACCAGTTACATATGTATTTTTGGTACTACTTAGTTATCCCGTCTACCAAAAATCTCTTGCCAAACTATACGATTAAATGCCAATAATGGGTTATCGTAAATGTCACATTCACTTGACTTTAAGCAAGTTACACGTGTTTACGTCATCAAGTGATTTTTATTTCTACGTTTTATTTGTATTTTTGGTACTTCTTAGTTATCCCGTCGACCAAATTATTGTCGCCAAATTGTGAGATTAAATGCCAATAATGGTTGCCATTAATTAATTAATTAATTTTAAGATTAAATGCCAATAAGGGCCAATGAAACCATTAATTCGACGTTTTATTCGTATTTTTATTAACGTTTTACTAATTTATTTGTTCTTTCGTTATTTAAAATAAAAATTATGTCAATTTGTATAATTTGGCGAGTGGTTTGGCGATTTACATAATTTGGCGAAATTGGTCGACGGAATAACTAAGTACCGTATTTTTTAATTATTTTCTATTATTTTCAAAAGGAAATAACAAAAAAAAATAATTGATAACTATAGAACAAAATAATTTATATAATTTTTAAAAAGAAATAAAAGTAAATAAACATTTATTATTAAATAAACAACAATAGCCAAGTTACCATGTCAATGAAAATTATGTCATTTTGGCGCCAATTAGGTACCCCGGTGCGTTTTGTATTTTAAATAAAATGAATGAAAGGATTATATTTTTAATGAAATATAAAAGAATGCGACGGGGGAAAAAGTTTGGCAATTTATCACCTGCGTCTCGCTAACATAAAAATATCGAATTCTTGATTTCTCTAATAGAATCTTTCGATCTGGCGAAAGAAAATTGAATCAAGAAAGTTCAAGTAAATTGAATTATGAATAAAAGTAACATGATACATTTCTTAGCATACATTTAAGGAAGGCCAAACTGGTCGCCAAATTAGTTTAAATTAATAACTCTGAAATGTGAAAAAAAAATATCTATTATGATTGACATTTGAGTTGCCATCATTAGAAAAATGCATTTAAAATTAGAAAAAAATTAATATTTCGAAAACTAATTCGAATTAAAAAATTCTAATACCAGTTTTTAAATCTGCGTATCAATATAGATTTTTGGTGTTAATTTCATCGCAAAGTATTCCATATTTTAGGAGAAATTGCCGTGAAACATAATCAGTTGTATAATCAGTCGTTTCAAAGAATCGTTTCATAAATTCGTTACATTTCAGGCGTTTCATAATATCCGTTTCATTAGGATTTTATATATATAGGATAGATAAGAATATTATATTTTAATATAAGAACATTTGTCACAAAACCCAAGAGGCCTCAAACTAAGCATCAGTGCCAATTTAGCGGGCTTAAAACTTGCTTATTTTGTGTAAAATGTATTCTGCGTAACAATTTGTGAATGTCAACAAATCAGCTTAGTTATGCATCATATGAAGTCATGGATTTTCCATTGACATTTGTTTGCAAATCCAAACGCAAAATACAAATCAAAGAAATTAAACTGCTTTGAAGGAACCCTTGCCTATTTACTCACAAACAAAATATATAATGTTTTCATAAACAAAAGTAATTTAAAACTTTTGATACTAAATGTTATATTTATTTCGTTAGATTTAAGTTTTAGTTGTCAAGTTTACTTTTGTGTAAATTTTAAACTGACAGGCCTATTTACACATTACTAGATATTCATGTTTTAATGCCGCGTTTCTTCTTTTAGAATTGTTTTATTCACAGTTTTATTATTTTTTGACATTATGAAAGAGAATTAGTATTGAACTGCTTTGGTCGGCATATAATCAGTAATATGGTCTTAAAGTAACATTTTAGAGAATAAAACAAAACCTTTTCTTGTATGTATCTTTTTTAATGTCTTATTGTGCTCGGTTTTATGATAATTTTTTTATTTTGGTTGTATCAAAAGAAACGCGGTATAACGAGGGGTCATAGTATTATACTTAAATCCGTCCTCAATTTAAAATGTAGACTGAATTCTTTGACAAAATCTGAAAGTAGCGAAGTTGCCACTACTTTTGAAAAGTAGTTTGTAGTCGCTGCTTTTTAAATTAATTATAGTTGTAGTTAACTACATTTTTGATAAAGTAGTTGTCGTGCACTGTAAAAAATAATCTGTAGTACTACTAGAGAATCTCTAGGCAACTGGGATTCTTAGCGAATTTCTGTAGCGAAACTATAGTTTTGCTACAGAAATAAAGTAAGCTTCACTGCTTTTGTTATTTATACACCTTTTTTATATTTTTATGGCAATACTTAATAAATTTTTCATGTTTCCGGTTGAGCTTAAATAATAAGTTATTTTTAAATAGCATGAAATTAAATATTTATGATGAAATTGTATAAAATCTGTATTTTGTTAAGTAAATCAGTGAAAATCATAGCAACTTCGTCATACTTAAAAAAAAAAAAAAAAAAAAAAAAAAAAAATCGAATTTGAAAATATCTAGCCCATATTTATGCGAGGAAATTAGTATTTTGCGATAATTTTCCCACCGAAATCTATGGCATTTTGTATTCTTGGACGTAACAGATTTAATGATAGGATAACATTTAATGTAACAGAATAGGGAGTTAGCGCGCTGTGCTATTGTGAAGCTCAGTGGTTCTGACGAATGAACTTGAGGTTTTACCTTATAAGGTATTCCATATTAAAACCTCGTTTAGACTAGCAAAGTTAAGTAACTTAATTTTAATACCCCATTCAGATATTTAAGAGGCCTCAGATTGTCGAACTCATTAAGAGAGTTCCACAAACTCTCTCAGTGAGTTCGAACTTTCTATGGCTAGTTATAGTCACTACACTCTTTTTGATTGTCTGCTGAGGCTCATTTTAACTGATTGACTATTGAGGCTGCTTTTAACTTATGTGCATGCCCACACTTTACAATCGGTCAGACCTTAGACATAGTTGACGTTCAATGAGACATCTTAGGTGATATTTGCGGTGTCAACAAGTGCTGTAATTCCGGGATGTACGACGTCCAAAATGGCGATCTAAGATATCTTAAATATCCAGTTCAAATACCGTAGTAATGCAGGAAGAAGTTAAGCCTAGTTTCGTGTCGCCCGCTCTAAAAAAATAAGTTAAGACTCTTAATAATCCTAGTCTGATTGGGATATTACACTCACGATTTTCTCTCTCTTTATATAAGGGAAACAATTGCTTTAATTCTGTCGAGTATTATGGGTTACTTTAGGTATGGATTATGTGAAGATCATTTCAATAGTATGATGACTGAATTTTTCTGGAGCAAATCTTCACATAAATTTCGTTGCATGGTTGAATGCAAAGGCGCAATGTGGCACTCCTTCATCTTTTATCATTGGTATTTAGTTTTTTTTTTTTTTTTTTTTTTTTTTTTTGAAGAGAAAACGGACTCAAAATAGGCAAATTTATGCGGATGTGCTCCAGATCTCCATCATTTCAACAAAGGAATAATAGTGGCACTACACTCTTTATGCAAGAACAAACATTTTTTCATATTACTTTACCCGTGCTAAACTGTATTGTGCCAAAAAAATTTTAATTAGGAAAATTAATTAGCAGACAATTTCCCAATGCCTATTTTGCCGTGCTCATCTACTCTATGACTTCTAACTGTCTGACTAGTCAAATAGCTGGTTAATCTTAGAAATGTTTCGATCTTAGCTGTCTTAAAAAGTAGAATTTTCCAATATGCTTTACATCTCCTCGAAATTAAATTGCGTTGTCCTGACGATTCCGGCATGCATCGAATGCAGTTTTTGGAGCAAGGTGATGCAGGATTTCCCATGTTCTTTTTCGATAAATCCTTTTTATTTTACCCTTTTATTCCACTTCTTTTCTTGTTATTATTTATTAATTTTGTTTACGCAGATTTTTTTTTTAAATACAACTGTTATAATTGCTTGTAAAATTTACATTAATGCATTATTTACTCTTATCTTAGTAGCGTTTTTGCCCCACCAGTGGCCGAGGGGTTCTGCTCTCGAAGCTGGTAGATGGGAGGTGCTGGGTTCGAACCCAGTCGTGCCCGTCGGCCTAATCGTTCGGTGTTTTCGTGGTTTTCTTCGAACCATGGATATCCATGCGTAAATACGGGTTAGGTTCCCTTAGAAAGACCCCCACGGAGGGCACTCCCCCCATTCAGGGCCTATATCCCTCGTGTTGATAATTGGCCGTCAAAAATCAACCCAACCCAACTTAGTAGCGTTTATTAGGTATTAACGATAAGGTGAAAATTTGCATCCTGTCCTGTTTCCACTATATGATGAAATGTGAAACCTTTTTTTTTTTCTATTTCTTGGAAATTGAAATTCCATACTTCGGAAAATAATTGCACTAAACTCGGTCAGTATTTTTACTTTCTTCTATCTTTACAAGAAGGAAGTATCGGATTCATGAAAATTTTCGAATTCCAGTTTTCGACGGATTTACACGTTTTAGAGGTCAGAGAACCATAAAAACAAGATTTTACAAAATGTCTGTCTGTGAGTATGCTGTGAGTTTGTCTGTCTGTCTGTGTGTGTGTGACACAAATTTTGTGGGCACTCTATATCAAGAAGTAATAAACGCAATTTAATAAAACTTTAGATTCAGTTAGTCCCTGATATAAACTGGTGCTGATTACTTTTTGGAGTAAATCGCCTAGCACGCGGTGCTGCTATGCTGCATTTTTCACGATTTCCGCAATAGCTAGATCTCAAGAAGTAATGCACAGAATTTTATAAAACTTCAGATTCCGTTAGTCCTTGATATAATTTGGTGCTGATTACTTTTTAGTGTAAATCGCCCAACAGGTGGCACTGCTATGCGACATTATTTATGATTATCGCAATAGCTCTACCTCAAGAACTAATGCCCGAATTTTCACCAAACATCAGATTCAGTTAATCCCTGATATAAATTAGCGTTGTTTAGTTTTTAGTGCAAATCGTCCAACAGGTGGCGCTGCTAGGATGCATTTATCACGATTTCCGCAAAAACTGTATCTCAAAGACTAATGCATGAATTTTCATTAAACTTCAGATTCAGTTAGTCTCTCATATAAATTGGTCCTGATTAGTTTTTGGAGTTAATCGACTAACAGGTGGCGCAGCTATGTATAAATTTTTACGATTTCCGCAATAGTTCTACCTCAAAAACAAATGCACGGATTTTCACCAAACTTTAGATTCAGCTACAACTTGACATAAGTTGTTTGCTGATTAGATTTTGGAGTAAATCACCTAACCGGTGTTACTAACAGGCTTTATTTTTCAGGAATTATTAACATGAGACAGAAGAAAGTTTTGGGAGTACCACTTACGACTAGTTTTTAATTTAGAGAGGTCAAACTCTGTTTACTTTCAGTCGGCCTGTATTTATTTTTTTATTGTGCTATGATTTATATCAAATACAGACAAATTATTAAATGATTTTGTTCAATATATTGTGAGTTTTCTTATTTAATATAATCTTTTGTCAAATTCGTAATAAAAAAATAAAAAGTGATTAATTATAACAACTAATAATCAAGTAAAAAGAAAGTATGATACGATCATATTTAAAAAATAATAATTTATAGATAACGATGATAATAATTAATATTTAATAATGATTACTTAATGATGAACGCACGTTCATGGAATTCATTTCTGCCAACGCAATTTTAATTAATCATAAAATTTATATTAATGTCTTATCAGCTGTGTTGCCATGGCCGATTGAATACCTAATGCACTGTAGTAAATAAACTCTCTTGATTAAACGAAGCAGATCAAACAGAATGTCTAATACAAGGCACATTAATCATGTACGTACCAATCGCAACGCGTTGAAGAAACTTGAGATAGCCTTCGAAATGAACCATTAATTGATTATTTTTCGTATATTGAAGGGAAAGGAAAAAAGTTTTAGACATGGGGTATTTTTTCAGGGAGTGGGGTTTTAACACAACAAAACCAAAAATCTTTTAAACGTAAAATGTTATTTAGTTTTCTATTTTACGTTACTCATTGCTCTACTAACTTAAAAAAAAAAATAGCTGTGATTCCTGTTACTTTAACTACTATAAAGTTTTAAAACCCCTAAACATTGATATCTTTATTAATTAGATTATAATATATCTCAAACTAATTCAAAATTTCATAACTGGGAACAATGCGATGAATATATGTTTGCTGTTATAGCTGTGATTGCTTCTTGTTACTTTTATTACTATAAAGTTTCAAACCCCCTAAAAATTTATCTCTTTATTAATTAGATTAAAATATATCTCGAACTAATTCAAAATTTCATATTTTCTAACAATGTGATGCATGTATTTTTAATGGCGTTTAAAATAAACTCTGGTACATATTCTCGTTATTGGTTATTATTTACCTCCTGAAAATCAGTGTCGAATTACCAAGTAGGCAAAATAGGCAATTGCTTATGAACCTCGGAATTTTAGAAGTCTTTTGGCATAAGAAATTCAAATATATATAACCTTTCAAGTTCACTGTTTACCTTTCAACTTGTGTTTCATAAGAAAAGTAAGGTAATATTGCAGTATAGCGATAAATAAAAATTCGAAGTATAATGTTTATGAAATTTTTAACGCTTTAAATCTAAGAAACTTTTTCAGAATTTTTTTAGGTGGATGAGAGACATATGACTAGTAATTAAATAATCACCATGCAACACCAAGGTTTATTTTTATGTGGATTTTTAAGCTATATGTTTTAGCTTTGGTTTATGATTTTAACAAATTATTAAGTGTCCAAAATTAAATGCAATTTTTTGGTTGGTTGCCACTAATCACATCCGGATTCCACACGGAAACTCTATTCCCTGAATATCCAAAACATTATGATCAGCAATCTAAAGCCTTTATTGTCCACTTTAGATCACACTATAATACGTATGGGCATGGGTCACACGAGCTACTGGTATATATCTTGAATACGTACCAAATGTTCAAACACAGCATGCCATTTATTGCATATTATGCGGAGGTGGATTATGAAATCAAAAGCGTTGCTACATGTCGTTACACAGATGTTCTACTGAATTAAAATATCGAGAATTAGGCGACCAGAATCCAGAGTGATATGTAGAATTCTAACTCATGCTCTGGAAGCCATGTAAATACAATCTTGACATTGTGACAGGGGGGGGGGGGGCGTTGTCCTGCTGAATGAATACATCAACGTTTGAGAAAGCAGTAAGCGGATGCTATGAGAGGATGCAACTGGTTTCGCCTTGACTTTCATGGTGTTGTCGATGACACCACCAGCTGACCACATGAACGTCCCCTACAGCATAATCGATTCGCCACTGTACAATGCTGTTTATGAAGCAACGAACGAATTCTATCCCTGCCATTGACATGAGAATTGACGAGATGAGTGACTGAAACACACGAGCCACCGACCAGCTTAGCTGCTTTTGAAATTATCATTTCAAGGTATAGGATTGAGATCTGCTTTTTTGTTGAACTCGTTTAAATCTCAGTCTTTACTCCTGACGATACCAAGAAACTTTTATACCTTGGCATGTTTTACAACCTTACCACGGTCATGACAAGTGCTTTACATCAACAGACAACTTCCAAGCATTGGGAAATGAAATGGTTATAATGTTTTGGCTCTTCGGTGTACATTATTATTTAAATCTTTAAGCTTTGTACTTTACCGCTGATTTCATCTTTTAATCAATTATCTAAGTAAGATATATACACAATGTAAATGAAGTTACCCCTTTTCTCATTTTGCTTTTGTCCAGGAAATCATGTAATTTTCCTATCGGTATGGTGAATACTTTTTTCTGAAATATATGCCAAGTATTTTTCTGGTCCTGTTCGAACTACCAGGCACTGTTAAAAAGTCCTCCGCGCAAGACATCTTCTTCTTTTAGTACATCCCTTCGATACTTACAATATATAAATTAGCAAACCAATCTACCTTCAGCGTTTTAGTATTTTTCGCGTTTTTCAAATATTTACTTTTTTTCTGATTTACTGTAATTGTATAAGAAATTTCATTTAATAAAATAATTCATGATTCAAATATTAAAATTTTACTTGTTTATCAAGTTATTTAAATGTCAAAATATATCCAGAAAAGATTTATTTTATTTTATTAACGCACAATAAGGAGGGGAATATCATAATTTTTGCACCAAAAAAGATTTCAAAATAGTGGAAAAATTTAGAAATTTTTCATCAAAAAATAAGTTTAAAAATTGCTTCTTGTCTCAAAAATAAATTTTTCTTTAATGAGATCTATGTATTAAAATTATTTCATGTATTAAATAAACAAAATATAAAGCTATTAATTTATCCCATGCTATAGATTTTGCGCTTACAGAAACAGTAGCATGATGAAACGCACTTGCTTAAGTTAAATCATTTTTGCTATTTTTGAACTTTTTGAAATATCAAAGGTTGAGCTATTCATTTTGCAGGTTTTTTTTAAAACATTCTTTCATCCTAACTTTTGTTAACATTTAGAAACGTGTTACCCATGGAATTTTTTCGATTTATTAATGTTGTTGTCGTGCGTTATATTTAAGATAATTTAATTCAATGCAAAAAATAGGAACGTATACAAAAATACTTTTTATTATCAAAGTTTTCTTTCTTTATAATTAAAAATTAAAATAAAATAAAAATACCAAATAAAGCTTTTGTACAAGAATATTAAAATGCAGAAAAACAACGTTTAAAAAAGCACAAATAATACGTAAAAAGCTGCAAACAGCTGTTTCGAATCTACTAACGAGATTTTTCTGAAGAATCTCGATAGTAGATTCGAAACAGCTGTTTGCAGCTTTTTACGTATTATTTGTGTATTTTTAAACGTTGTTTTTCTGCTTTTTAAAAATTAAAATGTTTAATTTTTATTTTTAAATGGACCAACTCGGCAATACAAATAAATAATAAAAATTAAAATTATATTACATATCCATAGAAAAAAACAACTCTATTATTTAAAACAAAACAAAACAAAAAAGCTAAACTACATCAAATTTATATTAAAAGCCTTAAGAACGTTCTGCCCCAGACAGATCTCTCTCTATGTAACTATTTATATCTATATACATATTCATAATATAACGTAAAAGTAATTTAAAATGCTTTAGAGCGAAGATTATACCTTCGTGTGGTTATACATAAAATTAACCCATTACAAGAAATTAAAGTTGCTTTCATAATTTAATTTTATTTATTAGTGAATATTAGGGAAAATGAAAAAAAAATTATTACTTCAGTCCGTCTATCTAACTCTCTAAAAAATATGTTGATTGTCACAATATTGGTATATATTACTGTTTACTATAGCATGTTCCCAACTGAAAATGAAGTATGTGGTATTTATATTTCGTTTACAGGTATGGTTGAAAAAATTCAAATACATTACGGTATATGAACGAAAATTGTTCAAAACACATTTTAATAATATTACATATCTTCAAACATTACGAAATTGATATGCAACATGTTTATAGTACAAAATACTGTGATGCATGACATTAACTGATCGTTTACAATATATATATATAGGAAGGAAATATCCTGCATCAAGCATAGATTACGAAACACTTTCCAGCACGTTCAGAATACTGTAACAAAACATCACAATTTAATAAAGAGAAAGATGATGTCTAAACGTACAATTTGGGAAACGCATAACACATTTGAAAGCTCAATTTCTGCAATTACCATCAATAGTCGGGGGAAATATCCGAATTCTTTTGCGCAGCTCAGCATATGATCTATAGCAGCGGTTCCCAACCTTTATAGGTACGTGACCCACCTTTAAGATAAAACTAGGAGAGTCTGAGTACATTTCAAAAGAATAATAATAATAATAAATCTAAATATAACTTTTGGCTAAACTATCCATGAATAATTTTGACTTCATTTTTTTTTATACATTTCCATTGTTGTTTTGTTGTTAGGCTGTAATTTAATAGAACAGCAGTAATAAAACCAAGAAAACTATTTTGCGCAATCTCTCCTTACAGGGTTGGGAAGATTGCGCACATGGGTAGAAGAGATTCTTATTAATAATAACTACAATTAAATTGTTAACAATAATAATTACACTTAAATGACATTATTGTAAGGTTTTTTGAATAAATATTATTGTATTAGGAGTGAATATTTAAACCTTATGCTTAAAAAAAAAAAAAAAAAAAAAAAATAATTTTAACAATAATTAAAGAATTTTAATTTAAGATGAAGATTAAAATATCAGAAAAAGCAAGCCCTGCTAAGAATACAGAACAATATTAATCTACCTGAACATGTTTAACTTGAAAATTACTTCATTTTCTGTCCACAGTTTCAATGTTTTTTGTTTGCTAACCGAAGTTGACTTCGTTCACAGTCGATGCACTTATTTTTGTAAATCGTGCAGCTTTCGTACAATCATTTGCCACAAGCAATACATTGAATCTAGTCACCGGTCAAAGTTGTCTCCTAGTTCAGTTCCAGGCATTCAATGCACTCATCCTCATTGACCTTCGTTTTTTCCCCTTCAGTTTTTTTTTATCCCACTTTTTCTGGAAGCATCTTATATTCAGCTAATTTGTTCAGCCTGCCTCTCAAGATGGATTCAGGTGTAATGAATTCCCTGCCTGCTGTACTCATTTTGTATTGCTTCTACGGTGGATTTTTAATTTTCTTCTGTACATGATCCTTCCTCCTTCTTCGATTTCTTCTTATAAATGTTTGGTATTGAGACCTGAAAATGTGTTAAAATTTCCAATACATGTTACTTATTTGCAAACAAATAAAATAAAATAAATAAATTATTTATTAGAAATTTTATTTTAGTTAACAGTATTTATTAGCAAATTAATTGTTCATAAATTTAAAAAATATATAAATATCTAATTAATTTAAAAACAAATATATTATTAATTTATTAACAAAAGTAATTGCATAAAATTAATTTAATAAGAACTGTATTATTAATTTATTAACAAAAATTTTATCTGCTAAAGCTTTTTTTTTTTTTTGCAAAATAACTCTTTGCCAAATTTAGTTTCGATAATTATGTGTTTTTCCAAAATCATTTCAAAATTGATTCTTTCAAATGTTTTATACGTAATTTGAAATTCATGTAAATTTACCAATAAGCAGCGTAATCTCTTCCTAGCACTGAAACTTATGGGGAAATGCGCTATCTCTCCTAAATAGCAGATGCGCGAACTCTTCTATTCTGGTAGGATAGATTGCGCGTCCTTTTATTTAAATGTGGCCTCTTCTAAAAGGAATTGTTGGTGTTCGCATCCTTAGTCTAGGTTAGTAGCTTTTAAGTAACGTTTAAGTTCAACATATTCTGAACATCGGACATTCTATAAAAATTCTGACCAACAGCTATGAAAATTGAAGCACTTACTTTGGAAAAAAAAAAAATAATAAAAAATAAAATAACAATGCTTTATTCAAGATACTTGGGATAATCAATGTGCAAATTCATGTAGACATTGCACTAATGCTGCTGTATAACTACCGGAGTGTATGCGCGCGCACTCTACTCCTTCCCGTCGAATCTCTTTGTGCGCGATCTCTCCTACCGCGCAATCTCTCCTTGCATTGCCTTAAGGGTCCTGTCCCTGCCGGCGAAGACACTCACGATCTAATGCTAATCCTATATGGAGGAATTTTTCTAATATCTCGTTTGCATTTCGACATTTTTAAATAATTTTTTTTTTTTTGCATTGGATAGCCGAGGTCCGTCTCTACAGCGCACCTTGGTTACTTTTTCAATTTTGGTTGCAGATATTTTTTAGAATGACATTTTCATTTTCAGAACCGGTTTTGAAAATGAAAGTAACTTTATTAAAAATATCTGCGACCAAAATCGAAAAAGTAACCAAGGTGCGCTGTAGAGACGGACCTCGGCTATCCAATGCAAAAAAAAAAAAAAAAAAAAAATATTTAAAAATGTCGAAATGCAAAAGAGATATTAGAAAAATCCCTCCCCATAGGATTAGCATTAGCTCGTGAGTGTCTTCGCCGGCAAGGACAGGACACTTAAGTAAAAGCTTTTTCCGCGACCCACCTAATATGAAGGTCTATCTAATATCAGTATGGGAATTTTTGTATGACCTCTATACGCTATTGACTAATATATCCTACGAAATTTTCGTATAAAGGATGCACTACAAGAACAAGAATTGGTAATACTTAAAACAACAAACATATTACAAAGATGCTGAAAAGTACGTTTAATTATTTCAAAATATAACTTTTCACTCAGGGAGATTTCTGGCACTGATATTTACTGATGAGGTTATCTATGTCAGGGTTAAAACTATTGAATTTCAACCTTAAGTCACTTTCTACAAGTAGTTTATTTCTGTACTTTATTTTCAAAAACAGTAAATTAGAAAGAGCATGTTCACACAAGTATGGCGTGTTGAATGTAACCAAGAACAGTCTAAACTGATTTGGATATTTCTGAATATTCTGCTCATATATTTATCTAGAAAGAAATTAAGGATTTTCCCTTGAAAAATGCCTTTAAAGAGAAATCACAAGATAGCTCAATTAACGGGTCTTCTTCAGGTGTTCAGAGTTTTGGGCTTTTCAAATGTTCTTCAAAAGGAATTCTTATTCAAAAGTAATGCTCGTCAATTTTTGGAAAGTAGCTCCTAAAACAATTATTATTCGTAAACGATTAGAAAACATTTAACTTTTAAAACACATACGAAAATTTAAAATCCTTACGGGGACTTGAAATTAAAAATAAATACTATTTAAAAATAAATTAGGGCTACTTACTTATAATTTATTGAAAAGTTTTAAAATTACCTGAGGCCAAACGCCAATGCCTCAAGGTGTTCTTTCATGCTTTTTGCCGTGTCGTTGTTGACTTTTATTTCGTATGATTCCAGGAAGTCACGCAAGAGAGGAAACGCACCAAAACTATTTTCTTCTACTTTGCAGGTCCACCGTTCGAGTTTTTTAATCATTGCATCGGCTTTGTCCAGAACATAAAACCAGTGGATACCCTTTACTTGCAATGTCAACTTCATTACATTAATGGCATTAAAAGTAGCTTATGGATTTATCGTCACTATTGTGCTTTAATAAAGGTCCAGGTTTGCCATAACGATTGCGTGATTGCTGCCATATCTCAAGTCATTGCTTAATACCTTCTGACTGTTTAAGAAAACTGTCTTCCCACGAAGTTTTAATTTAAGCTAATAGCTTTCATGATTATTGCAGTTGTAAAATATTGTATTATATTTTTTAAACAGATAAAATAAAAGCTATATTTTTGTAGCGAACCTCGATTGTTCCGCGACCCACCAGTGGGTCGTGACGCCACTGATAGGCTAGCAACCGCTGATTTGTAGATTTGTATATATTCTACATAGCATGCTAAAATTTAGTTGAGTTAGGAAACGCATAGCACAGTTGAAAATCCCCCTTTAATAATTTCCGCCAATAAACGGAAACGTACT
Source organism: Maratus speciosus (assembly GCA_963932465.1). Lineage (NCBI taxonomy): Eukaryota > Metazoa > Arthropoda > Arachnida > Araneae > Salticidae > Maratus > Maratus speciosus. Next base: position 473,634,951 of record OZ010789.1, read on the forward strand.
GGAGATCGTTTGTGCATCTTTTATATGATCTTTAGAATTTATACACACTAATTAAGATTTTTTTTTTTAATGTTAAATTTAACAACTTGTACCACAACTGAAAACGCGCTTCTAGCAAGCATGGGCAGCACTGGCACCGAATTCTTTTCTGTGCCTTTGTAAATGATCGATGAGTGTTATGCTCACTATATTTTATAGTAAGCATCTGGTAGTTCATCTCAGTGATATATATCCAAGGGTCGCAAAATATAGGAAAACTTTTATTATCATTAAGATATTTTTTCAAAATAGTGGTAGCAACATTTAGGAAAACTTTTATTGTACCAACCAGTATCCCTAATAAATATCTTCAGAATAAAATTTTTGAATATATGCTATAGAAATATATCATTACGATATTTTTTCAAAATAGTGGTAGCAACATTTAGCAAAACTTTTATTGTACCAACCAGTATCCCTAATAAATATCTTCAGAATACAATTTTTGAATATATGCTATAGAAATATATCATTAAGATATTTTTTCAAAATAGTGGTAGCAACATTTAGGGAAACTTCTATTGTACCAACCAGTATCCCTAATAAATATCTTCAGAATAAAATTTTTGAATATATGCTATAGAAATATATCATTACGATATTTTTTCAAAATAGTGGTAGCAACCTTTAGGAAAACTTTTATTGTACCAATCAGTATCCCTAATAAATATCTTCAGAATAAAATTTTTGAATATATGCTATAGAAATATATCATTACGATATTTTTTCAAAATAGTGGTAGCAACCTTTAGGAAAACTTTTATTGTACCAACCAGTATCCCTAATAAATATCTTCAGAATACAATTTTTGAATATATGCTATAGAAATATATCATTAAGATATTTTTTCAAAATAGTGGTAGCAACCTTTAGGAAAACTTTTATTGTACCAACCAGTATCCCTAATAAATATCTTCAGAATAAAATTTTTGAATATATGCTATAGAAATATATCATTACGATATATTTTTTAAATAGTGGTAGCAACATTTAGAAAAACTTTTATTGTACCAACCAGTATCCCTAAGAAATATCTTCAGAATAAAATTTTTGAATATATTCTATAGAAATATATCATTAAGATATTTTTTCAAAATAGTGGTAGCAACATTTAGGAAAACTTTTATTGTACCAACCAGTATCCCTAATAAATATCTTCAGAATAAAATTTTTGAATATATGCTATAGAAATATATCATTACGATATTTTTTCAAAATAGTGGTAGCAACAATAAAATTCTTCCTATATGCTGCGAGGCCTGTATATGTCAATATCAATATGTTTGAAACAGCGTAACACCATTAAAATACGCTGCAAACGATTTTTAGCCATAGACCGTAATGTTACGGACTTCTTTTGGGTGTTTCTGTAAATTAATTATGTATGCTACGCACTTTATTTTCAATACCAAACGTACCATATGAAACCTCAATAATGATTGCATGGCAATCTGAGTATATTATATCGTGTTAGAGCCCGGACAAACGACAAACAGATTGCAAACAAAGAGACAGACAAACCAAATTCATAAACACTTTTCAATTACGTTGCGAAGTATTAAAAAATAATTCAAAGAAAGTATTAAAAAAGAATGGAATTAATATTGCGTTGAACTTTTGTATTTCAGTTGTTTCAATGGATACGAATCGAGCAGTACGATTTGGATCATCATCTTGTTGAGAGATGTAAAGTCGCCCAACTATCAATAGATGTAATTTGATATAAATCAGCTCTCAAAATATTTAATAATCTATTAATTCACCATAGTTAATTTGTTATTTCATTATTTTATTGTGATATAATCTATTAGAGATGTTCATATGCACCCCTAAATTAAATTCAAAGCACTTAGTGTTTTGCAGTTCTTAACATGTACTTGATTTGAACTTCTTATTTTAATTTCTGTGTTGGGGAGAGTGAGGAACATGTGAACATTGGGCAGATGTGAACATCACAATTTTTCTATGGTTATTTTATGTTTTCCATTTGAAAAAAATTACCAAAATGGCAGCACCTGTAGACATATCTCTCTATTCTAAAAAAAAGTAACTACCGCTGTCACCGCCGCCGCCGCCGCCGCCGGTTTTGATTTTTTTGTAACTGGAGGGCTTTCTTCGTTAATATTAACAAAAATAATGCATACAAAAATATGAAAATCGGTGGTTTTATTCAGAAATGTTTGATAAACACGCTGATGTAGACAGTTTTCAAATCGAAGAATTATTTTAAGAGTTATTTAATGCTAAAGTTGGACAAAATCGTTCCACTAAAAAAGTTTTATAGCAGCAAAAACTATGCATGGCAGTGTAATCATTTTTAGATCATTTTATGCGTTAGAATTTGCCGGAGTGCAGATTGCATTAATTTTTTTATTTTGACTCATTTTTTCAGGTTTTATTTCTATTTTAAATTCAAATTTTCAGCATTTCTAGAGATATTTTTTACAGATTTTAGAAAATTGTACTAATTTAAACTGTTGCCAACTGCATAAAAAGCGCAAGCAATAATATTTGCTTCAAATTAAAAATTTATTTACACGTGACTATTATAAACAGGAAAAAAACTTTCAAATTAGAATTAAATAATTACGTATAAAAAGCAGGAACTTATTAAAAATTACGTCATAAAAAGTATGCACGTGAATTTTAAAAGAGAAAGGATATTGTAAAATAATAAATTCATTAACATGCGTTAGAAGTCTTAGGAGAAATTACGTCATATTTACGTCACATTATAGTTATTACATAAAATGAACACAAAATAATATTGCAAAAAAGTTTAAATTTAGAAATTGCGCTAGACATTTATTTGATATTTTGAGAATTAATTTAAAATGTCTCATTTAAAAGAACTTTCTTTTCGCTTTGTTAAAAAATACCAGGAGACAAAGACTCTCTTTACTTAATTCCTTTTATATTAGCTTATTTTGAAATGTTGTTACACGTGTATACGTCATCAAGTTATTTTTATTTCGACGTTTTATTTGTGTTTTTATTAATGTTGTACGAATTTATTTGTTCTTTCGTTATTTAAAATAAAAATTACATCAATTTGTATAATCTGGCGAGTGGTTTGGCGATTTATATAATCTAGCGAAATTGGTCGACAGGATAATCAAGTAGTACCGCAGCGGATTTGGCGTTAAAATTCCCCAATCAAAGAGAAATGAATAGAAATTCGTTTATAGGGAGATCGCCACTGTTTTTTAAATTATAATTCAATCTTTCGAAATCTTTTTAAAGCCGATCAAATTAGCGTGCATTTAGAGTCTGCGGTGTCTGGACGGGGGTTGGCGAGCGTAGCTCGTAGGGGGCCGAGCCCCCTAGTAATGATAAATTTTTGAAGCTCCTTGCCATTTTGTTTGTCTTTAGTAGCCAAAACACAGTTTCTAGATCTCAGAAGTAAAATCTCAGTTCCAACTTTATAAGCGATTAACTTATTTATTTATTTGTTTGAATTTTACTGTTTTAACTAAGATGTACTATATACCGGGAGAGCAAAAAGTCTGTATAAATTTTAAAAATTCATAAAAACTGAAGAAATAACCGAAATGAGAAACGGTTTGCAGGGTTAGCATCTACAGGGCACGGGAATTTTTTTAAGACAGAAAAAACCCCCTCAAAAAACAGCCAATAGGTGGCGCTAACGCACCCGAGTCAAAGAAAAGATACGCAAATAACGAACAGAATGACTCCAAATCGTTTATTACAGCTCTGTGTGTTCCACATGAACATCACCGCAGGGGATAACACATTGCAGGCGAGTCACAAATCCAGCAACGGCAGAGTGCAGCAGCTCTGGATACACACGACACCTCTCTGTGGATCGCATCTTTCAGTTCTGACAGATTAGACGGACCGGATCGAAATCTGCCGATGTCAAATCTGGAGACCGAGCAGGAAATGGGAACCTGAAACCCCTGCTAACGATTTTGTCTTCCCGGAACGTCTGTAGAAGGAATTCCTTGACAGGAGTAGCTGTGTGACTAGGGGATCAATCTTGCCTAAACGTGAAGGTAGAAAGCGCATCTCTTTCATGCAAACATGGTATGACCTTCTCACGCAGAAGCATTAAATAACGCTGAACATTCACCGTAGTCGTTTTCAACCCTTTTACTGGGCACTACGTTTCAAAGAAGAAAGGTCCTATGATGAACGAACTTGTGAATCCACACCACACAGTCATTTTCGGGGAATGCAACGGTTTCTGCGTATACACATGTGGATTTTGCCCAGATGCGACAGTTATGGGTGTTAACGTCGCCGTGGAGCGAGAAATGAGCTTCATCTGTCCAGAAGATGATAAAAACCCAAGTGGGATTGTGTTCGATTTCGGAGAAAGCCCACCTCGAAAATGCTTCCATTCAGAAGAATATTGCGTACCGGGGGTTGTGGTAAGCCCAAGCGTCTGGCAGCTTCACGAGCATTCCTGGTTCCCGTAGCTGAATCAGACGCTAAAGCATATCACGCACTGGACAGACAAGCGACAGAAAAGCGTAAGACAAGAGACATTTCACCCTGATAACAAAGAAGAAACCGGTTTGAGCGCTACAACTTGTCGCTTGTCTTACGTTTTTTTCTGCTTGTCTGCTCAGTGTGTGATCTGCCTAACACTTCCATTTCAGCTGCAACACGCGGCGAACGTGCCTTCATTAAAAAATCTTACCCGAACCTCCAGCGTTCTGGTTTCCTCAAACCGCCGAACGAGCTTTATGAAGCCTGTTGCTGTTAAAGGCCCTTTTCCAGTACTCACATTCTTCTGAACTCGGAATTTATGCAAAACAATGGTCGCCGATTCCTGTTTCACATAAAATAACTTCACCAACAAAGCTTTATCCTTCGCACTCAGCAGACTTGATCATGTACAAGGCTCACAACGGTGAACTAGTTCTGGATTAGGAGCGCAAGTTCTTATAACCATCTCATTTGCATATTTCCAGAAAAATAGTACGAACCAGCGCCATCTGTCGGCTGTTTTTTGAGTTATTTTTATTTATTTCTTTAAAAAATTCCCGTGACCTATAGATGCTAATCCTGCAAACAGTTTTTTATTTCGGTTATTTTTTCGGTTTTGATGAATTTTCAAAGTTTATACGAACTTTTTGCTCACCCGGTACTATTACACCATATACTATGCATATATATGTACCATATGTATGTATAACATATACTGTGAATACTAATAAATATTTTTGATAAAGTTTTTTCTTCTAAAATTGAGAAATGTTAATGATTTATCAATTTAACTCTAGCAGCCATATGGGGTACTTGTGAACAGACCAGTTGGGGCAGATATGAACAGTACATAAATGCCCAAAAATCAATCTGTGTTGCTGCGTCTTTCAGTTAAATTCATGAGAAAGAATATCAGCTCCAATTCCTATAATTTTCCTGAAATAGAAGACATTACCGTCATGCAAAAAGTGATGTTGTATTGAAATTTTCACAACCACATCTGTCAGAAAGTACGCAAAGAGCAACAAGCTCGTTTACGTTCAATTGTAATTTAAATAAATTTAATGTTTTCTAAAATAAAATATTATTTTAGTAAATGGTTTACAACAATACTTCTTATGCGTTGTTAATACAAAAGTATTATATTAAACAACTTTTCATTATTTTTTCTATTTCATTTGTTCAAAACTTCCAATGATGGCTTACTTCCATATCTTAAACAATAGCTATGTACATGATGTTTTGAATGGGAATAGATATAACTAACATTTAAAAATAGTTAAATTTTCAATTTGATAACTAATATAATTCTTGAGTATGGGGTCAGAATAGTCTTGTTTTTGCTTATTTTCATTTTATGATATTTGCATAAACAAATGACCAAGAAACAAGAGACATATATATATATATATATTCTTTATGGTGAATTTAACAGATAACATAGCTAATGATTCTGATGCCAAATTAATAACAGAATTAAAATCATGTCAAAGGATACTTTTTTCCATGTGTTCCACGTGTGTTCACAACTATCCCAACAGTGAGCACGCGTGAACAATTTTTTGAAATTATAAAACTATTTTAAAAAGTATGAAATGAAGTAAAGGTCATTAAAAAAATACCATGTGTAACAAAAAGTTTTGTTTGCTATATTGAGTCGTTTTTGTACATAGAAATTAGGCAAATTATTAGGAAAAGTTATATTTATGTGAACTGTTCATGTGTCCCCCCCCCTCTCCCCTATATTTTGGAGTTCCATTCGATTCAGGAAAGTTTAATTTAGTATAAAAAATAAAATAAAATAAAATAAAATAAAATAAACACCGCAGAAAAATTACATCCCATTTCTTTTTTCATTTTCGTTTAGCGATTCACGTCCCTTTTTCTTATCTTGGCTCAAAGCGATTTTTTTTTTTTTTGTTATCCAAATTGTGATAATCCATTGTCCATAATACAAAAAATCTCTATTCTCTAAAAGCTCTAAAATTCAAAGCATATGAGCTTTATTAATAAGCTTCCAAAAATTATTTTTCACGCCAGTTTTTAATTTTACTGCACTAATTCTGCCTTTTTAAAAAATAATTATCCAGATTTCTCTATCCGTATAGTCACAATTGTCCAATACTTCTTCTTATTTTTTTTTTAAGTACTGAGTACTGTCCTTAGTTTATGAAGTTTATGAAGCTTTCTGGTGACTTCCCGGTTTGTTGGGAGAAATTTTCTGATTAGTTTTTTGATTGTCTATCAAGCTTTTCTCTTACAGAATTTGCTTATTAATCCGCACACTCTTGTGACATTTTCTTTTCTCCGTAGAACCATAAAAAAATTGTAGAATTATTTACGGCCCAACTTCCCAAAAATTATTGCAAAATCTTAAAAAATGTCAATCAAACTTAAAAGAAGGTAGGAAAAACAGTGTATAGTTTTAATAACAGCTCATAACCTTTAAAGTTTCTTTGTCTTATTTTTATGGTGTAAATTTTTCTGTTTAGATAATAAAATGAATGTAAAAATATTAAAAGAATGTAGTATTCTGTTGATTTTTCATTATAAATCTTAAATTCGAGGTAATGTAAAACATTATCCAATTAAATATATCTTGCTTTTAATTAAAAAAAATTAGACTGTATTATTTGAAATATGGGATGCATATTTACTTTTGCGAGTAAGTGAAGTTTGAGTTATTGAGGTAAGTGATGAATTTTTCAATAGCCAATAAAACCGACAATATACAGGTAATGTAACATTTAATTTTTTTACAGGGTCTTGTGAGGAAAAAATCAGCTGTTATTATTTATGACAAAAAATTACAAAAAGTGCGTTTTCAAAACTTAATAAAATTTTAGTGCGTTTTATGACGCGTTATAAATTCTATAAATCATATATAGGACTACCAGAAGTATTGGAATTAATTAACTTGTGCAGGATTTGCAGAAAAAACATTTTCAAGTGTTTTGCACGTTTTTCATATGAACAAAATGTTCTATACTATGTGGTGCGAGTATAATATAAATTAATTCATATAAAAAAAACTGCACAGAATGTTATGAATACAATACCGCATATGGTAATTTCCAGAAAAACGATTTTAGTTGTTTTTTGAGATATCCAACTGAATTTAATTTTAATGATGTAATTTGTAGCATGCATAAAAATCTATATTCATATACAGGACTGCACAAAAGATTTTGAATACATTACCATCTATGGACAGCAATTGCTGAAAATTAGTTATTAATGTGTTATGCGTTTTTTAAAATTGTTTGCTTGGATTGTTTATTGTATGAAAACATAACGTTTCATTGCAATATTCTGAGAGTGTTGGAAAGTGTTTCATAATCTGTCTGTGATGGATGATTCTCCGTTATTGTTTTATTATGCTCAAAAATGATAAACACTAAATTTCCTAATTCTCGATATAACTAGCTCACCAATACAGAAATATAGAAAGAATTTTTTTTTTTAGTATACTACATAGCTATAGTTAAAAAAAATCAGTTTCCATTTTTTTTAATCAATACAAATACATGGAACAGAATATTTTACATGATATTTTGTTATAAAAAAGAAAAATTCTTCAATTTCTTCTCTTATATTGATATATTTTCAAAATTGTTTTCAGTAACACTACGGTAATTGCTTCTGAAAGAGAAATTTAGAGATTTTTTATTTTAAATATTACCTTTAACTGATGCAGCAATTACGGCGAAATGCAATAACCTAGTTTTCACCAAGGTTTACTACATCAATTTCCCTTATTTTAGATAAAGAAATTTTCAAAACAAAGTCATTAGAATATTTCCATGATTCTCTTTTTCTCAGTAACTATAGCAAAAAATTTCTTTTACAAAATATTAGCATTACGCCATGCAATCCTGGAAATTGTTGTCCCTATGAGCCCGAAATAACACTTTAGACATTTATTTGACGAATGAGGTCAAGAACGAAAAAGCCACAGAAGTCCCTGAGTAAAAGGGCGTAATGTTAATAACCACAGAGTTTGCGATGACACCTTGGAAGCACGTTTATTACAAGCCACAAGCAATCATCTAATGAATTGTTTTTTTAATTTTATCGTCTCAGATTCATCCAAATTATTTACCGCATTAGTTTGGTTCGCCTTTTCTCTAAATTTAGCATCTTTCCAAGACTTGTTTATCGACTTTTTGATACTTTTTAAAATTTATATTTGTTTATCTGCATATTTAGTAAGAATTAGGCAACTAATTAGTAATTATTTAAGAAAACTTATTGTCTGTCTGCCTGCCGACTCTCTACGTTCAAACACTCATAAATATATTGAGATTGCCACAAAGTTATTCAGTATCACTGCAGTACGTTTTTTATTGAAAATTATGTTTGTAACATTTATCTTTTGTTTACACGAATAAAGAAAGAACTTCGGATTCATTACAATGTATGGATGGTAATTTTTTGAGGTACATTTTAATAACTTTATATTATTTCACATATAATACATGAATAAATTTATATACTTATTTATATGTTCTAGAACATGCTCTCTATAGAAACTGGGTGCAGGCACTTTGTAAGGAATCCAAGTGACGAAAAATTCCAAAATGAATTGTCTTCCATCTCAGTTGCAGATCCCATTGAACCGTCTTCTGCACCTAGGATGAACAAAATACTAAGATAGAAAGATTATTCCATATTTAACCCAAATTCTTTGATAAATAAAGAAATTCTGAAACTCACTAAATATTTGTGATAAAATTCTATTGTATATATATTTATTTCTAGTTTAAGATTTTATTATAGGAACATTGAACTAAAAATCAAAACAACATAATTTTTGAGAATAACATCACACATTGAAAGGAGTTGTCAGTAATAAAGGTGTCAATAATAACGTGTCATAAAAAAGGCATAACAGAAGAAAATCACTATTCTTTTGAGTTGTTCGCTAAAGATGTAGGGGAGATGGGGGCACATGTGAACAGGGGGCAGATGTGAACATCGCAATTTTTCTATAGTTATTATAAGTTTTTTTATTTGAAAAAAATACTAAAGATGATAGCACCTGTAGACATATGGGAAAAAATTTTGAAGCTCTTTGACTTTTTGTTTGCCCTCTGTAGCCAAAACACTGTTTTTAGATCTCAAAAGTAAAATCTTTGTTCCGAGTTGATAAGCGAATAACTTTATTTATTTATTCATTTATTTGAATCTGAGTGTTTTAACACATATTATTAGTACTGATAAATATTTTTAATTAAGTTCTTTTTCTTCTAAAATTGAGAAATGTTAATGATGCATCAATTTAACAGACGCAGCAGTTTGGGGCACTTGTGAACAGACTAGTTGGAGCAGATATGAACATTACATAAGTACCTAAATAATCATTCTGTGATTCTGTTTATTTCAGTTAAATTCATGAGCAATAATGTCAGATCCAATATGTATAATTTTCCTGAAATAGAGGACATTTTCGTCGTACAAAGTTGATTTTGTATTGAAACTTCCACAAACACATCTGTCAGCAAGTACATAAAGGGCAACAAGCTTGTTTACATTCAATTGTAATTTAAATAAATTTAATGTTTTCTAAAATGCAATAAGTGTTATGTGTTATTTTACTAAACGATTTACAATAATATTTTTATGCATTGTTAATACGAACAACTTTGCAAATTTTTTTATTATATTTGTTTTAAACTTGCAATGATGGTTTACTTCCATCTCTAAAGCAGTTATGTATATGATGCTTTGAATGGCGATAGATATCAGTAATATTTTAAGAAAGTATAAATTTTAAACTGATAACTACCATAAAATCCGGTTATAACCCCCCCCCCCCTCTTTCAAAAGCAAAAGAAGCTGGGGGGGGGGAGTATAGTCGAGATTTTTTTTAATCATTAAAAAACCCTTCTTTATCTATAATTTACAAGTAAATAAGGCAAATACAAGAGTGAGACTCTTTCGTATTTCGGCAGATTTCCGATAAATAGTATGTAAATGCCCCCTCCCTAAAAGTTTCCCCTAACAAAAAGCCGCAAGCAAAATTTAAAAGTTTTAATTTCTTTTTTAAAATTGCTTCGTTATTATTTTATTTTACTGCAACGATACTGTATGAATCATCTAAGACTCCGCCACCCCCCCCCCCCCCATCACCAAATCTACTTATTTTCATTTTTTTAAAGTTTTGCGTAAACATATCATATCATTCAGAAACTAGAGAAATATATACATATTTTTTTCTTTATGGGGAATTTAACGGGTAATATAACTAATGATTACGATGACAAATGAATAACAGAAAAAAAGCATGCCAAAGGATATTTTTTCCTTGTGTTCACATGTGCCCCACGTGTGTTCACAACTACTCCGCTGATGGGGCACATGTGAAGAATTTTTTGAATTTATAAAACTATCAAAAAATGTAATAAGAACTATGCAGGTGATTAAAAAAATTTACCATGTGTAAAAGAAAGTTCTGTTTACTATATTGAGTAGTTTTTGTTTATAGAAATTAATCCAGTTACGAGAAAAGGCTATATTTATACGAACTGTTCACATGTGCCCCCATCTCCCCTATATCAAAGAAGATAACTTGGAATGCATTTTTTAAACTCATGTTTGAACGACGAAATCAATCCGCGAAATTAAATTTTAAGTTCCTAACTACATTTGAAGTGCTAGCTGCAAAAAGGAGGTAGCTCCATTTTTGACATTTTTTTCATGTCCGCTTTCTTGTTTTAAAAACAATTAATCAGAATATTTATTTTTGGATATTATTGGCAGTAGCAAAAATTCATGTGTGGACTAATCTAGGAGTAGGAAAAAAACTTTTAACGAAACTTTAAAATTTAAGAATAAAAGGCTTTTTTTAAACTTTCCAAAAGTGCAACAAAGGAGATATCTCTTTTTTTTGCAGCAAAGCCTTCAATTCCTAATTAATCAATTTCATTTAATTTCTTTGAATTACTTCCTCTTACTTCAGGAAAGCTTTTTAGCGTATTTTATTATTATTATTATTATTTTACATTGATACAGGTACGAGGGGATCAAATTGATTGTGTTTAGAGATTTAAGGTAGTTGTAGCCAATTTATGTACACCATATGGCCAAAAGTCAGGGACACTCTTTATTTTAGACGGTTTGTCAAGTATCTAGAGAAATACTTGACTAATTATTCTGGAACTTCAGGAATATAACGAGCATGTTTAGTCATATATTTTTCAGTAAAAGTTTGATTTTTAGGGCAATTAGAGGGCCAACAACAAATTTAATAAAAGTAGTAATAATTTTGATCATCATGTAAAATAAAATGCTTAAATCTTGTTTCTTATACACTTTCCCAGTTTTCCTGAAAGTATAGTTACATATGCTTGAAAATCGTGCATGTGATAAACTAAAAAATATGTGGAAATTTCTTGAATTTTTTAAAGAAACCTATATATATATATCTATGAACATACGTGTTATTCTTAACAAATGAACACAAATGTTGCACAAGATTCATATAGTCATGCGGTACAGGCACAAATCATTTCGAGCATTTTACAGGGTGATCGAAAATATTATTTTTTTTATTGAATTTATTGTTGTTTCTCTATGTGCCTTACTAATCAAACCTTCGCTGAAAAATATGAGGTCCAATATACAGTGGGTTGCCAAATTATTAGGGACAGTCATGTTTTTTGCTAGTTTTCTACTTTGGGTGCACTTGACTGCCGCTTTAAGTGGTTTAAGTGTTGCAGGAATGTATTTTACCGTTTTCAACATATCTATAATTAAGCTTTTAAGTACTTTTGGTATGTTAAAGGGTTTGTTTGCTTTTTGTAAATATTTTAATAACGGGAGAGACGCTGAGTCTTTCACACACGCAATAGTGGGAGACGCTTTTCTTTAATTTAAACAAAATTCTTTGGCTTTTTTTGGAAAAGTTAAGAATGATATGTGAGTATTATCTTTCTTTTATTGATTAAATATTTGTCTTTTGCGAAATTATTTACGATTTTAATTTATTTTTTTTATTTTTATTGATTTCAGTATGGGCTGAGGGGTTGATTTTTCCCCTAGGAAAAAATCTGAAGTAAAAACCCCTCTTCTGCATACGAGTCATTCTCAAAGGAAGATAGCAGAACTTGCTGGAGTTTCCAAGTCAGTAGTCAACAGGATAAAAATAAATCAGGACAAAAACCAGCCACTTTCGCTCAAACGAAAAGGTAAAAGTGGAAGAAAACACATTACAACTCCACTTACCGATAGGAAAATCCGGGCTATCTGTTGAGGTAACAGAAAGAAAAGTGTGGGTCTCCTTACTCAGATCGTTCAAGAATCTGGAATACCAATTTCTAAGAGAACTGTGCAGTGGAGATTAGCGAAGGAAGGGTTGACAGGTCATCGTCCAGCCAAGAAACCTCGGTTGACAGAAGCGATGAAGAAGAAGCGCCTTACCTGGGCTCGTGAACACCGCCAGAAGACAGCTGATGACTGGAGTGAGGTCAGTTGTTAAGATATTTATTATTTATGTCATTTAAAATGATTTATTTTCTAAATTTTTAACATATTTAATTTTTTTCAGGTGTGTTTCTCAGATGGATCAACCTTTGAGAATTTGTCTGATAAAAGAAGCTTTGTCAGGCGACAACCAGGCGAAAAATACTGTTCTGACTGCATCGTGGAAAGTGTTAAACGCCCTGATAAAATGATGGTGAGGTCTGTCCTAAGAGCTAAAGGGGTTGGACAATCTACATTGTCCAGGGAACCATGAGACAAGACCAGTACATCCAATTTCTGGAAACTCGGCTGCTGCCGCAAATTAAAGAATGGTTCCCAAGTGGTGAATAGTTCATGTTTATGCATGATTCATCGCCTTGTCATAAAGCTAGAAGTGTTACAAAGTTTTTGCCAGACCACAATATCCCAGTTTTACCTTGGCCTGGCAATTCTCCAGACATGAACCCAATAGAAATTTATGGGAGATCACACGCCGGAAATCGACAAAGATATGATTACAACCAGGGTACAACTCATCGAAAAACTAATAAATGTAAGGCATCACAACCCTAAAATAAAAGAAAGTGCCAGAAATTACATAGAAAGCATGCCGAGACGCATCGAAGCACTCCTCGAAGCCAAAGGAAATGTCACCAAATATTAATATTCTTTACTTAACCTTGGTAAATTGACTGTATTATATTTTTGTTGGGGTTTTTACATATACTAATACTGCGTAAATACTTAAACTATAAAAAGAAAGCTTTTTAAACTTAAAAACAATGTTTATTTTCAAATTATATCCTAATATTATACAAAAACCTATACTTCATGACTGTCCCTAATAATTTGGCAACCCACTGTAGTATTTACATTCCCGAAGTTCCAAAAGAAAGCGTTATTTCTCTAGGTATTTGACAAAATGTCTAAAATCGAGGCAATATAGTACAGATAACATTTTGCGTATGCACTTTTCTGAAGTTATTAAAGGCAGTGAGAAAAAGAAAAAAAAACTGTTATAGCACTATAATGATGAAAAGAAATCAAAATTGGTCAATAATGTGTATCTGAAGAAAAAAAAGAAACACTTGCCAACATTTTCAGAATATTGACTTATAAAACTTAATCTTTTCATACGGTGAAAAAGAATATCTAAATAAACGGTCAAGTGCGAGTAATTACTCGCGCTCAGAGGGTTCCGTACAATAAATATATAAATTATTAATTGTATTATTAAAAAAAAATCGTTGCTAAAAGAATAATAAGATTTTGTAAAAAAGAATACAATGTAGGGTTGAGTATAGCTGTATATACTAGAAAAGTATAAATGGTATACAATAAAAGCTCAAAGAGATATGAAGCCTTATCAAATATTGCTATTCTGTATAACTCTTTTTTTAATCTTATCCTAATATGTTTATGATGAACTTAATCCGGTACTGACAATAAAAATAGTGCATATTTAAATTTCATTTGGCATTTCATAAAATTAAATTCAGCATAGTAATAATCTTTTCTTTTACAGTGTAGCTAAAACAAAACAAACTTGTTAAAAGTTTATACTTGACACTGTGTTAAGCGCGCTTGGAAAGCAGGCCGCAAAATTACAACACCGCCTTGGTCCGTGCTGCGTTTTTCCAGATAGGTTTTGAATTAACTTATAAAGACATGGGAGGTGTATTTAGAGATTCACTCAATGCAAAGTAGTCGCGAATCTTAAAGTATTTATGTGATTAATTCTGATTAAATTAGTCTGTTTAAAAAAAAAAATTGACGTTTATTGCTTTTAGACTGCTCTGGGCATTGTAGTACACAAATTTATCGTTAAAGCTGTTCTTAACTGCTCTGCTCAACAAGCGAAAAACGCTTTGCTATATTTACAAATTCATTTTTTAACGAAAAAATATAAAGTTAGAAACCCTGATCATGGAAGCGATTTGGAATAGAACTGTTTTTTCTATTTTTTGATCAATCAATTATATATTGAGTTATAAGCGAATTCGATCACGTGACAAACACGTCTTTCGCCCGCTCATGAGTGCTCTTTCTCCCTTCGCGCGGAAATTCGGTTCAAAACGCCCACTTTGACATTATTTTCTGAAAGATCTATTGCATTTGCAAAAAAATGGAACAACTCTATTACATAGGTTTCTGAAGAACAACACCAGCTAGTTTCATGCGTTTTCGAACAAAAATAAATTAAAACTTATGTCAGAAAGTTGCCCTTTTCGTTTTGAGAATACCCTTAAAAATTGTTATCTAGGATTTAAAAGCCGATGGCACATAGAGTACACCGCTCCTGTCATTATATATGTGTCCAAATCGTCCGTGTCTTTAAAGGTAATATCTCGGCTAATTACCGAGGATTTTTTTAAAAATCATTATCAACAATGCTTTTATATTTCTGCTATAAGAGGTATCTAAAGAGCGCGTTCTTCAACACCTTTGCTGAATGCTTGCAAATCGAAATTTGTGTGTAACGGAAAAACGCGCTTTTCTCAAAAACTAAGTGACCGAGGGTAATCGCTATAATTTTTCTGCAAGGTTTAAATTAACGGGCACTACCTCCATAATTATTTCATAATTTTAGTTTCAGTGGATTCGGAAATAGATGGTGGGGGGGAGAGATTTTTTTCACTACATTTTTGACGCTATCTCTAAAAATTTAACACCTAAAATTATAAGAAATATAATTTTGGGTTCAGCGTTACGAAAGCTTTCACACTATATTAATTAAAAAAAAAAAAGATTTTTTTTTTTCAAATAACTTAATTAGCCCCTCTACGTTTTGCCTAAATATATTTGTGAATGTTTTATAATCTGTAAATATGTGGGTCAATAGTCTTTATTACTTCCCCCAATTTGAACTTTCCACATTCCATAGTTTACTAGTAAAGTGACTGTGACAGACAGACAGACACAGGAGTGATCTTAGAATGGTTCCGTTTTTACTTTTTAAGCACAGAACCCTAAAAAAGATTTAGAAATCACATTACAGAATTTAAAATTTATTTCGAACACATGCCGTCAATAGACGGCAACCTATTTAAATTCTTTTGTGCGGCCCTGTACATGATCTGTAGAATTTCGAATATTATACTAAAATTTAGTTAAGCTTGAAAACTCACATTACAACAGAAAACGCGTTTCTAGCAATTATTGCTCATAGAAAATAATCTGTTTGAATTATTTTGTGCGATCCTATAAGCATTAAATGTTAAATGCACCATTTTCTACAGAGAAAGTGTTATTTTGCATCCCGATAGCAATGTAATTTCATTATGTTAGAAATACTATCTCAGCGTTAAAACTCACTTTAAAACGTCACTGCCTATAAATAGTAAGGGAATCGAATTCTTCTGTGTGTTCCTGTAAATGAACAATATATTCTACGCACAGAAATTTCTATAGGAAACATGTTATGATGCATATCAATAGTATATCACAATATATATGATGCACATCAATAATGCATATCAGTTTCATACTTTTTGAAGTAATGAACATAATGAAAACATACTTGAAGCAATTGCCATCCACATGCCACAATCTATCCGAATGATTTTGGGTGTCCCAGTAAATGAGTTATTAATGCTCCATTTTCAATTTGAAACTATGTTCCAGTAAACTTCAATAACATATATGAGAGGCTCACAACCATAGTAGGCCAAGTCCACTTTAAAAAAAAATGAAATAGGTCATATAGAAGGTTTTGAAGGAAACTGTGTTTTATCTACTGCCATAGTAAACCAAGTCTGTAGTTCACATACTTTCTCATAGATTGCATCTCTGTCCAGAGTTGGTCAAGTAATACAAGAAACCTTCACAACCATACTGAATCAATTCCATTCATCAATGCACTACTTCATCACCACTTTTTTATCTGTGACCCATTATTGTCTAAATCATGCCTCATTGCTACCAAAAAGTTGTATTTTAAATAAGTAACAATTTCAAAATTCTGATGAAAAATAAACGTTCGTGAATCAGATGTATAAACTATGAATGGAAGGTAATATTGTTTTTGATGACCACCCCCCTCCTTCCTCTCGGTAAAACAAACTGTAAAAATACCGACAGCGTTTTCTTAAAAAAATCATTACAAGGGAAAAACTCTAATCACATAATTCGATCTTAGGCCCAAAGAGGAATGTACGACAAAGAATAAGACACCCGTCAAACAGAAATTCTATTACAAAGTCTTCAGCAAAAAGTTTAATTTACACTTCAAGCCGCCAAGTACAGATACATGTAAATTATGTGATGACATATCCATCAAGCTCTCGACAAAAAATGGTGAAAACACTTGAAAAAGTCTTGAAACCGAAGGCGATCTTCATCTGCGGATAGCTAAACAGGGTAGGGAGAAAATGAAAACTGATAAAATTAAAGCTTCAGATGAAACTTACTGCTGTACATTAGACTTGCAAAAAGCACTACCCTTTATAAGCTTTCAACAAACACAGCTTATTATAAACGCAATCTATATGTTTATAACTTTGGAGTGCACTCTTTTAATAATAATGTGGGATACATGTACATCTGGGATGAAATAGATGAAATAGAGGGCGGAAGAGATTCTCACGACTTTTCCAGTATTGTTGCAAGACACCAGCAGAAAGTTGTAACTCGATTGAAGCAGCATCTATCAAGATACAACACATCTATGTTCCTGGAGATTGGAAGAAAAATATTATGAATGCAAAGAGGAAATATCCTAAATTTGATGTCATTGAAGATAAGAATTCTGACTTTCTTTCTATTACAGCTTTGGAACAAAGTATCACAAACAGAAACGGGGATACCGCGGGAGCTTGTTTTAGTTGGGTGGATATTGGATGGCTGCGAGTTGTGAGAGTTTCTCTTTTCATGTTATTGTTGAAAGAAACCCTCAATGCGGATCAACCTCTTCGCAAAATAAATTTAGACATTCGGGCTCATGGTCACAAGTTACTATCTTTATCAAATGTCAGTCAAGATGCGTTATACATGGGCCGCAGAAAAATTAATTTTGGCCAAAAAGAACGATATGATGGATCTTCTGCCATACATTCCGCCAATTCATCACGTTTACTTCAAGAATCTTCCAGCAGAGGTCAATCCCAAGTTCCAAGCTCTTCCTCTAGAGTACATAATGTGACGTTGATGATGATGGTAGTATTGTGCACAGTGAATGATTTATGGTAACTTGAAATATATCTTTCACTGTTTGAGTAAAATATAAAATAAGTAAATATGAATCAAAATCAAGAGTTTTTGTAATCATAACAAACAAGTCTTTATTTACACATGGAAATTTCACAACCATACTGGACCAAGTCATTAATTAAAAAAAAAAAAAAAAAAACCCCGTATAAATTTTCAATAGAAATATTAATTTGTCATTTTTAAAAGTAGCGCACTATAAAAATGGTACTTTAAATTGAATATTACCGCATATAATTCTTATAAATCACTTGGCCTGAATTAATTATTTATTAAGAACTTTAAAGCTTTATTATTCAAAATAAAGAAAATGGACTTTGACTACTATGGTTGTGAGCCCCTCATATATACTTCTTGGTAGTCCGAAAATATTTAGAAATGTTTAAGCGTGAAGAGAGAACCGAAGCCATAAATACGTTTCATTTATATTGGAAGATGTAAAAAATAAAAGATAAAATTATATATACTCGATTTATAAGTCTTCTCTTCCGGTCCATATTGTGAAATCGCTATGCCGAATTCTGAAAATGCCACCTGTTAGCTAAAACTTTTTTTCTTTTTCCTTAGGTTTTCTCCATCCTCTAAATAGCATACATGGAAAATTTTCGTATGAATCGGATGATTACAACTGTTTCTAGAAACTTTTAGTCATCGCAAGTTGATTTATAACATCATATTACTAAAGCAGTTATAAAAAATTTTCCTTAAATGTTTTAATAATTTTCTATAAACAGAACTTTAAGAAAATGCCATGCTCAATATCGGAGAGTTAATTTATGCAAATGA
Organism: Maratus speciosus; assembly: GCA_963932465.1. Lineage (NCBI taxonomy): Eukaryota > Metazoa > Arthropoda > Arachnida > Araneae > Salticidae > Maratus > Maratus speciosus. Next base: position 473,653,899 of record OZ010789.1, read on the forward strand.
ACCAATTTCTTTAATTTAATCCTTTATTTCCCAAATTATGAATTAAGAAAAAGGCCAATCCAATTAATTTCCTTGTTAATATTTTAATTTAATTTTTTTTTTTTTGAATGAAATGAAATAATTATGTGAAATTTGTAGAAGAATAGGTTGATTAAAACTCACAAATTAAATTGGCATTTAAGTCTTTTTGTAAATATTTACAACAATACGAGTATTTATTTTAATTAACAAACAATATTATTTTCTTGGCATCTCACCATTCTTATGAAATTATAAAGCCAAATATGTTATGTTTTTGCATGTAAACGAGAGATTTTTATTTCAGTGGAAAATTTTAAACTACAGATCAGTATTTATTGTAATTAACAAACAACATTATTTTTTTTAATCTCACCATTCTTATGAAATAATAAAACCAAATGTTTTATATTTTTGTATGTAAACAAGAGATTTCAATTTTGTGAAAAATTTTAAACTGTAGAACAATATTTATTGTAAATAACAAACATTATTATTATTTTTTTTAAATCTCACCATTCTTATGAAATAATAGGACGAAATATGTTATGTTTTTATATGTAAACGAGAGATTTTAATTTAGTGTGAAATTTTAAATTATAGATCAATATTTATTGTAATTAACAAACAAAATATATTTTTTTTAATCTCACCATTCTTATGAAATAATAAAACCAAATATGTTATGTTTTTATATGTAAACGAGAGATTTTAATTTAGTGGAAAATTTTAAATTATAGATCTATATTTATTGTAATTAACAAACAATATATATATTTTTAATCTGACCATTCTTATGAAATAATAAAATCAAATATGTTATCTTTTTGTATGTAAACGAGAGATTTTAATTTAGTGGAAAATTTTAAACTGCAGATCAACATTTATTGTAATTAACAAACAATATATATATATTTTTTTCAAATCTCTCCATTCTTATGAAATAATAAAAGCAAATATGTTATGTTTTTGTATGTAAACGAGAGATTTTTAATTTAGTGGGAAATTTTAAAGTACAGATCAATATTTATTGTAATTAACGAACAACATTATTTTTTTTTAATCTCACCATTCTTATGAAATAATAGGACAAAATATGTTATGTTTTTAAATGTAAAAGAGAGATTTTAATTCAGTGGAAAATTTTAAACTACAGATCAATATTTATTGTAATTAACAAACAATATATGTATCTTTAATAGGAGCATTCTTATGAAATAATAAAACCAAATATATCATGTTTTTGTATATAAACGAGATATTATAGTTTAGAGGAAAATTTTAAACTGCAGATCAATATTTATTGTAATTAACAAACAAAATATATATATTTTTTTAATCTCACCTTTCTTATGAAATAATAAAACCAAGTATGTTATATTTTTGTATGTAAACGAGAGATTTTTATTTCAGTGGGTAATTTTAAACTACAGATCAATATTTATTGTAATTAATAAACATTATTATTATTATTATTATTTAAATCTCGCCATTCTTATGAAATAATAAAACCAAATGTTTTATATATTTGTATGTAATCAAGAGATTTCAATTTTGTGAAAAATTTTAAACTGTAGATCAATATTTATTGTAACTAACAAACATTATTATTATTATTTTTTTAAATCTCACCATTCTTATGAAATAATAGGACGAAATATGTTATGTTTTTATATGTAAACGAGAGATTTTAATTTAGAGGAAAATTTTAAACTGCAGATCAACATTTATTGTAATTAACAAACAGTATAATTTTTTTTTTCAAATCTCACCATTCTTATGAAATAATAAAACCAAATGTGTTATATTTTTGTATGTAAACGAGATATTTCAATTTTGTGTAAAATTTTAAACTGCAGATCAATATTTATTGTAATTAGCAAACAACATTATTTTTTGAAATCTCACCATTCTTATGAAATAATAAAACCAAATGTGTTATGTTTTTGTACGTAAACGAGAGATTTTAATTTTGTGAAAAATTTTAAACTATGGATCAATCTTTATTGTAATTAACAAACAATAATTATTTTTTTTTTAATCTCACCATTCTTATTAAATAACAGGACCAAATATGTTATATTTTTATATGTAAACGAGAGATTTTAATTTAGTGGAAAATTTTAAACTATAGATAAATATTTATTGTAATTAACAAACAATATACTTTTTTTTAAAATCTCACCATTCTTATGAAGTAATAAAACCAAATATGTTAGTATGTTTTTGTATGTAAACGAGAGAACTTTATTTCAGTGGAAAATTTTAAACTACAGATCTTCCAACAGTATAAAACCTATCCATCCGCACAATGCTAGAAAACTTATGTATATATATATAAAAAAATTGCTTTGTTAATTTTCTGTAACTAAGAGATCTATTAAATGCGTTTTGTTTGAAATTTTTTCTAAAGAGATTTTGAAGACCCTTCCAGGCATAAAAGATTAATTTTTAATTACTGTTTTTCCTTTTTTGCCTCCTTTTTGTTCACTTCATGATATGCTTGAATTAAAAAAAGAAAAAAGAAAAACATGTAAACAGGGGTGTATTTCCAATGACAGTATAACATTTTAATATTTTTAGAACTTAATAAATTAATTTTAAGGCACATTTTCTTTAGCTGACCGCAGGTGATAAATCGCCAACTTTATGTTTACAACTGTCGACAAGTTGTAAAAACACCGGAGTTAATGATGCGTAAAACAACTCTCTCCAAAATAAGCCAGCTGGCTGTGGAACTTTAAAAACGAAATATTTAAAAAACTTAAAACCAGAAAACACAAATAAAAAATAAAGAGTGTATTAATTAAAAAATAATCTTTCATCATTTAATTAGGATGAGCGAAGCGAATCCTCTACTAGGCTACACAAATTACATTTTGTCGTACACTTTACAAAAAAAACTATTCAGTATTTTGACTTGAAATTAAACATAAAAATAAATTATGACCTGTAGATTTGCACAATATTATTTTTTTACAGAATAACCTTAAAAAAGTTATTATTTTAATTAATTTATTTTACATGTTTTTCCATTACGGACGCATTTTTGTAAATAAAAAATGAAACACGTATATTTTCAGAAGAAAAAAAGAAATCATGGAGTTACGATTTCTTTTATGAAACTTTTAAAATAACTTTTTATGAAAATTATAGTATATTTTTAATGAATTAAAATTTGCGAAAATTCAATTATTTACATTCAATTGTAAAAGTATTTTTCATTGTTAAGAATTCAAATACACAATTTATTCTTATTATGGTAAATCGTTTACGCAAACGATACTTACGCATTTTTAAAGAATTATATTATGATTCTTTTTTTTTTTTTTTTTTTTTTTTTTTTTTTTTTTTTTTTTTTTGTAAAGTGGCAGCAAAAGAATTGTAAACAAATAAAATTAATCGTTGAATTCGTTATATAAATATTTTGTAAAATTTTGCTTCGAAAATATTTTTATTTATACCATTCTTTTATAATAAATAAAAAATTCCGAGAAAATTCTTAGTTATTTGGCTGAATTTACATTTCTGAAATTAAAATGCGCCAAAACATAAAATAACGTTTTTGCTTAATAAAGATGCGAGAATAATATAAAAAATATTGTTACTTTCAAATATTTATCTTATTAAATAATGCTTCGCGAATCCAAACAAAGCATGGCTTTTGCTAGTAGTTTTATATTAATTAAATTATGATTATGAGTTGAGAAAACAATTTAGAAACCCTGTATAGATAGTTTATATAATGTTTTATTTTACTTTCCTGTTGCTATATCTTAAAAAAGAAACGACACAATTTACACGTGAATTTTCAATAGTCGGAGTCCATGCCAAGTTAATGTTTTCTAACGGAAATTTTTTGGAACTGTATGAATCTGAGTCACGAAATTAGGCCTGTTTTTTAACACTTTCCAACAAAGCTGAAAAGTATTTATGAATTCGGTTTGTCTGTCTGTCTGTCCGCCCGAGCTCTAACTCGCGTAAATATATCGGATTGTCGTGTAATGGATACATGTTATTGAGACTTCCTATGGCATGTTAGGTATTGAAAATGAAGTGTGTAGCCTTTATAGTTCCTTTACAGGGGCATTCAAAAGAAATTCCGTTTCATTACGGCCTATGAAATAAATCATTTGCGGTGTTTTTTTAGTGATGTTTCACCATTTCAAACACATTGAAATTTATATATATATCTGAAAAGCACTACAAGATGAATGCTATAGAATATGGTATGCATAACATTCATCGTTCATTTACAGGGTCAATTAAAAGAATTCCATTACATTACGTTTTACAGGGGAAAGTTGTTTGCAGAGTATTTTATTCATGTTACACTTTTTTAAACATATTGAAATTGATATATATCTCTGAGGTGCAGTGCAAAATATTTACTATAGAATATGGTGTGCATAGCATTCATCGTTCATATACAGGGACACACAAAATAATTCGATTACAATACTATCTATGAACAATAATTTCTGGAAGTGCGTTTTCCGTTGCGGTATGTGGTTTTAAATTTAACATTTTTTTAAATATTAATTAGCATGTATAAATTATACAAATCACATACATGGATGAACAAAACATCTAAAGTACATTCCGTTTTACGATGGAAATTAATGAAGGGGCATTTTCAACTGTTCTATGTTATGTTTTCCTAACTGAACTAAACTTTAACATACTATGTATTATATGATAAATCTATAGATCATATACAGGGCAGAACAAAAAATTCAGATAGCATTCCGATTATTGACGGTATATGCTGAAATTGTGTTTTCACATGTGTTATGCATTCTACAAATGGGTCACTTAGACATCATTTTTCAACTTACTAAACTGCGAAGCTTTATTATAGCTTTCTGAATGTGTTGAAAGTGTTTCATAATCTATGCTTGATGCATGATTTTGCATTCTTGTTAAGATAAACTTAGAATAATTTATAAAAGAGTACTTTTGAAAAACTTTATTTTTACTTTTATTAATTTACAAATTTTTAATCATATGAAGCATAAACTACATGAATAAATTACAAACAATATCTTACATTTTTATATTTCGAATTTTTATGAAACGAGAGTTGATGTTTTTTCCTGAGAGATTTCGTAAATTTTCTCTAAATTTTCTCTCTTTTCTTTTAATTTAAAATACACATATGTGACTGACTGAAGTAGCATTTTACATCGGCACAATATAACCATTGTCAATTATACAATTAAATAAGATTCATCAGATGAGCCAGCATATTTTTCTAAATTTTGTTTGCTCTCTTAAAAAAAAAAAACATTGCTTAACCGAGGGACTAATGAAGGCTAAAAATCTTTGTCATCGTCCTGACGTTCATGAACCTTCCCGCATACACACAGTTGACTTTTGTCGAAAGAAGAGACGCCATGAACTGTTATGAACTTTAAGCATGTTCGAACTTTGAAGGCCGGAAGAGTGACATAAGATACGAACCACTTGCTTGCTTCATTAGAAAGTATTAAGGATGCACAACTGTTTGCGAATAATTTCTGTCTACATAAAAATGCATATCCATTCCGCTCCACTGACTTTATTTATCGCTCAATTATTATAAATTGTAGTTTATTGTTTCCAAGTCATAAAAACTGAAATGATTAAAAAGTCAGAAAATATCTTTTAAAAACCATATCAAAATGTAAAGATGATAATAACAATAACAAGTCGCAAATTCTACGTCAACCGTGGCACACGAGGTGCGTTCGTACTATAGCTAGTTTTATAAATATTCAGATCTTGATGCTATAGATGTTGCACTCTTATACAAAAATACACGAAAACAAAATTTATTACGACTATATATATTCAATTCAGTAATGCGGAAATAATACGATTCCATCTTAAATAGGACGTAATCACCATGGCAGCCGAGAATCATTACCTATCATTGGATATCATTGAAGTGTTCCAAAAAATATCAGTCTGATAGATGGAAATACGACAAATAAAAGTTTTACTGCATTGTAATTACTCAAAAATCTGTCGAAAAAAGTCTATAATCTTACTTAGAATCTATATAGAAATTGTTTCGAAGACAATAATAAAAAAGTTGCTTCAAAAACAAATTCAACAATTTTTTCCGTATTCTAAATTCTATCAACGTTCGTTTTTGCGTCAAATGGTGTTAAACGTATCAACTTTTTTTCATTAAATAAATTAAATTAAGTTAAATTAAATGAAAACTATTCTACGATTTAAACATTTCTCCTACGAATTATTGTAATGTTATTTTACTTATCTTTAAAATGCAGCTCCTTTTATAAAACCTGGGAAAGAGAAAAGATAATTTAACTGAAAAATGCAAAGTAAAATAAAACACAAAAAAATCCCTGCCGGCCCGGCCTACAGGCGGAGGTAGATTTCGAAGTTAAGTATATTAATTGCACCAACAAAACCTAAACCATGATTAGATATAAATCCGCTTTAACAGTTTTATCTGACCGCTTTTGACGAGTTTTTATTTCATTTTTATATTATAGCTGGTTTTATCAGAATCATGTTAAGGCGGTTTAAAAAAAAAAATACTTTCCCATGCTCAACAACTCGAAATTTTCTGCCACATTTTCAGATTAATTTTTAATAGAAAAAATACGAAACTTGCTGACGTGATTTTTGAAAAGATTTATAGGCGACATGTGTTTTTATTTTTCTTTCAATTAATCGAAACTTGATTAATAAACAATTATTTTCTCAGTAGGGCAATGTTTTTCGTTTCTAACAAGATAGCTTCGGGAAATTCTGTTCAAAATGCCCACTTTGACATCATTTTTTGAAATATATTCTGCCTCTATCAAAAAATCGATCATTACGATTAATCGAGATGTATAATAAAATTAATTGGATTTGACATCTTGAGAATTGACGAAGTTATGAATTTTTTTTTCCCAAAAACCCTATTTTTGCGCCCCTTGGGCCCATTTTTAATGTTATCTAAAAACTGTGATACATAAATTTTTGGACTTATTTTTAGAAGTAATAAAAACTTTAAACTGATTTGATATGTACAAAAATTAAGAAGTTATGGGTTTTTTTCTGTTTTCACAAAACCCCTCCCTATTTCCATCCCCTTGGTCCAATTTCGCCCATTGACGAACTTGACCGAGATTTTATGCCCCTTGATTTTATGTATCAGTTTGGAAGAGATTTGTGCAAAATTGTGGAAGTTATCGTGTCCAGAAGAAAGTGATATATATATATATATTATAGATAGATAGATAGATACACACACACACACACACACACACACACACACACATATATATATATATAGATAGATAGATAGATAGATAGATATATGAAGTTTTTTACTGATGGTGGTTTTGGGTTCTAGGGGTCATGATCGGTGTAGATCTGCAAAAATTTTCAGAAATTCCAACATAGGAACGACGCCAATAGGTAGTATTTCATACGAAATCTACTTAAAAACGAGATTGCATACCAAATTGTTATGTACACCGTTTGCAGATTGTTTCACGTGTTATTACAAAAAGTGACTATTCCGATTTTATTATAATCAATAGCTAATATATAGTTAATATGTATTTATAAATAACATTTAAATTTATATTTTTATGAATAGCTGTATCTATCTATATAAATGTTATAAAGAACAAACGTTTGTGTGTGTATTTATTCATATGGAGAATGTCTGGAACTACCCAGCCGATTTCTAAAGTAACGGACAAATTTTGTATGGTACCTGGAAGGAGAAAGTCTGTTGATAAATTCAATATAGATGTTACATTATTTCGTTTACCTAAGGTTAAAAGAAATGCTTTCACAAAATGCTTCATGTCGTTGATGTGTAGCCTAACAATGGGCACTGCATATTATCTGATATAAGATATATTGAAAAAAATATATACATAATATAATTTTTACCTCTCCTATATTTATTTATTAATAAGGATTTTACTTTTTTTTTACTTTTTTTTTCTTATGGTGAACGCTTGTTACATGAATTGATCAAATTGATGTTCTTTCCTAATTCAACACGCAAATACAATGGTTACAAAATCAAGACAATAGGATTAATCTCTAGAATTCTACAGATAATGTCTAAAATAAATAAACAAATCTTTAATAATATCATAAATATGTAATGTTTGTGTGTCTGATTGTTTGTTTGTAGGGGGTAATCTCTGGAACTACCGAACCGATTTCAAATGTAATGGTGGCAACTTGACGGTATGTCGGTCCCTGCTCCAATTTAGGCTGTATCTTACGTCGGTACAACTACTGCCGATGTGTGTGCAAAAGCATAAAACGTTCTAAAAGTGCGATTTTTGTGATACTGAAGGGCCCAGGAACTTGAAATTTACTATATAGGTTACATAAAAGATTGATAAGTGCTCGCTAAAAACGTTTTCTAAAAAATTCGAATTTTAAAAGGGTAAACCTAAAAGGGATCAGAAAACGTTCTAAAGAACGAGTAATATGTGATTGTTGGGTTAGAAAATTGAAATTTGACATGGTTGCTAATTTTAAGATATATATGCTCGCACAGAATTAAAAAAAAAAAATAGAACATAAAAGGGTGCAGGAGATAAATTCTTTCTAAAATTACAATTTCTGTGATAGTGTTTGAACTAGAAACTTGAATTCGGCATGGCAGTTACTTATAAGACGTAAGTGCTTGCTAAAAACAGTCTTTGAAATATTCGAAATTTAAATGGGCGAAATGGGCGGAAAACATTCTAAAAGTTTTCTAAATTGCGATTTATTTCGAATTGTCAGGGATAAAATGTGGAAATTTGGCATGGTTGTAACTTTTACAACGTGAATGCCCGCATAGAGCAGTTTAAAAAAAATCGAAATTTAAAATGCCTGCATGAGCAAAAAACGTTTTAAAATTGGGGTTTCCGTGTAATGTTGAGGACATAAACTTGAAATTTGGCATTGTGGTTAGTTTTAACATATGAATACTCGCTATGAATGGTTTCTAACCTCAACAAAATTATAAGTATATAATAGATCGAAAATGTTTTTAAAGCGTTCTAAATTACGATTTTTTTGCAACTGTTAGAGCTAGAAACGTGAAAATTCGAATGGTAGTTACTTTTAAGACATGCATGATAGCTCAGAAAAGTTTCTAAAATTTCGAAATTTTAAAGGGTGAAACGAACGGAAAATGTTCTAAAATAACGATTATTTTAAAAATTAAAAAAAAAGAATGTTTCCTTGTACGAAATAAACTCTGAAATTACTGAACCGAATTTAAGAATTCTCTCATTGTATGATAGATGATAAGCAGACTTCCGAAACAGACTGCATTTTATCTGTTTTTTTTTTTTTTTTTTCTTGTTTACTTTCTTCTGTCTTTACAAGAAAAAAGTATTGGTTCATGAAAAATTTTCGACTTCCGGTTTTCGACGGATTTACACGTTTCAGGTGTCAGAGGTTCCGAAAAACATCTTTTTACAAATGTCTGTCTGTGAGTCTGTGGTTCTGTGAGTCTGTCTGTATGTGACACAAATTTTGTGGGCGCTCTATCTCAAGAACTAATGCATGGAATTTAATAAAAATTTATATTCTAGTAGCCCCTAATATAAATTGGTGCTGATTAGGTTTTGGTGTAAATCGCCCATCAGGTGGTGCTGCTATGTTGCATTATTCGCGATTTCTCCAATAGCTCTATCTCAAAAACTAATGTACGGATTTTCATCAAACTTCAGATTCAGTTATTCCTTGATGTGAATTGGTGTTGGTAACGTTTCGGTGTAAATCGCCCCACATCGCTGCTATGCTGCATTTTGCAGCATTTACACGATTTTCGTAATAGCCCTGTCTCAAGAAATAATGCATGGATTTTCATCAAACTTCAGATTCAGTTAGTCCTTGACATGAATTGACATTTTGTACCTTTTGGTGTAAATCGCTCAACAGGTGGCGCTGCAATGCTGCATTTTTTATGATTTACGTAATAACTCTATCTCAAGAACTAATGCTTGAGTTTTCAACAAACTTCAGATTCAGGTATACCTAGATATGAATTAGTGCTGTTTATGTATCTAAATAAATGATAATTTACAATATATTTTGAAGCTTTTAAGCTCATTTCAGTTTTCATTTGAAGTTTTGATTTTTTTAGACACCGTTCTTAGTAAGCATTTCCACCTTACATGTAGCTACCAGGTCATATTACAAGCTTCTAGTCTAACTGTCAACCCCCCCCCCCCCCCCGTCCTGGAGATAGTGGCACAAAAATCTAGGAGCAGGGGCTGTTACCATCAATTTGCCAACATTACTTTTCAAATCTGTTTGGTATTTCCTGAGATTCCATAGAAATCGTAATTTAGAATGCTTTTAGAATGCTTTTCGCTCATTTTACCCTTTTTAATTTCGAATCTTTAGAAATTGTTCTTAGGGAATATTTACATCTTATAAGTATCTACTATGCAAAATTTAAAGTTTCTATCTTTAACAATTCAATGGAAATGGTAATTTAGAACTGTTTTAGAATGCTTTTCGCTTATTTTAAATTTCTAAATTTTATTTTAAATTGTTCTTAGAAAGCATTTACGTCTTATAAATAACTACTACGCCAAATTTCAAGTTTCTAGCCTGTTCAATATACAAAAATCGCAATTTTAGAACTTTTTCACTCCTACACCCTCCTTTTTGGTGGTGACAACCCGCATAAAATATAGCTTGTGTTGGAGCAGGGACTGTAACCAACTTTGCCATAATTTTTGCCATAAAATTTGCCAAATTTGCAGTGCCAATTTACCATCATTACTTTCGAAATCGGTTTGGTATTTCCTGAGATTTCATGGAACTCGTAATTTAGAACATCTTTCGCGTACTTTCACAATTTTAAATTTTGAATTTTTTTCAATTGTTCTTAGGGAGCATTTACATCTTATAATTAACTACCATGCCGAATTTCAAGTTTCTAGCCTCTTCAGTATCACAAAAATCGCAATTTTAGAACGTTTTTTTCTCCTCGAACTCCCTGGTGGTATTGGCACCGATATAAAATGTAGCCTATGTTGGAGCAGGGATTCAGGGCCGTGCGAAGAGAAAACTGCGCCCGGGGCAGCGTGTCAATTTGGCGCCCCCCCCCCCCCAACTTCAAAATTGATAAAGGGAAGAAACTGAAATAAATTATATTGAATAAATATTTTGCGTTAATTTTGGAACTTTAAAAGATTTAATTTTAATTCAGAAATTCCAAACAACTAAATAACAGTAAAGAAAATTGCACTTATTTGTTAATGAGATCATAATGCTTTGTGATAGATTTTTCTTAACCTTTCTCACATATTTTTCTAGCCATTTTTAGTTGTTGTTAGTCTTTAAGCTGCAGAAAATGGGTAAAAATCGCTAAGAACCTGATTGGAAACAAGTGGTCCCTTCAACCGATAAGTACTAAAAAAGCAAAACACACAAAAAACCTGCAGAACATAATGTAAAAGATAAAAATACAATGTTTAAATTATCAGAAAATAAAATATAATATCAGGCAAATACATTTACTTCCATTTTATTTTTCGTGCGTTTAGGGTAGCAAAATCGTTTATTATTTTATGTGTAAAGATTGCGTCACACTGAATTTTATAGAAAGTAAACTCAGGTTGCTTAATCTCTCGACTCATAGTAGATCTTAAGTAGTTTTTTACTATTTTATTGTTACTGGAATACTTTTAAATTATGTACGCTGTCTCCATGTTTTTGTAATTCCTTGTTCTCCCTAAGTTTTAAAATTATGGAGCAACTAAAGAATTTCTAAATGATCCATTTTATAAAAGTTCTTATCTAATGATAGAAATAATGTTTTCGCATTTAAAACCTCGCTTAACAATTCAAGTCCATGCAAGCCAGCAATAAAGAGAAATATCCAGGCAATATTAACTTAACAGATTTTCGGTTGATTTTAGATTCGCACCAGCCAGAAACTCAAATTGTTGTTATACATTTCTCAGTTTCGTAAACCTCCAGATCAGTTGCACGGTTATAGTGTCTATTAGAGATGAGACGGGCTCAGCCCGGGCCCGACACGGGCTCGGCCTCGATTTTCATACCAGCCTTCGGGCTCGGACGGGCTCGGGCTCATTTTTTTTAACCTGAAAATTTTATTTATTCCCGTATGGAAAAAAAACTTTTTAAAAAATATAAGAAGATTATATATTAATATATAATCATCAAAATTTCTTGCGTTCCCTATATTATTCTGTTAATGCTTTTTAAGGTGTGTTAATATCTAAAATTTATTTATGTTTGTAAAATAAATTCAGTATTCCTTATAAAAATCTCTGTTAAAAAGCTGTTATTCTTGTAAAAGTAATTTAATTACTTCTTTCATAATAATCATTAATCTTTCAGTTTCCCGTGGTTTCAATAAATAAATTAGGCATCTGTCTGTTATCGCCTACTTTTCGTCCTTACGACGCGAAGCCTAAGTTGAAAATTGCATTTTCCATAAGAAATCATTTTGATGTTATTTTCATATGAATAATGAAAACGAAGTATCAGTAACTGTTTAGGTTATTGCACAAAAGGAAAGAAAATGATAAAAAAAAAATGGTTTTATTTATTGGTGAACGGAAATAAAAGCATTTAACTTTGCTGTTCGTTAACGAGGGTGAGAAAATTGATTTTTTTTTTTTTTGCTTTATTTTGTTAACAGTTGATAATTTGGTAAACATTGAAAGGAATATTTATTAGCTGTATAAGAGATAAAGCGGACATTAACGTGTAATGAGAATGTTTATAATGGGAGGGAAGTTTCAGTTAAATATATTTGTAAAAGGACAATTTTGGTTTTAAATTAGGTATAATTATATGTGATGATTGATTAATGTCACACACATTTTTCGAGCCGATAAAAAGCATTATTTATCGATTATCTTTTCGGCTTTGGTCTCATTTTCAAAAAATGGTTTAAAAATTACTTATATGCGAAAAACGTGTCGGATTTTTCCCAAATTATAGTTTGGACAGTGGCATATAGTCTCAGAATATTAAATAGTTTACTCATCCTGTATAACATACTTGCAAAATTTGAGCCCGGTCGAAAAGGTCATTTGAACGCTATCATGTTCAAATACTCACACATATTGACTCATGAAAAAGAAGACTTTGGCAGTCTGAAAGGAAATACCAACATATACATATGTATACGCACATACATAGAGAATTGTTGTAAAAAAATGGGCAAAATGGATTCAGGGGGCTTCAAATAAAAAAAGTAAAGATATACCAAAATTTTTTCCTTGTCATCACAGCTATTTTAAAAGGAATTTGCAATATTTGCAGATTTATATCATTCACGCTAAGGCGCCAAAATAGTAGAATATTTTAAAATTGGATCGTTTATTTTGTTTTATTTTATTTTATTATTTGACAATCTAGGCGAAATATGGCAAAATATGAGAATCTTTTTAGGGACTTATCTTTTGATGAGAATGATTTTAATTGATTTTAATTGATGTCATAAATTATGTTCTAGAGATGAGATATTTCATTTAGAACAACTTTTATGCAATTTTTATTAAACTTTATTTTCGGTTTACATTTTCGGGGTATCGGGCTCGGGCGGGTTCGGGCTCTAATGACGAAAAAATGTTTCGGGCTCGGATTTAAAATCGTCGGGCTCGGGCGGGCCCGGGCTTCGAAAAGTGAGCCCGAACTCATCTCTAGTGTCTATGTAACACGAAATCCTTCACTGTCATATAAATTTCCACTTTCATCAGGATTGACCGGGAGCCGGCAGCACAGACACATGGTACGTATGGATACCGTTATTTTTCCAGGAAAATTACCAGTATCTTTTTATAGAAAAAGAAATCTAGGTTAAATGCGGAAAATTTCGCCTTCTTTTAAGAAGAGATTTTCTATATGATAATACTGGTGACGAAAAATTTTCTATTCTGCAAAATTCAAGGAGGCGTGCGAACCATGAGGCAACCACCTCATCGAGTTGGACGCTGAAATCCCAGAATTAGCTAAAACTCGATTCCCATATTAAAACGCAATCCGTCTGCCAAGTCATATCTTGGTACAAAACACCTGAAAAACCGTTTTTAGCGGCTGACTTGTAGGTTTACCATTGTGTTTTCCTGCTGCCAGTCCTCCATGTTTTCACACCTTTTGGAGCAGGAAAACGCAATGGTAAACCTACGAGTCGACCGCTAAAATCGGGTTTTCAGGTGTTTCCCACCAAAATATGACTTGGCAGGACGATTGCGTTTTAATATGGAAGTCGAGTTTCAGCTAATTCTGGAATTTCAGCCTCCAACTCGATGAGGTGGTTGTCTGTGCTGCCAGCGAGCTTCGTAGTCAAATTGTTCTACGAATTTTACATTTTCTGTTTTGCTCAAATGTGTCGTCTAGTTGCAAAACCGGCCAACTTCTCAAAAATTGAAAATTTGTTTTTTCGGTTTTTTTTTTAGTTCTAAGCAAAGGTTTCTATCATCTGGAAACGATAAACCATGCAAAAACATGCCAATCCCTGTGTTATATGCTTTTGAAAATCACGATGTGGTGCAAAAGCGGCCAAATCCTTCAGCCGGTGAGTTTCAAAACCGGCCATCTCCATATCCGCTTGCTGACGCTTCTGCTCGACCCCACAATAACTTCTCACTTGTTGATTAGATTAATGTTATCGTGTTTTCTCTCGGCTATGACTGTTCTCCCTTGGTGCATGCAAATTTTCTAATAATTTAGCTTCGTGTTTTCTCCGACTATGGAAGTGTTTCTGGAAGAAGTGTCTCTAATCAACCAAGGAAGCGGCATAGTGGATCTACGACGTGGTAAAGGAGAAAACCCAAAATTCAAAGGTAATGTAACCTTTTGATAACCAGGGGTGATTTATCATTTTTTGACGCCCTAGGCCAAAATACTTTTCCGCGCCCCCACACCCCCCCTCCTTCATAATACTGTAAGTGAATTTTCTTTGACAAATTTAAGAATTTTTTAATCTATTTAATTAATTAATAATACATTTAAATTTTGCTTTATAAATTTTAGTATTTTGAGGATTGTAGATTGGAAATGAATGGGCTTTTGTTACACTTAAAATCTGAGAGAATTTTGTGTTGGTGTATCGAGAAGTAGAAAAACTGTTTTAAATGTAATTATTACAAATTCATTTTTTATTTAACACTTTTCGTTAAAATTTTAAATTGTTCTTATTTCATTAAATTAAAAAAACTTTAAAGTTCTTAATTTTGCGAACCCTACGTAACGTATTCCCCTTGGCCATAGCCTAAGTTGCCTTATGGGTAATCCATCCTGGGGATAATATAATATATAATTAATTGATAACATAATAACATCATAGTTAGCATATTTTGATTAATTAATTATCATGATGTCATAATATTTTATTAATATAATAACTAGCCTACGTGGATTCAGTATTTTTTTATCCCTCCAGACCGTGTTTCAGCTCAAATTGAAAGGAGATTGAAGAAAATCGAGTCCCTCACTCAGCCCGCAAAGTATGAAGAAATTTTATCTGAGTATGGAACAGTTTTCAAGTCGTGAAGAGACCGACCATGATTGGAAGAACAGCAATTTCTTCCCCAAACCACCTGCACTGTGACATTTCAAATTTGCTTCTACGAAAAAAAAAAATTCATAACAGAATATAAAAATAAGCTGTTGGTGCAATGGGAGGTCATCTACAAATCTGAGGTAGAAGTCAGAAAGTCTGTTCTCAAGAGTAAGAGAAGTATTATGAACAGCAAGCTCGAGGACGTGGCTCCGGATACCGTGGGGAAGCCTCTGAAACTTCGGGATGTCCAAAACTTACTGACGAAACATTTCGGACCAAATTGGGATGCTGGCAGGCGGTTATTTTTTTTACAAAAATATATTGGCATCAGCTGCTTAAAAAGCAGAAAGCAAAGATGATGAAGAAAAAGACGCATGGATGGACCATCATGACGAAATTTGTGAGACTATCGAAAACGATGAGACCACTAAAGTTTGAAATTGTTTGCACATGTACATAGTATGATTTTTGTTTAAGTTTTTAAAATTTAATAATTTTATTTAAAATAATATCATGTCATTTAAATCATTTGTTTAGTGACATTTAAACCAGTTTTAACAGCTAGTCAGTTAGTTTTAACTATTAGTCAGTTTTAACAATCAGTAACTTTGTAAAAGTCGTTTTACGTTAATAACTTTCCTAAAGTTCTTTTTGTTAAATAACATTAAGTTAAACAAAACATTTTTGTGTATTTGCAACCCCTAAAAACCCAATGTCAGATTAAATTTAGCAAAAATTAATTTCTGGTTTGTTGCAAAACCGGCCAACTCCAAAGTAAGTTGCAAAGGCGGCCAAATCCAAAACAAAGGCCTAAATAACCATTTCCCTTCATGTGCCCCTGCCACCTTATTTCGTGTTTTCAAATATACTGCCCTAATGTCTATAAAACTGAAGAGTTTTGGTTCCAAACTTAATTTGGGTAAGTGTGGTAAAAAATCAGCTTTTTCTCAAAATTTTATTTTTTGGAGATGGCCGGTTTTGCAACTAGACGACACAAATAAGGACTCTACATTTACGGACATAACCAAATCTTCGCTTTCTTGTTCAAAAATTTCCTCTCTTATTATCTGAAATGTGTTTTTTAATGTTTCAATTAGTTTGTTGGCGATCAAAACATTGACAGTTTTTATTCTTCTTTTTTTTTCGTGATAATAATATTAACTTTTTCTAATTCATTTAAAATTCTGTGTTAAACTACTAGGCCGTAAAAAAGGGGGAATTTATTTATTTGCTTTATTAAGCTTTTTGCTTCTGAGTCAGTTTACTCAATTTACTTCATTTCTATAAGGTCTTCCAGAGCTTTTAAAATCTGTGGCAGTTGTTTGTAAACTGCAGATATAGCTCTATTTTTTCGTGACCATAGAGTATCGCAATATTTCTTTAAATAAACTGATAAGTGGGACATAAATATATACCATCTTTCAGAAGAAGAGAAGAAAAAAACAAACACATTTTATACAGTTCCGGACCAGGGGCGCCTTTTCAGAACTTTCTTGTGGGGTGGGGGGGAAAAGATTTTTTGAGGGAAGTTATATAGCTAAGGGTAGGATCCGGGCGTCTGTCCCCCCACCCCAAACGAGAAACGTAAACTGAATCATGCTTACAAAAACAGTAAAAACATTCAATACGGAAACTCAAGAACAAATGAAATATTTCGTTTCAAACAGCGGATAAAATTGCAATATATTGAATATGAAAAATTTTCTTTTTAGACAGGATTCTATTATAGGCTACACTTTTACAGAAATCCTCAAAGACTGATAAACCATCCACTCTATAGTATAGCTCTGAAAAGAGATGTATTACAATAAAACTTGTGAAAACGAAGCCTGTCTATAACAGAATTCTTTCTCAAAGGGTAAAAAAATCAAATTTCGATGAAAAAACATCATACAATTATACTTGCTGAGACAGAGACCTGTCTAAAATGGAACTTTTTTCTAGTCCCTTTCGATTTCTTTTTTTCAGATATTACTACAGTGGCGCCATTTCAAGAGTTTCCTGGCGAAGAACAACCAAAAATTTTCTTTGAAGGACAAGGAACGTGCAGAATTGCACAAAGTACAGAACTGCACAAATCTCACAGAAAATGGGAAAATCCCGCACATAAAAAAAGAACTCTGCGCGATTTTGTCTCCTTAACATCTTTCACGGACATGTAATTATCCTGCGAATATTTTTAATTTTCGCGAAAGTCCACGATTTTTTTTCTTTCGAATTCAGCAAAATCAATTCGTCAATGGGTTACAAAAAAAAAAAAAAAAAAATAAATAAAAAAATCACGCATTTTGCAAATTAAAAAAAAAAAAAAAAAAAAAAAAAATCCCGAAATCGTAAGACAAAAATCGCTAATTTCTCCAAACTAGAGTGGGAAATATTGCTAATTTCATCAGAGATCGCGAAAAGAAATGCAGATTCGTCAAATGATTGTACAAACCCAAATCTCGAATTTTGTAAAAGGATTGAAAAAAAAAAAAAAAAAATCGCGAATTTCGTCAAAAATTTGCACAAAAAATCACGAAAATTTAGTCAAACAATAGAGGGGAATTTCTTCAAACAATCGTGAAATAAGATAAAAAATTTCGTCTAACTATCGCGGGAAAAATTACAAATATTATTAGTCGGTGGCAGAAAAAAAATCACGAATTTTGTCAAAAGATCGCAGAAACAAATATGGAATTTCGTCAGTTGGTCGCGGAAAAATATTGTGAATTTCGTCAAATGGTCGCAAGAAAAAAAACAATTTCGATAACGGTTGCAGAAAAAACCCCGTGAATTCCGTGAAACGGGCGCGGAAAAAATCGCAAATTTCGTCAGATGATTACGAAAAAAGAATCATGAATCTCATTTAGTCATGAAATAATCAGCCCACGAATGTCATGAATAGGTCACGAAATTTGCAACTTTTGTCATCTATAGTGATAAGAAAATTTTTATTAGTGATTTTCTGCAAGTAAATGTAAGGTAAAGTGTTAATCGTTTCGGATTGCGTTTTCACTATTTTGAAGCGGTTTCATGTTAATACTATTTTCAAAAGAAATCCTGGATATTTTTCAGATGAAGAAGCTACATATTTGAACATTAACGAATACCACATATATATATCTTCCTTTTTCTACATGAAACGTAAAGTTTATATAAGGATATAATTGTAGACTTCTTTTACAATAATTATGTTAAAATACTGATTAATTTTCTTTTATTTCGGGTCAGGTTGACATTCAATGGAAATCTTTTAACCGGTTTTCGGATTTACATGAAATTACAATCCTGAGTCAGGTAGGTTGACGTATTTTCTTCGTTGCGAGGGAAGTACACTTTAAGTTTTTGGATTGTGCTTTATCTCTTTCGGTCAGAAAAGGGATGACCTGGTTTTTCGCAAGGAAATCCTGAATATTTTTCAAATGAAAAACTATATATTTGACTATTAATGGTGGCCCATAATAATAACCCATGTGTTCATTTCTGTACATAAGGGATAAAATTTTAGACTACTTTATTTTAAACGTGTTAAAATATGGAGTAATTTTCATTTAATTTGGGATTTGTGGAAGTGTGTCTTTTTTGGGTTAAGAAATTGTTTTGTCGAGTGCATGCAGACTCCATTCCTAGGCGTTGAAGAATTTTGAGAGTGTACCATATATAATATGGTTTAATAAAGCAAACACATTTAAATAATTTGATAACATAGCAAGGATTGCAGTAAATATAATGTGACACTAATAATCCAAAAAAAAGTAAAAAATTCGGATAATTAAGAACTTGAATTATACTCGCCCCTTCAACTCCCCACACCCCCCTTCACCCCCCCCCCCCCAAAAAAAAAACTATCTGAAAAAACTCTACCCTTGAATTTCTAGCTATGAGAGGACTAGTTTTCCTGTGATCAAGTTGTACACAACTGAGAAGCAATTGATAAAAGAAAATGTCTCTGATGTATATTTAAATTTAGCCAAAGTACGATATATGTCTCACGAAAGTGCGAATAGGAAATTTTTCTGATAATTATTAATTTCTATGCATAAAGCATTTATTTAATGCATATGTTTTTATTACAATCAAATCTGATAAATTATGTTAGCGTTTGAGCAATTTTTTAATTTTTGTTTGAGTATGACAATTGATGCTTGATAAATTTTCTGAAAAATCAAATTCCTTGGGGGAGGGGGCTATTGCCTCCCGCCCCTCAAATGGTGCCCCTGTTCCGGACATTTTGGGCATACACCAGCAGCACGAACTCAAAGTTTAGAGAATGTGCAGAACATGGTAAAAAATAGACGAATTTATTTACTTCGACGATTGGAGCTTACACAACATTATATTGGGAAGCCATATTTGCAACATATCAAAACATTGAGCTCTGTAGGGTTGATATTGGTATTGTTTATGACGGCCGATTATCTACAAGTTGGATATAGTAGACCGGAGTGGGGTGGGGGTGTCCTCTGTAGGGTCTTTCTAAGGGAACCTAACCCGTATTTACGCAAGGTTCGAAGAAAACTACGGACAATTTCAAAACGATTAGGCTTACATGTGCGATTGGGTCGAACTCAGCACCTCCCGTCTACCATTTTTGAGAACAGAACCTCTCGTGCAGCTGTGAATGTCGAGATTGTCGTACATTAGCTTATCTAAAATTCTTGCGTTATTTTTTTTTTTTTTCTGGACTTGATGTAGTCAATAAACCTTTCTACGATTCGAAATTTTCCATTTTCGGTATTATATAACTTGCGTCATTTGTTCTTTGTGAGGTGTACTGGATTCCTAAACTGGACTGTGTTTAAAATTCAATAACTTGCAAATGGTGACAATTATTATAAGAAATTCTTGAAAGAGGGTTATGTAAGATATCAGAAGTATTTTTACAGCGGTTCTCGGTTTTAGTTCCAAATAGCAGAGATAGGTGGCAAGAAATAATCTCTCAATGGAGGTCTAAACTGAAATCCCCTAGCATCATGCGAAGGAAGGAGGCTAAATATATAGAGTAGGCCCCAAAAATAAGATTGTATTGGAGAATGAGACACACTCTATATATTTAACCTTCTCTTTCCGCATCAGAGTTGGGCGATTTAAGTTTTGGCTTTGATTGAGCACCTATGGCGCCAGATGTTGTCTTTATAGTGCATGTGTGGTTATACATTGTTAGCATAATTGTCAATTCAGTATAAACTTGATTGACTTTCACGAATATAATTTAATAAAGTATACTGCTGTAACCT
Organism: Maratus speciosus; assembly: GCA_963932465.1. Classification (NCBI taxonomy): domain Eukaryota; kingdom Metazoa; phylum Arthropoda; class Arachnida; order Araneae; family Salticidae; genus Maratus; species Maratus speciosus. Next base: position 473,674,662 of record OZ010789.1, read on the forward strand.
GAATTTACTATAAACCTGTTTATTTCTTCAACAAATCATCGATATTTATGTTGTAATGTGAAATTGTAAAACTGCAGTATAATAATTCAAAAAGTTCTTTGTAACGCGAGCGGCTAGTGGATTTGGTTCTCCCATCAAAGTTGCACTATCACTCTAAAGCGTAGTTAAGTTCCCGAGGTAGTCATTTCTGCTTGCAGCGCCATCTATAGTTGCTATTTGGAACTAAAGCCGGGAATCGAGGTAAAAAAAGGACTACTGACATTTTACATTACTTTCCCGCAATTTTTTTTTTTTAAATAGTTGTCATCATTTACAGGTTATTGAATTTTAAAAACAGTCAATCCATTTTAGGACAGTCGGTATATCGAGTGAGATCGACCGAAATTAAAAAAATACCTTGCTCTATGAATTTCTTCTACAATCATTTTTCTTATTTCATTGGCAAGAAGGCTCATAATTTCATTCTGAATATATTTCACCATTTATCTTTTTCACTTTCAATAATTTTTCCTTTTGCTCTTTTCAAATTTGCTGTCGATTACATGATTTAATTTTAAACGTCTCCCAAGTTCCTTTTAGCGAATGTATGCATTGCTGTCTTCTAGAGCATTTTTATGCTCAGGAATTTTAGGATTTAATTTTTTCCACTTGAAAAACCCACAATCTGGCTTGGCTAACTTTGGAGGGCGATCATGATAATTGGTGAATAATAAACAGAGAAAACAAAATATAGTGATTCCCTTATTTAAGTTATCCAATACTAAGCCGCAATCACCGTTAATAATTTCTCCACTAGGTGTAATTTTCTGTAACGTTAGTTTGAAAAATTTTCGTCTTTCCTAGTGAAAAAAAAAAAAAAAAAAAAAAAAAAAAAAACGGAAATTAGTAGTACAAATTTGGCGCCCCCTGAATTTCCGCGCCCGGGGCGACCGCCCCCTTCGCCCCCCCTTTCGCATGGTGCTGCAGGGATTATCAACATCAATATGCAAACATTAAGGGAGAAGGGGACACACTGGGACACTTTTTAATTAGTCTCATATATTTAAGTTCTTATGATTTAATTCAAATAACTAATATCATTATTTTATACTCTATAGTCTTGGTAATCCTTAAAGCTTCTAACCAAACTGAAAAGTTAAGTTTAACTTTCATTTATTTAAAGAGTATAATGAAAAACATTGCCCAATGTGCCCCAGTACAGGGTACATTGGGGCAGTGTTAAATGGGTATGTTGGCAGTTTGGGACACCACATTGTTTTGAACTCTTAAAAAGAAATTAATGCCAATTTATGCGCATTGATTTTTAATAATAAGAAAAATAAATTAATGTTGGCAAAAAAGCCGCCTCTGCTCTGCGCAGTAAGTTATGCGCGCTAATACTTAGATAAATAAATAAATATTATTTTGTTTCTGGCCATTAAATTATATTTAAATATAATAATAATATAGGTAATCTCTTACCTTTATGTTGTTGCTCAGCAATTCCTCATACTTCGGCTTCGCACGGGTGTATATCCATATCGCATAGAATCCTATATTGTATAGGCAAGTGGAAAGAAAAGTGGATGATTAATATTTTGTCTTATTTATAAATGATTCCACTCTTGACATCTTTTCTTTGGTTTAAGAAATTATATTGATATAACTTTAAGTTTACATTTTGGTTAAAACTTTACATAATCATTTAAATTATGCTGCCTTTTTTGCAGCAACAATTATAATATTACATCCCTTTTGATTGAGATAAACAGAGCAACTAACTAAAAAATAATAAAGTTTTTCTTGAGTCATTTAGAGTTCTATTTTATGACGATGATGTTGACGTCACACAGCTGCATCATGCGTGAGTTGATTTATGAACAAATTTCACAAACATATTTTATTTATTAATATCATTATTTATTTGTAATTGTGTAACTTGAGTAGGATAATTTAGCTATAATCGGAAAGTTTGTTTATTGCAGAATGATTTATTATTACTTAATGTTTATATTTATGTGTTCAAATGTTTGTATTCTTGAATGGTTTCCTGTTTTGAAATCAGTTAATGGTATCTGAGATGATTACGAATTGATTTATTGCTACTAAAAAAAGTTTAATGTTTCTAAAATAGTTTTCTGTCCATATCTGAGAGGGTTATAAATCCATCACCCTTCCTTAACCATCTCAGATGCATCCGGTAATAGTTGCATGGATTCACGATGTTTCAGGAATTGAGGCTTGGCCAGTGGCTTGGTCAGCGCGTCTGCTGTCATGTCTTGTGTTGGGCAGTAACGAAGATCTAGTATTCCATCTTCTTTCATCTCTTTTATTGCGTGATAGCGAACACCTATATGTTTGGTTCGCTTTGAGAATTTTTCGTTCTCCACCATCTTGATGACGCTCTGGTTGTCTTCATACAATATTACTGGTAAATTTTGTTTCAAGTCCAGGTCTGCTAATAATTTTATTATCCAGGCAATTTCCTGTCCTGCACTAGCAGCAGCTACGAATTCAGCTTCTGCTGATGAATAGGCAATGCAATTTTGCCTTTTGGTAAACCATTGAATGGGACTATTTCCCAACATGAATAGGTTTCCAGTAGTCGATTTTCTCGTTCTTGTGTCCCCCGCCCAGTCTGCATCAGAAAATCCGATTAGTTTTGGTTCATTATTTGTGTTTAGTGTCAAATTTAAAGTTTTTGTAATGTTCAGGTAACTTATTACGTGTTTCACACCGTTCCAGTCTTTTAGGCATGGATTTTCACATCTTCTGCTGAGTATGTTAACAGCGGCTGATATATCTGGACGCGTAGTGGTTCCTATATATAACAACGATCCTATCGCTTGTCTGAATTTTGTGTTGTTAGGCAATAAATTTTCTTTGTCTTCTAATTTGTGAAAACCGGCATCCATGGGAATGCTTACAGGTTTTGCGTTTTCTAAATTGAATTTTCTTGCGAGCTCTTCTATTTTTAATCTTTGATTCAGTTTATACCCGTTTTCTGATTTGTTTATTTCCATGCCTAAATAGTGAGATACTTCCCCAAGGTCCTTTAATTCAAATTCTTCCTTTAAAGATTTTATTATGTCTTCAATCGTTTCGTTTTCACCACCTATCAAAATGTCGTCAACATAGACTATTACGTAAGTTGAAGTTTTGTTCTCTTTTCGTGTGTATAGACATGTGTCCACGGTGCTTTGTTGAAAGTTTAAATCTTTCAAAGATTGTGCGATTTTTTTATTCCAGGTTCTGGCTGCCTGTTTGAGTCCATAGATGGATTTTTTCAGTTTACAGACTTTGTTTTCTGAATTTTTCTCAATGTAGCCCCCAGGTTGTTTCATATAAATTTCTTCTTCTAGCTCACCGTAGAGAAACGCTGTGTCGATATCTATGTGCCTCACGTTCAACTTCTTATATGCGGCTGCTGTCAAAAATGTTCTGACGGTTGTTTGTGACACTACTGGGGCGAAAGTCTCGTCATAGTTTTCCCCATATTTTTGACTAAACCCTTTGGCTACTAAACGTGCTTTGTACTTTTGAGTGTTCCCGTAACTGTCTAATTTCTTTTTGAATATCCATTTGCAACCTATAACCTTTTTGTTAGGTGGAGGATCCACTAATTCCCATGTGTTGTGTTTTCTTAGCGAATTGATTTCCGCTTGTGAGGCTTTAAGCCAATTTTCCTTTTCTTTGGGATTATTTATTTCCAGTATTTCATTCCAACTAGTGGGTTCTGTCATATCATCATTTTTTACATAACAGGCATATCTGTCTGGTGGTACCCCCCTGTTCGATCTTTCGGATCTTCTTGGTTCATTGGTCGGTTGTTTGGACGCGGTTGGTTCTTCGGTTGTGTTGTTTATCTCCGTTTCAATGTAATTTTTGTCGTCATATGAGTTTTCTGTCTCTTTACTTTCTTTTAGGTTAATTTTGCTATTTTCTATGAATTTCACTGTTCTGCCAATTACAATTTTATTTTCTTTAGTGTATACGCGATATCCTTTTGAGTTGTTATCGTATCCTACAAAAATCCCTTCCTGAGCCCTGTCGTCCAATTTTCCTCGATGTTGTTTATTCACGTATACGTAAGCTTTGCATCCGAATGTTCGCAAATAGTGTAAATTCGGTTTGCGATTAAACCATAGCTCAAATGGGGTTTTATTTGTCGATCTTGTTGGTAAGCGATTCTGTAAATGATTCGCAGTGTTAATTGCTTCTCCCCAAAATTTTTGTGGCAGATCTGCTTCTCTGAGTAGGCTTCTAGTCATGTCTAATAGCGACCTATTTTTTCTCTCCGCAATGCCATTTTGGCTCGGGCAATACGGCACGGTTAATTGATGTTTAATGCCCCTTTTCCTTAGGTAATCCTCTATCCTTCTATTTATGTAAGCAATATGATTTGTTTACCAATTAGAATAATTGTGTTAAAATTAATCTAGTGTAATTTCATATCCAGCGATTTCTGGAGTTCCATTACCTGAGATTTATTCTGTTGAGCTGAACCAGGTTTCAGACCAGATGCTGTAATCATCAAGGTTAGCTGGGGGAAAAAGTTCGACCAGAATCGCCCGGGATAGCTCAGATGGCAGAGCACTGGCGGCTTCAACCAGGAGGTCCCGGGTTCGAATCCTGGTCCGGGCATTTTTCGTCCAGTTGGAAATTTACATCTAAAATCAACTATGTTGTTACATAAAATAGTAAAACTCAAGATAGATGCAATTAATCTGTTGCCAGCCTATCCGCTGATACCCATTTTACATTTTTATAAATGCCCTTAAATCTAAGAATTTTAAATTTGTAATTGGGGTTTATTACAGCATGTTTCCACAAATGGGTGAATTAGGAACAAGTTTGCGAGTCTATTGAAAGTTTGGGGAATAGTGGATGAAGGGTGCAAGGGGCAGGGCCCCTTAGTTTATATATATTTTCAAAGACGTCCAAATATATGCAAGTCAAATACACAAACAGTAGAAATAATTGCAATAATCGACCGCACATTACAAGCATTTCTTTGTAATTCGATCACTAGTTATTTTATTAATAGAATTATTTAGTATATCATGTAGCTTATGATACTAAGGGTTTCATTGAATTACTATTTCAATTTTTGTCAGAAATTGTTTATATTTTAAATGTGTTATAATTTGAAAATCTCGATTTTTTCTTTTTATTTGCGAAACATCAAAATAAAATTAGTATTAGAATTTTATTTCTACCCGGTTACAACTACATATACATTGTATGACTTGAAAAAAGAAATTTCGCCAATATAAAGTTTACAGTTCTAAAACAAATATTCAGAATTTTTTTTATATATCCATGGTTTCCACATTTAGTTCTGATATTTGCATTTGTTTAAAAAACTTTTGAAATGTGTATCTTGAAAGTCTTTCTAAAAGTAAATAGTTCTTTTTTGTCCGAATAGTTAGAAAGTAACCCTATTCATCATGAGAAATACGCTTTATCATCGCAGAATAAATAAATAAATAATATGAATTTTATTAAAAATGTACGACATTATTTTCTGTTTACTTTTTAAATTTTATTTTTTGTGTATGTCGTATGTAAGCGAGTGGGTGTGTTAAGCAAATGGAATTAATTGTTTAACCTTTCTCATATTCTGAATTTTAAAATCGATGAGACGAAAAAATATTGCTATTCTTTTCAAAATCTTTTCTCTAATTATTTCACTGAAATAATAAATGTTCTTAAAATGCTTGTTTAATTAAATAATCTAAATATTAGCATATCTTTGGAGGTTAAGTATTTTTAATTTTTAGGGTTCCGTACTTAAAAAATAAAAACGGAACCATTATAAGATCACTCCTGTGTCTGTCTGTCACAGCCCTTTTACTCGTAAACTATGCAACGTGGAAAGTTCTAATTGGGGGAAGTAATAAAGGCTATTGACCCACATGTTTACAGATTAATAAATATTCATAAATATATTTAGGAAAAATGTAGAGGGGCTAATTAAGTTACTTGAGAAAAAAAAATCTTTTCTTTCTATATCGTGTGAAAGCCTTCGTTACGCTGAACTCAAAAATATATTTCATTTAATTTTAGGTATGATATTTTCAAAGTTATTGTGGAAAATGTAGTGCAAAAATATGTCCCCCCCCCCCATATAATTCCGTATCTAATGAAACTAAAATTATAAAAAAATTAGAGTTAGTGGACATTAATTTAAACCTTGCAGCAAAATTATAGCGATTACTCTAGGTCACAGAGTTTTTGAAAAAATCGCATTTTTCCGTTACACTCAAATTTCGATTTGCGGGCTTCAGCAAAAATGTTGAGCAACGCTGGAGCACAAGTATAAAAGCATTGTTGATCACGAATTTTGGAAAAAATCGTCGGTAATTAGCCGAGATATTAACCCTTAAAGACACGGACGGTTTGGACATGCATAATGACAGGTGCGGCGTACTCTATGCTCTATCGGTTTTTAAAGCCTATATAACAAATTTTATGGATATATTTATGTAATGCAATGCCCAGTAGCAGTATAAAAGCAATAAACGTCAAATTGTTAAAAACAGATTAATTTAATGAGAATGAATCACATAAATACTATGGGATCCGCGACTAGTTTCCATTGAGTGGCTCTCTCAATGCACCTACTATGTCTTTAAAGGTTAACTAAAAACCTATATGGAATAACAAATATACAGAATAGCTATATTTGCTATTATTTAGGTTCCATATATCTTTGAACTTTCATGGTATATCCATTTATAATTTTTGAGTATACAGGGTGCAAAAGAAAGTCCCTTTAACCTGAAAATACTTGTGAACTGAGAGAGCTACAGCTATGCAAGTGAGGTAACGGTATAGTAAAGCGACTACGACCGATTTAATGAAAACGACAGCAGCGTCTCCTAGTGGTGAAATTTGGAAGATAGCTACTGTAAATCGAAAACGAAAAGAGATAGAGCAAAATTTCCAGTTAGAAAGATTTAGAGCATCAATTAATTAATAGAATACGACCTTTGGTTTACATGGATAAGATAAATCTCCGTCTGTTTACCCAAAAATGTCCGAAATCGATACACTCCATTTTGTGTAAACGTTTGAATGGAATAGTCAGAAATATGAAGAAGTGCGCATTTATAGAACAATTTATGCTATAAATACGTACTTATCTCAATACATTTTGATAACATCATACACACACACACACACACACACAAAAAAAAAAGACAAACTGTCTCGCCGTGATAAAAAGTTAATATTCAGTATGTTCAAATTGCTCACGATACACGTTTGTATTCATGAGAGTAATTCTGCATGCACATTTCTCAGCATGGAACATCTATTGCAAGCCTCTTCAATACGACGACTTAGATTTAACCCGTACAATAGCAGTGGCTAGACGGTCTAGCCACCTAATTTTAATTCCAAAACTGACAAATGGCACATATTTTAATAAAATTTTGCTTTTGTAATGTAAGTGCAAATTAGCGGGTTTTGTTTTCTGAGAAATTCATTTGAATATTCTGGTGTCAATCAACTATTTCTTCAGTTTACGAACAGAATTCTTTTGGCCCTGAAAGGCTTATTCTAAAATTTTAAATGCATTCAGTGATGGAACAGTGTAGCAGCAGAGAATGAATTGACACCGTAAAATTTTATTAGTATTCTTCATCTAACTTCAGGACAGAATTTCTGAGATTTTTTGAAGGTGGAGAATACTATACAAATACAAAGTCTTAGTATTCTTTTAGCAACGGTATTTTTTAAATAATACGCTTACTAATTCATATATTATTGTACGGAACCCTCTGTGCCCGAATAATACTCACACGTGACCGTTTATTTAATTTTTATTTCGGAAAAAAACTGAGTGTAAAAAACTTCTTCAAATATGTGCAGATTAATTTACAGTTAAACACAAAGATAATTAAAGTTATAATAATTGAATTACAGTGGTTTAAATAAATAAATAAACGTCGAAATCCGTTTCATAAATTCATACGACTTCCTTAAAGTATAGTTAAAAGTTTGTAATAAATAAATAAATTAAATTGTATTCTGAGTTTATTCGCGAATAAAATATTTATTTCTGCAGATCATCTAGGAAATATGCCATATTTTAATTTTGTGCCTTTATGAAAGAAAAAATGAATAAATAAGGAGAAACCGACTGAAAAAGGAAATCATAAAGACGATTTTAATAATGTGAGAGTGTCAGTTAGGTTTTTAAATAATACCGAAAAACGCCTTTTGTGAAAAACAGACAAAATAGGTTACAGGATAGTTTTGGTTTGTTTTGGTTTGGTTTGTGTTTATGACGGCCGATTATCAACTCGTGGGATATAGGCCCTGGGGGGAGTGCCCTTCGTGGGGGTCTTTCTAAGGGAACCTAACCCGTATTTACGCATGGGAAACCACGGTTTCGAAGAAAACCACGAAAACTCCGAAACGGTTAGGCCGACGGGCGCGATTGGGTTCGAACCCAGCACCTCCCGTCTACCAGTTTCGAGAGCAGAACCTCTCAGCCACTGGTGGGGCCGGATAGTTTTGGATTTAGAAAACTGGTAAAACACGAAAAAAGAGCAAAGACCACGTACTAGTAATAATTATGAAGCCCGCAATATATTGTAATTATAATATACAGGAAGCAAGTGCTACATAGTTAATAAATCCTCAAATAAGAGACAATGATTGGAAAATAATTAGAATAAAACTTCAATTGTTCAAGATTTAATAAAAAATCATTTTGTTATAAATAATTTATTAAAAATATATAAATTTGATCACTGATATAAAAAATAATAAAAAAAGACTAAAATAATAACTAGATAAATATTTAAAAAATGATTTGATGTTTTTGATAAATGTTGATCAACTCAAAATAATTCATGTAAAACTTATTATATCCTGTTGTTTAAAAGTATAATAATAAATAAATCTGGATAAATCAAAATATAACGGACTTTTAAATTTCTTAACTTTCTTTTCAAAGATGCAAATTCATTTTAAATAATGATTTCCGGATTATATACGACGAAAGAAATTAACATTTAATGTTTCTTTTTTTAATTACAAAATATTAGCTTGAAATAATATACTATCTAGATCAGCGGTTCTCAACCTATTTTTTGGCCACATTCCATCTAAGTACCTTTAAATTCATTATGTACCCTCTATGTAACATATAATTTCTATTATTTAAACAGTGAACGCTTATTCACACGGTAGAAACCTAAAAAAGTATCAATGTTGATAAGTCATGACTCTATGAATAAAATAATACACAACTAGCATTTCAAGGTAGTTTTTATCAATTTTAACCCACATTGACATCGTCCATCAGCATGCATATCTAGCTCATACTCATAAAATATTTGTGCTATTGCTTTTGTTTCAGTATTAAATTACTGTGAATGAATCACTCATTACACTGGCTCAATCTTTACTGTTTAATTTTTAAAAAATTATTTATAACAAATTTTCAAAACAGGCCAATTTTGCGAAAATGGAAACAAAAGTCGTTGTCAACTTCACATATATACAAAAAGAACCCAAAATATCTCCAAAGTGATGTTAGACTCTGTTCTAACTGTTTACTGTCATTTCATTTGAAAGAAGTTTGAGTACGAAAAAAAAAAGTATCATAACTATATGATCGACCGAAAATTCCGTGTCGTTTCCGTTTTAGACCTAAAATCCGAGTTTCACCGAAAATTCGTTTTCAACGAAAATGTGTCCAGATCGAAACTATCTGTATTCCAAAAATCTCGTTTCTTCCTTAGGAAATTTCAACATTACTCATTGATTTGAGCTGTATCGGCTCAAATGAGACGCTCTTTATTTATTGCTATGAACTTCACGGTTTATAATTATCAGTCATGACTGTCTCAAGACACGAGGGCAAGTTATAAAGCAAATAATTCATATATGAGTAAACTATGAAGTCTTTTTCACGTACTCATTAAAAGCTGCAGACTCAATAGTAGTATCAATAGTAGTATAAAATTTTTAGTTTGAAACAGCAGAAGTATTTCGAATGCTCTTTGAGAAAGTTCTAGTATAACAAATGATAGTTTACAAAAATCGTAATAACCGGTAAATCGAGAAATGTATACCTAAAGCATTTTTTTATTAGATGAAATTCGTATAATATAAAAAAAAAATCATCCTGTGCCGTTGATGAATTAATTAGATTTTATTTTAAATGAGAATAAAAAGTTTTGGTCTGAGGAACCGAGCGCCAACTTGGGCCACATGTATAATTGATTAATAATTATATATGCTTAATAAACATATATAATTAATTAATAATTATGTATACTTATATATGTATTAATTACTTAATTTTTTTACATTTTCGTATTCGGCCGAAAATAGGAAGATTACCGAAATTCGGTTTCGGTCTTAAAAATCTCTTTCGGTCTATCCTTAGTCATAACAGGGAATTTGACCGTAGGAATGTAAGGAATCGACAACCTATAAATTTGACAATAATAAAACTTTGGTAAGTTTTTGAATTTTATGTCTTTCCTTGTGTCTTTATGAAGCTAAATCATCATTTTTGAACAAAAAAATAATAATTTTAATACTTTGTCAAATATGGATTAAGTAGCCATTTTGTTTTCCATCATTGCACTCTTCTCTGTTGGTGGACTTCCCCTTCCCCATTGTCACTAGGTCGCCACCATATATAATACAATTTTAAATCTTTAACCTAAACGTACCAATAGAGGTCAAATGACCCCTATATAAAAAGTTATAAAGTTATCTATTTTACGATGTTTTTTGCGAAAAATATACCAGTTGATACCTTTTGGTGTATGAATAAAACCTTTTTTTTCAAATAATTATTACAAATTGTTCATTTATTAGCCCTTTATCTACTGACGGTATTTATAAGTTACATTAAAATAACTTGTTATAAAATCCATTTAATACATCGATTACTTGTAATACAGTTTAGAATGAGTTATAGATACATTACTTTATCTTGTTCCAAAAGCATTATAGGTTACACAAAACAAAACTATTTTTAAAAGGATGATTTCTTTTGTCTTTGTATCTTTTCAGCTCTTTCTTGGCGTTGGAGGGGGGGGGGGGGGGGATTCAATTCAGAAATATATTTCTATTGTAAGAAAATTATATTTGTACATTTCCCAATTCTACAAAATACTAAGAAAAATATTTAAAATAAAAGATTTGAGTGAGGTCATAAATATTGCACAAAATCCCTATAAATTCAAATTTAATTGATCCTTCTAAATCCTTCTAAAATTTACTAAATGATTACGTAAATCTTCTAATGTGGTTCAAACAATTCACGAAAAATGCTTTAGAAGATAAAATTTTCACGAATTCATAATTCAGTACATAAACGGTTAAAGTAAAAAAAAAAAAAAATTACAATTACGCAAAAATTTTAAGAAAAATTAATTTCTTCAAGAAATTCGAAAATTTAATAAACAAATATTGTGCAAATTTGTTTTCGGTTCACCGCATATTTTTAAGATTATTTCGTTCTCGATATAACCTGAAATGTTCAAACTAGAATCTCACTCGGAGTAAAGTCAATTTCTAATTATATCATCACACATTACCAAATATGATGTAATACAGTAGACTATATGATGTAATAGCAAAAATACGCAATTTACTAATGTTTTTATAAAATAAAACATTTATATTTTTATGATTTAGCGTAAATTTATTCAGGGGTCAAATGACCCCTTGCGGTAGTTAAGCCTAAAATATTTTTTTTAGGCAAAAAAAGTAGTTTGGAGATGAGGTATTTTAAGAAATAATATGATCATACATTTTAATAAAAGTCGTGAAATATAAAGAAATTTCGTAATGTTTTAGTTTAAGAAATTTGAAAAAAAAAAAAAAATCAAAAAGAGTAATTTGACCTCTCGCGGTAGCTTTAGTGTTAAATGCATATATGGTATGGTGCATGTTTATATAATGTGTACGTGGAGCCCATTTAGAAATTTGTTAATTTTATAAAGCTGTCAGCACCTTGATATTTGAAATATTTTTTATATGAAATGTATTCGAGATGCCTCGATAAGTAATTTATTTATCGAAAAAATGGAAAGCTCATTTCGATTCCAAATCGTTTCAATAGTCACCTGCCAATTTTATGCCGTTACATTTAAAAATGAGTCGGAAAATGTGTCAGAAAATTTCGTGTAGTTGGGCAGAGGATTTGAGAATAGCCTTGTTTGTTCTACGAAAATGCGTGCTATGTGAGATTTCATATTTTTATTTAGATTAACTTGATTTTCCTTCGATGCATGCAGAACAAAATGCAGCGAGGGTAAAATTTTGAAACATATGTGCCTGTGATTCGTACCTTTGGCCGCATTTATTAAAATGAAATAACATGAGCTATAAACATGAAACAAGTTATATTAAGATTTTTTTTTAACCCCTCCCCTATCTTCACCGTACAAGACAATTGAAAAAAAGATTGAAAAACGAAGTGAATAGGAAACTTATCTAAAAATCGACTCCCAAGGAAGTTCAGGGTGCAGTTGATGTTTGTTAAAAAAAAAAAAAAAAAAAAAAAAAAAAAATACGGCAGAAATTATGGGATGCCCTAAATACATTTTAATTTTTAAATTACTTTTGCTTCGAATATCCTTCAACGTCATTTCTTTATCTATCTATATTATAAAGGACAAACATATCTGTGCGTAACGTATACGTCATTCTGCGAATGGCAACACTTTGAAATTTGAAATGAAATTTCGGTTTAGCAATTTTCCCTACAGCAAAATTTTTAAACTCCCAAACATCACACATTTTCAATTTTTACACCGTCGTATAGGGAAAAAATTTTACTTTTAAATACAATTTGTTTGAAAGCTGTATCTCAATTTATTTTTTAGATATTAATTTTTTTATAGTTTTTAGTACTAATTTTTAATCGTTGCAACTGAAGTACTGCATTTCTGTTAAAAATCATGGTGGAAAGAGATAGATGGAGATGCAGTAAGGTGGCTGCGCGTAAAACAGTAAGGTGGCTGCGCTGAGGTGCAGTAAGGTGGCTGCGCGTGGCTGCGCCAAAAAACTAACCCTAAAATCCGCTACAGTAGGTACAAACACAAGCGCGTTCTTTCACGGAAAAAAAAAAAGATAACTTTTAGTAATACAGTTTTCAGTTCATAATACAATGAAATACTCCTTTAGAATACTTTAAAATAAGCAGATCACTTTCATTTAGATAAAAAAATGCACGGGTGATGTCAAAGAGTTCTGCCCCTACGCCAGGTGCTTGTTCCTTTAAATAAACAATAAAAGGTACCTATCTTCCAGACTCCATGATCTTAGGACCATGTATTAATGTATCTGTCATACTTTAAATAGTTATTTAATATCATACATTAAATATTAACAATAAAATTTAATTAAATACTATTATACAATTAATATTATATCTGTCAAACATTAAATTTTAATGTAGATTCTCCCGACCTTCCAAATATGTCACGAAACGTTTTTAATGATGACTTCAGTGTAAAAAATAAGGAAATGTGACACACAGAGAGAGAAATGGGATAAATTAATAAGACTCGGAGAAATCCGGAATGAGACGAATTCCTGGCGTCTCTAAGGAGCGATCTACAAAACATTCAGGAATTCTTTCCGGAAGATGAAATTCTTTCACCGTTTCTATGGACTCGGGAGAGTTTCTTGAGTACTATATGCTGTATTATGTAAAAAAAAAAAAAAAAGAACATTGGTAGAATTCTACGCACAATCTTGATAATTCTCTGGATAATTTGTTAAAAAGAAACTAAACAAACAGCAAAAAAAAAGTGCCTTATGGCTATATTTTATTAAGGCTGTTCTCAAATCCAAAGGGGCAACTTTCTGACACATTTTTTAGACCCCGACATACAATTTCTTTCAGACAACAATTAAAATGTCGTCACTTTAAAATAAGATAACACCTAAGCATAATAAACCCGTAAAACGAAGCAGGTGTATCATAGTGCGCTTAAATGCTGATAATCTACTGCAATTTTTTAAACTTCTAAGCATGACACATTTTCAAATTTTACACCGTCGTATAGGGGGGAAAAAGTACTTTTAAATGCAACTTGTTTGAAAACTTCATCTCAATTTATTTTTCAGATATTAATTTTTTTGCAGTTTTTAATGCCATTTCTGTAATGGTGGCAACTGAAGTATTCCATTTCTGTAGAAAGTAAAAGGAACATAGTAGATTACTATATCTTTTTGTTGCCATTTTCTCATAACAACTGAAAAATAAATTGTAATTAAAATACGCGCTATGCCAAGACTATCGTCTGCTATAAAAATGCATTTTAAAGAATACTTGTGTGACTTATTTTCCTAGCATTTACTTAATTCCTATCAGAAAGCTGAAAGAATGCAATTTTATTAATCCGTGTGCAATAATATTTTCCAAATTTTGAAAAAATATAAATGAATGATTTCTGATAAAACATGGAGCTATTATAAACTATATTTAATTTTCAGTATCCATATTAATGTTACTAACAAATGAAGACATGTGAATCATTGTACCCCATTTTTTTGTTAAGTTTCTTGAATGACGACATCGGTTTTTGCTGGGGTTGTGCATTATTCCGCGATAGTAACTTCCAAAGCATACATTTCTATAAGACGTTGTTTAAGACCGGATCGTAAATATGGAATTCTTCAGTGGATGTAAATGACGTCATTTTATATAAAATAATATTTTAAATCTTAAAACTGAAATATGTTTTTTATTATCTATATTTATATAATTTTTTTTATTCATCGGGGGTGACACTAAAATCTGAACAAACAGAATTCCTGTTTCCTGCTTGTTAATTCTTTTTTGTTCGAAAGCGCATGAAATTGTCAAGTGTTGTTATTCAGAAACTATGTAATAGAAATACGCATTCCATTTTTTGATAAAAGCAAAAGATCTCTCAGAAAATACTGTCAAAGTTGGCATTTTGAACAGAATTTCTGACGCGATATCGTGAAAAAGCAGAAAAAACCTGTTGTAACGGGATCAGTTTCTTATAACTCGATAAGTATTTATTTATTAAACAAAAATGGTAAACTCATTTCGATTCCAAAATCGTTTCTATAGTCAGACCTACCAATTTTGTGCCTTTCCGTTTAAAAATGAGTCATAAATTTTGTCAGAAAGTTTCGCGTTTTTGAGCAGACGATTTGAAAATCACCTTAATGTATGATAATGGTTACGATAAATGCATTTTAAACCACTTAAGTCCATAATTTCGGTCTAATTTCTTGTTAATGACAAAGAAAAGCAGCAACATAAATTAAACATATTTCTTTTTTTATGATTGCTCTTTTACTTTTGCTTTCACATGTAAAAATGTTTTGATACGACATAAATTATGTAACGATTTGATAGCCTTTAATTTTTAAATGAATTTAATTTTAAATGTTTTTTCAAAATGCTTTCTTTATTTCGTTACCTACGTTACTAAAAACCTTCAACTTCACGATTTTACAACCAGTTTTTGAGGATAGGCGTTTAATATATCAGCCAGTCAGATGTATGATTATTATATGACTTGGTTCAATTGGTCCATAACTCTTTAACCGAAATTCACGTAAGTTTTTTCAATATATTAACACTATTTCTACCACGATTTTGTGTATACATATTTCTACCAAAAGGTGTCTTTCGACTCCTTTGCGTTTGAATGCAAATAATTGCCAAAACTGTTGGGATTTCAAATTATCAGTAAAATATAGATAATTTGAGCAATGTATTTATTAATATTGATGCGTATTTATTAGAGTGTTACAGGTTAGTATTTATTAGAGATTATTTAAACAGGTTATAAATTCCAGCTTAATTCAACAATCTACAAAATATAAATGTACATAAATGTAATCAAACATGTTTTACGTCAACAGGAATAACAATTAAAAAATATATCTTCTTCATTTTAAAAATTTTTATTAGAAAATCAAACATTTTAATATTATTAATTTAACAAACTTTCAGTCTTAATTCCATCTTTATAACAACAACAGTAATCATATTATAAAAACAGCAGTGTAATAATTTTTTTTCCTTATTCAATACCACAGTTTTTACACGAATGAAAACAAAATTCATGTGTATTGAACTCACTACCAGAATTGGAGAACAAAACTCGTTGTTAAATTTTTTAGAACTAGTCACATCAATGATCTTCACGAAAATGCAACATTGCGGAAAACAAGCTAATATCAAAGTTATGCAGCAACTGCTGTATTTTCCGTTACAACTGAAATCGCGATTCTCTAATCTGATTATGATCTTTAATTGATATGATGCTGTAAAAAGGTGTTGATATTTATAAGTAAATTTTTTTTTTAATTAGAAATTATGAAATCCTTAGGAATTAGAAATTATGAAATCCTCAAGTTGTCAAAAGACACCTCATGGTAGAAATAGGTATACCGTATACATATTTTTAAATCCAGGATGAGCTGGAAAAAAATGATGTCGCTGAATTAATTTAACATCTATTGTACGAAAAGCCAAAAAATTACTTGTGGATAAATGATTAAACTTAGAGAATAATTTTAAGTTAACATCCGAAAGGTGTCTTTTGACACCTCTTGGTAGAAATAGTGTTAAAATCATCTCTGCAAAATTTTAGAATTAACAGTGAAATTTAGAGGGTAAACAGTGGAGAACCTAATAAAGAATAAAAGGCCTGAGAGGGTAAACAGTGGAGAACATAATAGAGAATAAAGGGCCTTTTTAACTGCAAAGGATGTAGGATTAGATCGCTTTAATCACTGGAGCTATATGGAATGAAAAAAGAATAACATGTAAACATTTTAACTGTAAAATCTATACATTTGTAATTTGTGAAAAATGCCAAGTGCCCTTTTGTCCGAATTGAGACGAAAACTGTTCCTGTATGTTTCAGAATGTATAAATGTATTCATTCAAACAGCACTACAGTAAATACTTCATTATTTTTAAATGCTTTTTGAAATTTTTACATCCCCTTTCTTTCAATTTATTATACATTGTACAAAAAAAAAAAAAAAAAAAAAAAAAAAAAAGGCCATAATATTTTTTCCCATTCCGGCCAGAAAATCAGAGTCCGAACTTTTTACGACTACTCTTTCATCTTCACGTAACACTTCATTTATAATGGCTGTTTCATAATAATGGAAGCCATCAGTCTATCAGTCCATCAGAAGAAAAAACTCGGTTAAAGCGGAAACTCGGTTAAGCTGCACTTGGATAATCGGGAATCTACTGTATTACGTTTTAACCAATAAGTATTTTATGTATTTTTCGCCCCTTACTTTTCAGCGTCCAGAACGGTCGTTAGGCCTCATCTCCTCTAAAGCTAGCTCTGGGAATATTTTTTCGAACGTAACGCTCATATAGATTAGATTTATGAAAGGCGACTGAAATTATATCAATTTTATTGTAATTTTATCTATCAAGAATTGTAACTACATCAGTCTAAAACGTAACCGAACATTCTGAATCTTATGTCATTTGCAGGGTGCTTCAAAAATAAGGAACTGAAATTTATTTCATAAAAACTATATAATACAAAAAACAACCTGTTTGTTTCTACTTGGAGATCAGGAATTGTTTGAAGGACACAATCCCAGGATTGAAAGAGATGGCAATAAGATCATCCTCGCTTATGGTCTCCCAGATTTTTGTACCCTGCGCTTTAAAATTTTTAAGTATGAAAGTATATTAAAAAAGAATGTATGTTACACCCATGCCTGTTAATCTCCAAGATTCGCGAAATCGAATTCTCAAAGCCGCGAATTTAGTTATTACGGCTCAGTTAACATGTGTGTGTGACGAGAAATAAACTACTGTTTTGATGTTTGCTGCACTACAAGGGATGTGCATGTGGAATTAATGTGCATGTGGACCGTTGGCTAACACTTGATTTTCCGGTATCCGGCGATGTATGGAATGTGTTCCTGTTTTATACAGGTTTATACTGTGAAATAAATTCTTGAAATCTGCTCGTTCTTTTTTAAAACACCCTATATTTATTCGTAAAAATATCTAAAGGATTCATGAAGTAAGATTTTAATTTTTACATAAAGCTTTGACGTATTTAGTGAATATAATGGAAAAGTACAGGGTGGTTATAATTAAACTTCCCCTATAAACAGCATCCTACAGCGCAAACGGGTGAACGGAATGCAATGAAATTTGGTATATAGACTATACACGAGATGCGCTCGCGGAATTTCGAAAAAAAAAAAATAGTTCCAAAATGTCCACCAGATGGCGCTTTCCACGGAAAAAACATTAAATTTAACACAATAAACTGCCAAAACAGTCGGTTTTACATTTTACTACTCATAATTCTTGTTCTGGATTGTTAATATTGTTTTTGTATTCCGTTTTGGTCGTTTAATGTGTTAAATTTAATGTTTTTTCCGTAAAAAGCGCCATCTGGTGGACATTTTGGAACTTTTTTTTTTCGAAATTCCGCGAGCGCATGTCATGTATAGTATATAAACCAAATTTCATTGCATTCTGCTCACTCGTTTGCGCTGTAGGATGCTGTTTTTAGGGGAAGTTTGATTATAACCACCCTGTACATTGTAAAATAGATCCGAATGCTAAAGATTCGATTACTAAAATAGTTTTGATCCTAGGCTGGTCGACCAGGCTTCCCAGCGATTTAGAATACGTAGAGTATGAATAAAATACAGATGGCTCCTGCTGTGTCCTCACTAAATAGCTGTCCCATATTGTGAACTTCTCTTTCTGAAAAAAAATTCCTGCTAATAATTTACGTACAAAAATAACATACAAACCACTAATTATATAAAACATTTTAAATTAGTAAAAAGTCAGTTTCGTCTTCTATTGGAATTTTAAAAAAATAATTGGAATAAGAAATTAGAAATAGGTTAATTAAATCAATTAATTGCTCAAAACATAAAACTACAGATTGCTATGAATGACTTAAAATAAAATTGTTTTAGTCTATATAATTTTTTATACTGAATTGTTAAAATATTATATTTTACTTTCATTTCTCGTGATAATTATTTCCTACTTTCATTTTTAGAGAGTCCATTAAATTTAAGTGTGCGCCCAGAAATTTCGAGAATCTCTAGTTTCCAAACAGATATGTTGAAAGGGAAGATATTTTTATCTTCGGAAAGAATTCCTCCCTAAAGGATGACATGAAAGGAACGTATCTTTGAGACAGTATTGATTTTACTCCAAGGAATGCATTAGGAAGAAAAGAAATCCGAATCGTTTATCTGAATACACAAGGACAAACATATGAAAATCCGACTGCTTAAAGGGTATGGGGTACTTTTTAAATTTCTCATCTTCTCAGAAATAGAAAAGTTAAGCATTAAAAAAAAAAATCTGCCGATGTTTGATCGCTTTTAAAGAATATTTCACGGATAATGAACAAAGTGAAATCTTGAAAAAAAGATTAAAAAACAGCCTGCCGTAAGTGATACTTTTAATGGCAGCAAAGTACAGAAATATAAAAATCACATAATGACAGTAGCTTTTTATTAGTTTACTACGAAGAAAGTTCGATGACTCAACATCAGTTGGAGGACGAAAAAATGTTTCGAGTTATCCGAGAACTAAGTTAAATGATTCGGATAAGGTCTATTTTAATAACATCGATATTTAATAATTTTTTAATTGTATACAGGTTGCCCAAGAAAAAAGTAAAATAACATCATATTGTTATTACTACATCAAATTTGCTGACATCATCAGAAAAACTCAGAAATGAGTGAAATTAATTATTTTTATTTTTCAAAATGGCCACCGTCTGCACAAACCAACTTATAGACCTGGGACAAGAAACTGGGTATAACACTCTGCAATATGTCTCTTTCAATGACTCGGATTTTATTCCTAATTACTTTACTGAGGTCTGTGTGAGGTCTGTAAGGCAAACATGGTCTTTAAA
The DNA here is from genome assembly GCA_963932465.1 of Maratus speciosus. Taxonomy (NCBI): domain Eukaryota; kingdom Metazoa; phylum Arthropoda; class Arachnida; order Araneae; family Salticidae; genus Maratus; species Maratus speciosus. The sequence goes on from OZ010789.1 coordinate 473,694,566, forward strand.
ACAACCCTATAGGAAAATGTAACATTAATTGAGATTAGGGGCATAGGGTGGCCGTTCTTTGCAAGACATAATGAACATTTCATTGTCTGAAGCGATGAATGGTACTGAAAAATGTCGCTATAGTTAAGAAAGCACTGCAGAAATTTCATGTGGATGTGCATGTATGAACCAGTTGATAACCAGCCCAAATAATATGAAATATTGCTCTTCTTTATAACTCTTATTTAAATCTTATCCTAATCTGTTTATGATGAACTTAATTCGGCACTGACAATAAAAATTGTGCATACTTAAACTAGCTATTTGGCATTTCAATAGCTAAAAAAGCTATTTGGCATTTCATAAAACAAAATTCAACGTCGTAATAATCTTTTCTTTTTACAGTGTAGCTAAAACAAAACCCTTGTTCAAATTTTAAACTTGCATTTTGCTAAGCGCGCTTCGAAAGGATGTCGCAAAGCAGCAACGCCGGCTTCGTCCGTGCCGCGTTTTTCTAGATAAGCTTTTAATTAACTTTTAAAAACACGGAAGTCGTATTCAGAAATCTACTCAATGTAAACTAGTGGTGAATTCCATAATATTTATGTGATTAATTCTAATTAAATTAGTCGGTTTTTAACAATTTGACGTTTATTGCTTTTATACTGCTGCTGGCCATTGTGCTAGAGAAATGTGTCATTAAAAGTTGTTATCTAGGCTTTAAAAAACGATGGTACATACAGTACGTCGCCCCTGTCATTATGTATGTCCAAACCATTCGTGTCTTTAAGAGTTAATATCTCGGATAATTACCGAGGATTTTTTTCAAAAATCCTTATCAACAATGCTTTTATACTTCTCCTACGATAGTTACTTCCAGCGCTCCTCATCCTTTTTGCTGAATGCCCGCAAATCGAAATTTGTGTGTAACGGAAAAATGCGCTTTTCTCAAAAACTATGCGAAGAAGGGTAATCGCTATAATTTTCCTGCAAGGTTTAAATTAACCTGTACTACCTCTAATTTTTTTCATAATTTTAGTTTCAGTAGATTCGGAAATAGATGGAGGGAAACATATTTTCGCACTACATTTTCGACGATATCTCTGAAAATATAATACTTAAAATTAAATGAAATGTATTTTTGAGTTCAGCGTTATGAAAGCTTTCACACAATACCCCGTACGGTATACAAAGAAAATATATCTATTTTTTTTTAAGTAGCATAATTAGCCCCTCTACATTTTTCCTAAATATATTTATTAATATATGTTAAGCTATAAATATTTGGGTCTATAGTCTTTATTACTCCCCCACCCCCCCCAATTTGAACTTTCCACCTTCCATAGTTTACGAGTAAAAGGGTTGTGACAGACGGACAGACAGACACAGGAGTGATCTTATAATGGTTCCATTTTTACTTTTTAAGTACGAAATCCTAAAAAGTAATTAAGTATGCATTTATCTACCCCATGCAGGGTGTATCTGAAATGCTTCAACAAACTTAGGGGATGATAGTACTCATCGAGACGAACAAAAAATGCAATGGAACATGGGGTTGTAAATGACATTTAGGGGTGAAAATCGCAAAACTAATAAAAATATCGAAATCTCGTATGCTGCTTTTCTGAAGAACTGGCTTGTAGCACTAAGCTGGTTTTCCTTTCACTTTGTGCATATCCGGTCAGAAAGAGATAACAAAAGCTTGGAAGAAAGCCGAAGAAATCTGTGAGCAGGAATTCACGTATGCAAATTAGGAGTGTGTCCGCCAGTTGTTCCTCCGTAGAGGTACTCTGTGTAATAATGTCCGTGGTCGACACTTTGAACAATTGTTGTAAAATATTTGTTTTCTCTGGACATCAAGAGCTGTTTTGTACCTATTCCGTGCAATAAATAATTTTCTGGAGTGTTTCTATCTTGTCTGAGTTTGTCCATTTCCAGACGCATTTTCTCGATTTTCATCCTTTAAACGTCATTTGCGACCCCATGTTCCATTGCATTTTTTGTTCATCTTCATGAGTCCTATCATCCCTCTAAGTTTGTTGAAGCATTTCATATACACCCTGTATATATATATATAATCCTAATGAAACGATTTTATGCCACGACTAATTCGAATACATGAAACGAATATTTGAAATAATAACTCTTCAACTTGAACGCAAAGAGGTTAAAATATCCTCCTTTGTTTTATTTTCAATTTCTATGAGAAACTGACATAAATAATGAGATCATTTGACTATTTCTCTCTCTCATCCACATCAATGAAAAAAATTTGTTGCCGCTGTTATACAAATGACATTAAAATTTAAAACAAATTGTTATATCAGTAATATTTCCTTTTTAAATTTTAAAATTTAGAAATTTTAAGAGTTATTATGAGATTTTTGGATTCATGCGAATTAGTCGTCGTAGACGTCACAGTAGACATAGACATTAGACATACAGGTGGCGCCAGCTGAAACTGGCTAATTTCATTGGAAAATATTTTTGAAGTGATACATAGAGATTGAATATTGGTGAATAGAAAAGTGTACGCAGAAGAAAATGCGTAATATTTAGCGGTAATTTTTTAAAATTTAAAACTAAGATTGGCATTATAGCTTTCCGGGGGGGCAGGGGGGGCAATAGCCCCCCCCGAAGGAATTTCATATTTCAGAAAATTTATCAACCAACAAATGCAGGGATGCACCGAATAGTGATTTTGGCCGAATACAGAATGCCGAATATTTGACCTGCAGGTAAACCGAATACCGAATATTCGGCCAGCCGAATAGTAACTGTTAGACTGAATACCGAATATTAGGCCAGCCGAATAGTATCTATTCGGCTGGCCAAATACTTTTAAATCTCAGTGTTTAACGTTAAAAAGTTAAATTTTAAATAATTTTATATAATATTTAACGCAGATACTTCCATTTTGACAAACAAGACTATTTTTATAAGTAAATTTTTTTCTAAAAAAGGTATGTTTTGAGTTATTATTTAAGAAGAGGATGGTTTAAAAAATTTTTAGATAACAAAAATTAAATTCTATACCTTCTTCAATTAATTCAAACAAATGAAAAGAATTCTCTTATATTGGACAAGAAGCAACATATCATTCCACTTCTTTCATCAAAAATGAAAGGTGTACAAACCGTAGCAGAATTTTCATTTATAACTGTAGAAAAATGAAGATATTTTAGCGAAATTTGCATCACATTAATTTGCTTGCATAGAATGTGATGATATCCTTGGAAGAGACTGGATTTTGGCCAGTGGTACAGTATAAGTATTGTTAGATGCATTCTTAATAAAATAATGTCTAGCTCAGTGCTGTTTAGATATGAATGATTGCTATTTCCAGCACTTCTCGTCATGTTATCATATTTCACAGAAATTAAAGTAACTCTGTTGACAATAGAGTTACAATACCTTTTCATTATTGTTAAAGTAACAAAAGAAAATTAAAGTTTGACTTGGGGATACACTGCATTTTTGACTGAATAAGTGAATTGCGATCCTGATTTACTGCACAAAAAATTGCCCGTTTTGATGCCTATTATTACCCCTGAAATTTTCTTCCATTTTGTTTAAAAACACCCTGTTTGGGAAAAAGCAAGAAACGGATTATTTACCAGACAATGCTCACTAACTTGCATTTCTACACTTAATAATTCTCATGAACAAATGACATGTCATTAATGGTTAATTTTTTTAACTGACATTTTTAAAACAACTAATAAATAATATCAAATCATTCTCTTTTATTTAAAGATTCTAATTATTCTGAATATCTTTATTAATTGACAGTTAAAAATAGAAGCTGTGTAACGTTTAAAAAAAAAAAAATTAAGAGTCTTTTTAAGTATTCAGTTTGGGCGAATAGTTTGATATTCGGCCAAACCAAATATTCAGTAGGCTGAATAGTTTGATATTCGGCAAACCGAATAGTTTGATATTCGGCCTAACCGAATATTCGGTAGTATGGCCGAGTAGGGCGAATACCGAATAGATACGGTGCATCCCTAATCAAATATCAGACTCAAACAAACATTAGAATATTGCTCAAACTCTAAAATAACTTATCAGATTTGATTGCAATTGCAATTTCATTAATGAAAACATATGCATTAAATAAATGCTTATGCATAGAAATTAATAATTATCAAAAAAAAAAAAAAATCTTAAAGCTTTACTATTCGAACTACCTCAAGGTGAGACATATATCTTTAATGAGTATTTTGGTTAATTTTTAAAATACATATGAGAATTTTTTTTTATCAGTTGCTTCTCAGCTGTTTGCAAATTGATCATCGAAAAACTCGTCAAAACAATGACACAACAATGACACAACAATGACACAACAATGACACAACAATGACAATGATTTTCTTCTTGCCAATTCTCGAATAAGCGCAAAGAAAATAATAACATTTAAATCCCACTGATGACGGTCTTGTGATGACTGTGTTTTTCGTTCTCGGTTTTTCTAATGTATTTTAAATAATTTTTAATTATATGCATGCACATGAAAGTAATTCCTGTGCATTTATTTGTGCTTTTTATATGAATATTAATTATAAATTTTACGTTTTCTGTTGAAAAATGAAGATGTATACGTAGTATTCATTAATGTTCAAATATGTAGTTTTTTTTAATCTGAAAAACATTTAGAAAAACTTCTTTTTCTTTGATTTTTTTTTTTTTTTTGAAAAATCGGATTAACATGAAACCATCTCATAATAGTGAAAATACAATCCGAAACAATTAACGCTTTACCTTTACTTGCAGAAAATCACTAACGAAAATTTTCTTATACTTATAGACAGTGTTCTCGCTGCCGGTCGCCATTGCGCCAAATCGCGACAAAATGTTTCATTTGGCGAGTAAACTAACAATCAGACTCGCCAAATTGCGAGTGCTCAATTGTTGCTCTGTTTGTGTGTGTGCCAATACACCCGAGTTTCTGAACGATTGATGTAGCTTTACATATTCAATTGCACCGTGCCATTTACATTGCTCTATTTATAGAGATACAGACTCAATATCAATTCAGTTTAGCAATATTCAAAGACACAAAAAGGATTATACGATAGGTTTTTGTCAGTTAATCACTGTCTGTGCACCGGTGGCTTTTTCAAGAAGGCTCACGTTTTGAGCACCTTAATCGCCAGAGTAAGGGTTGGCGCGGGGATGAATTCAACGCTACGCACCCTTTTTTGTTCTTGACGTCGTACGCGTAGCGAACGGCAACACCATTCCTTTGCTGAGAGGAAGAGATGTGCTTTTTTTCATTTGTTTTTTCCGCAAATGTAAAAAGCTAAACGAAATGTTATTTCACTGTGGTTTGCAATTAGAACCTTGCTTAAAACAAAGATCTTTTTCGCATTAAAATAACTTTTAATTGCACAAATATATATAATTCAAACTTAAGTTATTTTTTTCAGTTCTATAATATTCATTTATTTCATTAATTCGCTATATGTTCGAAGAAATTTAGAACGTATTTTTAAAGCAGACGTAAAAATTTTCTTTAATAAATATAATTGTATTGATCATGTTTTTATGACACAATTTAACATAGTTTTATTAGTACTATTACTGAATTAATTTAGTTTTTTTTATTATTAAGCGGCATAATTATGTGACGTGTTGATTGCATTAATAAAACACATTTTCACTGAAATAATTCATTAAAAATTAATTGTTTTTAATTTAATTGCGATTAGAAGTTAATAGGAAGTTGACACTAAAATCAATTCGATTATAATTAGATTGAACGATAAAGCATAAATTATTTAGCCGTATCCTGCAATTAAATCTATCAGCTAAAATAATTGCAAGTTTATGTATGCAATTAAATCAATTACTATTACATTTTAATACTGTTAAAATTTTATCATTATTTGAGTTTTTATGAAGAAGACATTGGTCTGTCCCTAGTGCACAAAATTAAAAATCTTTAAAATTCTGCAGTTTTTTATTTTAAAATTTTTGCCATATTTTTAAATATTATTTCGCCTTAGTTGTTTTATTTATTATTTAAAAATAATAATTCGTCATATTTGAATAAATCATGTAAATTCTTCTCTCGAATTGAAGTGACAATAAAATAATGCTCAACCGTCTGAGGCAACCTCCCATTTCGAATTTTCTCCCCCCCCCCTCTCCTCCATCAAGCTATTTTTTGCCCATTTAAAATTCATTGTTGCCTTGCAGAAAAGATTAGTTAAAATTGTGTCTGAAATGTTAACTATTCCTTCGCTTATCCATAGAAGCGCGTAAAGTTTACTGTTTTGCTCTATCTGTTGATTTTTAAATAACAAATAAATAATTTACCATAAAAAAAGATAAGGAAACAAATAGAATGAAAGATTTCAAAAATAATAATAAAGATTAACCTTTTGTGCACACGCTTTCATTTTTTTTTAAATTCTTTAAAGTTTTTAAAATTTTCTGTCCTATTTATTACTTTGAAGTAACTATAAGTAAAAGACCAATTATTCAAATTCTGCCCCCCACCCCCCACCCCCCAAAAAGCTAAATATTCCAAGTTTTTAATTTTTTGGTTTGTTTTTTATATTTGTTAATTGATAAATTTAACTATTTAAATCTATAGCCCCTTAGTTATATCATATACAGTTAAAAAATTTCTCTAATGATTTTATTTGTTACTTTGAAGTAACAAAAGGTAGTCATTCAATCTTCCTTCTACCCCACCTCCCCTTAAGAATTTCATCTCACATTAAAAGGCAATTTCTAAACATCCTGTTTGGGGGTGTGAAAGGTTTTTTTTCTTTCTGCCACAGGTATTTTTTAAAATCTGTGTTTATATACACCAAAATGCACTGAAACTGCATTAATTCATGATCCCCATAAATCCATCTTTATATATAATCAAATATCTAAATATATGAAGGTAATGATTTTTTGTTTAAGAGGTATGGAATTAATAATGCTCAATTGAATGAAAATTTAGATTTTTGAGGGGATCAAATAATCAAAATTTTAGTCTATATCATCAAAAGTAATAAAGGCCTTCGATAAAACAGAGTATAAGAATTCGTAATACAATTTCTTTCGAAGAAGATTTCTTTTCATCTAGAACACATAACTGAAAATACTTCTTTAATTTAGGTAGGACTAAAATATGCTAGTTCGTCTTCCCCCATTTCGGTTCAAAACAAAACACAAGACGACGATTGGCGTTAGAGCTGGCTGAACGCTCTCGCTTTCGCAAACTCGCCAAGGCTGGTGCTGAAAACGTGAGCCTTCTTGAAAAAGCGCACCGGTGTCGCTTTGGTAAAAACAAATAAAATTATTCACAACAAGTGCCAAATATTGAAAAGTTTTGCTGAAATCTAGTGTTGAAGTTAACCATACTGTTCATTAGTTGTACGTAGAGTATCATTGGCCCGTCAATTTTTTCTATCGGTCAGAATCTCACAGCAATTTTCAGTGTATGTTTTCACAACGGTAAATCAAAGATAGCTGTTTTTAACTTTTATTCAGATTGCTAAAATAATGTCTGAAACATTTACACATTTAGGAGGCATTTAGAATGTATTTATATTTAATAGTTTCTGTAGCGGATAGTTGAATTTCTATTTTTTGAGTAATTACAAAAAATTAGGTTTTTTCAGAACACATTCAAAAAATGGATACAATAAGGGGTTAAAGATAGATTTTTCAGTGTTTCACGCCGAATCTAATTTGCTAACATTTACTTTCATTTGGCTACTGTTTTTTAGCTCTTATTCGCCAAATCGCTAATGTTGGTCAAACGCCAGCGAGAACACTGCTTATAGATCACAAAATTTGCAAATTTCGTGGCCTATTCATGACGTTTGTTGGCTGATTATCTCATGACTGATTGAATTCATGTTTTCATGATTTTTTTTTCGCGATCATCTGACGAAATTTGCGATTTTTTTTCCGCGATCGATTCTCGGAATTCACGATTTTTTTTCTGCAAGCATTCTACGAAATGGATTTTTTTCACGCGAGCACTTGCCGAAATTCACAATATTTTTCCGCGACCAACTGACGAAATTCGGCATTTGTTTTCGCGATTTTTTTGACAAAATTCACGATTCCTTATGACTATCATTTATTGAAATTCGTGATTTAGTTTCTGACTAATTTCCGGCTAATAATGTTTGTGATTTTATTATTATTTTTTTTGCGCGAGAGTTAGACAAAATTTTGGATCTTATTACGCGATTGTTTGATGAATTTCTCCTCGATTTTATTGCGCGATTGTTCGACTAAATTTTCGTGATTTTTTTGTGCAATCTTTTGACGAAATTCGCGATTCTTTGCGCAATACTTTTACGAAATTCGAGATTTTCTTTGCAATTCTTTTGCGAAATTCAAGATTTCTGTTTGTGCAATCATTTGACGAAATCTGCATTTCTTTTAACGATCTCTGATGAAATTAGCGATTTTTTAAGCGACCATTTTGGAAACTTTTATTTTTCAAAATTTCCAAGATTCGCGATTTTTTTCTGCAACTCATTGATAAATTGATTTTGCGTATTTTGAAAGAAGAGTAGTAGGAAAACAACAGTTCTGGCTCAGCCGCAGGCGGTGCGGCGGTGAGCACCGCCTGCGGCACCGCCTCCGACACCCCTCTGCTCCCCCTCCGACACCGTCCCCCCTCCGACACCGCACCCCCTGCGACACCGCCTCTGGTACCCCTCCGACACCGCCCCCTAGCGGGAAAAATAGCGTTTTTAGAGTATTTTTCTGCTATAACATGAGAGTTGAACGTTAGATCGACTAGATTATCATACTATAAGATGAAGATTAAATTTACATTTGAATTTTGAACAACCTTTACCTTAATGAGTATTATTAATTAAGCAAAATAATGGAAAATAACAATTTTAAAGGAAAAAAGCTGATTTCTGTAGATTTTCTTTCAACTGCAAGATCAGAATATCAACTTACATGGAGAAAGTTAAACATATATTTGAATTTTGGTTGATTAACATCTTAATGAGCATTATTAATTAAGCAAAACAATGAAAAATATCAATTTTTAATGAAAAAAGATGAATTTTTTCAAGTACAAGATCAGAATATACTCTTAAATGGAGAAAGTTAAACGCGTACATTTGAATTTTGAAGAATCTTTACCTTAATGAACATTATTAATTAAGCAAAAAAATGAAAAATATCAATTTTTAATGAAAAAAGCTGAATTTTTTCAAATACAAAATCAGAATATCAACTTAAATTGAGAAAGTTAAACGCGTACATTTGAATTTTGAAGAATCTTTACCTTAATGAGTATTATTAATTAAGCAAAATAATGGAAAATAACAATTTTAAAGGAAAAAAGCTGATTTCTGTAGATTTTCTTTCAACTGCAAGATCAGAATATCAACTTACATGGAGAAAGTTAAACATATATTTGAATTTTGGTTGATTAACATCTTAATGAGCATTATTAATTAAGCAAAACAATGAAAAATATCAATTTTTAATGAAAAAAGATGAATTTTTTCAAGTACAAGATCAGAATATACTCTTAAATGGAGAAAGTTAAACGCGTACATTTGAATTTTGAAGAATCTTTACCTTAATGAACATTATTAATTAAGCAAAAAAATGAAAAATATCAATTTTTAATGAAAAAAGCTGAATTTTTTCAAATACAAAATCAGAATATCAACTTAAATTGAGAAAGTTAAACGCGTACATTTGAATTTTGAAGAATCTTTACCTTAATGAGTATTATTAATTAAGCAAAACAGTGGAAAATATAAATTTCTTAGAAAAAAAGCTGATTTCTGTAGATTTTATTCAACTACAAGATCAGAATATCAACTTAAATGGAAAAGGTTAACCATATATTTGAATTTTTAACAATCTTTACCTTAATGAGTATTATTAATTAAGCAAAACAGTGGAAAATATAAATTTCTTAAGAAAAAAGCTGATTTCTGTAGATTTTATTCAACTACAAGATCGGAATATCAATTTAAATGAGGAAAGTGAAACATACATTTGAATGAACAACACCTTAATAAGTATTATTAATTAACCAAAACAATGAAAATATCAATTTTTAATGAAAAAGCGGATTCTTTAGATCCTTTAGATTTTTTTTTACAACTGTAAGATAGGGATATCATCTTAAAAGGAAAATTTAAACATATAATTTAGTTTTTGATCCACCATTACCTTAATAAATTTTGATAATTAAACAAATAACAAAGAATATTATCGAATTTTTAAAGAAAAAGATTAATTTTATTAATCCAATAATGATTTTTACATCTTTATATAATACTTTGAATCTATCCAACGTTTTTATTCGTTATTGGCTTTAAATTTTATCATTTTCATATAAAATTTCGAGTTTTCAAACCAATTAACTTAATTTTACTACATTTTAAATGTGGATATTTCTAGATAAATAGCCAACTTAGTAATTTTTGCACAACTTGCACTTAGTAATTTTTACACCAACCTAATTGATTTTACTATTCTTAGACCACTGTAAGATTATAATTCAATGTATCAGTTCTTCTAAAAGTAAAAATAACCAGATTCCCCCCCCCCCCTTTCATGAATTACATCTACGCTCTCTTCAAACTCATAAGAAAATCCTGCGTTTCTCCCCCTTAAAGGGAGGAGGATACAATAGCGTTACGTCACTTGTTTACAAAATATCGATATGTTGACGATTTGACCATTTTTCAAGATGTATAAAAGAAAGTATCAATATTTTTACATTATTACAAGTATAATTTTTCAGTTTAATGAATAATTATTTATTTATTATTGGATACCCAATTTTATCAACAGATGAATTAACTATATCTGTGCTGAAACTACATTTCACATACTTAGCCACACTTTAAAAAATTTCACTTCAATATGTAAATATTAAGTGCATTTTTAACATAACACATGTTTTTCAACACTAGTTCCTATACGAGAATTTTGTTTATTAAATAGTATGTATTCACTTTCAAATTGCTTTTACTTGAAATTATATAAACCCTTTTAACAGAAAATTTGTTTAATCACAGAATGAACTGTATTTAACACGTTCAACCTCAATATCAATAATTAAACAAAACAATGGAAAATATCAATTTTTAAGAAGAAAAATAAAAACAGATTTCTTTAGATTTTCTTTTTTCAGCTACAAGATAAGAATAATAACTTAAATGAGGAACGTTAAACATATATTTTAGTTTTTGAACAACCATTACCTTAATGAACTTTAATAATTGAACAAATAACAAAAGGAAAATATTATTTTTAATGAAAAAGACGAATTTAAACGAATTTGATTAACTTTTACAATAGTTTGAGATTTTATCATCCTTTTAGATGCTAGCTATGCAGAATTTTAAACTTTCAATAAGACACACTTCAAGAAATACTCATTACTAAACAAAAATAAATTAATTTTAATCTAATCAATGACTGAAAATTTCACATTTAAAAAATATTTTCATGAATGTGCATAAAAAATGAGAGTTTACAAATTAATATCCTTATTTCTATTACATTTAACTGGATTTTTCTATATTCGAGCTTAATTTTTATACACAAAGCATTATTTAATCAAATCCAGTACTTTCAGATTTAACGAAATTCAGCGTTTTTCGCTTTTCAAACTAATCCTATGAGCTAAAAAACAACAGTGCCTCCTATAATTTTATAGTGTTGAGTGAAACGAGTGGAATTTTTCATACTGTTTGCTGTTTTCGTTATATGAAGACGTCAGCTTATATTCTCTAGTTTAACTAAAATGAGTAATATGCAAGAAATGTCTTTAACAGAGGAAGATTCAAGTCAATCTTACTTAAAGGATATGAAATCAGCTATACCCAGCCAAGAAGTACATGCTTCGAACATTGAAATAATACCCTCTTCACCAGAACAACTAAAACCACCTTTTACTTGCAATCAATGCGAGAAATCCTATTCCAAAAAGAATACATTAAACAGACATCAAATATCCCATTTGAAGAAAAAGCCCTTTGAATGTGAAATATGCTCAAAGACATTCATTCAAAGCAGTGATTTAAAACGACATAGTGTAACTCATTCCAGGACATCTACTACATATAAATGCGATCAATGCGGCAAAGATTATTTACAAAAGTGTCTGTTAACAATTCACAAGAGATCTCATAAGAAGTTTTATGATTGTGATAAATGTTCCAACTCTTTTTTAACAAAGTCTGCTTTAACTAAACATAAAAAAGTTCATCCCAAGGAATATGAATGTAAATACTGCAACATTAAATTGTACGATGAAGTTGAATTTTTACATCATAAAAAAGTTCACCCTAAGAAATATAGTTGTAAACACTGTAAAATTATCTTTTATCTCCAGAGGGAGTTTATTCATCATCTGATCAACATGCATAAATGAAAAATGCAAACTTTGTTAAGTCATAAACTTGATTTGAATATCTGTATATTTTAAAAATGTATATGTCCTCCTATAACTGTTGAAAATGATGAATAAATATTGTTTAACTGAAAAAGCTTTTGTCGTTTATTTTTGCCATATCAGCTTGTGATTTTTCTTGACTCTATCTCATCAAGTCAAAACGATTTTACTAAAATTTTAAAATACATATTGTATATTTTTTTAAGTTTATAATTTTTTTTAAATTTCTTATCGAATGAAACATGAGTTAACTATATTTTATTAATTTCATATTAAAAACCTAACGTTTACCATATAATTTTATTATGTTCCGTCTAAATTTTATCTACCCAATTAAATTCTATAATCCCATCTTATTAGCAAACATTACTATTTAACTGGAAATTTCACATTAATGTTTTTCTTTTTTCATGATTGTACATATAAAAATAAGAGTTTCAAACTAATTTCCATAATTTATCACATTTGAACTTAATTTTTATACTCAAAACATTATTTAATCAAATTTTTATACTTTCTGATTCAGTGAAATTCGTTGATTTTTCATTTTTTAAACCAATACCACAATATTTATCGACATTGGACTTTATTCTTCCCTTGTATATTTTTACATTACACAATTAAGATAGATATAGACTTAGGACAGCAATAGAGTTAAAAATTGATTATACTCAATTTTCACCTTATATGAATTGGTCCTACATGGCATTTCTTATTGCTACAATCAGTTGATATATTAAAATTAGTCCGAGTTATTCAGTCTATATTATTAATCAAATTATCATATGTTTCATCTTACACTTCTAAGATTTCTGAATTATCATCCATCAAGTTGCTTAAAATATTAATACTACTGTGTTTATAGTTCTATTGATACATAGCCTACATGAATATAATCTTTAATTTTAACATTTCATATTTTAAATGACCTATTTTCAAAACTAAACTATATGAATTTTTACTACATCACTTATCAATATCACAGAATGATTTATGCTTCACACTTTTCTAATAATTATCAGATTCTTAGAACATAATTTCTTGATAACATATATTATACTACTGATTTGTACGCATGAGTGAGTTGTCACGTAATCAAAACGATTCAGAATAATATAAATTTTCGAAAAGCAGCGCAGTATTTCTCATTTCAACTGTTAAACTTGGAAGAGAAGGTGACTTTAAGTGCGCAACTCTGATAAATTTCCAGATTTTAATTCAAGTGAGGAATCGATTTCTTTGTTAGTGAATAAAGTAAGTTTTAGTATATCATTACAACATATATGTATTAATAAAAATAAATAAATAAATGATTACTTATATATTAAACCTTTCCTAAGTATATAAATATATTTCTTTTATTGTACAGATGTTGCAGCAAGATGAATCAAAACAGCAGCAATCCTCTTTATCAGAAATGGATGATCTGAATGATTCGCTCTTAGCACATGTAGAGTTAAAGAATAATAAATATGTAAGTACTTAGATATGAAATACTATAATTCATGTATGAAACGTAATTAGAGTAAATTTAAAATCAAATATATTTTATTGTTTGTACTTTAACAAATGTTTTTTATTAATATCATTGAAGAGAATTCTAATTGTTTACATTTATTTCTCTCACAGATGTGTTCTATTTGCTACAAACAATTTTTAAGTAAATGGAATTTAAAAGAACATACACAGATCCATAAAGATGAAAAACCCTATACTTGTGAAGATTGCCAAAAGCCGTTTTCAAGAAAATATGAATCAAAAATGCATACTACATCATATAGTCCATCACCAGCTGTATGTAAACTTTGTGAAGATATTCAAGAAATAACCAGACGTTTGAAGAATTTAACAATCAAGGAAGAGATTTAGACTATGTACTCAACCTATTTGCATAAGAGTTACCACATTATCCCAAAATTGAAATTTCGAAGGCACACAGTGGATGTAAAGAAATTTTTGTTACCCATGATTCTCGTAACCACAATGAATTTGGATATTATTCATAATGTATTCCTTAAATTGTTATAATAAATACTCTTTTATCTGCACTTATCGACGTGTTTATTTATATCTCCTAACATTTTAAACGAAAAACGCTTTTCCATCTTAAAAAATTTCATAAGAACAGATAAAAATTAACAGATGAATGAAAAAATATGCATGTTCACAAAGTTTTCTAGATATATTTACAAAAATGTTTACAAAATAAAAAATTTGCAAGAGTAAAAGACAAAATTTCACAAAATTAAAAAAAAAATACAACATAACATTTTTTTCTTCTTACACATGTGAGTTTTTAGAAAAGTAGGAAAAAAAATTACACTTAGATTTTTTTTTTCAAAAGTGAAAAAAAATATTTTTACAAAAAAAATTTTTACAAAAAAAATTTTTTACAAAAAATTTTTTTACAAAAAATTTTTTTACAAAAATTTTTTTTTTTACAAAAAATATTTTTACAAAAAAAAATTACAAAAGAAAAAAAAATTATAACCTGAAAATAATAAAAAAAAAATTACAAAAATTTGTGAAAAAAAATTGCAAAAAAGTTTGAAAAAAATTTACAAAAAAGTTATGAAAAAGTTTCAAAAAATGATATTTTAAATAGTATTATAATGGTTGCAACCATTATAATACTATTTAAAATATCAGTTAATCAAGATGTTAATCAACCAAAATTCAAATATATGTTTAACTTTCTCCATGTAAGTTGATATTCTGATCTTGCAGTTGAAAGAAAATCTACAGAAATCAGCTTTTTTCCTTTAAAATTGTTATTTTCCATTATTTTGCTTAATTAATAATACTCATTAAGGTAAAGATTCTTCAAAATTCAAATGTACGCGTTTAACTTTCTCAATTTAAGTTGATATTCTGATTTTGTATTTGAAAAAATTCAGCTTTTTTCATTAAAAATTGATATTTTTCATTTTTTTGCTTAATTAATAATGTTCATTAAGGTAAAGATTCTTCAAAATTCAAATGTACGCGTTTAACTTTCTCCATTTAAGAGTATATTCTGATCTTGTACTTGAAAAAATTCATCTTTTTTCATTAAAAATTGATATTTTTCATTGTTTTGCTTAATTAATAATGCTCATTAAGATGTTAATCAACCAAAATTCAAATATATGTTTAACTTTCTCCATGTAAGTTGATATTCTGATCTTGCAGTTGAAAGAAAATCTACAGAAATCAGCTTTTTTCCTTTAAAATTGTTATTTTCCATTATTTTGCTTAATTAATAATACTCATTAAGGTAAAGGTTGTTCAAAATTCAAATGTAAATTTAATCTTCATCTTATAGTATGATAATCTAGTCGATCTAACGTTCAACTCTCATGTTATAGCAGAAAAATACTCTAAAAACGCTATTTTTCCCGCTAGGGGGCGGTGTCGGAGGGGTACCAGAGGCGGTGTCGCAGGGGGTGCGGTGTCGGAGGGGGGACGGTGTCGGAGGGGGGACGGTGTCGGAGGGGGAGCAGAGGGGTGTCGGAGGCGGTGCGGCACCGCCGCACCGCCTGCGGCTGAGCCAGAACTGTTGTTTTCCTACTACTAAGAAGTTATGGAGGCAAAATCACGTAGAGCATTTTTTATTGTGCGGGATTTTCTTTCTGTGTGATTTGTGCAGTTCTGCAAGTTGTGCAATTTTCCACGTTCCCTGTTCCTCAAAGAAAAATTTTCCTTCTTCTTGGTCAGGAAATTCATGAATGGTGCCATTGTAAGTAAAATTTCGAAAGGGACTAGAAAAAAGCTCCATTTAAACAGGTCTCCGTTTTAGCAAGTATTGTATGATGTTTTTTCAACGAAATTTGATTTTTTCCCCTTCTAGAAAGAAATCTGTTATAGACAGGTTTCGTTTTCACAAGTTTTACTCTAATACATCAGAATAATAATAATAGCTCTTTTCAGAGCTATATTGATACTTGTAAAAATGAAACCTGTCTATAATATAATCCTGTCTAAAAAGAAAAAAAAATCATGTCCAATATACCAAAATTTTACCTTCTAAGACTGAAACCTGTTTAAAACGAAATATTTCATTGGTTCTGAGTTTCCGTATTCGAAGTTGTTACTGTTATTGTAAGCATAAGTCAGTAAACTTTTCTCATCCGTGGGGGGAGGGGGGTGTTAGCTATATAGAATTCCTCAGAAAATGTTTGCCCCCCACCCAAGAAAGTTCTGAAATGGCGCCCCTGCGGGGGGAGGGGGGGGGATTACACTTTTTGACCATTGCAAACACAAAATCTCAAATCTTCCGGGGGGTGGGGTTTACATATGGTTGCTCCGGGGACCCTGAGTTGAACACTGAATGGGGAAAATGCATTCAACATATAACCATTGAAGTGGAAAAACAAATGTGGGATTTAGACAATGGTATAGATAATATATTCGATTCCGTAGTTATTGATCCCCACTCGAATACTTCAACATCATCTTCTAAAAGTGATTTCTTAGGTAAGTATTTTAAAATTTATCAAAATAAATGTACAAAAAATTAACAAATCGAAAGAAAAAATAAAATTCGCCAAACTAGGGATTTGGGCTAAAAGTGTAGCTCCTTGGCGATATTTCTGCAACCGGTCTGTTTACTTTCGTTCTCTCGTTTCCGCAAACAGAATAAAGAGGCATAAATTTTGGGCATTTAGTCGAGCTGGATTAAATATATATATATATATTCATTTTTTTTTGTTTTGAGAAAAGTGCACTAATGTAGTTTCGTGAGAAAAATAAATGTTTGATGTGCAGATGTTAAGCATAGTGTTGATTTAAATGATTTACACATGGTTCCATTGTTGGCGGGTCAAGTCGTTACAATATCCAGGCCCCGATCATGACTAATTGGACCCTGTGCAAAGATAAATTAGGGTGCCCCATTTGAATCGTTGCAACATTATTCAAATAGAACTGATGGTCAGCCATATGATGTGTAATGCATAAACAATATTTTCGCACCTTGGATTTTAAATAGAAGAAAATTCTTAGCTCCGTCAATTCTGAATTAAGTACTTTAATTAATAAAAATACTTTTTTTCTTAGTACAGAACAAAACTCTTTTATATAACTTTAGCAACTTGTTATACTACTTTAAGAGGAATTTAATAACTTCAACTTATGGAAGAGTGTCAAATATTCTTACATGTAAATATGAATTTATCAAGTTAGTTTCTTTTACATCTTTTTAAGTTGTATTACACACAACATAATATCAAATCAAATACATATTACTTCACAAGTAAAAAATGTTTTTTCAATAAATCTAAAAAGATGTCAATTTTGAGTTTGTTTTTTATACTTACTCAAAGTTAAAAGAAAAAGATTTGGATATATAAGAAAATTTAGCTCATGATAGTTCGAACTGATTATTTTCAATCACTAAAGTTTAGATATGATTTAAGTTCATTGCTAATACAATGTATTAAAATCAAAATATTATTTTTTATTTAATAATGGTTGAGGTTAGCTTTGCGAAAGCGTTGAGTTCTGTGTGTTCAAAACGAAATTTGTTTTTCAGAGAGTTTCGTAGAATCTTTTAAAGATGAAATTTATGTTTTGTATTTGAAAATTTTAAGAGCTGGAATTGGGTGAAGAAAGTAAATATTTTATAAATTAATATATGGATTTGGGGGCCCCTTGAGGTCTGGGGCTCCCGGGCAGGGCCGAAACTAGTAGTCCCCGAGCCAGGTGCAAATTTCGTCAGTTATTTCCTCTCGGCCGATAATTTGTAAAATGCTTCAGAGAGTTGTATCATGAAGCTCTGTGAACTTCAGCTGCGGTTCCGTGGGTGGGTTGAGCAGCGGTAGCCTCCCACGCACGTAAAAAAAAAAAAAAAAAAAAAAAAAAAAGAAAATTTCTCAAATCATAGCTAACCCAATATCTTGAAGAAAAAAAAAGTCAGCTGATTATAAAGTGGTGATTAATACGTCAGCTGGTCACGCGAACATGAAAAAAATATACAGGGTGCAAAGGAAAGTCCCTTTAACCTGAAAATACTTGCGAATGGAGAGAGCTACAGCTATGGAAGTGAGGTAACGGTATAGTAAAGCGACTACGCCCGACGTAATGCAAACGACAGCAGCGCCTCAGAGTGGAGAAATTTGGAAGATAGCTATTGAAAATCGTAAACGAAAAGAGATAGAGATAAATTTCCAGTTAGAAAGTTTTAGAGCATCAATTAATTAGTACGAAACGACATTTGGTTCACACGGATAAGATAAATCGTCGCCTGTATACCCAAAAATGTCCGAAATACACTGCTCAAAACAATTAAAGGATATTGCAGTTTTAGGTGGATTTTGTATCTGGTAAACTGTTTAGCTGACTGATACATGGTCGACAGACATAGTAGGTTATATGAGAATAAATTACACATGTTTGGCAGAAAAAAATGCATTTTATTGCGCATTTGTGTACTAAAGGAAAAAAACACAATTTGTGCATATGCGAAAAAAAGAATAAGAAAAGGTGTTTTCTTCAAAGAAAATCATTTTCAGTAGGGGGTATGGTTTCCACGGGCGGCCAGCAACGTTGAACACCTTTGAGGCATGGACTCAATGAGGCTATTAATGACGAGTTGGGGTATTCTACCCCACTCTTCCAGAAGAGCTCTTTCCAGTTCTTGGAGAGTTTGTGTGGGTTGTTGGCGGCCAGAAACTCTTCTTCCTAGAGCATCCCAAACGTGCTCGATTGGATTCATGTCTGGAGAACACGCTGGCCATTCCATTCGAACGATTCCTTCCTCGAAAAGGAAATCCTCCACCAGGTTTGCACGATGTGGCCTGCAGTTATCGTCCATTAAAATGAAGTTATCTCCGATTGCTGCAGCGTAAGGGACTACAATAGGTCTAAGGATCTCATCCCTATATCGGCGACCAGTCAGAGCTCCATCTCGAATGATGTAGAGGTCAGTGCGCCCGTCAATGGAGATGCCACCATACACCAACACTCCTCCACCGCCAAATCTGACACTTTCGTGCACGAACGCAGGATTATTCCTACTGCCACGGTCCCTCCAGATGAAAATACGCCTATTATCCGGATGCACAGAAAAACGGGACTCGTCAGAAAACAGAATATTGCTCCATTCATTTCTCCTCCAGTTGACATGCTCGGTTGCCCACTCCCTGCGGTCGCGACGATGCCTTGATGTTAATCTAACACATACCATCGGTCGGCGAGCATACAGACCTACAGCATGGAGCCGGTTTCGGACAGTCTGAGTTGAAATCGTGGTGCCTGTAGCCGAGCGAAGGTGTTGTTGGAGAAGAGTAGCGTTCATGGTTCGGTGTCTCCGAGCTGTTAACGCTAAATACCGATCTTCATTGGGCGTTGTTGCCCGTCTACGACCTTGCCCTGGTCTTCGGCCTGCACATCCACTCTCCAAAAAAACGGTTCCAGATCCTGGAAATGACACTTTGTGACACTCCAATGGCTTGCGCTACTTCGGCTTGAGTTTGGCCCCCTTCTAACCTACCAACAATTCTCAAAGCTTCTGAATCTGTCAAATGACTTCGCTGAGACATCGTACTCATCGAAACAAAGCAATCACTGAATGCCGATCATCCTTGTCTTCATTCTCTTTTATCCAGTTGAAAGTCAAATTTCATTCGCTGCCGCTGAAGCGACGTTTTTGACGTCGAACTCAAAATTTGCATACTCCACAGTTTGAAAACCAGAAAAATTTGCATTTGTGATTCTCTTCTACTATTTTCGGCAAAAAAATTTCGTTTATATCTTTATTTTATATAAAACTTCAAATATCCTTTAATTGTTTTGAGCAGTGTAGATGAGCGACGATTCTGTTTTGCATATTCACATTCCGTAAATGTAACAGTGCACAATTTCAGATTGTGTCGTTGCACTGTGGTAATGTCTGTAAAAATTTAATTTCCAATCCATTTAAAATTTTAGATTAACCCTTTCAGGGGCAGAAGATTTCTATTCGTAAACTGATGAAATAATTTACTGACACCAGAATATTCAAACGAATTTCTTAGAAAATAAAAACCCGCTAATTTTCACTTTCATTACAAAGGCAAAATTTTATTAAAATATTCTTGAAGCTATTTGTCAGTTTTGGAATTAAAATTAGGTAGCTAGACCGTCTAGCCACCGCCCTTGAAAGGGTTAAATCTATGTCGTCGTATTGTAGAGGGTAGCAATAGACGTTCCATGCTGAGAAATGTGGCATGCAGAATTACTCTCACGAATACAAACTTGTATCGTGAGCAATGACGAACTTTTCGAACGAAGACGAAGCTACGAACTTTTCGAACATACTGAATATTAACTTTTTATCACTGTAAGACAGTTTGTCTTTTTTGGTTTTTTTTGTGTGATGTTATCAAAATGTATTGAGATAAGCACGTATTTATACCATAAATTGTGTGTATTTCTTCATACTTCTGGCTATTCCATTCAAACGTTTACACAAAATTGAGTGCATCGATTTCGGACTTTTTTGGGTATACAGGCAAGATTTATCTTATCCATGTAAACCAAATATCGTTTCGTACTAATTAATTGATGCTCTAAAACTTTCTAACTGAAAATTTTGCTCTATCTCTTTTCATTTTCGATTTGCAATGGCTATCTTCCAAATTTCGCCACTAGGGGCGCTGCCGTCGTTTGCATTAAATCGGGCGTAGTCACTTTACTATACCTCTATAGCTCTCTCCGTTTACTATAGCTCTCTCCGTTCGCAAGTATTTTCAGGTTAAAGGGACTTTCCTTTGCACCCTGTATATTTTTTTCATGTTCGTGTGACCAGCTGATGTATTAACCACCACTTTATAATCAGCTAACATTTTTTTTTTCTTCAAGATATTGGGTTAGCTATAATTTGACAAGTTTTCAACCGGGAGGAAATGACTAATTTTTATTTTATTTTATTTTATTTTTTACCTGCGTGGGAGGCTACCGCTGCTCAATCCACCCACGGAACCGCAGCTGAAGTTCACAGAGCTTCATGATACAACTCTCTGAAGCATTTTACAAATTTCGGCCGAGAGGAACTTGGTCATCAAAATCTGTTGCTGGCTCGCGGACTATAGTCTTTTTTGCACCCGGGCAAACATGGATTTTTGGCGCCATCCTCTTCCGCAAAGAATTTTACTAATTTTCTAATAGCCGACTTATTTTAAAATTCAAAATATGTAATCATAAAATATGTAATACTGAACTACGTAATCTACAATGGCGGTTCTAAGGGGGGAGGTCAAGTGCGTCATGACCCCCCCCCCCCCCCCCCCTCTGAACACCAACAAAAATATTCTAAAGATCATTTTTAAAATGAAATATACAGTACAGTCCCGATTATCCGAGTCCCGCTTAGCCGAATTTCCGCTTTAACCGAGTTATTTTCTTTTGACGGACTGATATCTTCCATTATTATGAAACAGCCATGATAAATGAAGTGTTAGGTGAAGATGAAAGAGTAGCCGTAAAAAGTTAAAAAACGGCCATAATTTTTTATTATTATTATGGCCATTTTTTCCCCATTCTGACCAGAAAATCAGAGTTCTAACTTTTTACGGCTGCTCTTTCATCTTCACCTAACACTTCATTTATAATGGCTGTTTCATAATAATGGAAGACATCAGTCCATCAGAAGAAAATGATCCATTCCAAAGGTATAATACTTCATTTGGCACACTTTCGTTCTAGCGCCCGAGGCACATGTCCCTCTGCCCCCCCCCCCCTTATTTTCGGCCCTGCTCCTGGGCAAAGTCCCGAATTGCCCATGCGAAAATAAGGGCCTGACAATACCAAAAATGATCAGGTAGTCGGGTCGGGCATTGTCCACCGTCAATTGTCCGATTTGCTCCGGCGTGACGAGCTTAGTTGCTATGTCACTAAAATAGCTGTCACTCCGTAAATTGGAATTTTAAAATTTTCTCTCGAGGTTATATTCGTAAAAGTCTAAACTTAAAAAAAAAAAAAAAAAAAAAAAAAAAAAAAAAAAAAAAAAAAAAAAAAATTCAAAATTCTAGAGCGGAATACCCCCTTAAAATATGTTAATTGTCAAAAATCTATTCTCTGATTAAAATGGAGCCCACTGTAATTCTGAATGGTTAAGTAGATTGATACCCTATTGATTAACCATGCAAAATTGGTTGTTGTTATATACTGTACCACATCTTAAAGTTTGTAAACGTTATACTGAAACGCCCGGTATAAATTCCTTCTGCAATTGCCTTTAATATTGTAACTATATAATATTAGCTATGGAATTAGAATGTAAAAAAAAAAAAAAAAGTATTGCTGTAATTAGTATTATCGGTACCATTGTTGGCGTAATGTATCTTAGAGGTAGGAATAATACGTATGTACCAAATTAAAATAAAAATAAAACTTGGACCGTTTCTGGAGGTTTTGAATTGGGGATTTCGTTTAAATGTCAATTGAAATTAATATGCGTCACATCTGCTTATTTTATTTATTTAATACAGTGCAAATATACAGCATAAAATAAAAAAAAAATATTTGTTAATTTCAGCCCCAGTACTACAAAATAAAATCTCTCAACAGTGTAGATTTTTATTAATTTAATTTTTTTCTTACTGTTCGTCTGAATAGCACATGTGTTATATTTCGATTTCTTTTGTTTAGAATATTTTATTTGTTAGCAGCCAAGTTACTTATACTATTACACCGTCTGTGAGTATTATACCAAAAGAACGTTATCATCATATATCATAGAAGATTACCGAAGGAGATGAGGATGACGTCGTATGGATAAAATAGGGATTAGCTGGTATTTTACTGAAAATAGTTGGAACTTCCCCACCTATGAGAATTACAGAGGAACTTAGGTAAAAATACTTTGATTCCATATTTTTAATAGTATTTGAAATCTTCGAATAAAATAACTCAATCTTTGTTAAAATACTTTTTTTGATTATAAGAAAAAATGGGATTATTTACCACTGTTCAATATACAAAATTTAATGCAAGACAAATTTCCTTTTTGTTATAGAAAAATTAAGTTTCATATTACATAGCGAGATTTAGCACAAAAGACAATCTTTCTTAAATAAAATATAAATCCATTACTTTTATATTACTCCGTTTAATTTATTTTATCAGAATCTTAAAATATGACAATCTCTTAAAATATGAATCCCTAATATGAGAATCGTCTATTATGAACTTAAAATGACTTAGAAAATTAGAAGTACTTTTATGTACACTCATATAAAATAAACTAGTATGTTGTGGCCATCACAAAACTTTTTTCTATATAAATCGCATCAATTAAATCATTTAAATAGTACAAGAAATTACATGAATTAAGCATCAATTCATATCAAAGTATATCTGAATTTGAAGTTTGATGAAAATTCGTGCATTAGTTCTTGAGATAGAGCTATAGCGGAAATTCTGAAAACTGTAGCATAGCAGCGCCACCTGTTGAGCGATTTACACCAAAAATAAACAGCACTAAATGATATCAAGGTATACGTGAATCTGAAGTTTGTTGAAAATCAAAGCGTCAGTTCTTGAGATAAATCTATTGCGGAAATCGCAAAAAATACAGCATAGCAGCGCCACTTGTTGAGCGATTTACACCAAAAATTAAACAGCACTAATTTATACGTCAATTCATGTCAAGAACTAACTAAATCTGAAGTTTGATGAAAATCCGTGTAATTGTTCTTGAGATACTGCTCTTGCGAAAATCGTGAAAATGCAGCACAGCAGCGCAACCTGTTGGGCGATTTACACCAAAAATTGAACAGCGCTAATTTATATTAGGGACTAACTAAATCTGAAGTTTTATGAAAATTCGTGCATTTTTTCTTGAGTTAGAGCTATTGCGATAATCATGAATAATGCAGCATAGCAGCGCCACCTGTTGGGCGATTTTCACAAAAAAGTAATCAGCACCAAACTATATCCTGGACTCACTGAATCTGAAGTTTTATGAAAATCCGTTCAGTAGCTCTTGAGATATAGCTATTGCAGAAATCGTGAAAAGTGCCACATAGCCGCGCCTAATGTTGGGAGATTTTCACCAAAAACTAATCAGGTCTAGTTTATATCGAGGTCTAATTAAATATAAAGTTTTGTGAAATTCCGTGCATTAGTTCTTGAGATAGAGCGTCCACAAAATTTTTGTCACATACGGACTCACAGAGTGACAGAGTGACAGACAGACTCACAGACAGACATTTTCTAAAAACCATCAAATAGCGTTCTGGGCATTCTAAAACGTATAAATCCGTCGAAAACCGGAAGTCGAAAATTTTCACGAATCCAATACTTTCTTCTTGTAAAGATAGAAGAAAATAAAAAGAACTGTATTAATTTCATATAAAAATAATATTTTTTATTTCTCATAATATTTGCAAAGAAAACTGATAATGAACAAATATAAACGATTGCATAAAAAAAAACTATTTTTTAGATAAATCAAACTAAATGTTTGATCAAAAAAACTTTACGGTAAAGAAAGTAAACCAAAACACTTCACTTTATTAAAACTAATTAAATGAAACAGAAAAATCATAAAACACGTAAAATTAATTCTATACTTTCCAAAAATACAAGCATATGAAACAAAGGTGTTTGTATATCTATATTATAAAGGACAAACATGTCTGTGCGTAACGCATACGTCATTTTGCGAATGGCAACACTTTGAAATTTGAATTAAAATTTCGGCTTTGCAATTATATCTACGGCAAATTTTTAAATTTCTAAGCATCGCACATTTTAAATTTTAACACCGTCGTATAAGGAAAAAAATGCTCTTTTAAATGCAATTTGTTTGAAAGCTGTATCTCAATTTATTTTTGAGATATAAATTTTTTTGTAGTTTTTAATATAAATTTTGTAATTGTGGCAACTGAAGTACTTCATTTATATTGAAAGTAAAGGGAAAATAGTCGTGGTTTATTATTTTTATTGGTTATATCCTTAATGATGCCATTTTCACAATACAAATAAAAGTAACCTTTTTCAAATTTTTGAACAGAAAATGATGTCAGACATTAAAAAAGAACACGCATTCTTCTTCATAAATCAAATCAGTTACATTTCAATATTTTTACATTATTTACATTATGATACTGAGTTTGAGACGCTAGGCAGAATGATTCAGTGAGTAAAAATTATGTCATATTTAAAACAAAACGATCATTTATTTTGATAAAACTAAATATTTGACCAATATTAAATGGCCAATACTATGACAACTAAAGGCAAATTTCTGATTTTTTTTTTTTTTTTTTTTTTTTTTTTTTTTTTCCGCGGGTATTGTGATTAGAACTTAAAGTTTGTGCGAATGTTCACATGAAAAGTTGTATCGGACAAACGTGACTTTAAGTTTAGAAATACACTAGCAGACCAGCCCGGCGTTGCCCGGGGTCCGTAAATAATAATCTTAAACAAAACTCAAGTTTGTATGATTTTATATCTTTTGAAATTCTTTTGAATTAACCTAATTTCGGAGGCACCCTTTGCCCTCCGCAGCGTCTAGCGTGTTTCCCAACAAACTTCTTTCCGAACGAACCTATAATCTGGGTCCACGCCACCTAAGGCAGCATGTACCGGAAGTGCTCCGCCCGTGCCGGAGACAATTGAAAACCAAATTGAGTGAGCCAAACCTCGTAGTAATCAAGCCCATAGAATCCAAAAAAGGAATGCATTATTAATGTTAGAAAATGTTGGTAACATAGTAACTGAAGACTAAGATAAAATTTCATAATACAGAAAAAAAAACTGAATCGTAGTGTAAGTTGAATGAAACAAATCCCGTTGAAATTAGGTGCTTAGAATCGGAGGATAGAATGCGCCCACAAGCGGTGGAAGATGACTTTTCCCGTTATAAATTTCATATATTACTTTTAACATTAACACGATATTTAATAAGCTGATGAAATCCATTATTTAAAGTTACCTTTAAATTAACGCAATTTTTAATTTACGGCTGTAGTGAGTAAACGTAAGTTGAAGCTGAAAAAGGAGATTAATGTTCGAAAAAAATGGTAGCTGATGTATAAAGAAAGACTGGGCCCTGGGTACCAGGGTCTTAACTGGAATGTAGTTGGGTATAAGAAAATTTTTTAGTAGTTTTAAATTTGCTGCAGGATGCTGAAACTATATTAAGAAAGCCCAAGAAGGAGATTAATATTCAAAATTGGTGGTAGCTGAATTTTGAGAAATTTTTTTGTCATTCATGTATAGCAGGAAGACTTAAGAAGCTGCTAAAAGAAGGGTAGTGAATCGGACCGCTTTTAAGAAACATATAACAAAGGGCCGAAGAGGGCCGACTGATAGTAAAGAGCAGGATCCTAACATGAAAACTAGTTAAAAGGTGCAAGCTCTTGCACTTTAAATCTTCAATTAGTCAAAATTAAGCATAGGGTATGAATTAATCATTAGAATAAAAATTTAAAGAAATGCTAAAAAATGCGGGAGGGATCCTTAAAACAGGGCCCTAGCGTCCAGTAAAAATAAGAGGGTGTTGGTCCGGGGAGAAGAGTGCAAGACTCAATTTTAAAATTTTGCATTGATAATGCGCGAAAATTAGGTGGTGAAAAATGCATGCCGCACAAAAAGTTCAAGGGGCTCCGGATCGGGTCCTATGGAACCCTAGGATGCCCTCAGGATTTTAGCAGGAATAAAGAAACGGGAGAATAACTAAACGGAAAAAGGGTTTCAAAAATGAAAATCCGATTAAGAGGAGGCACTTTATTAACAATTTATGGTGCAAAAACTTTAAGGGGCCCTGTACCGGGCCCCAAGAGACCAAGGACTTAGGTGGCACGTAGTTGCGCATAAAGATACTTTTTAGTAGTTTTTAAAATAGTCAAGGGATGCTAGAAATGAGTTAAAGAAAATTGCAAGCAATTCCAATCATTCTTAAAGAATGATCATAAAGGGCCCTAAGAAGGTGATTAATATTCAAAATTGGTGGTAGCTGAAGTCAATGAACTGAATACACAAAAACCGTTCCAAAAACGTTACTTAACTAATAGTGGCATATCCTATGAAAATATTATAAACAATAGGAATGAAATGCAAATTTCCGTTTTAAATATGTAAGTAGATGAGGATGATACGATTATCTGTAATAGAATTCATCGTGAAGTTTTCGCTTCGTACGTAAACGACGCTTTCAACATTGTAGCTAATACACCGATTGGCGAGGTATCCGATTATGGAAGATTAACCAGGTATCCCATGAACAACTACCAAAAGAAAGGTGAATTTATGGTTTTTGTGATACTTTTATGTCAGCCGGGCGTATGCAATAAATCAACAAAGATTGTTTCTATACCTTATTCTTATTTTATTATTTTCATTCAAAATATAAACGTTTCACTCATTTCATTTAAAATACATACATTTAAAATACATGCCATACACTAATTTCATTGAAAAAACTGAAAAGTAAAACAATAATAGGAAATAATGCCATAACTTAAAACAAAGAATTGTTTTTAATTTACATAAGCGAAATGTAACTACTGCTATTGGCGATTTTTAAAATGGTAATGGCGAGATTTACACACGGCTGAAGTACCCATTTTTTCTTTTTATCCAGGAGCAAATGGTAAATCGCGATGTATTATTTCAATTCCAATTTCTTCCGTTGAAAAAGTGGTACTTACGTATTATGCGGACCATAAAATAGATCGCCAAAAATTGTTGACAATTGCCAATCTTGTTTATCGTTTGCCAACTTCATTTAAAACAGTAATTTAACATTCTTAAATACATAACCTTGTAAAAAATAGCAAATTGTTTAAAGTAAATAAATAAATAAAATATATAACATAAAACTACATACTATAAACCATAATTTAAAAAAAAACTATAATAATAAAATAAATTTAAAACTATAATAAACTATCAATTGGGTAAAAAAATAAGGGTTGCTGTAATTAGTGTAATTGTCGCCATGCTTGGCGCAATTGCATTGACATTGCCCGGATGTAAGTACCAAAAGTTTTTTTTTAGTTCTACAAACATTGCTTTCATTTTTAAATATTTTCGTTTTATAAAGTTAATTTCTCAGTGGATTGCTTCCTTGTATTTTCAATAAATTCAATATCTTTTTTTCTTGTTTTCAAGGCGTCTGTATTTTTTTTTTTTTCAAACTCATATAGCCGGTTTAATTGTTTAACCAAACGAATTGACAAAAAGATTTACTTTGAATTTCTTCCGTTGCTACAGTAACGGATTTACAATATGAATGAATATGGATGAATTATCACTTCTAATGTTAGATATTTCGAGGTTTTGGCGCCAAAGAGATCACCAAATTAGAAAAATATGAAATATCTCATGAACTATTAGACTTAAAATAATTTGGTTAGTACCATTCGATTTAGCATACAAAAATACACTAAAATGTGGCATCAGTTGAAAAATAACTATAAAATCAGATTTTTAAGGAATTTTTTTAAAGTTTATTCTATTTTTTACCCCCCTTAGGGGTGGAATTTTAGAAAATCCTTTCTTAGCGGCACTCAATACCATAAGAAGTATTTTTAGCCCAAATTTCAAGATTTTAGGTTCAGTAGTTTTGGCTGCGCGTTGATTAATACAAAATCCAGACTTTCTTTTATATATATAGATTCATTAATAATCTATTGCGCATTAAAATACATTCAAATTGTGAATTTGAGTGGTGCGTATGTAAATTATGGGAATGTAAAAATAACGTACAATTTAGATTTCATGGGGGAAAATTTTATGATGTGACACAGCGAAATCCCTTTTTACTGATTTTTCATCCCATAAAAACAAACATAAAAGTCTCAATCGATAAATTCATCATAATTACTCATCTTGATTACTTATTCTAATAGAGTTTAATTTTTCAAAAATTTAAGCAGTTGAAGTTTGTGGAAATAATATTTTGGTAATTTTAGGTTAAAAATATTATTTGTTTTAAGAGTGAGACAACCAATGTTAGATGAATTTTTTATTGTAATTATTTTTGTAGGTTTATTATAAATTCGATCTGACAGCTCTTTCTAACATTTTAGTTCGTCGAATTTCGACGGGTTCCAACTCGTATTAGTAAAGAAAGGTGTTTGTGTATATGTGTCTATTGAGGATGGCTAAAGAAATCTATCACACGTAGAGATATGCAAATGTGGTCAGACGAAGTCAGGTCCCAATACATCGAAGATTCAGATTCTTTATTTTATTTATTTATTTTTTTTTGTTAATAATTATCCAATATATTAATTAAAAACTCTCATCGAATATTAATGAACGAGCTCCAATTTTCCACAATTCTCTGGCATATAATAGCAAAGGAAAACTAAAGATCGACTGAAAATTCGATTTCGTTTTTGGCGCAAAGTCTGAGTTTCTGCTGCCAAAAATTCGGCCGGACCGGAACTCGACCGAAACTATCTGTATTCCAAAAATCTCTTTTCTTCCTTCGGAAATTTTCAACATTACTCATTGATTTGAGCTGTATCCGCTCAAATGAGACACTTTTTATTTATTGCTATGAACTTCACTGTTTATAATTATGAATCATGACCAACTCAAGACGAGAGTACAAATAATAAAGCAAGCAATACATATAAACTTTGAAGACGCTTTTCACGTGCTCATTTTAAAGGCTGCAGACTTAACAGTAATAGAAGAATTTTAGTTTGAAACCACACAAGTGTTGTGAATGCTCTCTTAGAAAGGTGTAGTAGAACATATGAAGAACAGTTAGAAAAATCATTATCATATGCTATAATACGAGCAAAAATTGTGTGTGTATGTGTGTCTGTGTATGTAAATTTCATCTTAAAAACGGCTCTAACGATTTTGACTAAATTTTGTATTTCACCATTTTCGGGCACGAGAAAATCATTGGGATATGTCATGTATTCGAGAAACTGCAATTAGTGGGTCATTTTGGGTCATAATGGGTCCGGGTCAAGCTAATTATATCTAGAAAACGGCTAAAACGATTTTAATTAAATTTTATATCCAACCGCTTTTGGACACGAGAAGTCTATTGGGCTAGATCACATGTTCGAGAAATTTCGATTAGTGGGCCATATTTGGGTCACTATGGGCCAAGCTCATTTTATCTAAAAAACGGCTCTAACGATTTTGACTAAATTTTGTATTCTATCGTTTTGGATTATGAGAAGACCACGGGCTAAGTCACATGTTCGAGAAAATTCGATTAGTGGGTCACTGTGGGTCAAGTTAATTTTATATAGAAAACGGCTCTAACGATTTTGGCGAAATTTTGAATTTTACCATTTTCAAGCACAAGAATGCCATTGGGCTAGGTCGCATATTCAAGAACATTCGTTTCATTTTGGATCACAATTGGTCAGGGTCAAACTAATTGTATCTAAAAAACGCCGCAAACGATTTTGACAAAATTTTGTATTCTACCGTTTCAGAGCACGAGAAGATCATTGGGCTAAGTTGCACGTTCGAGAAATTTCGATTAGTAGGTCATTTTTGGGCAACTACGGGTCAAGCTCATTTTATCTAAAAAGTATATGTTTTGATATGTTATATTATAAAACACTACATACAACAAAGATCTGTTATTACAGAATGTAATAGTACAAATGTAATATAATAACTATTAAAAAGAAATTTTACAATAAAGCTATTACTAAAAATAATGTACCAAAAACAGCCTCCAACTAATAGAAAGAATGAAAAACGTAAATAACATCAACAAGATAAAACTTAAAATTCATATAAAAAAGCACAAATAAATGTACAAAAATTACTTTCATCCGCATACATATAATATAAAATTATTTAAAATACATTAAAAATACCTTAAGAAAAAGCCAGAGCGTTTTCAACTATTACAAGGCCGTTATTAGTGGGATTTAAATGTTGTTATTATTCTCTTTGCGCTTATTCGAGAATTGCCTAGAAGAAATCATTGTAATTTAAAGGCTATGCGTCAGATCCCACATTTTATACTGCACAAGATCATTTAAAGTCCACTGATGACGGCCTTGTAATGGCTGAAAACGTTCTGGGTCTCTCTAATGTATTTTAAGATATTTTCAATGTATTTTAAACACTTTTATATTATATGTATGCACCTGAAAGTCATTTTTGTACATTTATTTGTGCTTTTTTATATGAATTTTAATTATTTAACTCGAGGTGAATTTATCACTAGAATTTTAACTTTCGTTTATTGAATATAAAACTTATGCCTTTAAAGATCGTTTTAAAACATTAAAACAATAGATTCACAGAAAATTATAAGTCAGTTATTTAATGAAAATCAAAATTATTATTCACCTAAGAAAAAATCTTGATGTTGACTGCTTTTTTAGCGTTTAATAATTATCTGCTATAATAAAATTCACTTACAAACTCAAGGAATTTCACATGGTGACTCCATTTCAAATCAATTTCGGATGTTTACATTACTCCCAGAGGGGGGGAAAAAGCAATTTATCAAATTACAACGACCATTTGGAAATGATTTTTTCGAAGACTAAAATTTAAGACATAAAAAATCGCACGGAGTGGATCATACATTACGTACGCCATGAATTAAACATTAATAGTGTTATTACACGTAAAAATTGCAAGCCAAAAAAATCACCTGCGACCCGTCAGATTTCATGAAACTTAAGTATTATCCACCTGAAACTTACGTAAATATCCAAGCATTTCATTGGCTGTTCGGGAAAAGGCTTTTCCATCGTCAGATTTCCAAGAAATCTGACGGCCAATTTTAAATGAAATTTCATTCTTAAACTTCTAAACATCCGACAACATTAATTTTTACACCGTCGGATAGAGAAAAAAAATGTACTTTTAAATGCAATTTGTTTGAAAGCTGTATCTCAATTTGTTTCTGAGTTATTAATTTTTTTTTGTAGTTTTTATTACTTTTTTGTCATAGTGGCAACAGAAAGTATCCATCGTTGTTGAAATTAAAGGGAAATACAGATTACTGTATAGACCAATCTGAAAACGAATAAATTGCGGATTAAACCAATGAAAACCTTCAGATATGCTTTTGATTTCCCATCCTGACGAGAACAATAACCATTTTTCCAAATGGTTAAAAAAAAAACATTCTTATGGAATTGTGAACAGATAGTTGTTAGTACAATTTCACAAATATTGTCTACACATATGACAGTTTGTATTCTTTACACAATCAGACACTTCATAGCACTCGCAAAATGTGAATCTTAGCTATTTTATCTCAAAAATTGTTGGAGATATGAGAAAAAAGTGAATTAGCATTCAACGTCATCGGTTTTATAGGAAGTGACGTTCATGAGCATGTCTAATTTAAATCAAAAGCGAATAGTACGAATTTAAATTTCTGTAATTCCCGTCGATACTACATTATTGATTTTATAACAAAGACTAGTGTGAGAAAAATGTATGGGTATTGCAATTAAACAAAATGATTAAGACATAACAAAAATATTTATTTTTATTAATAATTTGTCTCTTCTCGAATTGTTTAGGGTAATTCCGGGATTTATGCCGCACATTTTTTTGAATTTGTGTATAAAGTTCCATGGTGAACATAAAATAAAAAAAATCATGCTGTGCTATTTAATGTTAAATATACAACGCGTGTACTGCGACAAAAAAATTCAAAACAAATTATTAATATTTTTTTAAAAAAAATTTTCTAAAACATTACACTGCGGCGCATCATCCGTACATTCAGGCTGAGACGCCGCACTTGTGCGGTAATTATGCCGCGCTTGTAATAAGAACAGAATGAAGTTATAAATAAAAATATTTAAAAAAAAATATTCATATCTGGACTATCATTATGGATGTAATAACAAAATAAAACTAAATGAGTACAATGAAACGTATTAGTAGATTCAAATTAATCATTGTTGCCTACTTTCACTATTAAAATTATCGACTTATTTTTTTTTTTTTACATTAGATTTTAATTGTTATTTCAGCAACAACGTAACATCAATGTATTAGAAAGGGAAAAGAAAAAAAGTAAAATTGTGTTTACACAATTTATTTGTTAACCCTTTCGGGACCGGTGGCTTTTACACAAATTTTATTCGGTTGGTACCACTTTTTTAAAAGAAGTTACCTTTACTTAAATAGTCCTGAAAATGCTCTAATTAAACAAAGCAAATATTACTTTTCTTTTTTACTGGTGCCAGAAACAAATTTTGTAAGCTCTTTATGAAGGTGCTTATATGCACCTATGGTCCCGAATGGGTTAAGAGATCGACTTCAATCTACAGAAAAAGTGTCGAAAAAGTACAGTCTTTATGTAACTACATTTAAGCACATGATGCAACGAAGCCAATTACATTTCCTCTTTTTTTTTGAGTAGTTTGCAAAGAACGTCTGCGTTACGCGTAATCCAATTTTTCATTATTATCATCTTGACTTGCATCTTTCTTGCCTTTCTTACTTTTTATTTTCCTTTTTTTCTCCTTTGGTTTTAGTAAACTTGATAACATGCCCAACATGATTAGTCTGTTCAAAAAGAAAAGGAAAAGTTAATAACACTTAATCATCCCGTACAAAAGAAACTGCGGCATGTATACCGGAATAGCAGTGCGGCATGTATCTCATTTTGCATGTCGGCGGGTCGGCCATCACAGTTACCTGCCATCGCTAAGGGGAATGGCGTAATCATACAGACAGTACTCCATACAAACGATACACTTAGTTTTGACTTCAAAATCATGCATGCATTTAGTAATTAGTGTTTGAAAATTATTTAAACATAACGTGTTTTAAAGTTTGGACAGTGAAATCGTGCACTTACGTCAAATTAAGATTTTACTTCTACAGGTAAACATCGAAATGGGATTCACGCTATACACTGGTTAAAATAATCTCATTGCGCACATATACTGTGCGTTTGACGACCATCTATCGATAATTACAAGAAATAGAAGGGGTGCGGCATCTATCCCGTATGCGGCGACTCTCCCGGAGTTACCCTATCGTCGGCCGCATTGCACATTTGAACCCTGCATTGAACTTTGCTTATGATTTTCAATTAAAAATCACAGGTAGGAATAATTGAGGATCCAGACCAATTTATGCGTCACGTATACGCTACGCTCATCGTATAAAATATCATAAATGTGACAATCCATATATTAACTCATTAAAGATTGACGTTGCGTTTTGCGCAACATTATACTTGGGATATCTTTTTATTTCATTGTGAATATTTTTTCTCAACAAATTTACATATTGTATATATTACTTTTATTTTTAAGGAAAAAATGTTAATTGATTCCAGTTGTAAAAAATTAGAAATATGAATGAAAAGTATGGAATCTTTTCAAAATTTTTATTTATAAATTTCTAATAATGTTCATAGATGCACTATGAAGAAAGAAATAAAATTCAGCAATTCAAGATAACAGACATTGTATCAGTCAAACTATAAGTCCTTAATGGGTTAAAATCATTTTTATAAAGTACATATTTAAATAAGTACATTTTTAGGCAACGTATCTCAAAGTACATTAAGCGTGTATTTCAATCCAAACTGCTTATTTTCTGATTCATTTTTAAATTCATTTTTGCTCTCAAACGCATCAAACTGGGAAATTCTCTTATTTAGAAATTACATAATGTGCCGTGCTTCTCGAATTTTTGATGAAGGTAAAAAAATATTGTGAAAAGTGTTGTCAAAGTTGTTGTTTTGAACCGAATTTTCCGAAGCGGGAGATCTGGGAATGAAAAAAATGGTCATACTGAGAAAATAATTGTTTAATACTCAAATTCTAATTAATTGAGCGAATAATGAAATCATACAGCCTCTTATGCATCTCTTCCAAAATCACGTCAGCAAGTTTCATGTTTTTACTTTTAAAAATGAGTCTGGAAATGCCTCAGAAAATTTCGAGCTGTTGAGGGTGAAAAAATATTTTTTCGAATACACCCTTAAACACGCATTTAATTTTTCTACTTTATAAGGGTACAGTAAAGAGCATTCAAACTGAATTTAAACGGATGAATTCAATTTCTTCAGAAGTAGATTGTTTGAGAATGTATAGCCTGGGTGAATTAAACAGCTGATCAGCATAAAAATTCTAAAAGTATTTATAGAAAAGATAAATGGTTTTGATCTCTTTTATTTAGTTATTTAAAAGACTTTTTTAATATGGCTGGGTTTTAATTATCTAAAATAACTGAAAATTTTTCGTTTGTGTAAAACAAGTAAGCGAAATTCTTCTAGACATTAAAGATCTTAAGCGAAAAACATATAAAGGATAGCGATCAAAAACATATTTTTCTATACTGTTCTGACGAAGTTATAATAGCGTCAATGATTATGCATATAAAGAATAGTGTTTTTCTTCAAATTTAATACGGAGTTACGGCGATTTTTGAACTAAAAGAAGAACAGAACAACAGTGCCCTGTTGTTGGGTATTAAAATTTAAAATTAGGTAAATTTATATACTTTTAATCACTAAACTCAACTAAAAAATTTGGTGAAATTTTACACAATAAAAAATAAGATACAGCTATAACATTCATCGTAAAAAGCATAGGGCTAATATCCCGCAATCGAGTTCACAACCGAAAGTAAGAGTAAAAAATATGCGTTCTGACAGCGGTGTAGTTAAAAGTGTATGAGAATTACAAGAATGGAGTTAATAATATACTGCAAACCACGCTCGTTATATTACGTCAATTGATTGTGGCCTAAATTAGGAATCTTTCAACAAGCAAGTATAGGATAGCAGCGCCCCTTGTTGAGGGATCAAAATTAAAGTTGAAGTAGCAGCTGTTTTAGTCAAGGTCTAACAGAATATGCAATTTGATGAAATTCCGTGAATTAGTTCTTGAGAGCTATCGCAGGGATCATGGAAAATACAGCATAGCAGCGCCACCTGGTGGGCTGTATACACCCAGTTCTTATCAGCGACAGTTTAGGTTATATCTAACAGAATATGAAGTTTGGTGATATTCCGGAAATTGTTTTCGAGATAGAGCGGCCATAAAATTTTTATCATACACAAACTAACAGTTAGACAGACATACCGACATTTTCTAAAAATAGCCAAATCGCGTTTAGAACATCCCAAAATGCATAAATCCATCAAAACCGGAAGTAAAAAAAAATATGCGATTCTAATACTTTCTGCTTATGTATATAGAAGATAGTAAAAATACTAGCTTTAGCACATTTTGGCATGATAAAGTAGTTCATCAAAATAAAAATTGTATAATCACAAGTTTTAAATGTAATATACATTTCTTTATATACATAATAAACTATATTTTTAACCAATTATAATATTTTACTCAAAACATATACTTGGTATATGTAAATGCAAAACATATACAAAACATATACTTATAAATAGGTTTTCCTATTTACATTATATTCCAAGTAATAGCTTTTCCTTTTTCAGATCATTAAGATTTTTTTTTTTAATTAACAAGCATTAAATATAGTGTATAAATAAGAGTAAAGAGAAATAGTTAATTAAAGATGCATTTTCAAGTTTATTATACGTTGAATCTACAGTGATATTTTAAGTTTAAATTATTTATATATTTTAATTCTAAATACATTGCTTTCATCGGCAAAATTAAAAATATTTGCTCTTCTCCCAAAACAAAGAGCAGATAAAAAAAAAATACATTAAATTAAATTAATTGGGTTAATAATTACGCCGATGTCTTTAGTAGATCCTATAGAAACTAAATTTATGCCTACCTATTAACTTTTAATTACTCCACTAATAACATACAACACAGCCTCCTTCAAAAGGTTTTCAAGCGGGAAAAATTTTTAGTTATGCTTCTTTAGAAATGCTTATATATTACTTATTTTAATTTTTTTAATCAATCCTTTATATAACTTTTGTAAATAAATTCTTCTAGACATGCAATTTAAACTTATTTTTGAGTTATATTAAAGCACGCCTCTACTCAGTATGGTATATTAACATTTTTGATTTGGTCACAGGGCTACAAAAAATTATTTGAATGTATGTTCCAGATATGAGAGATAAATTATATTTTGGTAATGCATGGAAGTATTCAAGTTATAATCCATTAAAGAGTCCTTTTCCCCTTTATTATATTCTTCCCTTATTTATTTGTACAAAATAAAAAATAAATAAAAAGGATTTTTAAAATATACTTTAATCTAAAATTTCTGGACCAGTCGTTAAGGATATAAGTTTCTTTTGAAAAAATTTAAGAATAAATATAAGATCATAAATATTTAGTTTTCCTCTTTTATGCAAATTCAAAAGCCATTCAATTTATATTCATGGTTTCTTTTTCAAAATTTTCGAGCTCTGTTTTTTACATTATAATTTTACTTTGTACTCCATAAAATCAGTTGAAAGTACAATTATTCGATTTAAAATATACAGAAGTTTTAAAATCTACAAAAGATAATGTCTAATAATCCTTATGTGCATTCTTAAAAGAGAAAATTTGAGATGTAATCTAACCGATCTAAGTGACAACAAGAAAAAAAAAATCCCATTGTTACTATGTGGTTTCAGAATTTTTGCAATGTAAATTTCAAAGAAATGTATGCTGTCTACACAAGAGAATAAAGAGGAAAATCCGTGTAATTTGAATTTTAAAAAGATATTTTCTTTTTGAATTGCTTTGGCACTTTACCATCATAAAAAAGAAATAGTTTATGACTTTTACTAAAATTTAGTTTAATATATTTTTTTTATAACTTTTCCATCAATTATTAAAAATGTTAATGCCGTAAGAAGATAGTAATATTATACCTAGTTAACAAGACTATTTTTAAAGAAGCATTATTAAAATGATAAAAAATGCAATTTTGAGCAATGAAAGACCCATTTGTATGTTTCGCATTAATTAGATATTAGCTAACATTTTTAAAGTAAACAATTTGTATTGATTGAATAAATAAATTAATATGTAATGTTTGTTTCAGGCTCGGAAATTCATCGGCTGTAGGAAACCATCAGAAAATGAGGTCACGTGTTCTTTACGTCACATTTTTCTATAGATATTCAAATAAAGAATTTTTATTTTAATAAAACAAAAATATAAATAATTATTTTCCCTTTGATCATTCAACTATATAAACTATTGCTGAGAGTAAACAGGCATATGAAAGTTTTGAAATAAAGTTTAAAAACTTTCTGAGGAACAACGGTTTTATTCTGCAAAGAAATATATGAGGAATTCATATTTAAAGAAGCTCCATGCAATTTCTAAAAGGTTCAAAACCAATTATTAGTTTAATAAATCCCAACTTCTTAAGGTATAGATGTTTTTCACTTTGTTTTATTAAGTATTATCTCACCTCCTTAAAGTGTCTATGTTTTTGCTTTGTTTTAATAAGTATCAAATATTTTAAAGATTATAAAAATATTTTCTGCAAATTAGATATAGTTTAATAAATCCAATCGATAGTTTAATAAATGTCAACTCCTTAAAGTATCTGTGTTTTTCATTTTGTTGTAATAAGTATTATCTCACCTCTTTAAAATATCTATGTATTTTACTTTGAGATCTTTACTTAAGTATCAAAGATTATTCTGCAAATTCGATATGTTTCCTCCGTTTTTGTTTTTATTTTATTATTTTTACTTATTACTGCATTTTCTAATTATAACTTTGGAAATAATTTTTCGGTT
The DNA here is from genome assembly GCA_963932465.1 of Maratus speciosus. Lineage (NCBI taxonomy): Eukaryota > Metazoa > Arthropoda > Arachnida > Araneae > Salticidae > Maratus > Maratus speciosus. The sequence continues at coordinate 473,733,541 of OZ010789.1, forward strand.
TACATTACGGACCATTTATTTGAAAAATAATGCTATTAATATACTTGAGAAGTTTGAAAGGGATTTTAGTAAAAAGTAGTTCGTATGGGCACATTTATCATTAGTTACGTGTGACATTTTAAAACTGCATGGAGTTAGATAATAACTTTAATCTGGTCTTAATCAAACTCAGAATTATTTAAGGGGAAGTCAGATTATTTATTAAAGAAAAAATTTAAATCAAAAACTGATTTTAATGGCCTCTTTTACTGATTTTTTTTTCTTATTTTCGAAGTCTACAGTTACAGCATGTTTAATGTTATAATGGAAGAAAAATAATAGTAAGTATGTTGTTACATTTTTCCTCTCTAAAACTATCAATAATGATTTTCTTTTTGAAATCAGATAACTAATATCAAGTATAACATATCGACGTCAAACACTGTTAGCTGTAAAAATGATTTTGTTATGCCAATTATTGGAGTGTAAATCATTTTGAAAGTGCAATTAAAGTTAAATTTTACATCAAAGATATTCATATGCGTAGCTAACGCCGGATAGCAATTTTAAAAACTCTGTGGTTGAAGAAAAATAAAATCTAATTTTTACTTTGCGAAAATAAAATTTTGCAACATATATTCTAAGCGATTGTAATTATTTTTGTGGTATATCCAAATTATTGTTTCCTTAAAAAAGACTACATGAAACTAAGATTAATCATAAAATAGTTTAATTCATATCACAAGAACAATTTATATTTACATCAAGAAAATTTTACAATACACACAGGTATACATCATAGGAAGTCAAACCACATTAAATCAGCATCACATTATACTATTATATCATTTATTATATTTCACTTACAACCCATTTTAACTTTTCTGGCGTAGCACAAACAAAGATACTTTTCACAAGCAATAAGCATCGAATAACATGACTAGAATTTTTCCAAGAAGTCTTTGGACATATATATAAACTATGCGTGAAAAAATAAATTTATACAAAATTCTTTAACAATACATTCATGAAAATAACAGTATTATCATTGGGATCATTAATAACTTCAGAATCATTGAAAAACAAATTATTATAAAAATAATATGAATTTGATCAACGTTCTCTACAGCTATGATTCATTAAAATTAAATTAATATTTTTTATTGAGATTACCAAAATCTCTATAATTCTGATTCATTAACAAGGAAAATAATATTTCTGATTTATATCACTAAGTGTTTTGTAAACATATAAATGAATAGCGCTTGAGTCGAGTATTTTGAAAATATGTATAAATTATGCACTGAATGATAAATTTATCTAAAATTCTTTAGGATTAGATTTCATGAAAGAAGAAAATATTGTTATAAATAGCACTGACATCTTCAGAAAAATTTAAAACACTGTAAAAATTAAATATACATTTGCTCAAAATTCTTTTCACCTATGTTTCCTTAAAATAAATTAACATTTTAAATTGAGATCACCAATATTTTCACAAACTTTTAAATGCATAATACTACAAAAATAAAAATAAATGTGTTTGAAAATCTATATAAATTGGTTTAATTAAAGTGAAATTAATATTATTACTGAGATCATCTGAAATATTTAAAAATAAACCCTAAATAAATTTCTCAAAATTATTTATAACAAAACTTTATGATAATGGCATTATTATCGCTACTGGGATTACTTATTTCAACACATTAATGTTTACTAAACATTTCTGACCAGTAAAATTTCGAGTGATTTGCGCCGCATTTTTTTTATAATATCGAATAAAAAAATAAACTAAAGCTTACAAAAGGTCACAAAATTAAACATAAAATCGAATTACAAGATATATATAGCAATAAAGACTAGCGTTACTTGTGACTTAATGAATATATAATTATACTGGATCAGTTTATATTCAGCATTTTTTCTTTTCATGATGTAGTTTCAGATTGTTAGAATGAATTTCAGAATAATAAAGTTTAAAGGTCAGGTTCAGAGTTTTGATTAAAAATATTATATTGAGTTTTAAAAATTGTTACATTTATGAAGTTTTTAAAAAAGATACAGTTAAAAAGTTATACATTCTAAAAGTTTTAAAAGCTTTAAAGTTAAAACTTTTTTAATATTTGGCAACATTATGATACTTGCAAAATTATGCTAATAAAAATAATACATCATACAGCAAAATCGTACATACCTCTTAATTTTTTTTTTTACTAAAAAAATCTCTATTTCAGCATATAATTTAATTTTGTAATTTTCTTTTTAAAATACATGTTACTGTTTGAGTTCTAAATAATAAAAAATACCGTTAAAAGATTAACAAAATGAATAAGAGAAAAATGAAAGGAATAACTCTGCATTTTTTTTCAACGAGAAGGCTTAGTAATTATGTATCACCTAATTAAAATTACTATTCTAGTATTTTGATAAAGTAGAACATAATTACTGGAAATTAAGAGATTTTTCTAGCCAAATTGAGTTATTTACAAAATTAACAGCGTTTTTTCAATACGGCACTTATGATATATTTAGGGAGTCAAAGAAGTTCTTGGAATAATGTTATTATTGGCTTAATTTAATTATCATAAATATTTACTTTCTTTTTAAAAATAAGATATCATCTCGAAGAAATTATTATAGAAACGTGCATTTTTAACAAAATGAACAAATGCATCCTTATTGATGTAATTGCAAATTAAACAGAATTTTAAATATTTTAGGGCTTCTTATTCTAGAAGTTAAACAAAAATCAATCTAAAAAATAAAAAACATGTATTACTAATTAATTATGCATCTTTTGAAATATGAGTATTTAAAAACACGCGATGGAAAATTAGTTTTTTTTTTTTTTTTTTTTTTTTTTTGTCAGTGACTGCTGCTTTATATAGTAGATATGCATTTATTTATTATATTTTTTTATTCTATAAATTTTATTTAGAAGTAATTTATTAATAAGATTCCTGATAATGTTTTAAATGAAATTTCGAATCGTTTATTAAATTACAATTACCTCAAGCGCAAATCTGAATCTTAGTTTTGTTGCTATTTTTTTTAACATAATCAAAGCAATAGATTTAATTTTTTTTATTCAAATTCTTATGAACATTCATGTTCTAAACTGAACAAAATATTTATGTACAATAAAATAACACTAAGTTAACACTAAATAATTTAACACTAAATAATACTAAATACATTTTCATAATAAGGCCTAAAATAATAATAAAAAAATCTCTCATTCTGTCAATCACTTTTTTTTCATTGTCTTGAGATTTCATGTCACCATAGGTTTTTACGGTTATTTACTTCATCCTTTTTTAAAATGTAGTAGTTCCAGTAGTTTTCCATCAGCATTAAAAATGTCTTACTAACTTTTTTATGCTCTCGATGAGCCGTTACACAAATAAAGCAGCAGGAGAAAGTTTCCTTGCTTTAAAAATAAATGATTAGCTGTTATCTTCATTCAACCATCTTCATTAGGTTTTCAACTAAGATTCAATTGTTTCACTGATCCACATCATATGGCTTGGAACGTGAGTATACACGCCCGGTAAAAGTGGTCTGGCGCAACCGATTCCTGCTGATACAACTCCAATGACTGTATAGTGTCCTTCTCTTTTTACAATAAGAGGACCTCCGGAATCACCCTAGAAAAAAATGCTGGTATATTAAATAAATTTATAACTAGCAAAAGCCATGCTTTGTTTGGATTCGCGGAGCATTATTTAATAAAATAAATATTTGAAAATAACAATATTTTTTTAATATTATTTGTGAATCTTTATTAAGCAAAAATATTATTTTATGTTTTGGCACAGTGTAATTTTAGAAATGTAAATTCAGCCAAATAACAGAGAATTTCCTCGGAATTTCTTATTTATGATATAACGAATTTACCAGTTAATTTTATTTGTTTACAATTCTTTTGTTGCCACTTTACAAAAAAAAAATCATAATATAATTCTTTTAAAATGCGTAAGTATTGTCTGCGTAAATGACTTCAGTTAATAAGAATAAATCCTGTATTTGAATTCTTAACACTAAAAAATACTTTAATAAATTAATGTAAAGAATTGGATTTTCACAAATTTTAATTCATTAAAAATATGCTATAATTTTTATAAAAAGGGTATTTTAAAAATTTCATAACAGAAATCGTGAAACTATTTAATTAACCATGATTCTATCTATAAATGCTAACTCTATGGTTTATTTTTTCTTCAGAAAATAAACGTGTTTCATTTTTTATTTGCAAAAATGCATCCGTAATGGAAAAAACATGTAAAATAAATTAATAAAATAATAAATTTTTTAAGGTTATCCTTCTATATATAAAAAAAAGTTTTGATTTGGAAATGGACCAATGAAAATCTGTGTAGATATTCCGGGTAGATCCACATCCAATTTGAATGCTTAAGCATAGCCTTTCATCGTTAATATTAAAAAAACTGTTGCATACAAAAATATGAAAATTGGTGGTATTATAGAGAAATGTTTGATAAACACGCGGATGCAGACAGTTTTCAAATCGAAGAATTATTTTAAGAGATATTTAATGCTAAAGTTGGACAAAATAGTTCCATTAAAAAAGTTTTATTGGAGCAAAAACTATACATGAGAATTTAATCATTTTTAGATCATTTTATACGTTATAAGTTCTCGGTGTGCAGATTGTATTTATTTTTCTTATTTGACTCATTTTTTGAGGTTTTATTTCAATTTTAAATTCAAATTTTCAGCATTTCGAGAGATTTTTTTACAAATTTTAGAAAATGTTATTAATTTAAACTGTTGCCAGTTGTATAAACAGCGCAAACAATAATGTTTTCTTCAAATTAAAAATTTATTTTACACGTGACTATTATAAACAGAAAATATAAAAAGCAGGAACTCGTTGAAAATTACGTCATAAAAATTATAATTACACGTGAATTTTAAAAGAGACAGAATATTGTAAAATAATAAATTCATAAACATGCGTTAAAAGTCTTAAAAAGGAGAACTTACGTCACATTTACGTCACATTACACTTATTATATAAAATGAACAAAAAATAATATTGCAAAACAGTTTAAATTTAAAAATTGCTCGAGACATTTATTTGATATTTTAAGATGATCATAATATTTCATTTCTAACAAAAGTATTTTTACGTGAATATTAAAAAGAAAAAGAAAAGTTTGGTGAAAATTACATCAGATTATAATTCTCAGATTCAAATTATAATTCAATCTTCCGAAATCTTTTTAAAGCCGATTAAAGTATCGTACTGTTAGAGCCTGCGGTGACTGAACGGGGGTTGACGAGCGTAGCTCGTAGGAGGCAGAGCTTCCTAGTTCTGTAAAAAAATAATATTGCAGAAATCTACAGATCATAATGTATTTTTATGTTTAATTTCAATTCAAACTATTGAATAGTTTTTGTAAAGTGTACGATAAAACGTAATTTGTGTAGCCTAGTAGAGGATTCGTTCAATTTCTATATTTTTACAATAGTTTAAGAAAATAATTTGATAATGAGTTTTATGCATTCGAATTTATAACTACAAATTTATATCAAAGGTTTATTGGCTGAATAATGTAAAATCATGCATTTTCAGTCAGCATTCCTATAAAATAAATTTGTTTTTCCTAAAGGTATATAAACTATGTATCTTTAAAATCACCTCTCGATAATTTTTTATCTGATATTTTTAGGGTTTCGTTCATCTGACAAAACCCTATTCAGCTCGCTCCTCTGTCTGTCCGTCCGTCTGTCTGTCACAGAGTCCGTTCTCAGAAACTATACATGTTGGAGACTTGAAATTTTGCATACTTATAGATGAGCACCACACATCATACGACAAATAATAAAATTTTGAAAAAGTCGTACATTTAACCCTTTGGGCTCCCACATGTGTATTTTAAACAATTCTTTCTAAGTGAGTCCCTAATTAGGTTGCAGGCGTGAAATTTTGCGTACTTATAGATGGATACATCAGATCAAACGACAAATCATAAATTTTTGAAAAAGTCGTAAATTTAACCATTTGGGCCCCACATGTATATTTAAAACAGTTCTTTCTATGTGAGCCACTAATTAGGTTGGAGGCGTGAAATTTTGCATACTTATACCTGAATACCTCACATCAAACGACAAAACATAAAATTTTCAAAAAGTCGTACATTTAACCCTTTGGGCTCCCACATGTGTATTTTAAACAATTCTTTCTAAGTGAGTCCCTAATTAGGTTGCAGGCGTGAAATTTTGCCTACTTATAGATAGATACCTCAGATCAAACGACAAATCACAAAATTTTGAAAAAGTCGTTCATTTAACCATTTGAGCTCGCACATGTGTATTTTAAACATTTCTTTCTATGTGAGCCCCTAATTAGGTTGGAGGAGTGAAATTTTGCATACTTATAGCTAAATACATCACATCAAACGAAAAATCATAAAATTTTGAAAAAGTACATTTAACCCTTTGGGCTCCCACATGTGTATTTTAATCAATTCTTTCTAAGTGAACCCTAATTAGGTTGGAGGCGTGAAATTTTGCATACTTATAGCTGAATATCTCACATCAAATGACAAACCATAAAATTTTGAAAAAGTCGTACATTTAACCCTTTGGACTCCCACATGTGTATTTTAAACAATTCTTTGTAAGTGGCACCCTATTTAGGTTGGAGGTATGAAATTTTGCATACTTATAGCTGAGCACCTCTGATCAAACGAGAAATCATAAAATTTTGAAAAAGTCGTACATTTAACCCTTTGAGCTCCCACATGTGTATTTTAAGCAATTCTTTCTATGTGAGCCTCTAATTAGGTTGGAGGCGTGAAATTTTTCATGCTTATAGCTGAATACTTCACATCAAACGAAAAATCATAAAATTTTGAAAAAGTCATACATTTAATCCCTTGGGCTCCCACATGTGTATTTTAAACAATTATTTCTAAGTGAGTCCCTAATTAGGTTGCAAGCGTGAAATTTTGCGTACTTATAGATGGACACATCAGATGAAACGACAAATCATAAAATTTTGATAAAGTCGTACATTTAACCCTTTGAGATCCCACATGTGTATTTTAAACAATTCTTTTTATGTGAGCCTTTAATTAGGTTGGAGGCGTGAAATTTTGCATGCTTATAGCTGAATACCTCACATCAAACGGCAAACTGTAAATTTTTGAAAAAGTCGTACATTTAACCCTTTGGGCTCCCACATGTGTATTTTAAACAATTCTTTCAAAGTGAGCCCCTAATTAGGTTGGAGGAGAGAAATTTTTCATACTTATAGCTGAATACATCTTATCAAACGACAAATCATAAAATTTTGAAAAGTACATTTAACCCTTTGGGCTCCCACATGTGTATTTTAAACAATTCTTTCTAAGTGAACCCTAATTGGGTTGGAGGCGTGAAATTTTGCATACTTATAGCTGAACACCTCACATCAAATGACAAACCATAAAATTTTGAAAAAGTCGTACATTTAACCGTTTGGGCTCCCACATGTGTATTTTAAACAATTCTTTCTAAGTGAGCCCCTAATTAGGTTGGAGGCTTGAAAATTTGCATACTTATAGCTGAGCACCTCACATCAAACGGCGAATCATAAAATTTTGAAAAAATCGTACATTTAACCTTTTGGGCTATGTGTATTTTAAACAATTCTTTCTAAGTGACACCCTATTTAGGTTGGAGGCGTGAAATTTTGCATACTTATAGCTGAACACCATCATGCGACAAATCATAAAAATTTGAAAAAGTCATACATTTAACCCTTTGGGCTCCCATATGCGTATTTTAAGCAATTCTTTCCAACTGAGCCCCTTATTAAATTGGAGATTTGAAATTTTGCATACTTATAGCAGAACGCCTGAGGCCAGGCGACAAATCATAAAATCTTGAAAAAGTCTTACGTTTAACCCTTTGAGCTACCACATATGTCTTTTAAGCAATTCTTTCTAAGAGAGCCCCTAATTAAGTTGGAGACATGAATTTTTGCATACTTATAGCTGAATACCTCAGACCACACGACAAATCATAAAATTTTCAAAAAGTCTTATATTATTTACTCCTCCGTGCTCTAACTTGTATATTTTAAGCAATTTTTCTAACCTCCAGCCTTTTTACCTGGGGAGCACTTTTCCAACTTTTGCCGACACCCCTTTGACCATTCTTTCATATTATGCACCATAGCCTTACATATTTTAGTTCCACTTTTTACCGCCAGGGGCGCCTACTTATCTCGGGTGCTATGGGTCCAATCCCCTCGACTAATATATCTATGGATTGTATGTAAAACGGAGTTTCGTTCGGATAAATGTTTGTTTATAATAGAGTGCGCAACTTGTTGCGAAATGTGGAACTAACAGATTTTTCAAAAGGATAAAGTGTTTTGAAAGGAATATTAAACGAAACCCTCTGTGCGATCTGTGATCACACTTACCCATTTGTTTACATACATCTCTCGCTGACATCTCGCGCTTTTTAACCCGATGTTTTTACATGGATATAATAAAATATTTTCTTTCTTATTGGTTATCTAAAATATATGAAATATCAGTAATTATTACACAAGTTGCTAATGATTAGAAACTTGAAAATATCCTGATAATTTTAAATCTTTGAATATAACTTAACAATAACTGATTAAATGGGATAACTTAGTTCTGGATATTTTCTGTTAATAAAAGGCCAGTCAAGCATTTTATAGACACGTTCATATTTTAAAATTAACTCACATACTATCGTTGCATAAATTGTAATGAATGAAAGAGATGTCATAAAAATGACAAGCTTTAAATTATGACTACAACTACGTTTAGAATAAAAATCTACAATATTCCAATCGACATCCATGTATTTTCTATGAATGTATGATTACTAAGTCCCCTCTCCTCTCCCCAACCAGAAAATTCTAAATATATAAGATAGTTATTAACCCATTTATGCCTAGCGTCCCATTTTTGCGACGCTTCGAATTTCAATTAATTTGTTTAATTTTCTTCCTCTTTATAACATGAAAATTATATGAAATAATTATCCATAAAAGTCTTTATTTGTTACCGAAAGATGACAGCATAAGATGGATATTTATTTGCTTAAAATGAAGGCTTTTTTCGGATTTTATTTTTTAAGATGGCGAAATGTAAAAAGTAAATATATTTGTGTTTCTATACCAATTATTCAAATAAATAAGTCACAATCTTAGCTTGTAGACTTCTTTGAAATAAGTATTTTTTAAAATTGTGAAATTATATGTTCAAGCCTATTTTTTATGCATTTTTGTAACATATAAAATATAGGGTGCTAGGCACGAAATGGTACCTGTTTTTATTAGCCATTAAGGGACAGTTATTTATGTAAAGTCCTTTTCAAGATAATTATGAAACAAACTGTTTTTAAGCCTCAAATACGATTTTTCTTAGTTTATTATTTCTAATGATTATAATGTTATTAGTCTCTAAATAAATAAATCTTTTTTTTTAGTAGTTCATAAAAATACTAATTATGGGGTATGATATACAATTTAAAAGCTTATTTTATATAAATTTAGACAAAACATATAATTATGCATATTATACTATTACAAATATTATGCATATTCCCATATTTAGTACGTTTACATTTTATCAAATAAATACAAAAAAATTTTAGCGTAATTTTTTTAGTAATTTTCCAGTTCATTTTGTAATATTTTAAATTGACTTTACCAACAAATTTGAGAAAACAAAAATTCAGGCACAGATGAGTTAAGCAGTACCTGGCAAGAATCTTTTTTCCCTTCTCTGTATCCAGCACATATCTGTCCTGGTTCAAATTTCATTCTTTTCTTCGCTTCGGTGTACAGCTCTTGACATTGAGTTCTATTCATAACCGGCACTTGCACTTTTTGTAGAATTGAAGATCTTCTACCTCCTAAAGTAAAAATTTACCATTAGTTGTTTATGATTGAGAAATAATTATTCCTAATACTCCGCTACAAAATAAACATAGTATAATTAATAAATAAAAAATATGTAGGTACTCATCATTAATTCAGTGTTATACTCTTTGCCTCCTAATTGAAATTATTGGCAATGCAAAATAATCCCTGATTATCTCAGTATTACCTCACTTGGGACATTTTATACTTTGTTTTATTGATAAATCATTTGTAACGGTTTCAATTGTAAATATTTTCTTTGCTCCTTTTAGAATGATTTTGAGATCTCATTGAATGATTTTAATTATATATATCTTCAAATTTCTCCATTGAATGATTTTAATTGCATGTATCCTCGCAATGCTTTTTTTCATTTCATTCCTGATTATCTCAGTATTACCTCACTTGGGGCATTTTATACTTTGTTTCATTGACAAATCATTTGTACCAGTTTTAATTCTAAAAATTTTCTTTGTTCCTCTTAGCATGGGTTTGAGATCTCATTGAATGATTTTAATTATACATCTTCAAATTTCTCCATTGAATTATATAATTACATATATCATCGCATTGCTTTTTTCATTTGACTCTGATGTTTTTATTCATTATGTGTTAATGACAAATTTTTAACTTAATTTTTTTAAATATTACTATGTTTTGATTTCTATCTTTTTCTTGGCGCAGCATGTCCCAGGGAGGACTTTGTGCCATAAAACCTAATTCAACCAACCACTCTCACTTGGGTTTTATTGAAAGTTTTATAACATAAAATAAAAATAGCACTATAACAACAAATATAAAACTATTTATTTTTGTATTAATTTTCTGTTAAAAAAAAAAATCTATCTGAACAGCTCGTTGTTAAACTACTTTTGTTTTAGAATTCTGGTTTACTATTAAATAATATACTGTTTACAAATTGTATGGTGACGCAATTTGAATTGTGATAGAAACTTATTTAAACAAAAGAATAGAGGAATCAAAAGCAGAAGCTTTCTAACAATGAATATTATGGTACAACTCATATTCAAAATATTAGAATAATTACTTTTTTTTTTTACAAATTGAAAATATCGTTTGGTAATTTAATGTCTTTTAATGCAAATATGCAAACGATATTTTTATTAAGAACTTATTGTAGATTAAACTTATTTAGTATCTTAAAATTAATATAATTTTTGAAAAGATTAATTGAAAAGAAATTATTTTGACTATTCAGACGATTTTATTTAAAATGAGTATTCTTTTTGCAGTTTGTTTGCTTTTTTCTCTTAAAATGGGTCGTATGAGTGATATTTCTGAATCTATTAAATTTCGTATGGTTGATTTGTATCGACACGGTAAAAATCAATGTAATATAGCGAATTATTTACATTGTTCGCAATCAAGCGTTAGTAAAGTATTAACACAGTATTAAAAAAATGGAAATTTTCAAAATAATCGCCGAAATGGCGGCAGAAAACCAAAAACATCTGCTAGAGATGACAGGAAATTGAAGCGTATAGTTAAGAAAAGCTATTTTAAAAGTGTGCGATTCTTGCACCGAAAATTGAAAGAAGAAGGAGTTGAAGCTTCTACATCGGTAAAATTAAGACGCCTCCATAAATTTAAGTTTGAATCTCGTGTACCGAAAACAAAACTTCTCATGACTGCAAAACAAAAGCGTATAAAATTGAATTGGTGTAATTTAAGACGTTTATGGAGCGTAGAAGATTAGAAAAATATATTATTTAGTGATGAAAGCATGTTTTGTGTTTCATATGGTAATCAAGGTATTCGAGTTTGGAGAATGAAGCAAGAAGCACTTGATAAAGAATGCCTTAAACGTTCCGTAAAATTTGCTGCTAGTGTCATAGTTTATGTGTATGAGTGCAGAAGGACCTGGAAAGTTATGCATCGTCTACGAAAAGGTCAACTCTCAGATATATCAAGAAATTATGGAATATTACATGATTCCATCATCAGAAGATTTATTTGAAGATGATTTCATCTTTCAACAAGATTTAGCGTCACCACATACCTCGGTGTCAACTAAGAATTGGTTTCACCAACGCAACATCAAGGTAATTCCTTGACCACCAAACTCCCCAGACCTTAATCCCCTCGAAAACTTATGGTGTATAATGAAGAAAAAACTCGAAGAAAATCAGCCTTCAAGTAAAATTGAGTTAGTGGCACGTATAAAGTCTATTTGGGCTAATATTGATAGAAATGTTTGTAAACACCTTGTATATAGTACGCAAGAGCGATTGTACTCTGTTATGAAAGCTAAAGGGGATGCTACAAAATATTAACTATCATTTACTTCACATTCATAAGGTAATATTGTTGCGTAAAATAAAATATTCTAATATTTTGAACCAATCTAAATTTTATTCTAATATTTTGATGTGTTTCAGAAAGCTGTATACCTAATTTATTATACTGTATTTTATATTTTGTAAATGTTAAAATCTTATCTAAACATTGCAGTTTTAATTTATAAAAAATTTAATTGCATTTACTTAGTGTAAAAAAAAAATAAATAAAAAAAAATTTTCTTATTACTTTTTCTCAATTATTCTAATATTTTGAATATGAGCTGTATGATTCACAATAATGTTTCCAATTGCTAACCATTTTGTATTTTTGCGTGGGTTTAAGATAAGAGTATTATTTAAAATGTAGCTGTAATTAAATTTTTTAAGAATTTGTTGTACATGCATTTTGAACAAAAAAAAAAAAAAAAAAGAAAAAAAATTCAGAATAAAATTACATTTTGTGGGGTTTAAATGTTTTATGCTAGAGCAAGTTTACGTATAATTTTTATTATTGATGGCTAATTGGTTAATTTTAACGAAATTTATTTAAATTTAGTTATTTATTTTATCTGTGAAAAAAAAATTACATACAGTTATTTCATTTAACGAAATCAAAGTTCTGACTACGCTAACATATTTTAAAATTTAAATAAATGCATATTTTACTTTTATTTCTTCCCGAATGATCGATTATTAATTTATCTACTGCCAAAGATATTAAAAAATATTGAAATTACTTAAGTACAGTACAACCTCGATTATCCGAAGTAATTGGGACCGACCATCTTTCGGAAAATCAAAATTCTCGGATAATCGAGAATGCTTCAATTTTAAGATTAAGGACAAATATATGCGCTATTTCTTAATATGGTAACAAGTGCTTAATAAAAATAAAGCAATAGCAAAATAGAATGTCGCCCGATGGCGTGGTCAGTAAGCGGGGGCTGCTGTCACCCGAGGGCCCGGGTTCGAGTCCCTGGGTAAGACATGGATGTAATTGTGAATGTCCTATTGTAATTATGTAATATATGTAATAGAAAAATAAAAAATGTTGTGACTTGTTGTTGTTTCTATGCATAATAAGGATCATTCGAGGCGACAGCCATTGTAGCTATAGGCCCCAAAGCATTCTCCACTTCGGTGGACTTCAAATGTCAAATAGCAAAATAGAAACAAAAATAAATTACCTGTATTTTAATTTTGAAATTAAGTACCTTTTACATATATCACAAGGGTTTGAAAAAATGTTTTGTTTATCGCAGTTTCAATTGCCTTTGCTTTGAAGCTCTATCACGGAGTTTTGTAATATCATCAGTTCACCAGTATCACAGTCTTTCTGCTGCTCCAGCCATGCCAAACGTTTTTCAAAACATTCAAAAGCTTCAGAATTGCTAATTTGTTCGTTTTCTTCGTTCTACTCCGCAGTTTAGGGGAGCTCAAGTTAAATTCAAAGGAACACTAAGCAAGGAGATCGAAAATATTTATATGTACTCTTAGTTCGGAAATGACCTATTGCACACAAGGAATATGATAGTAAAAAAAAAAAAAAGCTTTCAAAATGGATTCTGCGCAAAAGGAATGTGATATATATATATTAAAAAAATCTTTAAAAATTGATTTCGGTTAAAAGAGTTTCGGAAAAAAGAGGTTTTACAGCAGTTTTCGATTAAAAAATGCATAAATATCATTTTTTTGTATGTATGTGTGTGTGTGATAATCCCATGTTTGTGTATAAATTCAATAAAAAGTTATCAGGCAGTCTTACTAATTATATATGGGGCTGTGCATATATAACGTTATCATTTTAGGCGGGAGGGAGGGGCTGGCACATGATATCGTAAGATATCGCTAGGGAGAAGGGAGATTTGTCTTTTGATAGCGTTATCATTTTTCACCCAACCAAAATTTCCCTTTTTTGTTTGTAACTTGGTCTTTATATCAAAATTGTATTTTGTCTTTTTTTAGTCTGTTATCTATCTTTATGAGAATACAAAGTTATTAAAATCTATGAATGATTATAAAATTAATTCCAAAATATTTAGTACCCCAACGTTTGGTATTCCTATTCTTCTGTCATATGTGTATGCATATATAATCCGCTATTCGAGAAACCATATGCGCAGTACGTTTGAAATAATACTTTGTGTTTACTAGTAAATAAAAGAAAAATAATTTTGCCTGTCTGTTTTGTTAATAAGAAGTTCTGTCCCCCCCCCCCCCAGTCTCAAATGCAAGAAGACATTATTACTGTTGAACGCATTATGTAAAAGAAAAGCTATTATTAAATTTTTTTGAATAGTAACTATTTCTTTTTTTTATTTGATATAAAGTTATTTCATGTATAAAATGATATTTTATTGAGTTCTCTTCATTTCGAAACAATAAAGTAAGCGAAAAATAAATATTACCATATTTATATATCACTCCAAAAATCAAAAGAATTTTTAGACATTGATAACGATATCATTGCCCGGGGGGGGGGGGGGGTCGAGATATGGTGATGTATGATATCGTAAGGAGGGGAGGGGGTCCAAAATTATCAAAAGTTGATAACATTATATAAGTACAGCCCCTATCTATTAAAGGTGAAAACTAATTTTTTAGGTTGGTTGGTTGGTTGTATGATGTTTAATGGCACAAAATCCCTTAAGGGTGTTCTCAAATCGAAAAGGGCAAGTTTCTGACATAAGTTTTAATTCATTTTTGTTAAAAAATGCATGAAACTAGCTGGTGTTGTTGTTCAGAAACTATGTAATCGAGCTGTTTTTTTTTTCATTTTTTTGCAAACTCAATAGATCTTTCGGAAAATAATGTGAAAGTGGGCGTTTTGAACCGAATTTCCGCGCGAAGGGAGAAAGAGCACTCAAGAGCGGGCGAAAAACGGGTTTGTCACGTGATCGAATTTGCTTATAACTCAACCAGGTAATTGATTGATCAAAAAATAGAAAAAATAGCTCAATTCCAAATCGCTTCCATGGCCAGGCTTTTCAATTTTATATCTTTCCGTTAAACAATGAATTTGTAAATATGTCAAAACGTTTTTCGCTTGTTGAGCAGAGCAGTTAAGAACAGCCTTAAGGGACATGCTGCGCCAAAAAAAATAGGCTAAAAAAAACAAAAAATTAAAGAGCAATGTGAAAAGCAAGAGATGCAGTCAGAGAAGTGTAGATGAATAAGATTGAAAACTAAACCATCAGAGTAAAAAAGAGTTTAAATAAAAAGTGCAGTCTGGATGGGGTTCCCATCATCCAGATGTCAGAAAAGTGTAAAAGAACATCTCAAGTTGTTGTTAAACCAAGGAAAGATATAAAATTATATTTCAAAATAAAATCCAGCTTGCTTTAAGAAAGTTAAGAGTACCCCATGAGGTGTTTCCCCAATGAGGTTTGTCAAGTTTGGTTGAATTTTTTTAGGATTCACTATAGAAGACTTTTTGATAGATTGGAATGATAATAATAAATAGGCGAGAGCTATGTATCTAGGGCCATTCCCCTTATTTTAAATAATACTTGGATTTAAATTTTATTATTCATCCCTGTGGGTGGAGACATTGGTTTTTGCTATTATAGCCATTTTTAATTTCAGAAGAAATCGAATATGTCACCTATCAATGCAGAATTTTTAATAAAGCTCATTTTTGTGTAAAATCATCAAATGTTGTACGCAGGCCGTTGTACCTAGGAACATAAAATTTCAAATTGTAATGTAGAAATAACTCATGGAAAAAATTATTTTCATTTTATGTTTAAAGATTAGATGATAGAATTTTGGAGAAAAAGAAAGAGGAAATAAATAGTTCCTATATGATGGGTTAAAATGTGAGTTTTTTTTTCAGATTATAAAAAATGGTATTTTAATCATATTTTGATCCAGTGGATATTTAAGTCGTGTGTTATTTGGTGATGATTGTTTGTTTTATAAATTTTCATCTATGTTTCTTGTTTATTACGGGGTGAAAAATCAAAATTGCAGCGAAGGGCCCTAGGTAAAACTAACGGCCCTACTTACATGAGTGTTCTTGCACCTAGGGCCATTTAAATTGCTTTACAAAAATGAGTCTATATTACATAATTTCAAATTCAGAGAATGTACGAAACTTCCAATAATAAGTAAATACTATAATCACTCGTGGGCATTAATTTAACAGTTTTAAAAGTGATTAGTGCCTCAGTTTTCTTGTGTTTTAAACAAAAAGTTTTTCGTTGTTCAAGGGTCTCCCTTGTTGAATTTTACACAAGCCAGAAAAGAATATTTTTCTAGAAAAAGGCGAAAAATAAAATTACAAATATTTTATAAACAAGTTGAAAATTGCTCGTCAAACGTGGCAAATGAGGTGCGTTTGTACTATAACTTGTTTTATAAATATTTTTTGACCATATATTGTACTCAATGTATATTTTAGTACATTTCAATAAATGCATATCCATTTCATTCTGTTCGAAAGGCTGTAACATCATTAAAATGCACTTGAAATATTTTTTTCCCATTGGCCGTCATATAACGGAAAACTTTTGACTGTCCCTGTAATTAAACTATACATCAGATGTTCATAAAATTTGAAATTACTCGGCAAAATATTACAATAATTATATATTTAAAATTTCTGGCCATTCGGAAGGCTGTAACATCATTAAAATACACTTGCAATAATTCAATCTCATTGGCTGTAATGTAACGGAAAAATTTGACTGTCCCTGTAATTAAACTATAATTCCGATTTTCATAAAATTTGAAATGACTCGACAAAATTTTGCAACAATTATATATTTAAAATTTCAAACCATTCGGAAGGCTGTAACATCATTAAAATGCACTTGCAATAATTTATTCCGATTGGCCGTAATGTAACGGAAAAATTTGACTGTCCCTGTAATTAAACTATACTTCCGATTTTCATAAAATTTGAAATGGCTCGACAAAATTTTGCAACAATTATATACTTAAAATTTCAGACCATTCAGTCGGGTAGTTTTTGCTCTGTTATATGCCGCGGACGGACAGACAGATGGACAGACGGACTGAACGACGACTATTGGTGCTACGTATTTATATAATTACGAACGCACCTGAAAAGGCTGAATCTCTTTCTTTTTTATCTTATATGTAATTACACACTACGTATTGCTATACATTTGTGCATGTATCATATTACTTATGTTCGTGTTATGGCATGCGAAAGATTGCCTTAAAATGCTATTTTTATAAGAAATGTTTCCTAATTGTTAAATAAAACAATATTTTTAATATTTGTCGGGTTTACATTTTCAAATTTTACACATTTATTGGAGAGGATGTCGGAATAATCCCGTTAAATTAAGGTAATTGTAGGTTTTTTTGGGTAAAAATTAATAAAATTTAAACGGAAATCCTCATCAGCTTAGGCAAACTTCAAGCAACAAATTCCATAAAAATAAAATTAATATCCTTATCAGGAAGCTCAGAACAAGAAAATATTTTGCAGTCTCCATCACAGAACCGTTGCTACTGCTGGTGCTCTGCTGTTTGGTACGGTGGTTCTGAAACAAATAAACACGGGTTTAAACTTATACATTTAGTATGGAAATCTACTTATTAATTATATTATTAATATAATTATTAACCAAATAATTAAGTTATTAATATTATTTGTAATTTTATCGTGATATGCTTGATCAAAATGCATAAGATTTTCTTACAAGCCGTATTCATCAAATATAAAGAGATTTGGTCAGATTTTATGGGAAGAATTTTGCTTACTGTATTTTCATTTTGAAATGTATTTATAAAGACAAATTTATTAGATCATCAGATAAGTGCATGTTTCGTGTACATGTCCCACATTTAAATTCGATAGCGTAATTACTGATCTTTACCGCAATGCCCACCAGTTAAAAAAAACCATTTTGAGAAAAATGAATTTAAAGGTTTTGGAGGAAGTGTAGACGCTACGCAAACAAAAGTTTGTACAAGCGCTTTTTATATAGAACTGAACTAGAAGGGCATTTGAATTTGAAAATGTAAAATTTTGTGAAAACCTTAGGACAAACAGAATATACAGATGATAAGATATCCAAAATGTTTTATAAGTTTTATTTAGCCTGTAAAAATTGAAGCGACCATCTTCAATAACGAATTGGTAATTTTTTTTTCATAATAGCATGCTCGAATTCCATTGTGAACGAATTGTTGCAAACCATAGAATGTAATAGATCAGGCTACTAGGCAATCTAAACTCCTGAATACATATAAAAAGTATGCGAAAACTTAACTATGTATATAACGATTTAAAATAAAAAGAGATGCTCTTTAAATATAAACACCATCATCATATAAACATTAAAAAAAATTAAACGTTTATTAATGTTATCACATTAATTTTCTATTGGAAACTGGCTGTAATGTGTGCTAATAATACATTTAAATTTCAAAACAATCGAAATATTTTGCCAAGGCCAGTGTGTGTGAGTAGGTAAAAGGATGCACAGACGGACAAACTGAACAAATAAGCGCTTTTTACATAGCATACTAAAATTTATTAGAGTCTAAATAAAGATGTAGGGGAAGAACGGGTAAAATGGCCAGTGAGGGCAAAGTGCCCATTTGAGTTTTTTTTTTTTTTTTTTTTTTTTTTTTTTTTTTTTTCGATGTATAATACTCCCACCACACAGGAACTGAGCGGAACAGTTCTCACAGAGATTCTGGTAGTAATATGTCTGCGACTTTGAAACGGAAGCCTACATTTTTCTGTTCCGAACTCATTTGTTTGTTTTTTCGCATTTTTGATTTTAGGTCAGTGGTACAATTTCTTGCTTATAACTAAATAATGTGTATTATAATTTGCTGGTAAATTCTAGGCAAGTATAAAATTTTTACCCTGTCACGGACATAAAGAGCAACCCAAACACAGCGGTGGAGTCAAACAGGTAAAACTCCCCCTTCTTATCCTGATTTTATCGATTTGCAGTTAAACAATTATTGTTTAGGATCATATAAGTTCCTAGTTGTGAGGGAAAAGTAATTAGGTAAAATTGCATAATATAAAAATACAATCATCAGTTGCTATAAATAATACATTAAATAAAACCAAAGCGCTGCGTAATTTTTTGAAGAACTCTCAACTTTTTGAAAAAGACTGCACTAGACTTTAAAATTATCAAAATCTAGGAGGTTAAAATCATAAGTGCAGCTTGACTCCTGCATATCGATGAGGGATATAAATAAATACATAACCTCTCAACTCGATGCAAAAATTGATAAATCTACACTAGATAGACATAAATAATGAGGAGAAAGTTACTTGACATTTTACAATTATTTTATTTACAATATACACATGTATTAATAAAAAACAGATTATAGACATTGCAAAGGCTGAAAGCATTAAATTTTGGCAGAAGTTCTTTTACTCAACATATTACTTTAAGACAATTAACTCCTGACTGTAAACAGGCGCTACTGTATTATCTTACAGTACTAACTTTGCATATACATATACAAAAATATAGAGGCTACCTGTGATTCATCGCTTAATGGCTTTGTCATCAGATCTTTCAAAGTCTATCTCCCGAAGCGTGCACATGGGTCTGGATACAATCTCAGTGAGAATAAACACTACAACTTTTCTTTATAGTTCTAGCAGGGTGGAATCATTCCACAATTTTTATCGTAAAAAATATTTTTTTTTTGTCTATCACGACAAGCTTCACTGTCTCAATTCACAAGCCTACTATTTGGCCAACTCGGCATCATTATTTATTTAGACGTCAGGCTTTCCTTTAAGATAGCATCTCTTCATAAGATCCTCCAGATGGAATAATTATAATTCCTTTTTTACTTTTTTTAAGATGGAATGGTACAAGGGGTCCATGCTGTGCAAACGCACCGGCATAATTATTCGCTCTATGCTGTTTGATCAGTGTGAAATAACCTTTTAAATGGTGTGTGTTTGGAAACCCTAAGCCATGCAGATTAGATGCTAGACCACAGTTTTTGTAATGGCGTCATTCTGGGCAAAGTGGCCACAAAGAGATCAGACAATTCTTTTTTCTTTTTTGAAAGGAAGAAGACAGGTCGAGATAATAACTTCTTCAGAGAATGTCTTACTCTCGACATTTGCAGTGTGCATGTCTTCTGCACTGTTAAGAATCTGCATCAAACTGTCCAGCAATTCGACCGTTTTTAAAGATAACGATTACTTGGTCATACTATTAAGTGCATCTGACCACATTACTGACAATATTATGGTCAAAATAAAGTTAAATTACGGTTATGTAGTCGTTTTCTATAAAAACGGCCAAATTGGTGGGAAGGTTTGCTGCAGATTTTTAACAGTGTAGGTGCACCTTGTATTCCTCCATTTGTCACGTTGATACTCATTACTGTTTACTTTATCTTGTAACGATTTAATACTTAAAATATTTCAAAACATAATACTTATTCTTAATGTGTGTTACTTTAATGTGCGTTGATTAAATATACATACTGAATCAATGTGATTTGTTCATTTACCTATGCTGGCCACTTTTCTCAACTTAGGCGGGTAAATGGTCATTTTGTAGTTTTTACTTTAAAGTAGTCTGCACATTTTAAAATAATAATAATAATAATAATGTAAAATAGCAATTGAAGCTAAAGTTATAATAGTTAGTATTGATACTTGTTTCTAGAGTTTTACTGATTAAAAAAGTATCATAAAAATTCATCAAACCTTAGAGTGGCCACTTTACCTTTCCTTTCCCTACATTTATCAAAACGTATATGAAGCACCATTTTTCATAGACAGAAGTAAATCGCACTTCATTGTAAAGTCTTGATTCAGGCATGTCGCAAAATTAAAAAAAAAAAAAAAAAAAAAAAAAAAAAGTTTTTAAATTGCTGTGTAAAAATGTTGAAAACATAATTATGTGTAAAAGGAGCAAGAGCTTTTACGATCACGGATTATATCGTAAATGGCTGGGAAGATTTTCACGAAACTTGTCTCCCATACTAAATCGAGCATGAAAAAATGATTTAGCTAGGCCCCCGAATTCAAGAAAATTCGTTTTGATAGGTTAAAATAAACTCCGCGCTGAAAATTCTGCTTGCTATATATCGAAAAATGCTGATATACGATTTACACGAAACATGCCTCATATGCTAATTCTAGCATGATACAACAATCTAGTTGGATCTCGAATTCAGAAAAGTTGGTGACAGGCTAAAAGAAACTCAGCCGCAAAACTGGTCTCCTATACTAATTCAGGCATGTGAAAACTATCAAGGTAGGTCTCTAATTTGAAAAAATTCGTTCTATATTGCTAGAGCAAGCTCATTATTAAAAATGATGGTGTTAATCGAAAACAATTCCGACGATTTTTATGAAATATGACTTACTCGAATACGAGAAAACCATTCACATTAATCTCGACTCGAAAAAATTGTTTTGATATTTAAGCAATTTTTTTTATATATTTAATGTTCCGTAATTGGAATTTTTGGCAGTAATATTGGTCATTGATGATCAACACGATAAAGAATGATCTCGAAGGCGGCTATTTGCTTCCTTTACTGAATAGAGCACGAGATAACGGCTTATCTCGGTCTCAAATGTGATAAAATTCGTTTTAATTGGCTGAACAAATAAAATTTATTAATTTTTGCAAACGTTGATTTGACGAATTTAAATACTTTCATAAATATTCTGTTACTACGCTAAAATTTTTTGACAGATAACTGCGCTTACTTTTGCTATGTTTAAAACCGCTGCCGTATTTTTACGAATATCCCTATAGTTTGATGCCGTAGTGATACACCCTATTAGCAGCAATTTTAAAAGCAAGAGAATTTTTCAGCCAAACTTGTCATATCGTTGCCGAAAAAGCTCATGTTTACCAGCAACTATTGACATAAACAACGATAGTCGAAGAATAATCACTTTAATTTTTATAAAACAATGTGACTAGCAATCAAGTTATGCCTGACATAATCGCATTCATATTAAAAACGTTTTTTTTTATGAATGACAATCCAAATTTCCTGCTATACTATACAAAGGTTTTTTTTATTATAAGCATTTGTGATTGTAACTTTTAGAAACCATAAATGATATTTTTGTGTAGAAATGAGTAATAAAAACGTGCCTGTACAGTACGAAATATGTAGAAATAAATAATAATTTTTTACGTTTACTCAAATACAGCATGAATTTTGAAAAAACTGCTCAGCGAGGCTCGGTCTACCAGATACTTTAACGGAATCGAGGAATTAAAAATAATAATGGAAAAGAAGAAAAAAATCCACTTTTGTATTTAAAAAAGCATTAAATACACTTTTCGCATACGATATAAAAATGCAGTTTCATTATTTATCAGACATACATCTTAACTGAAAACTACTCTAAGAGTTCTATGTAAACATGCAGGAACTGAAATAGCAATGGATCGATTTATTAAAGGAGGAAATGTGACTGTTTAAACACGTGATATTTAATTTTCAGAAAATGCTTAATCTTTTTTTTAAAGTATGTATAATCAATATTGTTCTAATGGATTTTCGTTGTAGGTAAATATTGAACTTTATCTTGATATCCAATAGAAATCAGAGGTTTCTAATATTCGGATATAATTATTTTTAATGAAAAGTTTTTTTTCCTATTTGATTTCTAAATAGGTTGGCTAACTTCTATGTTACTCGCAATGAGAAATCAAGTAAGGGATAATTAAGAAAAAAAAATCTATGAACTGATATTTTTAAACTACATATCTCGCAATAATTTCGGTTGAAAAAAAAAATAACATTGAAGCGTATTAAAAAAAAACTCTTTAACTTTCAAAAATTACTGTAATTTTTAAAAAATGCACATGATAGTAATTTTTCTTCAATAGAATCATAGTGTTGTCAATCGAAATAACATATAAAATGTATTTGCTGATGATATTTTAGTTTAGTTGACTCTGATATAAAAAGTAAGCGAACGTAATGTGAGTTTTGAATTTCAACTTTTATTAAACTTCACTTAATTTCTTTTTTGAAACACAAACATTTATTATGGGTTTTTTTTTAAGAAAATATACTCAGTATTTGAGTTTTTTTTTTTTTGTGAAATTGAATTTAATGTGCATCTGACTTTGGATAGAGTAGCAATTTCAGACATCTATCTATAAGCCGGGATAAGTATAGTTAGAAGAAGATAAAATGCCAACTTACAAAACAATGTTTTTAGATAGTGTTTTTAAGAGTGTTAAATGTAAAAAATGTTCACTTTGGAATTATCACGATATTCCAAACATTTATAGATTAATAATTTTGACAAGTTATTAAATAGAAGATTAAAATTTATTTGCAACTGTATCTAGGGTAACGATAAATTTTACTTTAATATCAATATTTTAAACAAATTTCTTTTCGTTATATGGTAAATTATATTTTTTTTATGTCATTTAATCAGATGGCATTTAAAATGTTGTTTGTCTTGTTACATGTAATTATCTGAACAATTTCAAATATATAAACTGTTGTTTTTTATTACATAAAATATTCCAAATATGCCTATGCTCATTAGTGTGAACTGAAAACTAATTTTTTTTTCTTTTTTTTATAAAATAAAAGTCTAGACGCAAAATATTTCACTCTATTAAGAAATTGGAAGAAAATATTTTAAAATGTTAAGCTTACTAACCTACTCAATGTGAAAAAAAAAAGAAAAGAAAAAAGAAGAAAGAAAAGAAAAGAAATTTATTTAATCTACAACTAAATAAATCAACGTGTTTGAGTATGTGCGTCAGTAAAAGCGAGAAAAAGAAAGAAAGAGAGAGCAGGATATCAGAAAAAAAGATCATTCCGTGAGAATAATAATAAAAAACATTTTTCGTCTTTCTTTAACTCTTAATGCACTGACGTACTTTTAAATACTATTGAACAAAATTTAACATAAAATTTATTTACTCTGTCTATTAATAAAAATATATTTTTAGTTCCACACAAAATACTCTTCTTGATTAAATTTAGAAAGCATAGAGAAACATTCGAAGCTAATTATTTGCAAAAAGTAGTGATTATCTTAATCATTTACATAGGATAGCATTTCTTTTTTCTAAAAAAATTATATGAAAAGTTTTCAATGCACAAGCCTTTCCATTTACAGTGAGGATCATAATACATTTAAATACATTGTTTTTATAAAATTGTGATATTTCCATAAGAGTATTTTCGGTTAATTAATCTGATTATTCTTGTAAATATTTTACAAAAAAAGAGTTGTAGCTAGCGATTTATTTAATCAGTTTTAATGAAAAAATTATTTAAATTTCACATTATTTTTATTTGAAAAATTCACTATACCATCAGATATTAAAGAAGATAATTATTGGGTTGAAGCAATTTTTTGATAAATAATTCCATAAATAAAAAGCTAATAAGAATTCAATCATATCATAAAATTCCTGAATCAAAATGATCAACATCAACTCGTACAATGTCATCGCTCAACACGGAAATAACATATCCTACTATCGATTGTTTCATAGTACCATCTGTGGTAACAATCGATAGTGCTATGAAGAAGCGATCCTCCCTAAGTGTTGATGTTTTGAAAATAATCATAAAATTTATTTAACATACGAACCATCTTCCTCTTTGAATCCCCATCCAACAACCGTCGCCATTTGTCCAGTAAAGTCGTCATCTAAATCAGGCAAACACGTCGGCCATGAATAACTATCATAGTGTATTGGTTTTTGAAGTTTCAATAGTGCAATATCATTGTTGTAACGTTTTGGTCGATAAAGTTCTGGATGTAGAATGATTTTCTCTAGTGGGTAATCCTTTTCTGTGTGATTAGTTTCTGGCTTGGTCAGGTCGAATTCTCCTGTTCTAACTGTGTACGAATTTTTCGAGTAGCTAGAAAAGAATTATTTTATTAGTTATGCATGAAAAGAAAATGCTTAATAATTTAGCATCTTAAAAAATGGAAATCTTATAACATACGTGTATACTCGATCTATATTACACATGTATGACAAAAATGATTAAATAGATACTTATAGATTAATAAAGCATACATGCAAGGCTTATGATGCGGCTTTATTTTCACTTCAATTTGTAGAAAGAAAAACAATAAAGTTACATTAAAAATATGTCATCTTCACGTCATTTTAGCAAACTTGAAATTTTAATGTGTTATTCTTTGGCTACCAGGCAACCTATATTTAATTTGCAAGACAGGAATTCGGTTGACTAGAAAACAGGGATTCTGCTTTTTCAGAATCTAGTGTCGACCCCGATGAAAAAAATATATTAAATATAGATAGTATAAAACATATTTCAGTTTTAAGATTTAAAATACACGCTTTTATATTTATATAAAATGACGTCATTTACATCCGCTGAAGAATTCCACATTTACGATCCAGTCTTAAAAAACATCTATAGAAAAGTATGCACATGACGTCACTATCGCAGAATAATACACAAACCCAGCAAAAAGCGATGTCATAATTCAAGAAACTCGACAAAAAAATCCGGTATCTAATGATTCATAAGCCTTCATTTGTTTGTAACATTAATATGGATACTGAAAATTAAATATAGTTTATCATAGTTCCCTGTTTTATCAGAAATTATTCATTTATATTTTTTCAAAATTCGGAAAATGCTATTACACCCGGATTAATAATATTGCATTCTTTCAGCTTTTTGATAGGAATTAAGTAAATTGCTGAGAAAAAAAATCACACATATATATTTTAAAATACATTTTTATAACAGACGATATTCTTGGAATAGCACGTATTTTAATTACAATTATTTTTTTCAGTTTTAATGAGAAAATGGCAACAAAAAGATATAATGATATACTATTTCCCCTTTACTTTCTACAGAAAAGGAGTACTTCAGTTGCTACCATTACAGAAATGGCTTTAAAAATTACAAAAAAATTAATATCTCAAAAATAAATTGAGTTGCAGGTTTCAAACAAATTGCATTTAAAAGTATTTTCCCCCCCTAGAACGGTATAAAAATTGAAAATCTACGACGTTTAGAAGTTAAAAAAAATTATAATAGGTATTATCAGTATTTAACCTATACATCTGCTTCATTTTGCGGCTGGCTTATGTAACGTAGTGTTATTTTTAGGGACGACACTTCGATTGTTGCCCGAAAGAAATAGCATATTGGGAGCTAATATAACATTTTTATTTTTATTTGGCTTAAAAGATACTCAGAAACTAGAAATGTGATGGGATTCCATTAATTAAATTCTGTTGTAAATGTTCATAAGGTACAAACATTGCATCATCGCTTGTAAAATCAGTCGCATACATATGATAATTTTATCTTTTTCTTCTAAGAAGATTTTCTTAAGTGCTGAAGTTTCCTTCGACTGATTTCTCTTTTCTTCTTTGAAGTTTTTTATCAACTGTCTCATTTCTCTTTATGTTGTTTTCCTCATGGTCTTTTCAAATACTTCTTTCCCCCTTTTTTTTTCCGTCAGGCTACCATTTCTCACTTTTACTATACTGTTTTAGTGGGGTTTCCCCATCAATAGTAACTTTCGGCTATCCTCTATCAATGTGTTAAGGGTCACAAGACTCTTAAAGTTTAAAAAATTTTCGAAATTTTATTTTTTTAGATGTTAAACTCCTATCTTGTCTGAACATTTAGATATAATTATTTCCTTGAAATTCCCATTAGAACAGAAGTTATGGCTTTAAGAATTATGTTTGCCCAATAGCTGAAGTAGCGTTTCTGAAACTTTGAACTAATTTTTCTCCAAATGACGTTTTTTGGAATAACGCGCAGGATATCTCAAAACCTGAATATTTTTTAATGAAAATTTCAAAATATATGTTTCATGTTACTCTGTATAAACTGAACCTAAACTTTTCTTTTCATTGTTCAAAAAAATATTTTTTTAGGTGCTTGTACGGCTGAAATTTTGAAAATTTTGTATTAGCTAAATATAACTTTGTATTAAAAATATAAAAATGCTTTAAACACAAATTTATTTAGGTTCAGGGTAATTATTATAATCTCAAGTATAATTAGACACATAAAATTTCATTCTAGTTGCAAAATTTACTTTGTAATCGTGCGCGTAAGCTGTTATACCAATTTTCTGCTCGTCAAATGTCTGACAGTTTGGAGCTCCCTATAAATACTAATTCTGTATCTTTCAATTTTTTAAATACACGAAATGAAAGAGCATATTTATATCTTTCATAAAAAAAATTGTGTTTGAAAATCATATACATTTTAAGATATTAAATTTTGAAAATGGCCTCTTTTTTTTTTTTTTTTTTTTTTCATTTTTTCCAATTTTAAGAGTTCTGAGACCCTTAAAGATATTTCTTTTGATTTTTCC
Organism: Maratus speciosus; assembly: GCA_963932465.1. Lineage (NCBI taxonomy): Eukaryota > Metazoa > Arthropoda > Arachnida > Araneae > Salticidae > Maratus > Maratus speciosus. Next base: position 473,761,061 of record OZ010789.1, read on the forward strand.
ACTAATATTCTTACAACAAATTAGGAGATTTAAAATTCTTATAATTTTACTTGTCCCGCATATTCTTTTATCAATTTCCATATCAGATGTTTCGTTATTCTTTACTATTGAATCCATATGAATTTGAATGCCTGTATTATTATTATTTTTTTATCTTCAATTATAATAAAATCTTCTGTGCTATTGACAGATATTCTGTTTCATTGCAGTTTATTTCTAATCCCCATTTTTTCATATATTCGGAGCTGCCACTGGCCTGTTTTTTAAATACCAGTACTTCTGAAGAAAATCTTTCGTGCTAAGTTTTTACAACATTTGCAACATGAATTATATTCCGAGTAGGTGTCTATAAATTTTTTAAGAAAACATCTAAAAAAGAAGATTTTTATTAGAAAAAAGTGGTATTCAAAAAACTGACCGAGAAGAAGGCCTTTATATTTCACGATTTCCAATATCAAATGTTTCCTATTTTCAAAATTTTCAGAAAAAAAATAACGTAGTTGTCTGCAAAAATATATATAATTTCTTTCCAGAAAATGAATAAAAGTAATTTTTTTCCAAGTGAGAAGGTTAGCAATTAATGCGCATTTAAATAAATTAAAAGTTTTGCATAAAATTTTAAAAGAAATATTAGGAGAGAAAACTTACAAGCTTACGTACAGTCGTGAAAAAAAAAAAAAAAAAGCAAACACCCTCTACTAACTCCTCAACAAATTATCGTAGAAGAAAGTTACTGGCACCGAACGATTGGAAATAAAGTCTACTTTTAAATGATGTATATAAAACTGGCTTAGGGGGCCATCTACGTATTAAAACGAACCCAAACTTCCTTTTTTTCAACGGCAATACCCAATTTTAACAAGATATTTCAAATCGTCGGTTCAAACTAATGCCTAGACACCAAATTTCAAGTCATTTGAATGATAAGTTTTCCAAATATAAACATTCAAAATTTAGTGCTTCTATTGTTAAATTACATTTTCATATTTTTATTAATATCTCCTGAAATTATACTCCTAATGTGCTAATTTTTTATGTAACAATAATACTAAAATACCCAATCATAAATACGTTGAGTTCGCAATTTTTATAATTTTATGATATGAATTATGAAATTAATATTAAAAAAATTATGAATTCCAATCTGTAATTTTTTTTATGTATTTAGATTTATTAAGTCCTGCTTTATGGAAATAAAAAATTTCACATTTTTCTTCCAAATAGTTTTCAAAATATGCTTAAAAAACGCAAAATGATGGTTTAAGATGGTCTATATTAGAAGTGACTAGATATTTTGAAATTTCTTATGCTATCCTATAATCTAGTAGTCTTCAATGACTGCTTGAGTGGCGCTTAAGTTGCCTTGATCAAGAATTGGGCTCTCTCGGTCAACAATCGAGTACCGAACTTCAATTTGGATACAACCCCTAAAATACGCTCGTTTTAAAATAATTAATTTCTCCGAAATTTATCGTACGAATTGCATAAAAATCTGTTTTTAGGCTAATTGAAGTGTGTAGAGTTCATTTATGCTGTCAGAATTGTGTACTGCTATTGAAAAAAGCGAAGTTATGGTTCGTTTTAAAATGTAGATGGCCCCCTAAGCAAATTTTATATACATCATTTAAAAGTAGACTTTATTACAAATCGTGTGGGATCAGAAACTTTCCTCTACAATAATTTTTTGCGGAGTTAGTAAGAGGTGTATTTAGTACTTGTACTGAGACAAACAAGCAAATATGTGCAGTTAGTCAGAAAACATTTTTTCTGCATTTTAAAAATAATTAATAGCAAAAATTAAAAAAAAAAAACTTTTCTTTACTTCATATTAAAAGTTTTCATTTTCTTAAACTTATTGTTGCTATTTTGGAAAAAAATTTCAAAATTATCCGTTTACTATGAAAAAACTTCTTAACTATTCAGGAAAAGTTTAGAATTTCTTTTTCATTTTTTTCTAGCTTCAAATACTTTGTCGTCATATCATCGAATTAAATTTTTATGCAGAATTTTCTCTTGGATAAAACACCAGATGCGATTATTTTTTTCCGTAAAAATTAGCATTTAAATTAAAACTATTACATCTAAGAACATTTTAACGAAATTGAAGCATACTATAAAAAGCAAAAACTATATTACTTAATAAAGAGTTTGATTAATAATTCCATGTGCAAAAAATTGTAAAAAAAAGTATATATGCCTAATTTATTAAAAAAGGAATATCGGTTTATGGGGCATTCTCACAATCTTTTGAATTTTAAGTCCCTGAATAATAATTTTTATTTCAGTACATATTCTTGTGATTTTTTTATTTCATATACTGGGGAACATCCCATTGCGTGCTGCATAACAATATTAACGAGATAAATAAGTTTTGGGCGATGTTGGGGGTCCATATATCCATGAAAATCCTATACCGTCCCGTGTCCCTGATGCTGATTTTAGGTAGCTTTCTTTACAAAAAAGCTACCTATTGCAGCCGTTCGGAGGAAAGCGATTTCAAAAAATTTTGGTATATTTTCATCGATCATGACCCCCAGACCCCGAAACCACCCTCCGTTCAAAATTGATATATATATATATATATATATATATATATATATATATATCTGACCTATGTCACACTGTAACTCCCGTAATTATGAACCGATTTCGATGTAATTCGGTGTGTACATAGTACATACCAATGTCTCGACCGAGTTCGTTGGCCAGCTTCATCCGCCGTTTTGTTTCAAAATGGCGGCCATTTAAAATTTTAAAAAAAATTTAAAACTTGAAATGTGGTACCAAAAAATTATAAATGGAAAAATATTTTTTTCTTATGTATTTGACCTTTATACAAAGATTCCGGAGCAGTTTTTGTTTCGTCTATATCTTAAAAAATGGCTGAGTTATAGCATTTTGAATTTCTAGCGTGGCTGACATTTTGAAACGTCCTGAATTTTGTCACGCGATAAAAGGCGTATTTATGAACCGATTTGGATGTAATTCGGTGTGTACATAGTACATACCAATCTCTCGACCGAGTTCGTTGGCCAGCTTCATCCGCCATTTTGTTTCAAAATGGCGGCCATTTAAATTTTTTTTAAAAATTTAAAATTTGAAATGTGGTACCAAAAAATTGAAAATGGAAAAATATTTTTTTCTTATGTATTTGACCTTTATACAAAGATTTCGGAGCAGTTTTTGTTTCGTCTATATCTTAAAAAATGGCTGAGTTATAGCATTTTGAATTTCTAGCGTGGCTGACATTTTGAAGCGTCCTGAATTTTGTCACGCGATAAAAGGCGTATTTATGAACCGATTTGGATGTAACTTCGTTTATACATAGTACATACCAATGTCTCGACCGTGTTCGTTGGCCAGATTCACTCGCCATCTTGTTTAAAAATGGCGGCCATTTAAATTTTTAAGAAAAATTTAAATTTGAAATGTGGTACCAAAAATTGAAAATTGAAAAAATATTTTCTTCTTATGTGTTTGACCTTGATAAAAAGATTCGGGAGCAGTTTTTGTTTCGTCTATATCTTAAGAAATGACTGAGTTATAGCATTTTGAATTTCTAGCGTGGCTGACATTTTGAAGCGTCCTGAATTTTGTCACGCGATAAAAGGCGTATTTATGGACCGACTTGGATGTACCTTGGTGTGTACATAGTACATACAAATATCTCGACCGAGTTCGTTGGCCAGCTTCATCCGCCATCTTGTTTCAAAATGGCGGCCATTTAAAAAAATTAAAAAATAAAAAAATTTAAATGAGATACCAAAAAATTGGAAAATGAAAAAGATTTTTTTTGTATGTGTTTGACCTTAATACAAAGATTCCGGAACAGTTTTTCTTTCGTCTATATCTTAAAAAAAAATGGCTGAGTAATAGCATTTTGAATTTCTCTTGTGGCTGATATTTTAAAACGACCTGATTTTTGTCACGCGATAACAGGGGTATTTATGAACCTATTTGGATGTAACTTGGTCTGTACATAGTACATACCAATGTCTCGACCGAGTTCGTTGGCCAGCTTCATTCGCCATCTTGTTTCAAAAGGGTTGCCATTTAAAAAAAATTAAATTTAAAATTCAAAATGAGGTATTAAAAAATTGGAAAATGAAAAAGATTTTTTTTATGTGTTTGGCCTTGATACAAAGATTCCGGAGCAGTTTTTGTTTCTGAAAATTTGTTCTTTTGTTGATATCTTAAAAAATGGTTGATTTATAGCACTTTGAATTTCTAGCATGGCTAACATTTTGAAACGATCTTGTATTTGTCCCGCGATAATACACGTATTCGCCTATTTCGATGTAAGAAGGCATGTGGATCGTATACATCAACACCTCGACCAAGTTCGCTGGCCAGATTCATCAGCCATCTTGCTTCAAAATGGTTTATTAAATTAAAATGGCCATTAAATTAAAATATATATATATATTTAAAGTGAGGTGCAAAAAAATTAGAATTTGAAAATTTTTCTTTCTTAAGTATTTGATCTTGATATAAGGATTCAGGAGCATTTTTTGTTTGTCTTTACCTTAAAAAATGGCTCAGATATAACAGTTTCAATTTCTATTGTGTGTGACATTTTGAAAAATCTGATTTTTTGCATGCGACAGCACTCCTATATATTAACCGATTCCGATGTGAGTGAACATGTGCACAGCAATTACTAAGGTCTCGACCAAGTTCACTGGTTAGCCTCATCCACCATGTTGTTTTAAAATGACAGGTACTTTAAGAAATTGCCGAATTTGGCAGCCAAATATAAGTTACTTTAAAGAAAAGCAGCTTGGACAAAGCTGACTAATTTCGCGAAATTCTCATTCATTATATTGATAAAAATTAGTATTGAATCTCCTATATCCGGTTTCCACTAAATTGAGCTTCGTGTGTTTGCATGATATAAGTTGGCTTTATTAAAATAAGGATTATGAAAGCTACCTCTTCCTCCCGGCACTGGCCGGAAGGACTTTTTAAGTTTGGAGCCATCTGTATCAAATTCTTTCAATAAAAGTAATTCGATGTAATTTTTTTTTCGAAACTGGGACTATTGTTTTATATAAATATGTAGCAAAAAATTAACCTGCACACATTTTTAAGGTTGTTATTATTTTTTTTAACTTTGTCCCTGGATTTTAAATTCCTTACCGTCCCTCTTGCTAAACTTATACAGAAAATCACTTCAGATGCAGCCACAGATTTTTTTTTTCAAGTTTTTTCTCATGCAGAAGTATGCTAGAGAAAGAATGTTTAAAATTCTTTGACAGGAAATTTACTTCATAATTTAAATCAGCATTTAAATATCAATTTCAAGCATCGTGACTTTATTGGTAGTCTTACCGTCCCGAAGGTCTATTCCTGCACTTTTCGAGGTAATTTTTTTTTTTTTTTTTTTTTTTTTTTTTTGGCTTTTTGAAAAGTAAAGATACAACGCAGACGATAGGGGGAAAAAGTTTTAATGCGCACGTTGGCAACACAGATTTTAACCTTGAACCCTTGACTTTTCCCTCGCAGTCATTCGTTAATTCTATGGTTATCCTGCTTCGTGTAACAAATGCTTAGAATGGCTGCGTCAATTGAAAATCCCGCCAAATGTGAAGTTCGATCCGTCATGCGTTTTCTTCATGCAAAAGGGAAGCGTCCAGCGGAAATTCCCAAAGAAATTGTTTCTGTCTATGGGAACATTATGAATCAACAAAATGTAACGAAATGGTGTTATGCTTTCTCTAGTGGTAGAACCAATGTTCTTGAAGAACCCAGAACAGGTAGACCATCTGTGATCTGTGATGCCCTTCTTCAAATAACGGCGGAAGTGATTCGAGCAAATAAGCGTCTCGTAATGAAAGAGTTGCATAAAATCTTACCTGAAGTGTCTATGAGAACTCTTTATGAAGCTGTGACTGTGACTTTAGGGTACCGTAAGTTGTGTGCACACTGGGTTTCGAAAATATTAACGGAAGAACGCGAAAAGAAGAGGATGGGCTACGCGCTCGACTTCCTCACGCACTATACACTCAAAAAATTCAAGTGGGAAGTCTTAAACCATCCACCATACAGTCCGGAACTTGCACCCATTGACTTCCACTTATTCCTTTACCTGAAGAGACACCTTGCAGGGCAAAACTTCCACGACGATGATGAGGTCAAAATTGAAGTTGACATGTGGTTTCGACAACAGGCGGCAAATTTCTATGACAACGGGATACAGAAGCTTGTACCCAGACTAGACAAATGCTTGGACAACGGTGACAATTATGTTGAAAAATATGGTATGTAGCTGTAAATTATTTGTAATAAACATTTTATCAAATAGGATTTTTTTGAGTGTGTATGCGACATTGTATCTTTACTTTTTGAAAAGCCCTCGTATTTAATTCAATGTAAATAACTGTTTCTGAAAATCAATGAACATTGTGGCTATCAGCTAGTCTTAACATGATTTGCATAAAAATATGTGGTAATTTTCATTACCGTCCCATCCTTACCATCCCTTTTTTTCCCCGTTACCGTCCCTTTTTTTCCTATACCTTCGCCCTTCCCTTTTTTTTTAACCTTAACATCCCTTCTTTAACATTCCTTTAAGACAATGTTGTACCAAAATTTTGTACTAAAAATGCTACATTGTTATTATTTCTTATTTGAATGTCCTGTGGGTACTATGCAAATTCATTATAAGTAAAAATTTAGAAGAAAGTAAAAAGTTTTAGTTGAAAAATGGTAAAGAAAATTAAACTCGCAAGTTTAACTTAAAGCTCAGTTAAATAAAAAAAATTTTCGCTGCTGACCAGTTTTCCTTTATTTTGAATCATTAAAGCATTCGTCTATCAGATTAAAATGTTATTTTAGAAAGTTTAATTTCACCAGATTTTTATTCCTGAAAATCAAAAGATTGTGAGAATGCTCAATATACTGAATTCTAAAACATATTTTTAAGATTGTTTTGTGTTAAGAGTGGTGTTTCAGGTGTCCCGATTTTCAGGGGTTTCAAAACCCGTCCCTCAGAACCACTCTGCGAGACGCCAAAAGTCCCGATTTTTCATAACGCACAAATTATTATAAATTTCTTTTAGCATCATGCTATGTATTCTGTATAGACTGGAACTTAATATCGTAAAACTTGTGAAAATAAAACCTGTCTATAACGGAAAACTTTTATGATTCCCGAAGGGAATACCACTATGATGGAATATCTTTTCGGTTCCTAGCTATTCTATTTTAAAGTACTTGTTCAGTAAAACCTGTGAAACCTGACCGGATACACTGGAATCCTGTCAAATGTAAAAATTTCATAGTTCTTACGGTAGGAATACCATGCAACTATAACAGCTCAAACAGAAATCTCCCCAAACGGAATTTTGTTTCGGTACAGAACGATTTACTGTACAGATTATTGTGTTTATTTACTACAGTAAAAGCTACTCAGACGGAATCTCAAATAACAAGAATAGGATTCCGTTTTAGATAAATTTCCGCCTTAGCAGGTATAATTGCATGCTATTTCTTCCGTAATGACAATAATTTTTTTTTTTACGTTTAAGACAGAATTCCGTTAAAGAAAGGTTCTAGTTTGATAGGATTTACTGTATTTTTATGCTCGGATTTAGAAGTTGTTGTCCCGCTTTTTTTGTCCCCCTGTCCTGCATTTTGTGATTGTGCACCTGGCACACTAGTTAAGACTCCACACTAGTCACGGGAAGAAACGAAAATGCTAATGTTAAGTCTATGGGAACATTATTTTCAAATATCTATCTAGCTTGTATTTTATTTTTATTATTTTTTTTTTCATAAGATAGTTGAGGTCTATCTCTGATCGGGTTAGTTTTTACTTTTTAGATTTTCGTTATAGTTTTTTAAATATTAGGATAGTTTCAATTTCAGAACCGGCTCCAACCGGTTTCGAAAATGATATATATATATTTTTTAATCTGTAACCAAAATTGAAAATGAAAAAACTAGCCCAGTTATAAATCATCCTCAGCTATCTTATGTAAAGAAAATCATTCAAAAATATTAAAATCCAAGCGAGAAATTTGAAAACAACGCCCCCATAGGATTAACATTAGCGTTCTCGTTTCTTCGCGTGACTAGAATAGGCTCTTAAGAGAGTCCTAATCAAATACCACTTAATTTAAATTTATTTATATTATATATATATATAGATAGATAGATAGATAGATAGATAGATAGATAGATAGATTTATTTTTGGGGGGACGGCGGGGGAGACATGGAAAAAAATCTCTTTTCAAATTTTCGTAAGTGGCTACTTACATTTTAAAATAAACGCAGACTTTAACATTTCAAATACGAACACCTAATTCTGACGCTAGAATACTGATTTAACCCTCAAACTAGCCTAGGTATAAATTTTTGCTATGTTTCAAGGATTAGTTCTTGAGATATTCGATGTTAAAATTTGGGCTAATTTCAAGAGTCGTTCTAAAGTGAAATCCATTATTACAGATTTGGTAAAAAATCGTATGTATGCTTTTTAACAGGAAATGTCATTTTAAAACAAAAACATATCCGTGAGCAACGGTGACATAATATAGGCTGTGACATCACCTGACAAGTAAATGTAGCTTTTACTACAATTTTTTAACTTCTAAACATCGCACAAATTCCATTTTTACACCGTCGAATAGAAAAAAAAAATTATTTTAAACGCATTTCTTTTTAAATCTTTAACACAATTTACTGATTTTTTATGATTTTTAAAATAACTTTCAATCATAAAATTTTATAGCGTGCAACACAATTCCCTTTTGCACTTAAAACAATATATAAATAATTCAGTATATGGTTACGGCTAATATTTCATAACGAAATTAAAACTTCAGTAAATAAAATAATATGAATAAAACAGAAAATTAATAAACATGTAATCCAACTACGCGCTTAAGCCACTGAAATTACCAGAATAAAAACGGTCAAGTGCGAGTATTACTCGCTCTCAGAGGGTTCCGTACAGTAATATATGAATTAGTAAGTGTATTATTTAAAAAAAATAATAACCGTTGTTAAAAGAATACTAAGACTTTGTAAAAACTATACAACGTAGGGTTGGGTATGGTTGTATATACTAGAAAAATATAAATGGATGTACCATGAAAGTTAGAGATATGGAACCTAAAATATATATCAAATATAGCTATTCCGTATAACTCTTTTTTAAATCTTATCCTAATCTATTTAAAATGAACTTAATTCGGGGCTGAAAATAAAAGTAGTGCATATTTAAACTTCATTTGACATTTCATAAACCTAAATTCAGCATAGTAATAACTTTTCTTTTTACAGTGTACCTAAAGCAAAACCTTTGTTCAAAATTTAAACTTAGCATTGTGCTAAGTGCGCTTCGAAAGGACGTCGCAAAATTGCAACGCCGCTTTGGTCAATGCCACATGTTTTCCATATAGGTTTTTAGTTAACCTTTAAAGACACGGTAGGTGTATTGAGAGCCACTCAATGCAAACTAGTCGCGAATCCCATAGTATTTATGTGATTAATTCTAATTAAATTAGTCTTTTTTGTAACAATTTGGCTTTTATTGGTTTTATACTGCTACTGGGCATTGCATTACACAAATTTATCCTTAAAATTTGTTATCTAGGCTTTAAAAGCCGGTAGAGCATAGAGTACGCTACATCTATCATTATGTATGCCCAAACCATCCGTGTCTTTAAGGGTTAATATCTCGGCTAATTACTGACGATTTTTTTCGAAAATCATGATCAACAATGACTTTATACTTCTGCTACGATAGGTACCTCCAGCGCTGCTCAACACTTTTGCGGAATGCCCGTAAATCGAAATTTGTGTGTAACGGAAAAATGCGATTTTCTCAACAACTATGTGACTTCGGGTAATCACAATAATTTTCCTGAAAGGTTTAAATTAACGTCTACTACCTCTAATTTTTTCGTAATTTTAGTTTCAGAAGATTCGAAATTAGATGGGGGGGGGGGGCATATTTTTGCACTACATTTTCGACCATAACTTTGAAAATATCATACCTAAAATTAAATTAAATATATTTTTGAGTTCAGCGTAACGAAGGCTTTCACACGATATACAAAGAAAAGATTTTTTTTCCCAAGCAACTTAATCAGCCCCTCTACATTTTTCCTAAATATATTTATTAATATATATTAAGCTGTAAATATTTGGGTCAACAGTTTTTATTACTTCCCCCAATTTGAACTTTCCATCTTCCATAGTTTACGAGTAAAAGGATTGTGACAGACGGACAAACAGACAGAGGAGTGATCTTATAATGGTACCGTTTTTACTTTTTAAGTACGGAACCCTAAAAAAGGATGCTGGAAGTAACGATCTTTATTTTTATCAATTAACGTATTATATTGGTTGTTTTTTCAAGCATAATAGAAAAACTATTTGATGGAAAGAGTTGAAATTTTATAATATTAAAAATCACTGGAAATCGTTTTCTGTTAAAAAATTTTTAGATAATAATTCATATATTATTTTATTAATTTGAAATTCGCATTTCATAATACAAAATTATAGAAATTACAAAAATAAGATATTTATGTTTGGACTCTTAAGTAGTATGGTCATGCGAGAAACAACATGATAATACTATTATTTTAGAAGATATGAATAAAAGTAAATAAATTTGATTTAACATTAGAGTGTCAAAACTTTGACTAACTCTAATTCCAAAACATTTTTTTTGGGGGGGGGGGGGTGGGTGGGGGTGTGGGGGGCCCTCTGTCCAATGGTTAGCATGTTGGCCAAAAAATAAAGAGCTTGGGCCAAAGTTCCTGGAATCAATATCAGGACAGTCTGGCGGGATAACTGTGCAAGGTTTTCAGGGTTTCTCTTGTACGAGAGCAATCATTCGAATCACGTTCCCTTCAAAAGTCCTCCCTGAAGGCATATTTTTCTTACAGCGATATACCAAAACTGGCCGACGCTTAACAAAATCTTTCCCTGATTCTTAATCTGAAATTTTGTATCTGAGCATAAATTTGACCTTTAGGTATCCACACACTTTCGGAGGTAATTTTTTGAATTTATTGAAGTTTTCACTTTATACCAATTTTTTATGATGACATTTAAGATAAAACTTTAAAAAATATCTAAATAGTTCAACAATTACACTGAAATAATTTTTTAAAAGCGAAAAATAGTCAAAATTATGTGAAAGATTGACATTTCATAAAAATATGATAGCTGAAAAACAAATCAATGTTTTGGCATTTTGTGAATTTCATAATAAAGAGACCGACTTCCTCTAGGACATAGACTATTCCCATTATAATAGCATCTATATCTCAGACGCTGTGGCAGTTGAAATATTGATGTAATGAAAGTTCGTTGTAACTTTGTCACGTATACCACTGTCAATATAAAACTAATTAATATATTACCATGAGTGTAGTCCAATCCCTCAATAAATATTTGTAAAAGAACTACACAAAATGTTCATGCATTTCAGGCATAATTTTTTGCTATAGGGCGTTTTGCGTACAGTAAGAATTTGAAAAAATTCATTTTGAGAAAAAGCAAGAAATAGCTTTTGAATTAATTTAAAAAGTTATAATAGCGGCGACTTTTCACGGATGTAACTCTGGTTCTAATTAAGATACATATATAAGCATAATTCGGCAGTTAAAAGATTCGATTTTAATATTATTGCAAAAACGAAAAATCGATTTTTTGATCGAAAATGACGTTTCAGAGGTGTGCGGATACCTCAAGTTAAAAATATTTTGTCAAAATAAGATGTTGCTAATAAAAATTTAAAAATTAACAACGTTTTTAATATATAGAAGGATTCAAACCATAATACAGGATAACATTTAGTAGTACACTTATTAGCAATCTGTGGCAGAATTCGCGTGTGTGTGTAGGGGGCGGAGGTGCTTTTTCCCACATGAGTGTACATTCTCTAGCTGGCTGACTTAAGTCACCGCAAATTTTGTATTTTTAAGAAATCAGAAGCGATTTTCATGCCATCGAAAGATGCGATGTTGTAATTAGCAACATGGGTATACTCCATCTCTCAGCCCCTTTCTCTCTCTCTTTTTTTGTACGTTTTTACAAATATATATGTATACTTTCCGATGCCTTTAAATAAATAAATGAATATGTTAGAAATTGTTTAAAATTTTTAAATTGTTAAAAGCGTTTTGAGTATGCTTTCTATATCATTAAAATTTGTTTAATAATAAGCTGTAACCATTCATTGAAAGTGTTTATAGATAAACATATGAAGTATATGCAAAAATTATAATTTATAAATATAAATAATAGGCGGGCATAAAGCAACCGAATTGAACTTAAAAAGTTGATTTTATTTAATATATATATATATATATATATATATATATATATATATATATAAAACAACCATATTGCTTATATCATTGAATTCTGTGCCTTTGAAAACGTAATTCAATATATAAGCTTTTCCATTATTTGTCGGTGTGCACTTTCTTCTTTTTTCTTCCATAATAATTCTTATAATAAATTATTTGGCACTTTTTTTATACTTAAAGCTTTAATTCATAATATTACGGTTTTTGATAGTGGTAGGTTATGTTTAATTAATGGTTATATATATATATATATATATATATATATATATATATATATATATACATTGTTATATTGTTAAGATAACTAAATCTGTCTTAAAAATCAGGTAATGAAAATTTTCCATTTGTTCTTGATTATAGAAGAACTTGTCTTTCATCATCTAAAACTTGTTAAATTTTGATTGTTAAATTATTTTAATAACAAAATTAACAAAAGAGGCTGACAAAATTAATAATTATATTTTGTGTAATTCAATGTTATAATTTCAGAAGAAAATGCATCATTTTTATACATGAAGTAGCATCACAATTATTAAATATATAAATTTTATATTTAATAAACAACATGGCATAATTTAATATCAGTACATAATTTAATGTCATCGGCCGCTTGTCGGTAGGTATATATGGTATATTAATTTTTTTTTTAAAAATGTGAGCACTATAGAAAATTTAAATGAAAAAAAAATCAATACAAATTAGATATACAGGATATCTGAAAAGTAACTTTTCATTTTTTTAATTTCTTTAAAATCAACAAACAAATGAATGAAAAAATTCTTTTTACTTTTCATTATAAGTAACATTTTTTGTTATATATGTGTTAGTTTTCTAATGAATTAAAAACTAGATGGTACTAATTCCCAATTGGTGCAAATACCCATTTTGGAAAAAAAAAAATCCAAAATGGGTATTTAACAGGGCCCAAAATAGATACACAGTGGTTACCAAAACAGGTATATGGACCCAAATTGGGTAACCTCATACCTAAGAATCTTTCTATCCAATTCGAGTATTTTTCTACCCGTTTTAGGTCTTATTTTTTTCTGTGCACTTACCTGGTAACACAGTGTCCTGCCGTAAGAACCCAAAGTTTCTTCAGAATGACACCACCACAATGATGTTGTCCAAACGTTTTTCCACCCAATCGAATAGAAACCTGAAAATAACGGAAAATGTATGTCAGTAGTTTTGATTTATACTTACCTTTAAGCATGTCAAATACATTGCTTGTAGTTTTTTAAATATTTTTTTATCTGCATTTATTTTTTTCATATTGTTTCCTGTACCTTTTTTTCAGAAATTTATGAGATCTAGAAAACTTCTATAATATCAGAACCCGGATAATATTATCTTAGTTAAATCGAAATTTCAGATCGAAAGAACTTTTTTAAATTCCCTGTAAATCGCAACGTTTTTAACCCTCTACTAAGAAATACAGCAGAATTTTACTAACGCCAATAGCGAAATTTTATACCAAAAGATTATCACTAAAAGAAACCTCAATTGGAAATGTGGAATTTTAGACTGAAATGTCAATTTCTTCTGAAGAGAAATTCATATATAAGTATCAAAATAATCGATCGACTAAAAAAACAATAACAAAAACAAAATGCAGTTGAATCTAATGGCCACGAAGAAATCATTATCGGAAAGAAAACTTCGAATGATATCACGACATTTTTAACCCGCTACTGAGATATACAGCAGAATTTTATTAACGCCAATAATGAAACTTTATGCCAAATTATTATCACTAAAAGAAACCTCCTTCAAAATGCGGAATTGTATACTGAAATGTCAATCTCATCTGAAGAGGGATTTATATATAAGTATCGAAATAATCGATCGAGTAAAAAACAAGAACAAAAACAAAAAGCAGTTGAAGCTAATGACTACGAAGAAATTATTACAGGAAAGAAAACTTCGAATGACATCACTACAGAAAGTTTCACAAACTTAAAATGTATCTTGAAAAATTTCCTAACAATAGCTTTAACTCATATTGAAAAATTCGTTGAAAATGCCATGTAACAAATTCTAAAAGACAGATTTAACTGAATGCTTACTGTATTACTTCTAAACATTTATAAATTTACAGTAACAACATTTAGTTTAAAAGAAACAAACATGTATAATTTTTAATGTCAACTAAATAATTTATACAAATTTTTGCTATGCATAAAATGCCGTAGTAAATTCTACACTAATGGAAAACAGGTCACGCTTACAATTATTTCGATTACTATGCTTTAATAATATACATTATATAATATACCTTAATATTAATAATATACCTTAAAACATAATTAAAGATAATAATTATTTTTAAAGCTATTATGGAAATTAAATAGCTATATTAATTTTCATAATTTGCTAGTGTACATTGTTGTATGTATTACAAGCGCCCCATTAACAAAGATTAACTAAATTTCTTAAAGTTATTAATTTTGTAAAGAGGTCGTTTATAATGAAATCGTAATTTAAGGCAATTTCCATGTGTAACGAACAATTTTCTTACTCTATTCGGCTTCGTTATAAAGGGATTGCATTGCATTTAATAATATAAAAAAAATAGATAATTTTTATGTTAACGATCTTTTTAAAAGTTTTAATATATTATAATTATTTCATTTTCTAGCAGTATACAGTGTGTCCACGTATAACCTGACCGACCATTATGTTCGCAACCGTTGGTCATAGATGCATACTTCCAATTACAAAAATGGTTGAAATAAGGTAAAGAATTGTAAAGCGATTTGGGTCAAGAAAAACATTTATTAAAAAATTACGAAATTTAAATTTTTATACGGTCCCCCGGTCCTATAAGTGATATTTACTAAAAATTTACTGTGACACTAACAAGTAAGACAAAAAAAGTCCCATTCATCTAACATTAAAATTGACCGAGTTATGAAACTTTGAAATGCGTGACTTATACCACTTTTTTGCATATCAAAACAGATGATTTCGACCATGCCTTCAGAGGTCGTGCATAAAGTACTTAAACTTATTTCAAGGTATCTGCGCTTTGAAAGAAATCGTACAAATATTACGATTAACTTTTAATAGTTAAGTTTCAGATTAGTTACAATAATTGCATTTTAACATATGTTTTATTTTGTAAGGATTTGAGGCTATGATTTCTTTTAATTAAAATTATGTTATTTTCATAAGGTTTTATTTAACTTGCAATGATCGTCTTTCAAGTTTAAAATTTGTACTCGAACTTTAACTTACTTTCAAATGGCCGATCGAAGTTAAATTTTACATACTGACTTAAATCCGATGACAATGCAATATTATTATGATTTTCGACTCTTACCATCTTATACATACTTATATTAGAGGCTAACACAAAAAAAAAAAAATGCTGATAGATTAACGTCAAGAAGTATAAGAAAGAGTTTTAGATTAGATAACATAAACCTGCGATGGTTGTGTTTTTTAACTTTTATAATTACATTTTATGTATCTTTCAACGCTGAATCAAAAAATTACCTTCACTTTTAACCATCATGTCAAGATTTTTCGCAAATCGTAAATTTCAAGGTTAAAAAATAGCGAAAAATCTGATACTATAAAATAGATGTAAGACTTTTTTATTCAGTTTAATTTTAATTCAATAATTTATTAGATTTTTTGGCTTATACTGGGTTTCTTACAGCTAAACAGCTCGGGGGTTCGATGAGGTTGGGAGGAGAGGGGGGATCAATTTTAACTTTTAGCTTTTTAACTTTGAAATTTGCCATTTGAGAAAATTCCTGACGTGATGGATTAAAATGAAGGTCATTTTCGGATTCAGTGCTAAAAAAATACAAAAGAATCAATTTTCAAAAGCTAAAAAACATCCCACAACCCAAAATTTGAAAGACAGTGTAATCTAACAGCATTTTAAAATATGTATCATTTTATAAAGAATTGAGGCTGTTGTTTTTCATCCTTTTATTTAACAAAAAATCTGTTATTTTTATCATCTTATAATGTTCA
Organism: Maratus speciosus; assembly: GCA_963932465.1. Classification (NCBI taxonomy): domain Eukaryota; kingdom Metazoa; phylum Arthropoda; class Arachnida; order Araneae; family Salticidae; genus Maratus; species Maratus speciosus. The sequence goes on from OZ010789.1 coordinate 473,777,387, forward strand.
GTACAAATTGTACATTTTGCGGTAATATGTCAGAATGATTAAAGATTTCAAATTTATATTGCAATGCTAATTTTACTCTCAACCATTTCTTTAATATATCTGACGAAATTATATTTATACTAAATTTGTGAATGACCCCTAATATGCAGCAAAATATATACTTCATCTTTAAACAGCTATTACTCGGTCAATTTTAATCGTAGAATAACGGGACTTTTTTTGCCTTACTTGCCAGTGTAACAGGGAAATTTTACTAAATATAACTTATAGGACCGGGGGTCCGTATAAAAATTTAGATTCCGTAATTCTTCACTAAATTGTTTTTTCGCTTCAAACTTTTTTTATCTTTACCCTGCACCTAATTTTGACCATTTTTGTAATTGGAAGTATGCATCTAGGACCAACGGTTGCGAAAATAAAGGTCGGTCAGGTTATACGTGGACACACTGTATAATAAATATTAATAAAAATTCCTTCTACAAGGTATATTAACTTTTGCCTTCTTTCAGGAATCTAATCAGGAAATATCTCCTTTCATAATATTTAAAAATAAAGTAAAAACTTTGAATATTTTTCAAGATAATTATAGATTTTCTAGCTTTTATATGACGTTATTTTGTTTTCTTTGTAGCACTTTGTAAACATATCACAATGTTTGTACTTGTTGCAAGCCACATACATGCAGCTAAGCTCACAAAATTTAGAAAAACGGTTAAGATACATGCAATATTTAAACATTATTTAAAATTCATATTTATACATGCACTAGCAGAACTACCCGGCTTCGCCCGTGTCAATTATAAGGAGACTAAAATAAATTAAAACGAAATAATACGGCAATCACAATAACTGAAATTTGTGCATTCCCATCCACAAATCGTTAAAAAGACAATCAGAAAACATGACGTTATTTTCTCAACCATAGTAAAATCCCTGAGCTTTAATAACAGAATGCGCGTTTTATTTGGTGGGTATAAGGGAAAAATGTGATTTTCCTGACAATACGAAAAAAAAAAAAATCCACCAATTCGCGCAGCATTTAGTGAAATTCTCGTTTGTATGGTATATATCTACATTATAAAGTAAAAACACTATGTCAGTGCCCATAAATCATGCCCCAGAAATTGTAACCCATAAATTGTGCCTTTACTGCAATTTTTCTAACTTCTAAACACCACACAATTTCATTTTTTACAATGTCGAATAGAAAAAAGTTCTTTCAAATGAAATTTGTTTAAAAATTGTATCTCAGTTTTCTAATTTTAATGGATTTTAAAGTAATTTTCAAGCATGGATATTTTTAAAGGTGCGTGCAACCCGATTACGAAAGATGAACCCGTTTACTTTCAATGCAATAGTATAAAGAAAAGACATGTCTATGAGTAACGCTGGTATCATATTTTCGGTGGCTACAACCTAACCCAACAATAAATTTCCTTTTACTGCAATTTAACCTCTAAACATCGCAAATTCGATTGTTCCAACGTCTTATAGAAAACAAAAGTACTTTCAGTAATATTTGTAATGTTTATCTCAATTTACAGATTTTTTATGAATTTTAAAGTAAATTTCAAACATGAATATTTTTTAAATATTTTTGCAGCCCAATTACAAAATTTTAACCCAACTGTTCAAAAACATTGTAAATAATTCAGAATTTGTTTTCGTGTAATATTCAATAACTAAATTGTTAAACGAAATTAAGACGACAAAAATAAAATAAAACACGAATTTAATAGATATCAAATCAAACTACTCAAAATAATTTAATAAGCATATAAAATGCAAATGGGAATTTCGTTCCGTATGCATATAACTTGATTTCTTCAGAACAGATTTCCATGCGACTTTTTCCATGCGACAGATTTCCATGCGAAAATTTTAGTGCGTAACATATTGTTTTCCGTTGCTTAGTCATAGAATTATAGGGGGAAGTTATATAATCATGTGAACCCAATTATGAAAAATTAGTCTTATTACTTGAATGAAAAATGTAGTACTATTTTTATCTTTTTAAGTATTGACGGATTAGTCTTCAGTAATCGGGCTGTGCGCTAGTTGGCGTATTTTAATGAGTTTGCCTTACACCTATATGACATGCAATTTTGTTTAAAACAATATAGAATGACCTATTTTTTAAGCGAATATCTGGCATGCAACTCGATTACAAAATACTAACCTGCAATAATGCTTAAGGTGGCTCGCCAGTTTACTGCTCAACAACGCAAAACTTACTGACACATTTTCTGACTCATTAAACGTAATAAAGGCTGAAAATTTGTAGGCCTGACTATTAAAGCGATTTGGAATTGAAATGAGTTTTCCATTTTTTGATAAATAAATTACTTATCGAGTTATGAGCAATTGTGGTCCCGTGACGACCGGTTTTTCTCCTTTATCGCGGTGTTGCGTCCGAAATTCAGTTCAAAACACCAACTGAAAGATCTTATACCTTTACCAAAAAATGTAAAGTATCTTTCGATTACATAGTTTTTAAATAAGAACTCATGTTTGAATTTAAGAACAGCCTTAACTTTATGAACAGCCTTAACTTGACATTTATGAAAACACTCACATTTTTAGTTTTAATTTTGGAACTCGCGAAATTTAAATTCAGAAAAAGTATGTTCTTTTGACACATTGTGGTATTTTTTTTTTTACTTTTAAAATTAAAATACATGTTTTCTTTGGCACACGTAACAGAAGTATACAATTTCTCACAATGCGGGGGAAAAATACAATAAATGCCTCCAAATGAGGTAGCAGTTACTGAAAATTTATTCGCTTAAAACTAAAACGTTCACTTTACATGTAATTATAAGCTTTAATTAAAGTATTAAATCAAGAGGGTTTCCACTCTAAATAAAACATCACTCTTAAAAGTAAACTTAAATTTTTCATTAATAGAAAGTAAATCTACAATGATTAGATGAAACTATATCATTTTCCATAAATTTTAAATCGTGACATCGGTCAAGAATTTTTTTGAAAAAGGAAATAACTTCTCTCCTTTTTCTATAAATGATAGAAAATGTTACCACTGAATCTAAACCAATACAACATTTAGCTATAACGTATAGCTATAAGATATGGCTGTAGTATACAATCGAAGTAGTAAGCAAAATATAGGAGCCATTTATTTACAGTGAGTTAAGACTTGGAGTCTTGCTGCTGCTTTCATTGTAGGAGCACGTCTTTTTGCGCCTGACGAAGAAAAACTCAGATCTTTCGAAAGGCCTAGCGCATTTAAGGTTTTGATGGTGTTTTAAGAAGTTATTTTAGTTCTATAAGACTCGTCTAATTTCAGTGCATAACTAGAAGCGAATCATGAGGTCTGATTTTTCATTTCATCACATTCAAAATATAGATTATAAGATTATATTAAAAAATATAATAAATAATTTTAAAGTCTTATATCTCACATCAAGAGTTTATTTTTTGCTTGGTTTTTCTCAAAATGATTTTAAAACAATTTCATATAATTCTTTAGTGATCTAACATTACAAAAGCAAGGCCTAGAGGCAGCGTGCCATTTCCGCAACCAGTTTTAGGGTTCATGATTTTGGTATAGATGATAAATTAGGTGTGCAGATAATGAAACTGCCTATTATCTGGCGCACCAGCTGGTGGTGTTGCTATAACAACATCGCATACTCCGCTGCAATGTTCAATATATGATAATCCGATTACTGATATTCTGCGACTCGGAGGCATCACCAGTAATCCGGCTGCCATTCAATTAACATAGCAGAGGGGTGCGCGATGCTGCTGATGGCGTGTTGTGCGCCAGCTGACTTGCTGTTTCATTACTTTCACCAGCCCCACCAGTGGCTGAGAGGTTCTGCTCTCGAAACTGGTAGACGGGAAGTGCTGGGTTCGATCCCAATCGCGCCCGTCGGCCTAATCGTTCGGAGTTTTCGTGGTTTTCTTCGAACCATGGATTTCCATGCGTTAATACGGGTTAGGTTCCCTTAGAAAGACCCCCACGAAGGGCACTCCCCCTCGGGCCTATATCCCTAGTGCAGATAATCGGCCGTCACAAAATCAACCAACCAACCAACCAACCATTACTTTCACCATCTAATCTGTCATATATAAAAAAAAAATCGTGGATACTAAAGTTTGTTACTAGAATGTGAAGCTGTCTCCCGGAATATTAATATTGTAGCAACTCAATCGTTAAATCCATTTACCACAAAACATAAATTATCGGTAAAATTTTAGTTCCCAAAAAGTGAGAGTGGAGAAGGTTTTTTTTTTTTTTTTTTTTTTTTTTCCTGAAATACAAGCAACGAAACACTAGAACAAATAAATAAACGAGTTCATTGAACAACAATTATCTATTATTTTTTAAGAAATTTGGATTTTGCCATGAAAATCTCAATGATGCAACGTCTTCAAAATAGTTTGATAGTACGAAATATTTTCAGATATAATAATTAAATTCCCCTGTGTTTTAAGATTTGAGTTTCACTCACGTATTATTTAGTAAAATATATTTGCTATTTTGAGTTGTACTATTTGAGCATGTACTACTGCAGCTTATTTAATTATTTATGATACACCTTGGATATTCAAATAAAAAATTCTAACGATCATTCTCTTAAAACTTTAGCGCAATTATTTTCTATGGGAAGCAAAAATATAAAAAGTTTAGATAATTCGAATAATTTAATAAATTTGTGTAATATACAAAAGTAACAAGAAAGAATAAAAAAAACAAGAAAGAAAAAAAAATCTAGCTTCAAGCATAGATTATGAAACACTTTCTGATACATTCAGAATAATGTAACAAAACTTCACCATTTAATAAGTTGAAATAGGATGCCTAATTGAACCATTTAGAGACGCGTAAGACATTAAAAAAAAAAACAATTTTAGCAATTCCAATATACAGTCGGAAAATTATCCGAATTCTTTAAGCAGCCCTATATATGATACATTGATTTGTATGTATTGACTACATGCATGCAAAAATTTAGTTCTGTTAGGAAATACATACCTCAGTTAAAAATTCCCCTTCAGCAATTTCCGCTAATAAGGAGAATGGTACGTGAAATCTTTTGTGCAGCCCTGTATACGAGGTGTAAAATTTATGCACAACGTGTAACATGCAAAAATTATCTCAATTTAAAAGCGCATACTGAAATTGAAAAGGCACTTCCAGCAATTATTGCTCAGAGACATCGCTGTAACCGATTTATTTTGTGTATCCCTGTAAATGAAAGACAAATGCTATGAATGCCCTATTCTATAGAAATCATCTTGTAGTGAAATTCAGTGATTAATATCAATTTCAATACGTTGGAAATAGTGTAATGTTATTAAAATACTCTGCAAACGATTTTTCCCCGTTGACCACAATGAACGGAATTGTTTTGAGTGCCCCTGTAAATGAACTATTAATGCTACGCATTTCAAATTTAATACCGAACATGCCATGGTAAAAATCACTAATATATAACAATTGCATGAAAATCCGAGTATGTTTACGCGAGTTAGAGTGTGGACAGACGGCCAGACAAATCGAATTCATAAACAATTTTTCAACTTTCTTGGAAAGTGTTAAAAACACTTGTTGTACAAAATAGTTGGCATGTTAACGACTTAAAATTTTGAAAAATAAAACAAATTTTTGATATATTTATGCATAATAAGGCAACAAATTTGATAGAAATATAAAAATTTAATTAACAGTTTATAACGCTGCAAAAATGCTTGAAATAATATTCAATTTAACAACTTATAACGCTTTAAAAATATTGATTATATATAACATTTATATTCCTTTATATTTTTAGATTTAATATCTGATGGATGAAAAATTTATATCCATCCGATACATTGTTTCTTTTCTAAAAATAGATTTATATTAAATGGTTTCGAAAAATTTAGTGAGTCTAATATTTTCAACTTAGTATCGAAATATCTGGAAAATCTAGTTCAAAGTTCTGAAGATTTTATTATTTCAGATATCTGAACATATCTCAAATGATATTTTTTCTTACCGTAAAAGAAATCAAATCTATTTCATCCACCGCCTACACTTTTTACAAGTTATCTCGGTATTTTAACACTTGCCCTTTAAAGAACTATCACCAGTTTTTGTTTTAAAATATATTTTTACGCCAAGAATTTTATATTTCTTTCCGAGAACCATAAAAAGTATAAAAATTGAATTGGAACAATAATAAATTGAAGATTTGACGAGTGTTGGACTTTATCGTTTCTCCAAAAGATAAAATTAAAAAGAGATACGTTTTATACTGATAGTATATTGGCTTACTTATACTATTCTCATGACTATTTTAAATACATTATGTATGTGCACATTGTAGAATTCTTCCTGCTTCATATGTGCGTTGCGTATAATTGGGAAAAATCTGTCCACTGAAAATACGTATGTATACGCGCACAATATGCAGAGGTTGGGCCAAGTAATGATATTCCTATTTTTAGGTATTTCGTAAGAAATACTACCTATTACATTCTTCCCTATGTTGGAATTTCTGAAAAAAATTTGCTGATGTACTCCGATCAGACCCCTAGGACCCCAAACCACCCCCAGCTATAAATTTTATCTATGCATATATATATATATATATATATATATATATATATAACATTTTATGGATACGATAATTTCCATAATCCCGCACAAATCTCTTCCAAACTGATACATAAAATCAAGGGGCAGAAAATCTCGGTCAGGTTCGTTAATGGGCAAAATCTGACCAAGAGGGTGGAAATGGGAAGGGTTTTTGTGAAAACAGGAAAAATCCCGTAACTTCTTAATTATGATACATATCGAATCAGTTTAAAGTTATTACTTAGGAAAAGGGGCAAAAATTTATGAAGAATAGATTTTTATATCGTTAAAAATGGCTTCAACGGGCGAAAAAAATAGGGTTTTAAGAATAAAAAAATTCATAACTTTGTCAGTTCCCAAGATATCAAATCCGCTTAAATTTATTATAAATCTTCTTAATATTATCTACAACTTTTATATTGACAAGTTTTGGTAAGACCAACTCTTACAGCAAAAGAAAAAAAGGGGGGGGGGAGAGGGGGTTATAAAAGAAAAAAATCACATCTCCGCTAATCCGCCACTAAGGTGATAAAAAAGTATCATTGGCGAGGTGAAAATTTTTGACAACCCTCAGAGATGCTATATGTTAGTGTTGCATTACTGAACGCGCGTATATCTCAATAAAAAGAACGTCAGAATTTAAAATATAGTATGTGGTTCATTGAATGAAACAATCACCTCATGGTTTAAATTTATTATATAAATCTTCTTAATATTATCTATAACTTTTGTAGTAATAAGTTTTTGATAATATGAACTCTACTAATGGATGATATTATTAAAAATATTTTCCAGAGATGAAAAAAATAGGGGTCGAAGAAAAAAGTATCGTATTAACTTGATTCTGATAAAACCAACGCTTACAGAAAAATGAAAATAAAACTTGTCAAATGTGGCCAGATTTTATTGTTAAACTGTGGTTATGTCTAATCTTGATTTAGTTTTTGCTGGTGAAATTAGCACTAAACTTCGAAAACTACCTGTGCCTGTAGGCCGAGCCGACAGGGATTTTTTGTTTTTAAATATACGTTAAATAATGCAGTATCACTATTCCATTATGTGTCACAAGGCGTGTGCACACCTGTACGCTAAGATGTAAAACAAAGATTTTGAGCAAAGTTGAGTGTTCAAGATTCATAAGCGATCACATAATGAACTGCGTTCCATTGTGAAAACCACTTTCTTTTCACCAAGAGTCGTAGAACTCCAAAATAAACTGCAGTAACTTAAAAAAAAAAGTCTTATTTCAGTAATTATTGCAAGTTAGAAAGTAGCATTTAAGAAACGTGAGGATTCGGCCACAGGCATACAATTGTTAACCTCCGTGCATCCGTATGTTTATATGCAGTAAACCCGCATTGTTTTTAAAGAAACTGTAGTTACACTGGACTTTCAAATTTAGCTTCTAGATGAATAAATTAATTTTAAACCAGAAAGCTTGAACTCAAAAATTTTAAGAAATTTAGACACACCTCATGTAGTGCACAATTCGCACCGCTGATACATATAATAGTTGCATATGCTATCTTCTTTCATTTACATGTTTCAATATTTTACCATATCTGGATTCTGCCTATATACTGCAAATGGATTGAAATTTGCTTTATGTCTTTAAAAACTATGTAACAACTGTTTATACTATGTAGGATGCCGCATGATACCAATATTCAATAGTTAATTTCTAAATCGTTAGTCACAGATAAATGCACTTCCATTTACAATTTTTTTTTTAAATATGTAAAGGTTTATTTAAGAAGCTTACAGGATAAAAAAATATTTCTAAAAATATACGAAAATTAGCTCTTAAATGGTTCTTCAGTGCTAAGACGTATTTAATAACAAGTGGATAAGTGTGATCACAGGTCGCACAGGAGGGTGTCGTTTAATATTCCTTTCAAAACACTTTAACCTTTAATTAAAGAATCCAAATTGTTAATTTATAATTAGTAAATCCTTACATACTCGGTATGATATAGAGGGGTAAGGGTGGAGGTAGGGGGGGGGGGGTTGAATAATAACATTATTGGACACATGGCCTTTCTTTTAAGGTATTACATGAAATATCGCAGATTAAATTTGAAGTTCGTGAATTTTTTTCGATAGCGCCCCCTGGCGACAGAAAGATAAAAATGACGGAGAAGATGTTAATTGCTGAGATTTGTTAAATATTTTTTTTTCTTAATTTTTGGAAATATTTAAAGGGTAGTAATGAACAAATTGAAACTTTAAAAGGCCTCCTAGTGGTGAAAAAATGATTTAAGAGGGTGGGGAGTGGAAGCTTAGTAATGTATAGGACAAGAGCTTTAAAACGATATGTCACATGAAAAAAAAATCCATTTCATCTCCCCCCCTCCCACTCGGGGAATGCTTCCTAATTGTTTGGGGTCGAAATAGACCCCCACCGAGATGTCGGGCTTGACGAGATACCATTTCGGTCAAGCCTTCAGATGAAATCGAATCTCGCTGCAGCTTAATTAGGGGCTGAGTTAGAAAAATTGCTTAAAATACATAAATTAGAGCCCGGAGGGGTAAAAATGAACTTAGAAATTCAACTCCTCCCGCCTTCTTTAAAATTTTTAAGTGTTATAAAATATCTGAAACTATACAACCGATTACTTCTTAATTTAATTTTTTTTTTCTGAAATTAATATTCGAAATAGTGGTAACTACTACCACTCATAAATAACAAGGGCAATATTTTCATTTTATATAGCCTATAATAAAAAAAAGTGGATGTAAAATAATGATAATTAGTGGAGGAACACTTAGATTTAAATAATGTGCCGTACCAACGTATTTCTTCTTTTTTTAAATCGATTTTTTGATAAAATAAAAAGTTCTGAATCGATTTTTAATAATTGATTACATATTCGAAAATTACATATTCGGAATCAGCTTGAAAAAATAGGCATAGATGCATACGTTTAAAATCTGTAAGTGCAGTATTTGTATAAATTTTATACCTTGCAAAACAATCCTAGTCCAAAAATTATCTGTGGTTTTACCAGGCGTCTGACTTTAGAGGAAATTAAATTCAAAATAAATCCTTTCATTAAATCAGATTTTTAATTGATAATTAGAGTTTTAATGGAATGCTTTAACGAAAATTACATATTCGGAATCAGTGAAAATAATTACATATAGATGCATAAATATGAAATCTATAAATGCAATATTTCTAAAAAAAATTATAGGCCTGAAATCTTTTCTTCTACCGTCGACGACAGCCGTTTGGCTTTAAAACACCTACTTTCTACTCTTAGTCTTTGAAATAAAATTTAATGAATTTATTTAAATTGGTCTTTAGTGGTTATTTCCACTTCTAGATGGAATTTTTGAAAAAAATTTAGAAATTCTGAAAGAGAACATTTTTTTTGCGTCTGGGTGCGCAATTTACATGTTTGTAGGTCCGGTAGATTTCAAGATACGGGCATCTTTCAAAACACCCAGTACATTTATCGCCATGTAACCCCTTCTAAATTGTGGTAAACCCTTCCCTTTTTGAGCTTTTGAAAGAAAATCGTTACGGTTTGATTAAAATTAATGCTTTTGTTGAATTATGAGCATTTTCCATTCTTTTAATTGCGATTTTTTATTCATAACGTACGTTAAACAAGACATTTTCAAAATTTTATGACTTGTCGAGTGATCGCAGGTGTTCTGCTATAAGTATGCAAAATTTCAAGGGTCTAACTTATACAGTTTCTGAGAATGGGTTCTATGACGGACGGACAGACGGGCAGACAGAAGTAAGACGAATAGGGTTTTGACAGATGCACGAATCTCTATAAAGAAAAATTTTCTTGACTGCATGTGTAAGCTTTTGTATGCTAATCACTTTTGTTTTATGTGTCATTGAAATTGCATAATTTTGAAAGAGAAATTTGATCACATTGGACATAATAAATTTAAAAAAAAAGTTTGCAAGACATTTAGTAAAAGTTTTAAACGCAGTATTAAACATTTCACCAGTAACATATATTCTCTTAGAATGTCAGAAATAAATGTCAAAGTTCTTTAGTGTTATTGCAACGTCAAAATAATCTCTGGAAATACATTGCAGCCTTTTCAAATTACAGCCATTCCTCTAACTTTTGAAATGTCGCAACAGAAAGTGAAGATGCTGTTGAAATAATTAGTTTACGCTTATTGACAGCATTCGTTACCGATAGGCGGTAACAATTTCACTCAGTGGATCAGATATTTCTTTAATGATTATATCTACAATTTAGAATATATTTGACGATGTGATGTTTAGTAGCAATTTTGCGAAACTTTTTTCTTTTTTTAGAAGTGAAATGCGTATTTCATTTTAAAACTTGACAAATGAAAAGTGTGTCTGTTTATTGCCCATTTCGTTAATATAACCACTGACCAAAATATAAAATAACCTTTTCTGAGTTACTCACGATTCCGAAATGTTTTCTTTTTCCTTAGAAATGCGTAGACCAATATAATTTCGAGATTAAAAGAAGCATTTATATAAAAAAGTTTCTCTTGCTGCCCCTAATTTTCAGAAACGTTTCCGAGAAGTTTTAATAGAGTATTAATCAGTTTTCTCATCCCGGAATATAGATTTTTCGAATGCTATCCATACTCAAATAAACGTTTTTATGTTCAACAAACACATTTCACAGACAAACGTGATGAATTAAGAGCATTAACTTTAACATTAAAATTAATAATACAGTAGAACCTCTTTTATCCGAAACTCTTTCAACCGAAACTCTCGGTTAACCAAGATCCATTTTTAAAGCTTTTTTTTTTTTTTTTTTTTTTTTTTTTTTTTTACTATATCACATTCCTTATGTGCAAAATCAATTTTGAAAGCTTTTTTTTTTTATCATATTTCTTGTGTGCAAGCGGTCTTTTCCGAACTACGAGTACATAGCTGCGATCCCCTTTCTTAGAATTCCTTTGAATTTAACTTGAGCTCCCGTAACCTGTGGAGTGGAACGAAGAAAACGAACAAATTAGCAATTCTGAAGCTTTTGAATGTTTTGCAAAAGGTTTGGCATGCCTGGATCAGCATAATGTGATACTTGTGAACTAATAATATTAAAAAACTCCGTGATAGAGCTTCAAAGCAAAAGCAATCGAAATTGCCACAAGTAAAACATTTTTTCAAACCCTTGTGATATATGTAAAAGATACATAATTTCAAAATTGAAATTCAGGTAATTTATTTTTGTTTCTATTTTGCTATTGCTTTATTGTTATTAAACACTTGTTACCATAATAAGAAATATTGCATATATTTCTCCTTTATCTCAAAATTAAAGCATTCTCGATTATCCGAAAATTTCGATTTTCCGAAAAATGGTCGGTCCCAATTACTTCGGATAATCGAGGTTTTCTTTATTTTGTTTCTCTTGCATGTATAAATTCAATTATCCAGGTGAAAATGTTTAGTTGAGACTTGATAGCATCCTAAAAACGATATTCCGGTTTGAAAAAACTAATTAATACGCTATAAAAACTACTCGGAAATGAATATCAGTGATAGAAAAAGAAACCTTGTTTTTATAAATCCTTTAAATCTCGAAGATACAGGGTTAGCCTAAATAATTCATCAGGTTTCAAAACACTGTGTATACAGGGTGATTCAGAACTATGTGTCAAAAATGTAAAGGCAGGTAGAGGAGTCCTAAATAAGCAGATTTTGTATAGGAATGTGGGTACAGAAACACAGCGTTGAGGCAGATGTTAAGTTCGGGGGTTGAAAGGGCTTCGCTGGCTTGAATCTTCATTCCATCACGGATTTCGAGCAACATGCATTGATGCACCAATGCGGAGCTTGCCGACATGCATTTCATGTATGGGCTGCACAAGGAAATGTTTCACACCGAACGCATGTCCAACAACTATTGAGCTTGTCGAAGGACTAGCCTCTACTGTGCGTAATACTGTTTCTTCCACAGCAGGAATTCTGCGATATCATATAGTGCCCCCATCACGCCTCGAAGCATAAAACGATCCACTCGCGCACAATTCCTAATGAAGACGCTCAAATGTTCGGGAATCCGATAGAATCCTCCCCGGGAATCGTTAATCTTAATCCTTTGAGCAGCCAATCAATTTCCTTGCGCAATCCCATACATGAAATGCATGTCGGCAAGCAAGCTCCAAATTGGTGCAATAATTCATATTGCTCGAAATCCGTGCGGGAAAAGACGACTCAAACCAACGAAGAACATTCATTTGCCGTATTCAACAGCGCCCTCTACTTCCCCAACATTGCATTTCCGCATCCACATTCTTATAGGATACCTGCTTATTTAAGTCCCCTCAACCTGCCTTTTACATTTTTGACATATAGTTCTAAACCACCCTATATAGAGCTATGCGACCTACAAAGACAGGTGATACACGGCAAGATACACACACTCACCAAGTTTAAAAGGCTCACGTGCAGGAACGCATCAGTGCTACTCTGACAGACATTGACAGAAACATGCTATGGACGGAACTGGATTACCGTTGGGATGTGTACCGGGTGACTAAGAGCTCACACATTGAACATTTGTGGTAGGTACCAAAATCTTGGTGAGTGTATGTATCTTTTCATGTACCACCCATCTTTGAACGTCGTATACTTGTAAATAAACAGTCTTTTGAAACCGGATGAATTATTTATGCTAACCTTGTATATTAATTTCCGAAGTTCCTAAATATAAAGAACGCTTTTAGAATGATGGATTACTCAAAAAAGTAATTTTCGTTTATGATTATATCATTTTTTTCCATATTAAGAAATATTTCTTTTTTTTACAAAGTATATTTTGGTTATTCCTGTAAAGTATACATTGCAAAATATTTCAGTAATTTTCTGATAGAGCAGAAAACATGAACGAAATTCCCAATGGGGTCACGAAATTTCTATGATTCTGGAAGAAATTTCTCTTGAAAAAGGATAAATTAGATTAGAATTTCGAGGTTTACGGAATAGTCTCTAAAATAACAGGTTCATTTTGTGCGGTTAGTAAATTTAGAAGGTGTGATTTGTTAATTCCGGACACGTGTTGGTTTTTGAGGTTTCTCATTGATTCTTTTCTTAGAGGTGTTTTAAGATCAGCAGGGCCGAAACTAAGGGGGGGGGGGAAGGGGCATGTGCCCTGGGCACCACAACGAAGGGGCGCCAAATGAAGATTTTGTTTGTCGATTTTTCTCACATCTATGTTTAGCACAGTATTGTTAAAATCATCCTGTCTGGCGTATGACAAACCATCGAAGAATCTAAAGATGATATGGCATAAGGGTCCTGTATAAAGCGAAATTTTTTTCGATTCCGTTTTCAAAATTTTAATCAATCAAGATTTGACAAAGCCAAGGGCGGATTCAGCTCACCATTTAGAGGGAGGAGGGGGGGGGGGTCATGGATTTCCTTCTTTCGGGTGGGAAGAGATCACATCTCGTTATGATAATTTTTTTACATTGAAACCTATTTCCAAATGCAAACTAACTACTTTTCCGATACTTTCGCGAAGTCATTTTCGTTCGTAAACAAAAAATTTCCATTAATATTCGTAAAAATATAAAATTTACTGATTTTGTTCAGATACCAAGAAATTAAAGAGTTTTCCATTTTCTTATAAAGGCAAAGATTCATTCAGAAAATGTTGTCAAAGTTAGCATTTTTAGCCAAGTTTTACGAGTTGACAGCCACAGAAATGTCGTCGCAAGGGAACAATTGGCTGTCACTTCCGGAAATTCAATTTAAAAAGTCTAATAATTGTCAACGATTAAATATGGCAAAAATGTGTATTCAATTTTAGAGGTAACTAAACCGTACACATTGGCAGCTATGTTATTCTATTAGTGCCATTGATGTTTATTCTATTGATGTTTATTGATGTGTATTCTATTAGTGCCGTGTGATTCTATTAGTGAAAATTGCAATTGTAGCTTCTTCTTTTTGCTCAAAGTATTAAATAGTTTTTTTCAATCGAACTTACACCTTTGGAATGGATCATTTTCTTCTGATGGACTGATATCTTCCATTATTAAGAAACAGCCGTTATAAATGAAGTGTTAGGTGAAGATGAAAGAGCAGCGTAAAAAGTTCGAAGTTTTCTGGTCAAAATGGGGGAAAAATGGCCATAATTTTTTTTCATTTATAACGGCTGTTTCATAATAATGGAAGCTATCAGTCCATCAGAAGAAAATAAGTCTGTTAAAATTCTCTTTGTAAATATACTTTGCGGATGAGGGGGTGGGCAAACTCCATGTTTGCCCCGGGTGCGAAAAAGGCTAGTTTCGGCCCTGAAGATCAGGGACGGTTTTAGAGTTCGGGCGACCACCTGGGAGGATACTACTGAACAGAAAATCTGCAAAATACTTGATTAAAACTTAGTTTCTTTAGTAGATATCATTCTTAGGATTAAAAATAACAAAAAAAAAAAAAAAAGATCTAGGTCTCTACTGAAACTAGTATTCTTGAAGTTTTTTTAAAAAAGTGTCAGAGGAGGGGATTAGGATTGAGAGTAACTACAAATTTATATTTAATTTTCATAAATATTTCTTTTTTGGCTGAAAAAAATTCTGAAGTTTTTTGCAGTGTACGAACTATTATCAATGAACCCTTTCAAGGGCTGTAGTATATACCACTATTTATACCACACTATTTTATACAAATTTTTTGCTAGAATTTCTGAATAAAATGTTGTTTTCATAATATAAGTGAAAATAATTTATATATTGCATTTTTTTCTTTTTATGTGCGGTCGTATTTATATAAATACGTAGCAACTATAGTCGTCGTTCAGTCCGTCTGTCCCTCTGTCTGTCCGTCCGACCGCACATAACAGCGCAAAAGCTACCCAACCGAATCGTTTGAAATTTAAAATATGTAATTATTGCATAATTTTGTCGAGTCATTTCGAATTTCATGAAAATTGGAGGTATAATTTAATTACAGGGAAAATCAAAAGTTTTCCGTTACATTACAGGCCAATGGTAAAAAAATATTTCAAGTGCATTTTACTGATGTTACAGCCTTTCGAACAGAATGAAATTGATATGCACTTATGAAGTGCACTAAAAAATACATTCAGTACGATATACAGTGCAAAAAATATTTATGAAACTAGTTATAGTACGAACGCACCTCATTTGCCACGTTTGACGCAATTTCCAACTTGTTTTAATTAAAGTAGCTGTAACTTATGCGAATTTTAGACATTATAGCAACAGAATGCTTTACACATGGTAAAATTTTAATGACAATAACTGATTCCATATTCAACAAAATCTCAATATGATGCTTGAAAAGTGTTTTTGATTTAAGTTTGGTAATGATATTATTATTATTATTTTTTTTTATTTAGCGTTTTCATCAATACTCCAACTATTGTGAAAAGAGCAAGTGCGAATAAATTTAGATTTTTTAATATACTTTAGAATGTTCTTTACTGAAAATAGCCAAAGTAAAGGAGTGGTATCTATTATATTAAAATCTGGCTTTCTTTTTGTATTTCACAACTACTTCGTGTAGAACGTGGGACGCAGAACAATGAAATTAATTCCAGTTTTCCAGATAGATCCGGGAATGTCACGCAATCTCACAGAATTAAAAATTTTTAATTAGTTTCAAATATATTAAGTGTTTTGTTTTGTCTTTTGTAACGAAGTTAGCTAAATATAGCAACTAAATTATTTCATGTTTGTGAATAAAAGGGGAAATAAAAGTGTTAATAATGATAGATTGTCTGCTATGTCTGCTAATGAAGAACAGAGATATTTATTTTTGTTTTGTTTGAATAAATCGACTTAATTATTTTCAATTTACAGTCTTTTTTAAAAAAAAATGTAATGTAAAAAACATTCGTATGAGTTATTTCCACATTTGCTAATTTTTTATCAAATTGGTGAAAGACTTTAACATTATTGATCTGCATGAAATAATGTTTTCCGAATTGGTTTAAAATGCAAATGAATGGACTGTGATAGAACATGGAATAACAAAATCCTATCTACCAATGGTATTTTATGATATTACGGCAAGCATAATAGTGGACTGGATGTGCTACCCCCTCAAATGAAGTTCTAATATTTGAATATATATATATATATATATATATGAGTATGTCGCCATTATCTTATAAAAGCATTCTTTTATAACTGCATCAAAATTACGTAACTTGCAAAAACTAATTTTCATAATTTTCAGTTTCTTTGTTTGAATAAATCGACTTAATTATTTTCAATTTACAGTCTTTTTTAAAAAAAAATGTAATGTAAAAAACATTCGTATGAGTTATTTCCACATTTGCTAATTTTTTATCAAATTGGTGAAAGACTTTAACATTATTGATCTGCATGAAATAATGTTTTCCGAATTGGTTTAAAATGCAAATGAATGGACTGTGATAGAACATGGAATAACAAAATCCTATCTACCAATGGTATTTTATGATATTACGGCAAGCATAATAGTGGACTGGATGTGCTACCCCCTCAAATGAAGTTCTAATATTTGAATATATATATATATATATATATATGAGTATGTCGCCATTATCTTATAAAAGCATTCTTTTATAACTGCATCAAAATTACGTAACTTGCAAAAACTAATTTTCATAATTTTCAGTTTCTTTAGATTGTAAATATGATTTTTTGCTTATGATAAGAAATTTAAAATGGTTAATATTATAGATATTTTCTAAATGTTAAATTGAATTATATTTCTTTTTTCGCCAAAAAAAAAAAAAAAAAAAAAAAAAAAAAAAAAAAAAAAAAATCGAAAGATCTCATGCAATGCAAATGCAACACACCCAACACAGTGGGTTGCTACGCCGGAAGCAGGACGTTTCGGTCCCGCCGTTTCGGTCCCAAGACATTTTGGTCCCGAGACATTTCGGTCCCAAGACATTTCGGTCCCGAGACAATTCGGTCGCAAGACATTTCGGTCCCGAGACATTTCGGTCCCAAGACATTTCGGTCCCGAGACAATTCGGTCCCGAGACATTTCGGTCCCGAGACAATTCGGTTCCAAGACATTTCGGTCCCGAGACATTTCGGTCCCAAGACATTTCGGTCCCGAGACAATTCAGTCCCAAGACAATTTCGGTCCCGAGATATTTCGGTCCCTTCTCCAGCTAGCTGAAATTTTGTGCACTTGAAATAGGTGACAATTTTATAGGGGACATTGTAGAGTTTTTTAAATAAAGGCCTTAAAATTTTAGTAAACACACACAAATTTCGTATGGTAATCATTTTAAAAAACAAGGGGGGGGGATTGACATTTTCTATATTTTAGTGCATCATAAGTATAAGGGTCTGATAAATTAAGACATTTATAACTCGATCTATAATTATCGCAAACACTCATATTTTGTATGGTAAACGTAATCTTTATAAAAGGAGGGACATTATCAAATTTTTTAACTGAACTCCCTAAATTTTAGTATAACTCGAATATAAGGACTCGAAAACACAAACACTTATAACACAGATCAAAATTGTCGCAGCCCACACAAATTTCCTATGATAATCATAATCGTTTTATAAGGCAGAGGGGGGGGGGGGGCTCTGTTGACTTTTTATATATTTTAGTGTATCTTAAGTATAAGGTCCTGATAAATTAAAACATTTATAACTCTCTCTGTAATTATCGTAATCATACTCATATTTTGTACGGTAAACGTATTCTTTAAAAAAGGAGGTACATTATAAGATTTTTTAACTGAACCCTTGAAATTTTAGTATAACCGAATATAAGGGCCCGAAAACCGCAAACACTTATAACTCGCAATCAAATTGTAGCACCCCATGCAAATTTTATATGGTAGAAGTAATCATTTTCAGGAGTGGGGGAAGGGAGAGTTCTGTGGATTCTTTATAGAAGCTCCTCATATTTTAGTCTATCATAAATATAAAGTCCAGACAATTTAAAAATATTTATAAGTCGAGCTTTAATTTTCATATGCAAATGCCCATGCCAAAATGCACATATTCAATTGTATATAATTTGCACACTATGTGATTAATAATGAAAAAATCTGCAAATATTTTTACAAATCTTTATTTTATCCTATTATTTAACGGCGCATCAATTTTAAATGTATTGCATTTTACATATTTTTTAAAAAGGGGGTTCTTAACATGGAATTGTGATAAAGACACATTATTTTTTAAATTCTGCACCGGAACAGACTAGAACTTTCTATTTTATTTTAATAATTATTTTAATTTACTGTTTTTTGAAAAACTATTTAAAAGTTTGCATTAATCTTTTTACATGTAACAATAATATTACCGCTATTTCTACCGGTGTCGAATGACAAGTTTAAAAATATTTTTAATTTTGAACCACTTCACCGTTTGCCCCGAGATAACTCGGGGATAAAAGCACTTTTTCCCCATACCTGTCGACGGTGAAGTGGTTTGCAACAATTAGAAATCCTTTTTAATATATTTAAGACTTTTATATGCTTATTACATTCAAAAACTACGAGCACAATAAACATAAATCAAAATTTTAAAATTTCTATTGTCATAAAATATTCTTTTCGTTTTTAAAATTAATTCTGTATTTCAAATATTTCTTTGCTATTTATTTGACTTATATACTTAGAATTAAAGCAGCCTACATGTTTTAATATGACAAATAAAAAATAAAAATGAAAATACAAAAAAATAACATAAAATCTCAAAATAGTAATCTATAGTGAATCACTTTTACGTAAAATTTCATTTTAAATTAAGAAATTTTATAAATATATCACAATGAAGAAATTTAGAAATTTAGAAAACATATTTGGCTTTTCTTGATATCTATATGTTATTCATTCAAAAGAATATTATACATGTATATATATATGTCAAGTGTAGATGTCCTGGCTTCCCTCATTTGATTATGCTAAATAAAGATCCAGATAGAAGAATTATTCTACTCGCTCTCTCTTTGTTCTAGTCAGCCGGCGCTTTTTTGTGGCCACACGGCATTTTTCATCTTTAATGGCTTAAAAAAACCGGGACGACATGCAGTGACGTAGCCAGGATTTCGTTCCGGGGGGGGGGGGAGGGTCCAGAATTTTCCCTTCATGTTATATATATAGTAAAACCTGTCACGATAAAATTGTAAATATTGGTGGAAAATTCCGTTTTACTCAGGTTTCCGTGTTATTTGGTGTATTTGTATAGTATTCTTTTCCGTAGCACTATGGAAACATTTATGTTTAAGACAGAACTCCGTTATAGGCAGGTTCCATTTTTAAAAGTTTTGTGTATTTATATAAATATACTTATTTATATCATATGAATAGAATAAAACTTGTCAAAATAGTAATTGTCTATAACAGAATCCTGTCTTTAACGTAAGCGTTACATGGTCTTAATATGAATTGCGATACAATTAAATTTGCTGAAAACCTGTCTGAAAAGGGGATTTTCACCCTTCTTTAGTGAAGCATAGTAAAACCTGTGAAAGCGGAATCTTTCTATAACGGAATCCTGTATCAAACGGAAGAGTTTCAGAATCCCTGCGAAACGAACAATAGATGTTATTGAGGTAGTGTATCTTAGAAGTATAATTAATTACACTTCTTTACATGGAAGCCTGTCTAAAATGGAGCTTTTTACCAGTCCTTGGAATCTTGTCTTGACTGTGTATATATGATAGAAGTATTTCGAGTAACTTTAAGAATTTAGGTATATCCTTATTTAATTTCTTAATTTAAAAAAAAAAGCATGGATAAAAAATATAAGGCCAATCTCATTAACTGCAACTAATAATACATTCAAGTTACATTAATATTTACCAGTGAAAAAGATTCACTTATGATGTAAAAAGCTGAGGGCATACTGAAGAGTTAAATTTAATTAACCCATTCGCTGTCATTCACGAGTATACTCGTGGCTTTAATTTATTGATTACTTTGTCACCACTATTTTAGAATTTAAAAAAATGCCTCATTTATTGGCAGAAATTTCGCTGTATTAGTAAAGCGAAATTTATCTTTCTGAATTTGTGCTGGCAAACGACCTTCAACAAAAAATTTGAAAATTCTTAGTTTTGGCAGCGAATGGGTTAAATCAAGTTTCATATTACATAACATTTGCCTACAACAAAGTTAGGGCCAAGTGGTTAAGTGTAAAACAGCAATTTTCATGTTTAATTTCTTGCCATTGAATTAAGAATTTGTGCTGTAATAGATATTGGATAATGATTTCACATACGTGTCAATCGCATGAGCCGTTCATGCGCTCCCCATGGAAATTTTTGAGGTAACCCAGATAGCATGAACATTAGCAGAAAGTTTGATTTTTTCTGATATTATCTTGCCGTGACAAATTTGAATTGAGAAATTCGCAGCAAATCTCCCGCAAGGTATACCATCACCCACTTGCATGAGTAGTTTGTTGTGAAACTGATGGCAAGACTGTCTTTAATTCGCGAAAGTGACGAAAGCAAAAAATCTCTCTGTTGAGAGACTCAACAACAATGAGAACCAGCACATACGCAGAAATTGCAGAAATTTTATTCGGTAGGCACTGTTTTTTCTAAACGCTATACTTATTAAATACCAAAAAATGATCGAAATGAAAAGTACAAATATTACCTAAACTTGTTTATGGTGATAAAACCTATGCATGCGCCTTCTGACGGCGCTTTCGCATCAATAGACCTGATCAGGTCTATTGACCCCTTCGAAGGGGTTAAACTGATAGTGTGATATGGAAAGATTACTACTTTGCAGTAAGTTTGCAGTATTTTTGATTACTTGTTTGCCGTTAGTTTGCAATAAATTTGATACAGCATGAATCGCAAGACTGTCTTTAATTCGCGAAAGTGACGAAAGCAAAAAATCTCTCTGTTGAGAGACTCAACAACAATGAGAACCAGCACATTCGCAGAAATTGCAGAAATTTTATTCGGTAGGCACTGTTTTTTCTAAACGCTATACTTATTAAATACCAAAAAATGATCGAAATGAAAAGTACAAATATTACCTAAACTTGTTTATGGTGATAAAACCTATGCATGCGCCTTCTGACGGCGCTTTCGCATCAATAGACCTGATCAGGTCTATTGACCCCTTCGAAGGGGTTAAACTGATAGTGTGATATGGAAAGATTACTACTTTGCAGTAAGTTTGCAGTATTTTTGATTACTTGTTTGCCGTTAGTTTGCAATAAATTTGATACAGCATGAATTTAACTTGCACGACAAGTTGAAAACACTCATAGTTATATTGTTAAGTAAAAAAAAAAAAAAAAAAAAAAAAAAAAATCAAAAATTAAATTGTTTTTTTTAAACGTATTTATCAATTCAAAATTATTTTAATTATTAATTGTTTAGATAACTAATTTATCAATTGCTTGTTTAAAAACTATTACATGAACTATATAATAGTTTTTATAGGGTAAATGCAAATATATATTTTTTTAATTTTTGGTTATTATAACGTTATTAACTTCATTAGGATGTATAAAATTGATAAGGGCTCTGAAGATAAACATGTTGTTTTATTCATTTATTAGTTAGCTTATAATATTATTTTTGCTCTTTAATTATAATTAATTAATAATTTCTTACTTTTTGCGAATTGTAAATTATAACTGTACTTAAAAAATTAAAATCTGCATAATATCACCTAACACTGTTAAAAGGTATTTTTACGTATTTGTACAATGTTGCATTATTATTATTATTATTATTATTATTATTATTATGTTTAATTAATTAATTAATTATTACTTAGACTTTATGTTTTTGACTGATTTTTCAAAAAATTCCTATATTATTTTTTGGAAATTATAAATTAAAAATTTTGAATAAAAATTTCAAGTGCTATTAATAATTGCTACTAACAATTGCTATTAATTAATTCTCAAAAAAGTTAGGAATTTTAGTATAAAAGTTAAATTAATATTTTATTAAATATATTTTTTATTTAATGTATCCTTAATTTATTAAATTAATAACATTATTAATATACATTACATTTTTTTTTTTACTTTAAAATAAACTCAATACATAATACATTTTATATTCAATTTATCATATAGTAGTTATAAACTGAAATTTATCTTTTACATGTTTATTTATTTTATATTTAAAGTCACCGAAATTTAAAACTATTAATATAATTAATAATAAAACTAAAATAAAAAATTATTAATTTTTTTTTCCGGGAAAGTGGGAGGAAAAGGGTAATATTAAAAATCAATAAATAAACGACAAATACAAACAAGTTGGAAATTGCTCGTGAAACGTGGCAAATGAGGTGCGTTCATACTATAACTAGTTTTATAATTATTTTTTGCACCCCATATTGTACTGAATGTATATTTTTTTTGCACTTCATGAGTGCATAGCCTGTGACATCATTAAAATGCACTTGCAATAATTTTTTCCCATTCCCCGTAATGTAACGCAAAACTTTTGACTGTCTCTGTAATTAAACTATACACCGATTTTCATAAAATTTCAAATGGCTCGACAAAATTTTGTAACAATTATATATTTAAAATTTCAGACCACTCGGAAGGCTGTAACATCATTAAAATGCACTTGCAATAATTTTTTCCCATTGGCCGTAATGTAACGGAAATTTTTTGACTGTCCCTGTAATTAAATTATGCATCCGATTTTCATAAAATTTGAAATGGCTCGACAAAATTTTGCAACAATTATATATTTAAAATTAAAGACTATTCGGAAGGCTGTAACATCATTAAAATGCACTTGCAATAATTTTTCCCATTGGCCGCAATGTAAAGAAAAACTTTTGACAGTCCCTGTAATTAAACTATGCATCCGTTATCCATAAAATTTGAAATGGCTCGACAAAATTATGCAACAATCATATATTTCAAATTTCAGACCATTCGGTTGGGTTGTTTTTGATCTGTTATATGCGGACAGACAGACGGACAGACGGACGGACTGAACGACGACTATAGGTGCTACGTATTTATATAATTACGAACGCACCTAAAAACCTTAGTTTTGTCAGTTAAAAATTGAAAATAAAATTAATTAAAATAATACTTACACTATTACATAAAATAAAAAATAGTCATCTTATTACAAAGAAATGGCCCCAGTTTCAATAAAATTAGTTCACAAAAATCGTCTGCAATGGGTGAGAAGACTGTTAAAAATGCAACCAATAATTATTTTTAAAAAAAATGAAGCGGTGGGTGGAGTTTTCTGACAACAAAATATTTTTCCTGGCACACCTAATTACCAAATCACTATTGTTTTCCCAATGTTTATAATGGTAAAATAACTTATGAAAACAAAATTATAACTTTGTATTATAAAAGTAATAAGAAAAATTAAATATTTTTGCTTCAATAAATATATCCCATTTCTGAATTATTAAAGGAGAGGATGTAGAAGAATAATTTGAGGAAATATTTACCTACAATAGCTTATAAGTGTCCAATTGAATTATTGAAGACATTTATTATTAATCTAATTGTAAGAAGTAGAAAAAATAAGAACAGTTTTTTAAATTATTTAATTAATGATGATAATTTAAAGGTTCTAAAAAACGTATGAAAACAACCAAAAAATCATCTATGGCAGTTTATAGTATATATAAAATACCTAATATTAATAAGAAATAACAAAGCTTAAAAAATCCATTTTGTTAAATAATAATAATAATAAAAAGACAATGTCCCCTGTAAAATTATATCACATTGTTCAAGCAAACAAATTTTCAGCTCGCTGTGATTTCATTATCACGAGTTATAAAAGTTTAAATTTATCGGACTGTTATATTCAGCTTTTTTTTAATTTGGGGGGTGGGGGGTGTTAAAAAAATTTAAAAAGGTCCCAAATAATGTTTAAATTACAGCGCTTGGCGGCCCACGACAATTAGAATACGAGTTATAAGGTGGTGGGCACCGAAATGACAAGGGACCGAAATGGCTAAGGACCGAAATGGCCAGGGACCGAAATGGCTGGGGACCGAAATGGCCAGGGACCGAAATGTCTCGGGACCGAAATGGCCAGGGACCGAAATGGCGGGACCGAAGTGTCGGGACCGAAATGTCGTGTACCCTGCTACGCCAGCTAGTCTCAAAATAAATTATTAACTTTCTAAAAAATATTACAATTTATTATTAAATAAATATTAAAAATAATTAATTTAAGGTACAAAAGTTTTGGGGTTTTTTCAAAAATGCAAGTTTTCGTAACAATTTTTTTAATTATTGTTTAAGTCCTGCTTCATTTTTAAAGGTTATAAATTGTAATATAAAGAACAAATCTGACGTTCAGATTTTATTTCATGGTTTCAAGAAAGAAAAATGTTTCTTAATGTGAGTAATGTTCGATTAGGGAGAAAAATTCAAATAAGTTCATAAGAATGTGAAAAAGCCTCAGCTATTGAAATGCAACATTAGCAACAACAACAAAAAGCTGAAATAATATTGTTTTAAGTTTTCATTTAGTATCGCAAAAAGAACAGTACTAACCGATAAAATACATAATGTGAACTTAAAAAAATTTTTTACTGTCTTACTTAAAAGGCGACTAAAATAATGAAAAATATGTTACAAGTTAAAAATATACATTTTATTTAAAACTTATTAATGCTTTCAAGATTTCCAAGCTCATCATCAGAGAATATTTTAATAACTAAATGTTGTTTATTTATACAACTACTTCACTTTGTTTTGAAAATGAGAGAACCAATAATTATTAGAGTTGAAAGTAGAAGTAGCAGTTTTTTGTACTAAATTTAATTAGAGAAAATATATTGCTATTATTAACTGCAGTTTCATTTGTTTTATGACATCACTCTGTTCTTATACGTCACTTTCCATTTTAGAAGAGCTACTTCTACTTTCAAATCTAATAATTATTGGCTCTCTTATTTTCAAAACAAAGTGGTGTAATTATGGGGATTTAAAGTATCAAAAACAACTGCTACGTAAAACGTTTTCCCTGGGACATGCACAAGTTTAAATCTATATTTAAATAACTCAATTACCATTCTCTGTAATCTCAGAGACAAATTTTCAATTGGTTTCTGCAGTAAACCGAGGAGAGGTTTATGATCGGTTTCCACTGTAAAATCAGTACCATATACATAGTAATAAAATTTTCTACATCTGTTGACAACAGCTAATAATTCTTTCTCGATTTGACTATATCTTTGCTGGGTATCGTTTAGAGCACATGAAGCATAGACAATTGGATGTTCTTCTTGAAGTAATACTGCACCTAATCCATACAGGCTAACATCAACAGAAACAACTGATTTCAAATTTGGATTATAATAAGCTAGAATAGGTGAATTAGCTACCAACTTCTTCAAATTTTCAAAAGCTTCTTGCTCATTAGCCGTCCAAATAAATTCATTTTTCTTACTTGAGAGTTTTCTCAAAATTCCTGTTTTATCTGATAAATTTTTAATAAACTTCCCTAAATAGGTAATCATGCCTAAAAATCTCTGTAGCTCTTGTTTATTAGTAGGAGATTTGAAATCTACAATTGCTTTAATTTTATCACCCTTTACTGAAATTCCTTTTCCAGTTAAACTATAACCCAAATATTTTACAGAACTTCTGCTAATTTGACTTTTTTCCAAAGCCAATTTCAAACCAGACTCCTGAGCTCTTTTCGGAACTGCTTCAAGTCTTCTATCATGTTCTGCTTCTGTCTTGCCAAATACTAAAATGTCATCAATACAAACTACAGTTCCATCTAAATCTCCAAAAATATTATGTATTGTTTTCTGGTACACTTCAGGGGAGTTCGTTAATCCATAAGGCAAACGTCAGAATTTGTATCTTCCAAATGGAGTGGCAATTGTGCATAAATCTGAACTGTCTTGGTCAAGGGGTATTTGCAGAAAAGCTAATGATGCATCAAGTACTGTGAAAAATTCTCCTTCAATTGGAGAAAATAAGCTCTGTTGGGTTGGAATTGGATAATGTTCTCGCTTTACATATTTATTTAGCATACGTGGTTCTATACAGAGTCTTTCACGATTATTAGGCTTCAGTACTGTAACTATAGGATGCACCCAGTCAGTTGACTTTACAACTGTTTCTAATATACCTTGATCAGCCCTTTTAGCTATCTCGTGTTTTACTTTCAATTTTAAGGCATGTGGACTCTAGAGGCTGATATTTTAAGGTCAGCATTGGCATCTAATTTGATCGTATACGTATATATGGTAATTTTCCCATTTTGCCTGTAAATACATCTTTAAATTTCTCTATAAAATTTCTAGCATGTACAGAATCAATACTGATGTTTCTATTTATAAATCCTAATTTTTTACAAGCTTCAATTCCTAATAAAGCACTCGATTTTTGATCAATAATGTAAAAATCTAGAAACTCATACTTAACTTTACATTTTAACTTACTAACCCCGATTACGTACAAACTGTATCCTGTATAAGACATCAACTTCCTTTTAGTTTCACTCATAACTTCATTATTTCTCACATCATTAAAAATATTAAGGGGCAAAACATTGACTCCAGCTCAGGTATCTATTTTAAGAGACACTTCTGAATTATTTATAAGAACAGTTTCTCTCCATTCAGATTTTAAAGAATTTACCTGGCACTTAACTGAATCCAATTTAACAGAACCGTCATCACTCGATGGGTAAAAATGATCATTTTCAGAAATTTCATGTACTTTTTTATTTATTCTTTTCCCTTTATTTTTACAGCCGACCGAGAAATGATTTAATCCGTTACAATAGTAACACTTTTTACCAAACGCAGGACATTTACCATAATCATGAACAGTTTTACATTTAGAACAACTTTTATTAACTTTCTGGTTAACATAATTACGTTTTCCCTTACTGTATATTTTCCTACACTGTAAAAAAAAAAATAATGCCAGTTTTTCGGTAGGAATCTGAAAAATAGTTGCCCTTATCGTACCGGAATAATTTCCAACCGAGCTCGGAATAAAATCCGTAAAATACCGTTTTACTGACTATTTCCTTATTTTTACGGATTTTATTCCGAGCTGGGTCGGAAATTATTCCGGTACAATAAAGGCAACTATTTTTCCGATTCCTACCGGAAAACTGGCAGTATTTTTTTTACAGTGTATGCGTTTCGATTTTGTTTGCACAAACAGTATTTACGGTGGTAGAACAATTATTTTTATTCATTATTTCCATTTGTTTACCACTGGACTCCTTTGCCCTTAGTCCTACAATATTCTGTTGCCTTTGCAAGGGTTAACTCAGTTTCCATTAGCAATTTTTCTTTCATAGCGGGATCTTTAATACAAATAATTAACAAATCTCTAATTAAACTACCTTCTTGATCCTCAAAAAACAATCTTTAAACAAATTTTTCAAATTTGTAACAAACGAATCAATAGATTCACCTTCTTTTTGTCTACAGCAGTGGTTCCCAACCTTTTTATTGGCCACGCCCCACCAAAGCATCCGTAAAATCCCCATGCCCCCCCCCCCCCCCCCTCACTCAGTAAATTATGTATCTTGTCATTTAAAAAGTGATTCTATTCACATGATGGAAGCATATTAGAGCCTTAACAATAACTATTCAGTTCACATTTCTTTTACTTATCAAAGAGGTAAATCTTCTGTCACAAATGAGTTTCTAACGCAATTCTGTAAATGTAATGAGGCTAAAAACCCTTTTTTTAATGACTTCACCTTTGTGCCAAAAAGAGTTTTGATGTACTTTTCTAACTTCCCTCAATGTTAAAGAAAAGTGTTATACAGTCTGCATTTTGATCTTCACAAAATATCTTGAAGAGAGACTTACATTTAGCATTAAAATTAATATTCACGCGTTTTATAATTCATTTTTGTAACGTATTAAAAGTTGGTGGAAACGTTTTGGACACTGTATTTTCTCTCTATTGATATACAATAAACAAGAAGCATTTCAAAATTCTCATTTTTATCAGTTTTAAGTAGACATTATTCCCCTTCACAAAACATTTTCTCTGTTTTCCCTTTCCCAATATCGTTAATTGTTTTCCATATATTATCTGATTTTAAGGTTTAAAATGTATATGTTATCATGTAAATTTATTTACTGTGTAGAATTTGCTTGCAGTAGCCATAGATTTTTACTATCTACCCATTTTCTTTTCTAATGATATTTATAAATTTTATAAAGATAGTAATACTCGCTTACATATTTCATATTTTTTAAGTAAGATTTATATATAGTTTTAAGCAGTTTCACGTGTAAAATATTCTTCGTGTGATATATAGTAGAAAGAACAGAGGCAAAAAGCTCATTCAATAAATAATCAAAAACTTAAGTTTTAAAATATAATAATAACCAGACAAATTATCAATATTTTTAAAACTGTAAAAAAATATCAAGATATTTTAAATGAGTATTCATACAATTATTCTGGTGTACTTCTATTTTAAACTTTTTATTGGGATTTTTTTAAAAATTCAATTAAAAAACTAATTTTTTAAATTTTGCTTGTATTATGTTTATTTTTAGTGTACAACATTTCTTTCGCCTCGACCAAAAAAAAAAAAAAAAAAGACAAAAGAAACTGATAGCGAATGAGTGAATAACAAATTTGGAATTGCCCCCCTAAAAGGTCAAATTGCCCCCCGGTGGGGCGTGCGCCCCACGTTGGGAACCACTGGTCTATAGTTAAAAAATTTATAGTGCGCAATAACAGTATTCATTTTCGGTTGAAAATACTGATCAAAAGAATTTATAACAGTTTGAAAATTATTTCCATTGTCATCACTAAGTTTAAAACTATTAATGTTGCATTCTTCACCCATTATTACTAGTAATAGAGCTACTTTAAGCTTATCAGGCTTAGCTATTTTCTCAGAAGCTTTTAAATAAAGCATAAATATTTGCTTAAATTTATTCCAATTCTCGACCAAATTGACATCTAAACTCATATTTGAAGTGCCTTTAAATCCATTATAATGGATACAAAAACTATTCTCAAAATCACTTACACTCAATTGTTTTTAAATAAAAGAATAAAAATTTCTGACCTTTACGATGCCAAATTCATCTGCCACCATGTCCTCTTTACTTTAATTAATAAATAAACATAATCGTATACTACTTTTAATTATATTAAGTTAAGTTCATAAAGGATATGCCACACAGGCCTTTTATATTAACGTCTTGAAAACTAACTAGCAAACATTAGAACAACAACAGTTACAATTACAGCAGAAGTTGAAGTAGTAGTTGGGACATATTGTTACACATTTATATCAAGAAATATACCTCATAACAAATGTTTAATGAAAATCTGCTGTCCTTCCTTTTTTTTATATTGGAGTTATTAATGATGTAAAAATTTTGCATTTTTCTCGCTTATGGAGAAAATTATTTTTTATAATTTTTCGGGTGTTTAGTTGAATAAAAGTCACAGTTTTACTTTTTTATGTTATTTTAGGTACTTGTTTTATGAAAATGCTCATAATCGTGGGAAAAATGCTGTAATCTATTCTTGTAAAACAACTTTTCTTTCTTCCTATATTTAAATTATAATTTTCACTTAGAAATAAAAATGTCAGTTTTTAAATAAAAAAGATTTGATCTCGACAGTAGTATTTCTCTACACGCTGAGTACATAATTTTAACTCCTGTGAAAAACACTATAATCTATTACTGAAGCGTGACATTTTTATGTATATTTAAAATACAACTAGCAATAAAATAAATTCAAAAGGCATTTTTAAAATATTAATGAAAAAGATTTCCTCTTAGCGGTAGTTATTTGTATATACACTAAGAGTAAATATTAACTTTCATACTTTGTACCTTAAACAAACAACATGTCAAAGTTTGTTTGGATTTCACAAAACTTTACTTAAATTAATTTACTGACATTTACGGCTTACTTGCTATGTATACCTTGGAGATATTAACAAAATGGGAACGAAATATCCGTTCTAGCTGATTTAATTTTACTAGTTGAAAAATATTAGAGTTTATTTTAAAGTTGCTTAACCAAATGCTTCGTGGAAATTTCGCATAACGACGTTTTCTCATTTGATATACAGGGTGTCCAGCGAATAAGACTCTGATTTCAAAATTAAATATCTCAAAAACAAACATCAATAGAATTATGCGGTAAACGGTTTGTTTATTAGCTAAGCTGTAAAAATGTTATACAGAAATTTCAAAATTTAGTTGCAAAAACCGTTAACAGATGGTGCTGAAATCGCAATGCCTATAAAAATCCAGAGCACTAGCGTCTCATTGCTAGATGGTTCCCTAAGGAAGAACGAAAATTGGGAAAGTCCGCTTCTTAGTTGAGGTGATGTGCAGAAGCGGAGACATGTGTTGACAGATTTGAGATTTGTTTCAAATTTTGTTATAAACTATTTCGATCTGGATACCAGTATCTCTGTGGTATGTCTTTTCTTTCCCAATTGGTAGATCGTGGAATCGAATCCAAGCAGAGGAGGATTTGAAAAAATTGGAAATCTTTACTGTTTAATATTTATTTAAATTGTGAAAAAAAGTTTGAATTAAAAAAATTAAAGTTTCTGGTTTTAAAATTTAATTAAGCTAAAAGAATTTTAAAAAAGCTTTTTAAAATTTTTTTATTAAAAAGAAAGCTAATTTATTTAATTAAATTTTATTAATTTATTTTATTATAATTAAAATTATATAAAAAATAAAAAAGCTTTTTAAAAAAAATCATTGAGCATTTATAATAATGATTCATAAATCATTTTTTTAAATTGTAGAAAAGAGTTTGAATGAAAAAATACAAAGTTTCTATTTTTAAAGACTTAATTAAAAAAATCATTTTAATTTTAAAAACGCATTTTAATTTTTTTTTCATCATTGAGCACATGGTGCAGCTTCTAGCGATATGATCCGAAGTTTTGGAAAGGAGTGCTGCCATCAAAATACTTTTGCTTCGACGTTGATGATATGGCTTATCATCAATTCCTTTTAAAAATGAAATAACTTAATGCATAATTTCTGTCCCCAAAACTTTGTTTACAAAGAAAAGAAATATATGTGTTGTGCTAAAACCAAAATATTATGCCGTGATTTAAACATATAAATGAAAAGTACAAAATTAATTTTTTATTTATAATAATTCAGGTACACCAAAATATTATGCCGTGATTTAAAATTAAAAAAGATAAATAAAAAGTACAAAATTATTTTCCTAAATATATGCAATTTGATTTAAATAATTATATGGTATTAAAAATTGAATTTAATAAAATAAAGTTCGTATATAAAGTTCGTAACATTTTTTTGAAAATTCTATTAATTGAAATTTTCTAAAATTAAAGCTGGTGCAATAATTCTGTGACCAGATGTCTCCACTTCTGAACATCACCCCCACGAAAGAGTGGACTTTCCCAATTTTCGTTTTTCCATAGGGAGCCATCTAGGAATGAGACGCTAGTGCTCTGGACTTCGAAGCACAATTTATAGGCATTGCGATTACAGTGCCATCTGTTAACGGTTTTTGCAACTAAATTTTGAAACTTCTCTATGACATTTTCACAGCTTAGCTAATAAACAAATCGTTTACCGCAAAATTCTATTGATATTTGTTTTTGAGATATTTAATTTTAAAATCAGGGTCTTATTCGCTGGACACCCTGTACATATAGGGTCTTTCAGTTTTGATAATACTCGTCAATACAATTAATTCTTGTAGGAGAAACCAGTGTTGTAATCCCCTCATTCAGTTTCTACACTCTCAACTAAAATCAGTGAATTGAAAATATTTTCTGTTGCATTTTTTAAGGGAGAAGCGGGGAAGGAGGGTAAAAAGTTACTCTTGATTAAAAGAAAATTAATGAGTTCAATCAAAATATCCCGAGAAAAAATATTATTTAGATACAGTATTTTTATAGTTACAATAACTTTAACTGTTTATACTGAACATTTTCATTTGATGGAGTTAATCGATTTGCGCAGTGAACAACTCAAATAATTGTTCAATAAATAGTTGTTAAGAGTGTCCGGTCTCAACGGTATCCAATGGCTAATTCCTAAACCGTTAGTCATAGACATATAGTTCCAATTACAAAAATGTTTTCAATCAGATAAAGAAATATTTTAAAAGCGATTTGGGTCAATAAAAACATTTCTTAAAAAAAGGCGAAAGTTAAATTTTTATATGATCCCCCGGTCCTATAAGTTATATTTAGTAAAATTTTCCTATTACACTGACAAGCAAGACAAAATAAGTCCCATTCATATAACACTAAAATTGAGTGAGTTATGAAACTTTAAAAATGCATGACTTATGCCACTTTTCTGCTCTGAAAACAAATGAGTTTGGCTTGGCTTTGAGGGGTCACATACCAAGTCCTTAAAGTATTCGAAGATCTTATTTCATGTGTATCTGCGCTTTGAAAAAAATCGTACAAGTATTGCGATTAAGTTAATATTTATTAAGTTTCAGATTGGCTAAAATAACATATCTTTATTTTGTCAGGATTTGAGACTGTTACTTCTATGATTTCTTTTAACAAAAATTATGTTATTTTTATAAGTTTTTATGTTACTTCAACGATCGTATATATGTTTTTCCAGTTCAAAATT
Source organism: Maratus speciosus (assembly GCA_963932465.1). Classification (NCBI taxonomy): domain Eukaryota; kingdom Metazoa; phylum Arthropoda; class Arachnida; order Araneae; family Salticidae; genus Maratus; species Maratus speciosus. The sequence continues at coordinate 473,810,483 of OZ010789.1, forward strand.
TGTACTCGAACTTTAACTCACTTTTAAATATCCGATCGAGATTATATTTTACATACTGACGCAAATCCAATAACAATCTAATATTATTATGTGTTTCGGTGGTTACCATTTATACTTATTTCACAGGATAACACAAAAAATTTCGGATAGATTACCGCCAAGAACTTTAATTAAAAAGTTTTAGATTAGATAATACAAGACTGCGATTGTTGATTATTTTTAACTTTTATGTATTTTTTAGCACTGAATTCGAAAATTACATTAATTTTTAACCATCATGTCAAGATATTTCGCAAATCATAAATTGTCAAATTTAAAGAATAACAAAAATCGGATACTATAAAGCAGAGGAGATGGTTGTGTTTTTTAACTTTTGATAATTAATTTTTACGTACTTTTTAGCACTGAATCTGAAAATGACTTTCATTTTTAACCATCACGTTAGAATTTTTTTGCAAATCGAAAATGTGTAAGTTTAAATATAAGGAAAATCTCATACTATAAAACATAAGTAAAACTTTTTTTGTTTTATTTTATTTTATTTTATTCAATAATTTATTCGATATTTTTGCTTATCCTGGGATTCTAACAGCTAAATAGCTGAGTGGTCCGATGAGATGAGGGACGAGATTCAATTTTAACTTTGAATTTTTTAACTTTGAAATTTGCGAAAAATCCTGATGGGATGGTTAAAAATGAAGGTCAATTTCGGATTCAGCGGTACAGAATACATAAGAATCAATTATCAAAAGCTAAAAAACATGACATAACCCAACTTTTGCAGGCTAGTGTAATTAAATAATATTTAAAAATATGTATCATTTTGTAACGAATTGAGGCTGTTAATTTAGCATCATTTTATTTAACAAAAATTCTGTTTTTTTCTTTCTTCTTAAATGTTTATTACAAAATGTATATTTTGCATTAATATGTCAGAATGATTAAAGATTTCACATTTATATTGCAATGTTGATTTTACTCTCAACTATTTTTTAATATAGCTGACGAAATTATATTTCGACTAAATTTGTGAATGACCCCCAATTTCAGCAAAAAATATGCTCCAACTTTAAACAGCTATTACTCGGTCAGTTTTAATCGTAGAATAACGGGACTTTTTATGTACAGCGTCAACTGCACAGTTGTGTACAGTTTTGTGTACAGTTCCTTTTACTTGTTAGTGTAAAAGGAAAATTTTACTAAATATAACTTATAGGACCGGGGGACCGTATAAAAATTTAAATTTCGTAATTTTTTAAGAAATGTTTTTATTGACCCAAATCGCTTTTTAAAATATTTCTTTACCTGATTTAAAACATTTTTGTAATTGGAACTATATGTCTATGACTAATGGTTTAGGAATTAGCCATTGGACACCGTTGAGACCGGACACCCTGCATGTTATTGAGGTTTACTATACAGGGTGTTCACTCTCAACGGTGTCAATGGCTAATTCCTAAACCGTTAGTCTTTTTTTTTTTTTTTTTTTTTTTTTTTTTTGTCTTACTTCTTAATGTAATAGGATATTTTTACTAAATATAACTTATAGGACCGAGGGACCATATAAAACATTAAATTTCGTAATTTTTTAAAAAATGTTTTTACTAACTCAAATCGATTTTGAAATTCTTCTTTACCTCATTTAGAACATCTTTGTAACTGGAACTATGTCTAACGGTTTAGGAATTAGCCATTAGACACCATTAAGAGGGGGCACCCTGCAGAATGCTTGGTATTGAAACTGAAGTGTGGAGTATTTATAGTTCGTTTACAGGGACGCCCAAAAGAATTCCATTACATTATGGCCTAGGGGTGGGGGGGAACTGTTTACGATGCATTTTAAAGGTGTCACAGTACCTTAAAATTAATTACATGTATAAGTATATGCATCACTAAAGTAGACAAAAAAAAATGCTTTCTTGGGAATAGAAATAAGTAATATAAATAGTTCTTTTACAGAGACGCAGAAAAGAATTCCGTTACATTAGGAACTATAGGTCGTCTATGGGTCTTACGAAATTGTCTGCAATGCATTTATATAATGTTATGATACGTCAACCATTAAGATATCAAAACAGAGGTGCGCTACATGTTTTCAATAGATTATGGAGTGCGTAGCATTTATCTTTAATTTACAGAGACGCACAAAAGAATTCAGTTACAGGGCGAATTATGATCGATTTCATTGAAAGAAAAAATTTGAAATTTCTTAATAATACTCAGTTAAAGTTGGAAAGTGTTTCATGATATTTGCCTGTTGCATAATTTTTGTTCATTCTTCTTTTTTAAAACAGATTTTTTACATACGTCCTTTTTTCCCTCGAAACACGAAAAATTCACGCATCTAAGCTCAAACGTTCCTGAAATTCTCCAGTCGAAAGACAAAAACTTCTTGAAATAAAAGAAAAATCGCTTCCAATCAGAGGGGCGTTCCGGCAAAAAGCTGCCGTATTTTGACGAAATTGCTTTTGAGAGTGATACAGTGTGTCTCGCTCCGAGCCAAACCCAGATTTTTGTTCATAATTTTGTTAGAAACGGGTATATTGTAGCGAAATTTTCAAGAGACTATGTTTTCTTTAAATTTGGGGGGGAGGGGGGGGATTCACAATAAATGCTGGAAAATCCACAACACGTTCTCGGCTCCTTCGTTTCCAAACAATACTGAGCGAGTCGTTTCATAATATAGAATATAGCTGGTAGTACACGCGATATCATTGACCGAATTACAGTGCATTTACAGGACTTTCCTTCATCTCATTTCCTACAATGCTAAATTAGTCTGTTGCAAATATGTGGCAACGTGTTCATTATTGTTAAGGAATGAAAATAAGGATTCTGCTTATAGCTTTGTATTTTTACCAGAGTAAATGGATTTCGAATCTTGTATCCTATACAAAAATTATTTATCGTGACTTGTAACTAAACTTTTTTACTAATAATTTTGAGATACCCTGCACGTGTCCGTGTATGTAATTAAAGAAATTAATGTTTCCATTCACTAACTCTGCATCTTGAATTACGCTTTTAACTTAATATCTTCATTTAGTAATAATTCCTCTTTCTGTTGCCGAGTATTCATTTATTTTTTATCTGTTCAGCATTTTTAATTTCCCCTGATATAAAATTTCTGGCATGTATTCTTTCTGCTTTCTAGTGTTATAGAGCCAACGCGGAATATTAGACAGGCTTTTCGAATACTAAATTTTAAGCAATCCTGATTTCTATGTATGATATGACTTTACTTGACCGGACATCTTAAACGCTGTTACGTCGTCTTTTGTGATATGGTATATTCAATTCTTTCAATTCGAACCTTTCGATAAATTTAAAATTCTAACAAATCTCCGATCAGATTCTTTGAAAAGCTCTAGAACGACTTTAGATATTGTTAAATGTTTATTAAACCAATGAAAAATTCCAGTTCACCAATAAAAATTTCTGACATTAATATAAATTATTCATCGAACGGCAATCTTTTGAGAACAGCAATCTTTTTTACTATGATTATATATTATAAAATTTAAAGTTTCCTGTTAACTTATCTAAAACTTTTATGGGGTGTTCAAACCAGAAGTGGATCAAATCCAATTTTTCCGTTCAACCGAGTTTGAGATGAATTCTCGTTCTATAGGCAATAGTTTGTTTGATACCGTAAGAAACCGAGTCTTTATTTGGATTAGCCCAGAGATATTTGTTGAATTCAGAAACATTTGTAAGCTAAAGTTAATGCGCTGTCTTAGATTTCATTCAGCTTCATGGTAGACTAGCACAATTTGTTGCTCACATTTTCAATTGCGATGTCCATAAACTTAAGGGAAATTGCTTTTAAATTTTTTCAGTGGGATCTTCCGTGCTCGCGGCTATCTCCTTCCCAGCAGTCTTAGTTTTGAAAGGAGACGCGCCGGAAAAAATAAAAGCTATTTTCGTTAAGTTTAAGACATCGACCAGCGATCGGAAATGTGAGCAACAGATTATGTTAGTCTCTTTTGAGGCTGAATGAAATGCATGAGAACGCATTCACTTTACCTCCAAATATATCTGACCTTATCAAAATATCTCTGGACAAATCAAATTATCTCTAGACTCTGTTTTACGCACTTGATCCACTTTGATTCTGAAATCCTCCATATCAATTTAACAAAAGCTCTTTCTCATTTTATATTTTTCCTTTTGCAAATGTTATATTTTCTTATATATTTTTGTTATTAAATCTAAATTCTAAATGTCCGCATCTATGCAGATTTCGATGAGAAATATGAACCCGAAAATGATGTCCTACTTAAGCAATACTCATACATTTCCAAATAAAATCTACTTTTACTTTATTGGAATTAGATTGATTAATAAAGAAAAGTTATTTTGTATAAAATGAAGATCTTCTCCTACAAAAGAATATTGAGTAATGCGTATATAAGGAACAGTTTCTATACAGCAGTTTTATTTAACGTGAATATCATTTAATAAATATGTTTAAAGTATCTGCCTTCATTCGATGCACTTAAAAAATTACAATATTGAATAAATACACATATTTTTAGTTCAATTATAATACAGAATGTTCAAAAGACATCAAACCCTAACAATATCTCCATAATATTTTAAACTAGTCGGATGTGGCAATCCCAAAACTTTCTTCTATCTCATACATGTTAATACTTCCTGAAAAATGCGTTATAGCAGCGCCACCGGTTAGGTTATTTACACCAAAATCTAATCAGCAACAACGTATGTCAACTTCTAATTGAATTTGAAATTTGATGAAATCCGTGCATTAGTTTTTGAGATAGAGCTATTGCGGAAATCGTGAAAAGTTCTGCATAGCAGTGGCACCTGTTGGGCATTTACACCAAAAACTTGTCAGGATCAAATTATATCAGGGACTAACTGAATCTAAAGTTTAATGAAAATTCATGCATTAGCTCTTGAGATACCGCTGGTGCGAAAATCGTGAAAAAAGAAGCATTGTAGCGCCACCTGTTGGGCAATTTACACCAAAAACTAAAAAAAAACACTAATTTATATCAGGGACTAACTGAATCTGTAGCTGGATATAAATTTGTACATTAGTTCTTCAGATAGAGCTATTGCGATAATCATAGCAGCGCCACCTATTGGATGATTTGCACGAAAACGTTATCAGCACCAAATTATATCAAGGATTAATTAAATCTGAAGTTTTCTGAAAATCCGTGCTTTAGTTTTTGAGATATAGTTATTGTGGAAATCATGAATAATGCAGCATAGCAGTTCCACCTGAATGACGATTTACACCAAAAAGTAATCAGTACCAATTTATATCAGAGACTTACTGAATCTAAAGTTGTTTTTTTAAATTCCGTTCATTAGTTCTTGAGATACAGCGCCCACAAAATTTGTGTCACACACAGACAGACAGACTCACAGGAAGACATTTTGTAAAAACATGCTTTTCGGGATCTCTGACCCCAAAAAAGTGTAAATATCAGTCGAAAACCGGAATTTGAAAATTTTTACGAATCCAATACTTTTTTCTTGTGAAGATAGAAGAAAGTAAAAATTGTGTGTGTGTGTGTGGGGGGGGGGGGGGGGCGTTGTCCTTTTTTTTTAGAAAAGTTTCATGCTTACGCCAGACAGTATACATTCAATTCAACTAAATATATGTGAATTCCCTTTATACTACATACTGCTATTTCATTTACCTGTGCACTGAACTAGTAGTTTTACAGTACCTTCAAACTGAACTGAACTACAAAATATCAAAAAATGCATATCTTTTATTAAAAATTATCATTTTTGTACATTCGAGAACGTATAAAATAATTACATTATCACACAGAGCTTAGATTCTAATTCAACACATAGTGAGTAATATGGAAAGGATTTAGACAAAATTCCACTGAAATATGTTTAAAACATTTTATGTAATGGAGTTTATCTAACACAAAAATAACGGAAAATTTGATTTTCCAGAAATTGCATTTAACCTTTGGAGAGAATGGTGCCGATGGGATACGAAACAGGGATCAGGAGGCGAGAACTTTAGCGTCGAGCAAAAGGCCAAGCCAGTTACTCTAAGCTAGTAACTCGCTTTATACTGATCATGTGAGAAGAGATCGTTACACACTCCATCCCCAGTGAGAAAGACGTATTGCTGACGTCTGACGAGCGATATGCACTCGTGAATGATGCTGTCGTATGCATGTGTGATGCGCAGTATGACAGGCTTTGTGCTGTGAATGTTACACAGGCTTTGGATGCAGGAGATGATTATTTAGTGCTATCATCTGTTGGTTATGAGATGAGATGATTGCTGCTGAAGGTTGTTTTTGCGTGTTTGTCCGGGTCACCACTTTAGAGAGTGATTGGCGCCGATGGGATACGAACCAGGGATCTCATGATCAGGAGGCGAGAACGTTAGCGTCGAGCAAAAGGCCAAGCCAGTTACTCTAAGCTAGTAACTCGCTTTATACTGATCATGTGAGATGAGATCGCTACAAACCCTTTACCTACTGACGGTACTTATAAGTACCATTAAAATAACTTGTTTTAAAATTCATTTAATGCATCGATTAGTAGTAATACAGTTTAGTATGAGTTATAGATGCATTACGTTATGTTGTTCCAAAAGCATTGTTGGTTACACAAAACAAAAATATTTTTAAAGGGATGATTTCTTTTGCCTTTGCATCTTTTCAGCTTTCTTGGCGTTGAGGGGGGGGGGGGGGGGGCAGGGAGGAGGAGAAATTTTTCCATTCGGAAATATTTCTATATTTCTATTGTAAGAACATTATATTTGTACATTTTCTAATTCTAGAAAATATTAAGAAAAAGATTTAAAATAAAAGATTTGAATGGGGTGATAAATATTGCACAAAATCCCTATAAATTTAAATTTAATTAATCCTTCTAAAATCCTTCTAAAACTTATTAAACAATTAAGTAAATCTTCTAATCTAGTTTCAAAAATTCACGAAAAATGCTTTAGAAGATAAAACTTTCATGAATTCATAATTCGGTACATAAAGAGTTAAAGATTTCTGATCTATATTATTTATTATCTATAACATTACTATAGAAGTGTCAATTTAGATTTATTAGTTTTTTGTGTGAAAAACGTAAGAAAATCCTTCATAAAAACATTGTTTACATTTTTTCTGCCCTTCTTACACTCATTTCCCGGATTTGACACATTATTACCTGTTTATTAAATTGATCATAACTCCTCTCCTAGTAATCGTACTAATTAAAACAGATTTGTAGTCGTAAAAGTTTGTTCTTTTAAATGAATAATTAAATATATATATATATTAGAAAAATTTTACCAAAATGGCCATTTTAATGTACGCAGTCTTTTTCGGACAGACGAGAAAAAAAATTGGAGATAGATTCGAGCCCAAAGTTGCGCGAGTAGGACTTTGCTCCCACCGATCCAGAAAGCCTTTTCGATTTTAGGGGCAGTTCTGGAAAAAAATTTCAGACAAAAAAAAGGGGTTCGGATAATTGGACAGTTCGGTTAATTGGTGTTCGGATAATCGGCGCTATACTCTATATATCTTTTAACATCTTTCTTAGATTAACCTTCCAGTTGCATTGAATCGAGATCCTTTAGAAATTTTATTTAAACATGTTAATGTAAGATTTGAGATAACGCTTTTTCGTGTAAAATATATATTTTTTTAACTACTAGAACGTCAAGAAAATGTAGTAAATAAATTCTGACATAATTCACGTTTTATTAAAATGCTTACTTGAAAGCTTAAATTTAAAATAGCGTTACAAATTAATAAAAAATGCTCATGTGTGAAAATTTATCTATTGAACTTTTTTTTTATTTTTAAATATTACTTTTTTTTTTATCTCTAATATTTTAAAAGCTAATTTTACTTGACTTAAATAAAACTTAAAATTTTACCAGTTTTATTGATATTATTTTAAAAAGAAGGAATATGAAAATAAATCCAATTATTTTTTAATGCTCTCGAATAAAAAATTTATTCCCTTAAATCTGTTGTTATTTTAAATTATTTTTATTTTTCTCATTGTCGTACTTGCAGATTTTACCTTTCAATTTGAAATTTGTTTTCTGTTTAATAATATTTTATTGTTATTTTGCATCACATAGTCTCCATCACATCCAACTACATTTTATAAATTTTAACTAATTATTATTGTCACATAAAAATCTTATATGCAAAAACAAATTTGCAGTTCTTAAAAGGACATTTATTATTGCTTGTCTAGATATTACGTTATTTTAAAAAGAAAAAGGGATTACCATCTTTTCTTATTATTATTTTGGAAGTAAAGTGCAATATAATTTATGTGATGCAAGGGAAATAAAAGTGTTGTTCGTGAAAGGTGTTTTTGTAAATATATATAATTTGTTTTGTCTTAAGAAGCTATTCGCATGTTACTAAATTAACCAATTAATTTTATATAGAAATATTGGTAATTTGAATATAAACGTTAAAAGAATATATGTACTTATTTTTTTTTGTCCCATATGATAAAATCTAAACGTCTAAATATAAAATACCTCTATGTTTAACATAAATTACTTTTGGAATAAGCAGAACCTGCGGATTTGTATGCGTAGTTGTTGAAATATACTAAGCGCGGTATTTGTGTGCATATATTTAATAGAGGAAATTAATTATACTACCACGAAAAATTCAAAAGTTAGTAATTAAACCACATTTTGAGTAAACTTCATTTTTACTGCATTTGACGGACATGAGACTTAAATTAATGAGAAAATCTAAAATTGATTCCCAGTGAATCGTAATTTAGAATCTACTTTGAATGTTTTCCCCTCATTTCTTTGTTCATTTGAAATTTCCAATTTTTTAGAAAACGTTCTTAGCAAGCATTTACATTTTAAAAATAACCACCATGCGAAATTACAAGCTTCCAGTCAATCCAAACTTCTATATTAACTATATCAAAGAAATCGTAATTTAGGACTTATTTGGTCTTACATACTTTTAAATTTCGAAATTTTTAAAAGTCGCTCTACGATGCATTTACGTCTCTGAAGTAACAACAGTCATGTGAAATTTCAAATTTCTATGCCTGACAATTTCAGATAAATCTCAAGATTAGAACTTTTTTAGAGTGATTTTCGCTCATTTCGCCCTTTAATTTTCGAATCTTTTAGAAACCGTTTTTACCGAGTTCCTAAACCTTAAAAATAACCACAATGCCACATTTCAAGTTTCTAGCCCCAGCAGCGTATCAGATCTGAGTTCCTATATCAAATGTAATCCCATAATCACAATTTTAGATTGTTTTTTTTTCTTTTAAACTTCGATTTTTTTAAAAACTTTTCTGGTCGAAAATTTGCGTCTTAAGTAACAGCAATGCCAAATTTCATGCTTCTAGCTTTAATAGTTCCAAACAAATTGTAATTTAGAACATTTTTAGAACATTTATCGCTCATTTCATGCTTTTAAATTTCGAATCTATTAGAAACCGTTCATAGCTAAGTATTTTTATCTTAAAAATAACCACCACACCAAATTTCAAATTTCTATATCCAGCAAAATATAACAAAAATCTGAATTTTAGAACGTTTTTCACTTTTGTACCCCTTTGGAAATTTTTGTAGCAACATAAAATATAGCTTGTGTTGGAGCAGAGATGATTGCCAGCATTTTCCCACCATTATCTTTTAAATAGGTTCGGTAGTTCCAAAAAAATACCCCTAGAAACAGACGTTGGTTCTTTATAATATTAGTATATATTAAATAATACATTTATTAAAAATTCTTAAGTAAAAACATATACAATTTTGGTTCCTAAAATAATCAGTATAATGCACAAACCTCCCCAACATATTTCCTTTTCGTTCTGATTCCTATTATGAGGAAATATATAAAAACATCGACTTTAGGTGTTCGTATATTATGTTGAAACTGAAAATCTTTTTTTATTCTCCTTTACATTTAAAGTATACAAAGTCTTAGAATACAACGCTATATTTATGGATTTCCAGCTAAGCAACATTACTCTGGAAAAGAAAAATTAATAATGGTTGTATCCTTATTTTACAAGTGTGCGCTACAATTAATAATTGTAACAACATTTCCAAAATGTCTTTTTTAATATTAGCACTGTCGAATTACATATAAAGTAAATAGTAATGGAATGCGTGTTATTATTTTACTTATGTTAAATAATCCATGTTTCTTTTTAACAGTTGTTGGTTCATTTTTCCCTAATTCATATTTTATCAAAAGTCATGCAATATGTAATAAAATTATACATTCCTATCCAAATTTTAAAAGTAAGGCTTAAATTTAATATGTAGATAACTTCCCCTCCTTCAGGACAAAATCAATCACATAAAATCATGTACACTCTTTCATCATTAAAATTAAAGTATAATTAGCTGATTCAACCGGCTAATCCGGCTTACAATATATACACTGAAAAAAAAAAAAAAAAAAAAAAAAAACCGACATTTTTACGGTACAAAGTACTGTTCATCTCGCGCACAAACTCGATCACAGTTGAATGTACTGTATCTTTCTTTGGTTTCCTGACTATTTAAACATGGAAAATACAGTAGTTGCGTAAAATTAACAGCACAATGTACTGGCAATTTGGACGCCAGTAGTTTGTGCTGTGGTCCAAATGCGTCCAAAATTGCCAGTACATTGTACTGTTAATTTTACGCAACTACTGTATTTTTCATGTTTAAATAGTCAGGAAACCAAAGAAAGATACAGTACATTCAACTGTGATCGAGTTGTGCTGGCAAATTTACAGTGGTTTTTTTACAGTCTAAGTGAAAACCAATTTTTATTAAATAAAAAACTAAATTAGATTATTAGTTTTTTTTTTTTAGATTGTCCACTAACAACATCAAAAAGCATTTTTATATGAAAAATATCAATAATCCCACTAAAGTTTTCAAAATTTTTAAAAGTACAGTAGAGTCCCGATTATCCGAGTTAATATGGACCAAGCTCACTTCGGATAAGCGGAAAACTCGGATAAACCGGATTTGCACAAATCATCACTAATTAAGGAGATGAAATATAAATTTTACATTTCGTTACTTTTAAGAAAAACGGGGAATGAAATTGTTTATAAGAAAAAGCCCTTTATAGATTTTTGGTTGTTAAACGTCAATTTTGCTATTTTTTTTTCTTTTTTTCTGAAATATTACACTATTGTTTAGCTACCAATTTATTTTCTTACCACTAAAACACCACTAAATTTTGCCTACTTCAATCGCCGGAATCTAACAATTGTTAACGATTAAATAGGGCAAAAATTAATATTAAATTTTATAGGTAAAGTAAAAAAAATTATGGCCATTTTTTCCCCCATTCTGACCAGAAAATCAGAGTTCTTACTTTTTACGACTGCTCTTTCATCTTCACATAATACTTCATTTATAATGGTTGTTTCATAATAATGGAATCCATCAGTCCATCAGAAGAAAATAATTCCGTTAAAGCTAAAACTTGGTTAAGAGGAACTCGGATGATCGGGACTCTACTGTATACTTTTAAAAATAAAGGTAGGAAAAATTTTATATAGTTACGAAATATAGTTACGAAAATGCTTTATTTTTTTATAACTTTCATATTCGCGGCATGCCAGGTGTTAATAGCCTAGAAATCGCCGAATATTCCGTTATTTCAACGAAATTTTTGATTATCATTATTTCAATGGTTTAAGAAAGTTATTCGATTATATGTCTGTTAAATTAACGTTTCATTAATATTACTTTATTTATATGTTAATAAAGTATTAATATCGTTAAGGAATGTTAACCCGAAACAAATTCTAAACTATTTATATTGTTTTAATTACAAACGGGTTAATCCTTTGTAATTGGGCTGCACGCAGTAAAGATAGGTTTTTCTTTTTAAACATTGCGTGAAAACAATTTTGAAAGAATTAAAAAAATAGTAAACTGAGATACAGTTTTGGAAAATTGAAATTGCGTAAAATTTAGACTTAATGTTTCAGTAAAAGCGACATTTTTTGTTAAGGTGTTGCCATCATCAATATAATGTCAGCGTTAAGTGGGTAGATGTTTTTGTTTTATAATATAGATTTCTAATTTTCCTGTTAATTTTTCCTTAAGGATTACATTTTTTTTTCAGTTATCAACATGATGGGGTTTATTTACCAGATCTAAATTATAATCTGGCAATGACTTTTCAAGTCAATTAGTTTGAAAACAACCAGACTCATCTGAATAAGCAAGACTTAAAAAAAAAAAAAGAAGTCAGTTGCTCATCCCTGTCCGATCAGGAGAGAATAGATCTTCAGGGTAGACTTTAGAAAAAATCTTCATTAAATTTATGTTTAAATGTCATAAAATATTTCATATAATGTTAAAGCAAACATGAAAAATTATCCTTCAACATCTACAGGCATATTCTTAGAAATAATATTTGCCTGTAAATGCAATTACTTTTCAAGTCAGTAAGTTTGAAAACAACTAGACCTATTTGAATAAACAAGACTTTAAAAAAAAAGAAGTCAGTTGCTCATCCCTGTCCGATCAGGAGAGAATAGATCTTCAGGGTAGACTTTAGAAAAAATCTTCATTAAATTTATGTTTAAATGTCATAAAATATTTCATATAATGTTAAAGCGAACATGAAAAATTATTCTTCAAAATGTACAACATATTCTTAGACATAATATTCGTCTAAAGAATAATATCCTTTTTTATATGAATAATCTCTTTCGTAAGAGTAAGTTTTATTCTAAGAGATACATTACTCTTTTCATGTAAGTGCAATTACTTTTCAAGCCAGTTAATTTGGAAACAACCAGACCCATTTGAATAAGCAAGAATTTAAAAAAGAAGTCAGTTTATCATTCCTGTCTCATCAGGAGAGAATAGATTTTCAAGATAGACTTCAGAAAAAATCTTCATTAAATTTATGTTTAAATATCATAAAATATTTCCTATAATGTTCAACCGAACATGAAAAATTATTCTTCAAAATCTACAGGCATATTCTTAGAAACAATATTTGCCTGTAAATGCAATTACTTTTCAAGTCAGTTAGTTTGAAAACAACTAGACCTATTTGAATAAGCAAGAATTTAAAAAAGAAGTCAGTTTATCGTTCCTGTCTCATCAGGAAAGAATAGGTCTTCAGGATAGACTTTAGAAAAAAATATATTCATTAAATTTATGTTTAAATATCATAAAATATTTCCTATAATGTTCACCCGAACATGAAAAATTATTCTTCAAAATCTACAGGCATATTCTTAAAAATAACATTCGTCTGTCAATGCAATTATTTTTCAAGTCAGTTAGTTTGAAAACAACAAGACCCATTTGAATAAGCAAGAGTTTAAAAAAGAAGTCAGTTTATCATTCCTGTCTCATCAGGAGAGAATAGGTCTTCAGGATAGACTTTAGAAAAAATCTTCATTAAATTTATGTTTAAATACCATAAAATATTTCATGTGATGTTCAACCGAACATGAAAAATTATCCTTCAAAATCTACAGGCATATTCTTAGAAATAATATTCGTCTGTAAATGCAATTACTTTTCGAGTCAGTTAGTTTTAAATAACCAGACCCATTTCAATAAGCAAGAATTTAAAAAAGAAGTCAGTTTACCGTTCCTGTCTCATCAGGAGAAAATCTTTCTCTTCAGGAAAAGGTTTAGAAAAAACCTTCATTAAATTTATATTTAAATTTTATAAAATATTTCATATAATGTTGTACCGAACATGAAAAATTATTCTTCAAGCTCTACAACATATTCTTAGAAATAAATACTATTCGTCTAAAGAATAATGTCCTTTTTTATATGAATAATCTTTTTCATAGAAGTAAGTTTAATTCTAAGGAGATAAATTTACCTTTTCATGTAAATGCAAAATCTGTCGTTTTTCATTATGGTACCAAGGAAATTTAAAACGGTACATTTAATTAAATATTTTCGCTTTTGAGAAATGGGTTTGATATGTTAGAAAATTAATATCTGGAAGTATTTATAGAAAAAAGTAGATAAATTATGTTCACTTACTAAAAACGGAAATTCTCCATCAAAGGCATTTTCTCCGCCGACGATGCGCCCGTTTCGGATAGTTTGTTTTCCACACTCCAGTCCTTCGAAGAGAGAATCCCATATTCATATTTCAAAGAAAAAAAAATATTATTAAAGAACGTTTGTACAATTATTTTCACATTTAAATTTATTATTACTACACACTTTTACTTAACTCGACCTGTTTTTTGCATGTAAAGATGGAATTTTGTAAACGATTTTTAACCCACTTCCTGAAATGCTAGGATTATAAAAATTACGTCTGTGAACGTAATTTTTATAATCCTAGCATATCAGGAAGTGGGTTAAAAATCGTTTGCAAAATTCCATCTTTACATACAAACAAGTAATATAAAAATTTTGTTTTTAAAGTCGATTCCTACTTAGTTCATCAAAGAAAAATTTTGTATAATCCTCAAGAACTGTTATTTTCGATTATCTTAAAAATCCCGGTAAATATGGACGGCAAAGACATACAAGTAGGCCATCTTCTGCTTCTGTACGGGAGAAAAGAATGATACTAAAGCGAGCTCTGCTCCAAAAAACAAATGTGAACAGAAATAAAACGTGAATTAAACTTTGAATGCAGTGCTCGAACTGTTCGACGTGTTTTACAAAAAGAAAAAAAGGAAAACATATGTTAAACATATGTCACGACCGCCTCTTACAAAAGTTCATAAGAGACTGAGAATGGAGTTTGCCAAAAAATGCATTACTATGTGAAAATATGTGGCATGATGTTGTCTTTTCCGATGAAAAAAAGTTTAATTTGGATGGACCAGATGTTTTTCGCTACTTTTGGTATGATCTCCGTAGATAAAAAGAAATTTTCTCAAAGCGTGCATTTGAAGGTGGCTCAGTAATGGTCTGGGGAGGTTTCACAACTGGTGGAACTACTCCAATAGTTCTTGTGCAGGGTATAATGAATTCCGAGAGTTATTTTGATGTATTGGGCGATAATATTTTACCAGAAGCACCGTTAATAACGAGTAAAGACTATTTATTCCAGCAGGACAATGCCTCAGTACATGTTTCTCAAATTTCAAAATCGTGGTTTGCTGCTAATTTCGTGAAACTACTTCATTGGCGGGCCAGAAGCCCTGATCTGAATCTAATGGAAAATCTGTGGGGTATTCTGGCACACGAAGTATACACAAATTGTAAACAATATGAAAACAAGCAAGAGCTTATGTCCTCCATTGAAAAAGCCTGTTCAAATATTTCCAAGAACGTTCTTAAGGAATTGTCAAACTCTATGAGTCTGAAGACTGATAAATGTGATTGAGCAGAAGGGGCAGATTATTAATTATTAGTGTGTTTCAGGCAAAAACATTTATTGTCCTTATAATTTTGTCCAATTTTTACAATGACATATTTTGTTCATTATGGCAAAACATTCATATTTTGCATTTTCCAATGTTTTGATTTCTACAATGATTTCTAGCATAAAAAAGTATTTTATGTATAAATTTCACTTTATATAGTTCAGAAATAATTTTTTTCTGTGCAATTTTGACCACTACTGTACAAGATTTAATTTTTTTCCTAAAAGAATACATAATTTAATTTTCATGTTTTGTATATTGTTGAGTTAAAAATAAGATGCTTCAAAGGTATTGCACGATTAAATATAGATTAAAAATAATTTCCAAATTGTGATTTCAATTCTAAACTAAGGAACTTTCACTAAACAAAGACACTCGACATTTAAAATTTCAGACAGTACAGTATAAAACTGCCTTCTGTCTGAAAAATATTTCCTTGGTTTAATTTGAAAAAAAAAAAGGTATTGTGTTATATTTATTATTGAAAACATCTGTTATTGGAGATATTAATTGACAGTTTTTCTTTGTTAATTTTTTAGACACCTGTGGAGTGCTTTGTGACAAACACTTGTGACAAATCCTTTTAAAAAGACTAAAGAAGTTGAATAATTTTAGCATTAAGCTGCTTCAAAATTTCATAAGAAAATTAAAAATATAACATCATAAGCATTATAAATACTTACAACAAATATCAGAAAGATCTAAGTTTATTTCAGTTAGATTTTTCTAATTAGAAATTTTGGAAACACGGTTTTATATTGAATAAAAAACTAGTTTGTTTTAACACTTTTTTACTTTAGTTAGTGTTAGTTTCAGAAATTCACTCCTAGTTATGTAGTTTGATGACGATTCGACAAAGGTGTATATGCTTGGAAATTGTTTTAAAAACCAGAAAAAATGAGTAAATTGCGATACAGTTTCCAAACAAATTGCATTTTAAAGTAATTTTTTTCCTATTCAACGGTGTAAAAATTGAAAATGTGTGATGTTTAGAAGTTTAAAATATTACGGTAAAAGCAAAATTTAATCGCCAGCTGTTGCCAACGTCAAAATAAATTCACCGTTAGGCCACGGGCGAAATTTGACTTTCCATAAGACTTTTAGCATTAGTGTGAAATCCTGCAATTTCATTGGCTATCGCTTCACTGATAGCCAATGAAATTGAACGGAACTTTTTTCCCTGACAGGACAAGTACAAGAGTAAAATACTGTGTAAAGCCCCAAATGGTATTTTATAATCTCACAGCGTATGAATGATCTAGCCAAGTGGTCAAGACTAGGGCTGGTTAAGATTTTGCATTTGTAATCCTAAAGTTGCGTGTTCTGTCCTTTCGCTGGCGTTTTCACTTTTTTAGAGTTTTGTTTTGATTTTTATTAAGTCAGTTAGTTAAAATCAGTCGATCTTTATTACCAGTTCTTTTGTAAATTTTTTCCATCAATTAGATTTTTTAAAATAAATTAAATAATTAAATTTAAAAAATCAGTTAATCTATTTTTTAATAATTAAAGTAAACATTTATTAAAATGCAATAATAAATTTCCTAGGCTTACATTAAAAGTATTTTCATGTTAGAACTTTATAAAGTTCTGATCATTTTAAATTTGTCTGTTGCTATAGTAACAGATAAATGTAAAATTATCAGAATTAATATATTAAAGATTTTTTTATTTTAAAATTATCCTTGAGACATAAAAATCTTTATTAATTTATGATAGGTTACTTTATAATTTTTTATTTTAAATATTACACAAATATTTAAATTAAATTTTAAAATTCATAGGACTTATAGGGTATTTTTCTAATAAAAAAATTCTTTAATAATCAAAGTGTAAAAATAATATTTTCTTAAGTATTAGTTAAAATCAGTTGATCTTTATTACGAGTCCCGTTGTAATTTTTTTGTCAATTAGATATTTTTAAATAAATTTAAATAATTAAATTAAAATATTCATTTAATCTATTTTTTAATAATTAAAGTAAACATTTATTAAAATGCAATAATAAATCTCCTAGGCTTACATTAAAAGTATTTTCATGTTAGATTTTTATAAAGTTCTGATCATTTTTAATTTATCTGTTATTTAGATTACCCTTTTTTTTAATTGTAAATGTTATACAGATAATTGAATTAAATTTTAAAATTCATATGACTTATACGGTATTTTTCTAATAAATAAATTTCTTTAATAATTAAAGAGTAATAATAATATTTTCTTAAGGCTGTTCTTAATTGCTCTGCTCAACAAGCGCAAAACGTTTTGACACATTTACAAATTCATTTTTTAACATAAAGGTATAAAATTGGAAAGTCTGGCCATGGAAGCGATTTGGAATTGAACTGTTTTTTAAATTTTTTGATCAATCCATTACCTATTGAGTTATAAGCGATTTTGATCACGTGACAAACACGTTTTTCGCCCGCTCTTCAGTGCTCTTTCTTCCTTCGCGCGGAAATTCGGTTCAAAACGCCCACTTTGACACTATTTTCTGAAAGATCTATTGTGTTTGCAAAAAAAAAATGGAAAAAACAGCGCAATTACATAGCTTCTGAACAGCAAAACCAGCTACTTGCATGCATTTTCGAACAAAAATAAATTAAAACTTATGTCAGATAATTGCCTTTTTGGATTTGAGAGCACCCTTAAGTCAGTTAGTTAAAATCAGTTGATCTTTATCACCAGTTACTTTGAAAAAAAATTGTCAATTAGATTTTTTTAAATAAATTTAAATAATTAAATTAAAAAATTCATTTAATCTATTTTTAATAATAATGTAATAATAATATATTCTTACCTTACATTAAAAATATTTTTTGTTGGAACTTTAGTAAGTTATATATATATATATATATAACCATAATATATAACAAATCGTCATCGATTTCCAATAATTGAAATTAAATTTATAATATAGCAAATATTCATAACTCAGACATTTTACAGAATAGAGAAGGAACATGCAACTAGTAATACAGAATTTTATTAAATGCAACTAATTCACTAACATATTGCTGGCAATAAATCTATATGAAACATATAAAAAGAAAAAGACAACCCAATTTTGATAAAGTCTTATTAAAGACAATAGATAATAAATCCAGCTAAATAATGTTGAACCAGAAAAAGCCGTAATATAATATATATATATATAATTAGCAGAAGTAATTTGTTAAAGTGTTCATCTCTCAAAATTAAGTATTACCTTTCATATATAAAAATATTTATCAATTTATCAGCTGCTTTCTAATCTTTTTATTGTATATTCAATACTACTAAATTCTTATCATATATAAACTGTATGTTTAAAATGAATATTTATTAAAATTAAATTTTAATATCTTCTAAACTTTCATGAAAAGTACTTTTATGCTAGAACTCCAGTAACATATAAATAGTAATTAACAGAATTAAATTATTAAATTATTCATCTTTAAAAATTAATTATTTATCTTTTATATATAAATTACATTAACTAGTAAATCTGCAGATCAAGAGCCTCAACGTCATCTCTGCAACTTATTGTTTTTAGCAAACTTTGCGTAATATTAATCTTTCTACAAAAACAAAATTTAAACCTTTTAAATTACACAAACATTTATAAAAGGAAAAAAAAATATTTCGATGGTTTCAGACATTAGAAGCGTTAAATTAAACACGTTGTTATGTAATGACATTCTGAAATTCTCACGAGCTACTTATTCTATAGTAATTTTTATATAATAAAGCAAATTTCTTCAGGGGGGGGGGGGCGCCCTCTGAACTCCGCGTTGTGTAATTTATTTTGCATTTGTAATTTTCTATTGATTGAGTTAATGATTATCCTATATCTTAGATTCCTTTTTACACTGCGATTTATAAGGATAAGCAACAATTTTGTCAAGCATTTTACGTTATCCTAATATCCATACAGCAGTATTTACTTGCCTGCTAACCACAAACACCTGTATGTGTCTAATGGATAAACTGGAGAACTTTTGGAAATGTAAACTGAGACATCTAATTTAGAAATCTAATACCTTTATAATTTTTGTTTCCAAAAAATAATTTTGATTACCATTCTGCAATATTTATATCTAAGATCTAATCTAAATATCTAAAAATGTACTCGATAGGATTAACTTACTAAAATCACCCTAAAGTAGGGGGACTTCTAAACCTAACGGTTAATAATTCATCATCGTGTCCACTTCCAATTGACTAAATCGATAAACGTGATTTGGCGCCGTTAAGTATATTTTGTGATAGCCTTTTAATAGTATCCACATTTAATTTAAAATCTTGATGTTACAAACACCGTTGAAATTTGACGCACCTCTGTGTTCAGGTCAAATTACGAAAGGTTAACTAACCTTTTATTTCCCTTAGCCGGGCATTTTGTTTCATTTTTCGTAATAGGGATTATTTTAATAATTTAATTTATTTTACACTCTACAAGCTGTTACACGGGACGTTGTTCACGTAGCATTAAAATAGAGATAAATGCATTAAATAAAACATTTCACTCCCCACCAGACATGGCAAGTCTCAGGCTGTTTGCACAACACTATTATCTTACAGAAAATGTTGTTCTTTTAAATCGCGCAAATGTTTCAATTAAATAAAGTAACATTTTTTGTATTAAAATACTGGTATCCAGAACGCCGGAGGCTTGGCAGCTCTGCTCCTCTTAATAGATACATATATAGTTAACCAACACTTTATCACATTTTATAGGAGACAATACGGAATTTCTTATTTGTATGGCCTTACATATACCTCAGTCATAAAAATGTAAAATTTTGTGCCAATTAATATACACAATTGCAAAAATGAAATCGCAACCAATGAGAAAAGGAAGGCCAAGTAAAATCGTGTAAATCGAGGAATCTTTCTTCGTAGTGTTTTGAAAATACCACTACAAAAATTATTTTAGGTGGTATTTGGTGTGAAATGTTTATATGTATTCATTCTTGTCCTATTTATCTTTTTTATTATTTGTAATTTGCTTATTCCATTTTCCTTTTGCACGTGAAAATCTTACAAATTAAAATTAACTCTTTGGGAGAAATTGTTATTCCTTTTTTTTTTTTTTTTTTTTGGCAACAATAAAGTTTATAAAGTTTAATAGAATAATGCCAGTTTATTCTGTATGAAAATAACGAACTTTTTCATTTATAATCAAAATAGTTCAATACATAAATAAAAATATTATTCTATATAGTACATAAATACTATTTTCATTTCTGCGTTTAAATCAATCTATATGCAAATATCTATACAAAGGCATTCATTAATTCATTCCTTTTAACTTTGATTTGACTTAAAAAACCATACATACTTTCACATTTATGATATTTTTAGATGAGATATAGTTGCTACGCAACGGTTAAAAGGAAAAAAATGAAATATAAGTAAATTCATAAAATAAAATGTTTTATATTATTCGAACACATGTATAAAATTCCATCATAAGTTATACACCTAATTTAAAAGCTCTGACAAATGTTTTGACAAAATTGCAAACTAAAAGGAATAATTTAATACTCTTATTTAAAAATTTCAGCATCCAAAATTTACCATTTAAATCTATTATTCATATGAGCGATTTCTTTCAATAAATGAAAATTTGAAAATCGTCTGACTTTCCACAGAAAAGCATTATGTCACAAAATAAAATGTTCTATATATTCCGAACGAATGAACCAAATTTAACCCAAAACTATACAGCTAAATCCGGGCAGCTCACCAATATACATCCTTAATTTCAAGCTAATCGGATGCTTTTTACGGCAGTTATCGCGGGACAGACAGACTAACTAACTAACTAACAAACAGATGTAAACCAAAAAATTTCGGGTCTCCACAGTAAGCCTTCACTGACGTTTCGGCAATAATATATATTTCTATGATAATTTAACCATTGAAGACAGTAAATTACTATACTTTAAATAATTGAATGTATGGTAAAAATGCAACAAAAAACAAATATACATATATCAATTTCTTCATATATTTGTGATTTCAAATTTATTATGTATATATATATATGATTTAATAATTATTCGCAAAAAGTTTTATATGTATGTATATATATGTTGCAATAAAAATGTAATATACATCAAACATGAACAATGAAAAATATTTTGCTATTAGTTGCAATATATATATATTTAAAATAACGATTATTATTATTATTATTATGGAGATTTTTGTTTTTACCTTTATTTATTAACTTATTATTAGTAGCTTTACAATTTTTATTAGAAATATAATATTGTGATTAAATTTTACTACATAATACCACTTAGGAGCTAATGTTATATAATTAAAATAAAATATCTATTTAAATGCAATAATAGTATCTTTTAAACTGACATATAAAAATATTTTTATACATCTAGATGGAACTTCAATTACTTATTTTTAGTTAAGCTGCTAGAAATTTAATACTGATTGCAAACATCTGAGTAAAAAAAAAAAAAAAAAGTTCTAAGCAGCTTATTATAACAATCTTATTATTTTATCATAATTTAACTAAGTCAGTGTCGTTTTAGAATTATTAATAATTTTCTTACTAGAAAATTAAATCAAATTTAATAATTAATTATATATTATGTTATTAAATGTATAACAATTGATTCCGTGCTCAGTATGAGAAATACATAAGCTTTTTTTAATGAATCAAGTTATTATTATCAAGAAATACAATAGATTAAATTAGTAGCAGCGCTGTTACTCGTAAAATGTATTTTTTCCTTTCAGGGAAAGAAGTTCGGTTCACCGATAGGCAATGAAATTGTCGGATTTCGAACTAATGCTAAAAGTCTTATGGAAAGTCAAATTTCGTTACGCATGGACACGTTTGTCCTTTATAATATAAATAGATAGTTAAATTACGATTATACGTTTCTAAAACGATTTAGGAATCTGAATTGATAGGATAGATAATCTTAAAAACTGTTTTTGTTTAAAAAAAAAAGTTAATTTTAAAGTTAATGCTAATGCTATTAATTTAGTATGTTTGTCTGTTGAATAGGTTTCGTGAACATGAAAATGTTTACTTAAGAATTGATAGAAAAAAAAACAACAACAAGAGAACAGGAATTCTGCTTTTCCAGAATTTAGTGTCGCCCCCAATGAAAAAAGAAATATATGTATATAAATATAGATACAGTAGAGTACCGATTATCCAAGTTAACCGAACTTATGCCTTTGGAATGGA
The DNA here is from genome assembly GCA_963932465.1 of Maratus speciosus. Taxonomy (NCBI): domain Eukaryota; kingdom Metazoa; phylum Arthropoda; class Arachnida; order Araneae; family Salticidae; genus Maratus; species Maratus speciosus. Next base: position 473,833,032 of record OZ010789.1, read on the forward strand.
TCCTTTTCTTCTAATGGACTGATGGCTTCTATTATTATGAAACAGCCATTACAAATGAAGTGCTAGGTGAAGATGAAAGAGTAGTTGTAAAAAGTTAGAACTCTGATTTACTGGTTAGAATGGGGGGGGGGGGGGGGAATGGCCATATTTTTTTTTTCTAAAAAAATTATGACCATTTTTTCCCCCCATTCTGACCAGAAAATCAGAGTTCTAACTTTTTACGACTGCTCTTTCATCTTCCCCTAGCACTTCATTTATAATGGCCGTTTCATAATATTAGAAGCCATCAGTCCATCAGAAGAAAATATTTGGGTTAAAGCGGAAACTCGGTTAAGCGCGACTCGGATAATCGGGACTGTACTGTAGTTCAGTTTTAAGACTTAAAGCACGCGATTTTATTTATATAAAACGAAGTCATCCGAATCCGCTAAAGAATTCCTCATTTACGATCCAATCATAAACATCTACAATAAAGTTTGGGTAAGACGTCACTATTTCAGAATAATACATAAATGCAGCAAAAAGAAATCAATTCATTTATATTTTTCAAAATAGCACGTATTTTAATTACTTTTTTTGTCAGTTTTTATGAGAAAGTGGCAACAAGAAGATATAATTGCTATTTTCCAAATATTTTTAATTTACTTTCTACAGAAGTGGAGTACTTGAGTTGCCAAAATGAAACAAATGTCGCTAAAAACTACAAAAAAATTAATATTTCAAGAATAAATGGAGATACAGTTTTCAAACAAGTTGCATTTAAAAGAACTTTTTTTCCCCAATATGACGGTCTAAAAATTGAAAATGTGCGATGCGTAGAAATTAAAAAAATTGCTATAGAGCATTTAATCGTACAATGATACATCTGCTTTGTTTATTGCTGGCTTCTGTAAGGTAACGTTATTTTTTGGAGACAAAATAAGCTGGGAGAAAGAAATAGCATATCGTACCGGGAGCTAAAAACCAGAGCAAGAATTTTAAAAAATGCTATTTGTTCGCATCTTCTACCAAGCTGGAATGAAACCGGTGAAATTTCCATAAATGTGAGGGACACGCCAAATTATAGCGGAAATTGTTTAGACCAATATGAATTGCATACTAATGCACTTAGGAAGGTTTTTTTTTAAATAAAGATTGAATGCTTATAAAAGAATGTTGCTGAAAATATATTTTTACGTTTTATAGCGGAAATTGTTTAGACCAATATGAATTGCATACTAATAATGTACTTAAGAAGGTTTTTTTTAAAACTAAACATTGAATGCTTATAAAAGAATGTTGCTGAAAATATATTTTTACTTTTATACTTATTTAGATTAATTTGGTTTCTGCGTGTAGCGATGGAATTTGGTAATCAATTTTTCATACACTTCCAGATGTGCTAGGATTATAGAAATTATGAAATTAGATGTGTTTCCAGTGACAATACTACATTTTATATTTTTAGAACTTAGTTATAAATTACTAAATTAATTTTAAGTTATTTTTTCCCGTTAACCGGGCCTTAGTGACAAAATGGACAAATATACTTTCGATCGCATTGTCCTTATTTCATTTAAGATTCGAAACTTTTGAAAATGCCATTTAAAATATCACCTTTCATTAAAATTCATACATGAAATACATTTAAATAAACATCTCTCAATCATTTAAGAAGGGGGATCATCTTCAGCTACTCGATATTGCTTGATTTTAACGAAACATTAAAAAATTTTTGGAAGTGTAAATATTTCTTCAAATTAAAAATAATAATAATAATAATTGTCAGGTTCTGAGAAACATCTGCTATTAGAACTGGGGTTCTATATTATTTTTGTCTTAATACATATTGTATAGGCTGTGTACTGGAATTTCAAAATAACAGTCTTTCCTTATCTAAAACTGGATCTAAGCCGGTAAAAATGTGTAGATGGTATGAAGGGGGAAAAAGATAGTGGAGAGGGGTGTGCACAACCTTTTGAGATGCCTGTGGAAGATGGGGAGACAAAAGCATTCCACGAACAAAGAAAAGAGCTTGGGATGGGAGCCAGGTAGAAAACCCCGGAGGGGTTACGTTGAGAAGGAGCCAGGGGTTGCTGGAAGGCAGTCTCTTCTGCTGAGGGAGTCAGTTGAAATTTGGCGTGCAAGGCGCAAGGTGAGTGGCTGTGTGTAGCTCTTAGATAAGAGCGTAGGGTTCAGTTGGAACCGAGAGCGCCAAGCGGAAGGTTAGTCACGGTGTATAGCGCTTAGAGATAGAGCGTAGGATTGAGTGAGGCTCGGAGAGCTTAGGCTTAGAGCACATATGTGTTGGGAGATCGAGATTGATCTCCGGAAAGCTAATTTAACGTGTGTAGAGTGAGAGTGATTTAACGTAGTTTAACAGTACACAGCTAGCATTTACTGTATTCAATTTAATGTTGAACCGGATCGCCTATATCCGAGTTTGTAGGTGTAAATAGTGTTTTGTTGTTGTGTAAATAGTGTGTAAATAAACTGTTAATTTAGTTAATTGAAAGCGTTGGTTTTCATTTAAACAATCTTCTCAGTGCGTGACCGATATCACGTAATCATATCGGTGGTGGCAGCATATAAATAATAAGGATTTTCTTCGAAGTTGTGCCGACTAAGAGGAAACTCCGACAATAATAATAGAGTAAATTGTACAAATCACTATTTACATATTCCTATAAATGCTTTTAATGAAAAATAATTAGAATTTAGTTTAATTAAGACATACTAATTAAGGATTTTCAAAAAGGTGATTTGACATACATGTGTTGCACGCAGGGTTATTAAAGATATATTCGATATATCATCTTAATATTGCATGTATATATTCTTAAAATATTGCACTTTAACTTCAACCTAAAATAATAGTCAAGTTTACAAATGAAAATTTTTTTCAGGCAATTAAACCATAAAATACATAATTTATGATAAAATTTCAATAAAAATTTTAAAAATAAATAAATATATTACAGGTACTTAAAAATTAGGTAGATGTTGTAAAACTATGTAAAATAAAATATAATACAAAATATTAAGTTTCTATTTTATTTATTTTTGGAAATAGGATGCTCGCAATGCCAAAAATATCTGTTTTGAGAAAAAATGACTTTAAAGTTCAAATTTACCTTGATTTGGATAGATATCGCTCGACATATTTTATCAAATAACCACATATTTTATCAAAATCTAATTGGAGTATCGTCATATTTTTTTTTAAGTTTGGTAACGTGTTATTCTTTAATAACAGACAAAGAAAAATTTTTGACTTTTTAAAAAGTTTTAAGGCCAATTTAAATTAGAAATATATACATATATTAATAAGAAATAAGATTATAAACTAAAAACATTTTATTTCAATATGAAAGCATTGTTTATAATTTACACGCGCAAAAATAAAAGCTGTGTTTGGCGAGATTTGCCTCCGATTGACGGAAAAGTATTTATGGTATAGAGGAGAAAGTTTCGTAATTAGATTTGCATCCAATTAGCACATGTTAACGAATTCGACTTGGGACCTTTAATGACAACTCCTTTGATTTAAACAATATATTTAGTTGATAGTTATATCTGACGTTTGGCGTCGATACTTGTCATGCAAGACGATTGCGAAAACTTAATATGCAATTGTTGAAAAAATTAAGAATGCCCTCCGGTACTGCAAAATAATTCTAATCTACAATAATATTAAACATTTTCAGTCAGAAAAAGGTGTTTGTCGATAGTAACGAGCTTCAAACTTCGCCAGTGAAAGCATAAATGCTAACAAAACTTCAAATTTTCCAGTTTGCATTTCTACCTAAAATAACTAAAAGTTAGGAACTTTCCATAATCGGGGCCCACGCCAAATTCACGTGTTGTAACGGAAATGATTTCGAACCACATGAATTTGAATCAAGAAATGCGGCGTGAGTTTTAAGATAAACATTGAATGCTTATAAAATAGTGGTTTTTCTTTTTTACATTTATTTATTTTTAACGCAAATTTAGCGTGAGAATTATTTTCAGTCGAATGGAGATAAATTAGGGAAGCGTCTGTGAATGGGTATGAGATGAGAGGGTCTCAAACGTACTACGAAAATTTCAGCCACGTTCTATCAATATTTTAGGAATTGACAGAACTATCGTTATTTTTACATGTATCATTCCATATTGTACGAATTTCTTTGTAATGGTTTTTATATCACCTACTAACTAAAGTACCCGGCATTTCCCCGGAATTTTAAGGTTTGATTTTTTACGTAATTTTCACTCTTTTTTCTCATTTAATCCGGACGACAGATTACCTACTTGCTTAGTAAATATAATCTATGGTCTGGATTGAGACCGAGATTAAAACCTTCTGATGAAAAGTTGTTTCCGAGTATTTTGTTTTTTAAATAATTTTGTCATGTTTTAAAAAAATTAAGTATAAAAATTCTATAAATTTTATTTAAAAAAATCTGAAATCTTTATTTCAGTTCTTCACCAAGAATGAGCTCTATGAATCTAAACCTTTGTGGAAATTCTAATATACACGCATACACACACGCACATATCTAGAATAGATTTAAAAATGGCAAAAGCAAATTCGGAGAATGCAAAATTTACTTTTTTTTAAATTCGTCAATTTATTTAATTTTTTGCGTGGAAATCTTAGAAAAGTTATGACGTAATATTCACTTTTTTTTATTCATCAAACTATCTATTTTGGATTTTTAATTGTTGGCAACTGCTACAGCGAAAAATGTTTAAATTTGATAGGAAAATGCTGTTAAATTGGTGTTTTTTTATTAATTAAAATGAACTATAAATTATTTCGATTCCGGATTACTTTAGTTGCTTCGGCCGTGTTTTAATACACATGTCCGTAACATTTCACAATTCTGCTTCCAAAATGTAGATTTGCATAGCATTACAGGCAGACAGACAAATTTTAATTTTTATATATTAGGTAAAGTTGCATTTCTTCGAAATTTATTTCAGCGTTCGTATAATCTGTATAAAAGCATTCGGAGAAATCACGAAAATTGTCTCATGTCTTCTGAGAAAATATATTCTTTCGGATGGAAAAGGGTCGCAATATTAAATGCATTAGGAATTGCGAAATTAGTGATATGATGAAAGCTAGATGAAAAACTTATTGAATAAATTTTGTAATTGCACGTCTAGACTTTGGAAGTAATGACCGCATCACATTCAAGGGAGCCGTATTTCTTGCATCAACAAGAATAAAAATAAAGAGAAATTTTTTAATTGTGTTATATTTTTATTCATATTCATAATTGGAGTAGCACAATTCAGGTTTATTCCAACAGAGAGAAAAATGTACAGATCAGGACTCGAACCCGGATACCTTACAAATCGCAAAAACTTTCCTCCTCTTAACTTTTTAATTGTTTGATATGAGTAGCACAACTCACAGTGTAAAAAACTAAACAACAACAAAACTCTTAATTCTATCATTATGTTTCATTCTATTTATTCAAAATAATAGTGTAACCCAGTAGTTACATGATCTTTTCTTTTCTTTTCTTTTCTTTTTTTTTTTTTCCATTTGGCGCTTTTTATTGGCCTTTTGGCGAAATATTATGTGTTACTCGTACTTACGTGTGATAATATGCATTTAAGATTGTGAAGTTTGTTTTTGTTCTGATTCGTTATTACGGGAGGTTATAACATCTTTTTTTATATACTACTTGCAATGTGCTCGACAAACGTTTTTTCTATACCATTACCAGGTAGTAATTTTAATTCTGTAAACTATTAAAAGAATTATAAAAATTATTACATCGTTGAATAGTTTTTATAATACATTGTAAACATTTTAAAACAAATATACAATTTAAAATTATCATTTTTGAGCATTTTTTGTTATATAATTCAGGAATGACATTATGATATTGTCCAACAGGAACATAAATGAATTTTTTCACTATTTTTTTTAGTGGATAATTAACAACAATAGACTCAAATATAATGTATTCCAAATAAAATAAAATAAAAATGATGCATTAAAGGGTAAACAAGGAGAAAAAAAATCTTACTCACCCGTTCCGCTGGTAATCATCTCCACGATCACCATCACCACTGTGAAACCTGTCACGACCATCGAAATCATTCTCTGCGATTACCACTGTTCGACACTTTCACTTTCTGCTACATTTTTATACTCCGATTTGGTGTCCAAGGATGTGACCCAGTGACCCCCGAATCAAACCGAAGATATCATCATTTCGGGATGCGGGATGCCGAGCGCCCTTGACACGCTCAACATCTGTCAATAGACCTTGCGAAGAGAGCGGCGCCCGTGATTTACGGTTTGTTCAAGCCGATAATGAAAAGGCAAACGATCTCAGATACGGATGATATTCCGAATCATCTATTGCGTTTGCGTTTTTTTTTTTTTTTTTTTTTACGCATCTAGAAACAGCATTAAAATGTATAAATCACTTGAGTCATCTACTTACAATGTAGAAAAATCAATGGCACTCGTATGTAAACTAAGTCAGGCAAATTTGTTTGCCTATGGTGAGAGGGGAAAAAACCTTGTTCTATTTATTTTATTTTATTTTCACATTATAATTATTGACTGCACAAGTTCTTTGGGCTTAAACGAACGTTATAAGATTTTCAGTGCAATATTTCCTTCAAATATTTTGGGATTCGGATCACAACAGATAATGTAAAATCTGGATTTTTGAAAAATATTCTCTTGTAATAGAAATTATTCAGAGATACTCATCGTCTTTTTATAATCTTTTAACTAAAATTGTTTATAGTAATGTTAATACTGATTTTTGTAGTTGATTTTTCTCTCACTTCCTAATAGGCTGTAAAATTATAAAAATTATAATTGAGGGGCTCACAATCATAGTAGACCAAGCCCATTTTGAAAAAAAGGAGATAGTCCATTTAGGTATAAAATCTGTTTTATCCACTCCACAATGAACCTCAGTCTGTTTTCAAATACTTTCTCATATATGCCATCTGTTTACAAACTTAGTTAACTGTGGGAGTTGATAAAATAGATTTTATGATATTCTAAATGGACTATCTCATTTTTTTTTTTTCAAAATGGACTTGGTCTACTATGGTTGTGAGCCTCTCAATTATAAGTGGCTAGAAAATTATTAAAATTATGTACACTGGTTTGTTTCAGATGACAATATAACATTTATTTATTTTATTTTATTTTGAAACTGATAAAATACCTTAATCTTTTTATGTTTTTAAAAACATTTCATGTTATTTACATATCTTGACGGAAGAAAAGCTGAAATAATCTTTCTGAATGTTTTGTCAGAATTCTTTAAGAATACAATTGATAAATGGACATACTAACTAAAGCTCTTCTCCGGCTCGGGCTTGCCCCGAGGCCTTTAACCGGACCACCTGGCGAAATGAAGGCAGATTACAAACGGGCCGGCAGAATAAAAGCAATTTTTTTAACGGGCCAAGCCGACAAATAAAATCAAACATGCCAGGCCACCGGTCCAACAAATAAAATCGAACAGGCCAGCCCGACCAATAACAAAATTAAGCAAGTCAACGGGCCCGATATAAAAAATTTAACAAAGCAGATAAAAAATTAAGTATTTTTAATGGATAAGACTATCGCAAGAATAAGTATAAATGCTAGTTTGGCAACATCAGTAAAGAAATATAACATGTCCAGCGTATAGATCGTCATCGAGTAGTTAAATTGTGTCTAAGCCTGGGCTCATTTTTCCAGCAGAATCAGGCCGAGCCGGTATCAGGCTGACCTTTTTTTTCGTATATAATCGAGCCATGCCGGAACTGGACTTTTGTAAAAATAGTAATAGCTATAATAAACTTCTGTTAGCAAAATCATTGAAAATATGCATACCTTAATAAATTACAGAGAAATATTTTCAAAAATCTACTTTTTATTATACAGTATTAAAAAATATGATGTTTTTACACCTTTTTTTTTTCTTTTTATTCTAAACTACATTTATTTTTTTAATGAATCTTTATTTGAATGTTGAAAGTCTAATGGTCTAGTAATCATTAATGCTGCTATAGTGTATTTTCTGTCTTGCGAACGCGTAGTTATATGAAATGTACTACAAAATTTTATCATAAATATGTGTGTAGTATTCTTTCAAAGGATCTTAATTGTATGTGAAGCAAAATCGGAATTTTTTGTAGAAATTGAATCGGGCCAGGTCGGACCTGATTTAATTGATTTTGACACGGCGCGTTCTAAAGCGCAGTTACATACAATTTTCTACAATATTTTATCCATAATAATAATAAATGGTTTCTGAAACACTATTTTAATAATTATTCTGGAATATCTTGATTCAGGTGGCCCGGCCCGAACTTTTAGTTATTACACCGGGTCGGGCCAAGATAGCTTTTGTTTGTCACGGGCCAGGAAATTCCGCCGCCCGTACAGACAGCCAAATAATTTTTTTATATGTATATAAAGACGATTAACATATGTAAAGTACCTAAAAAGTTTGTAAAGCAAATAGAAATTTTAAAAAAGAGACTAAAATTTATACAGGTATTCCTATCAATACCCTTTAAATAGGTACTCCACTAGAGGAACAAATCCTAACCTTTCCATTACTAAATTATTTTTTCTGGACCGCTTTTAGTACTTAGTATATATAGGTAGTGGGCAATAAGAATATGCAAATATGGTTTTTTAACATTTCAATTTTTATATTTCAGATATCCTAAAAAAATGCTTTTGAATAAAGAGCAATGAATCTGAATCGTACTAATAGCATAATTCATATTAATATTCATGTTATTTGGCATATTATATAGATAAAAATGATTAAACGTTTATTTTCCCAAAGTATGGTTAACTTATGGACACCCTGTATATCGCATGTAATATCATGCTTAGTACCTTTACTTCAACAGCCAAAATATTTTCAAATGTTTTTGAAGAATTTATGCTATATGTAATAAACCTTTAAAATTTGATAATGAACTGCAAATATTTTTATATTTTACAAAATAACAAATTGTGTAATATGCTTAAATGGAGTATAGCAATCTCATTGCCCGTAAAATAAATTCTAAAGCGCTGTTACATGCAATATTCAGCAATATTTTACCCATTAATGATAAAGTGTTTCTAAACCACTGTTTTAATAATTATTCTGGAATATCTTTCTGTACAATACTAGGGGTGATAGGGGTAATTAGAATCACTTTTTGACAATTTGAACTTTGGCATTTAATTGCCAGAGAATGAAGTGCTAATGTTATGTATAATTTTACTCAGTAGGTAGTTGTCTCTTGAAATATGCAAAGAATTATTTTAAAAGTACCATGTTACCTGGTAATTTTTAAAGTTTAAAAAAATTTAAGGTACTTTTCGGTTAGCCAGGCGCCAGTGTTATATATACATATATATGTATATATACATGTATGTATATATACTTATATATATACATGTATATGTGTGTTTATATATACAATATATGTATATATATAGATGTGTATATATACATACATGTATGTATATTTATATGTATATATAACACTGGCGTCCGACTAACCGAAAAGTACCAAAATTATTTTTTTTTTCAAAATAACATGAAATGCAAGCAACAGTAGAAAAAGGATCAGTCGAAGCTCATATGTTCTGAAGGAGGAAAATTTCATTTACATTGAAAGTGTTGAGGCCTAAGTAGGCCTAAAACATGCAGTCAAGGCTAAAATTTGGAATAAATGCAAAATAAAATTGTAAAATAAATGTTTTGCTAACAGAAAATGTGCAGTAATGTAAACCAAACTAGCAGTATTTTACAGGATCTGTAAACTGGAAGATAAAAAAAAAAGTATTCTAAACCACGATTTAATTTAAATAGAAAATAAAATTTGTGATCCTGATTTACCCTTAACCCAAAAAATCTACGATCCTATTTACCCCGAAAATGCTATTACTGGGGTAATTAGGATAAGGCAGATTATTAACATTATGATTCGTCTGTCGTAAAACCTAACAATTTCCTCTTCAAAACATCTAAATTTAAATCCATAGCTATATTTGAATATTCCTACAATTTTTTACACAGGACCCTTTTAAGTAAAACATTCTAATTTTGGCGGAGAATGTTTTTTCTTTGTGTTCTGGGAAAACAGTGATTACTTCTACATGAACATACATTTTTACTCCAAAAAAATTGCACATGTAAAATATTAGTCAGACTTCATAATTAGTATGCTAAATTTTTTATTATCTGTTACAGATTGCCCCTGAAGTGCCCCTGATCCCAATTACCCCTGATCCTAATTACCCTTACCTGCCCCACATATGTGTCAAGAAGATTTTTTTTTTAACTGAATCATTATTCTTTTAATATACGAAAAGTATTACTGCTTAATTTGAAAAGATGTATCTTTTTTTCATTTAAGATAGCATTTAAATTAAATTTTCTTAAAGACTGAAGTAACAAAATGAGGTTGAACTCGAAGCTTAAAACTCATAAATTAAATATGATCTAGACAGTAGATTTTGTGCGGAAAAAAAATTAAGTATTTCAGGGAAAAAATAAAATAATAAACTTATATTTATAAAATATCCATTCCCTAGGTAATAACTGTCTACAATGTACTTTTAACTAATGTAGTTTGCTACATTTAAATTTCATTAATTAAGTGAATTATACCCAGCCAAAAACTCCATCTGTTCACAAAGTAATTTCCAGTTTTATTTCAGTACCGCTGAACATTGAACTTTCAGGGTAATTTCCATATAAATTATTCCTTGCTCCACGAAATGGAAAATTAATCTTTAGTTTATGAAAAGAATTATGAATGCCCGGAATCTGTTTAACGTCGCTTTGCAGATAAGCTAATTATAAAATTTCCTTATAGAATTTATATTTGATATAGTATTTATTTTTGCTGTGGGTAAGCACATTTTGTTATTGTTTTTGAAAATTTTAAATTCTTAATATTAAGAAATATTACTGTAGGATTTATGTTAAAACATTTTTATGTTTGCATATAATGCTTGTTTTGTCCATTTCGAATTTCTTTTTTCTAATTTACTAAAAATGAAAATTTGTTTGGAATTTTTGAAAATTAAGCATGTTAAATCTATTATTTCCTGTTTGAAAATAATAAAATGATGCTGTTTTGTTATATTAGTTATGTTACTACACTATGACGCAAAAGTTTAGACAATGACGTCATTCAGCTTTAAAATGTAGAATTATGACGTCAGAATTACAAAAACCTGTAAATATATTCAAAAACTGATTTAAAATGCTATGTACTAAAGACAGTCGTTTTATTTGCTATAATACTAATTTTTTTCATAAAAATTCAAATGTGCTTGTCGCAAAAGTTTAGACACTATTCTAAATTTCTTTGAATATTCGCTGGCATATGCAAATTTAGAATCAATGATGTCACAAATTTGGAGTACTTAAGTTCTGCAAACGATTGCGCTTCATAGTCGACATGCCGAGAGCTAAAGAAATTCAAGTGAATGAGGTTTCAAGGATTTGGCAGTTGAAAGGTGAAGGGAAGAGCGTTTCTGAAATTTCTGCTATTATTAATAGGTCAAAAAAATCTATTTATCGAGTTTTATCGAGTGGTTCCGAATATAAAGCAAAATGTCGGTCTGGGAGGCCACGTGTGACAAATGTACGAGAGGATCGCCTGATACAAAGACTAGCGAGTACTCAACAAATGAGCGTACGTGGAGTTCAAAGCTCATCGGGACTCTTTGTATCAAAGGATACGATTCGTAGACGAATTTTGGAAAAAAGAACAATCGTTTATAGCAAAATGCAGAAGAAACCAGCTCTGAAACCACATCATAAGTTACAAAGACTTATGTGGGCTCGAAAGCATATGGTTATGGAAAGAAATGGCAGTCAGTCATATTTAGCGATGAAAAAAAGTGGAATCTGGATGGTCCAGATGGTTGTTCATCGTATTGGCATGACTTGCGAAAGGAACCTCGACGTTTTTTTAGTCGCAGACAAGGAGGGGGATCGGTGATGGTTTGGGCAGCCTTTTGCTATAATGGACAAGTATCTCTGACCTTCACCAGTGGTCGTCAAACTTCACAGCATTATACACAGACATTAGAAGAAAACCTACTGCCATTTGCTGAGCTTCTAGGGGGTCCTCAGTGGGAATTTCAGCAAGACAATGCTTCAATTCACACTGCAAAACATTCAAAATCTTGGTTTAATTCCCATAATATAAGAGTTCTCGACTGGCCAGCATGTAGCCCAGATCTTAACCCTATAGAAAACCTTTGGAGCTTCATGTGTCGCAAAGTTTATAGCAACGCTAGACAATACTCTTCTGAAAAGGAACTTAAGACATCTATTGAGAATGCATGGTACGATATCGATCCACAAACTATGCAAGATTTAGTTTCTTCCATGCAATCTCGTGTATATGACATAATACATAAGCATGGATGCGCAACCAGGTTTTAAAAATTGTTTATTTCGATTTTATTTAATTTGTGTCTAAACTTTTGAGACAGCAGTTTATTTTTGTTACCATTTAATTTATTGCAATATGCACAATTCCACTTTTCTTTGTTATAAATATTGTTTATATGTACAGCACATTAATTTCAAGCAGTGATTTGAAAATTGAATAAATATTTTTCAAAGTATGTAAGAATTTCTTCATTGTCTAAACTTTTGCGTCATAGTGTATATATGCTTCGTTAAGTATGGTTTATAATTTATACATTCTAAAATGTCACAAATTCTACAAAATGAAATTAAATCTTTAAGCAAAATAATACAAAGTATGCCACGTAAGATAAAAACCGTTAAGAGCATCATAAAAAGTGAATAGGCTAGATAAAACACCCACAAAAAGGTTTTCTAAAAAAGCAACAGAACAGTACTGATAATTCAACAACATAAATGTCAAAGCTTTCATAAAAAGAAAGTTTTTTATGATATTTAAAACTATCTGAGTTTTGTTTCGTTTTATTGAGAAAGAACAGTTTTTTATTACTCTAAAATCAAATCGCTTTCGAATGACGTATATTTTACCTTAAAAATAATCCCAGTTCTAGTTGACTCAGTACTTCAGTTTTAAACTGCAACTAAATTTTTACATTAAAAAAATCTAAATTTTATGATTAGTTGTGTGTTTTAATCAGTGATTTTTTTAAATTCCTGTTTTTAATTAACCTCGTAAGTAATTAAACTATAATTAAGGAAAACTAGTAGTGTTGATTTTATTGTTATGGATGGTTATAAATGGGCCACAGAAATATATTTTAAATTGTTTTAGCAAAAAGTAAAAAAAGAACGATTACAATCACTGATTTACTTTAATCTTATTTCCCAGAATATCAAAAATCTGTTAAAATACTTAAGCATTATATATATATATACATACTATGTATATATATAACCAATATAGAATATTACAATTCATCATCAATTTCAAATAAAATTTATAGATTGAGTATCCAGGCATGATACAAACATTATACATATTAAATTTGGATCAACAATTTTTAAATTAACTTATCACTAATGGAATATATATATATATATATATATATATATATATACACGTGCGTGTGTGCGTATAAATACAATTATTTTCTATTACAATCTACATGATATATTTTAGTGTCTACTTGATACTTTCTTTTCATTTGATTGTCGAATTTATTAAATCAGAATATTTTCGTGGAGCGCAACTTTAAATATACTCTTATTGCGTCCCATACCGTGTGCCGTATCCCAGTTATAATGCTGTGCGTGCTCTATCTACAATGGTACGCAGGTTCTCCAAGAAGGTTTTTCCGCAGATCATCATGTTTACTAAACACTTTTTGCTTCGCAAATACTCTGCACCAGGAATCCATAAAGATTCTGTAAAGTGTTAGTTGAATAGGGTAGGGGAGTACACAGTGAGACATGGTATACAGTGAGGCAGCAGCCATTTTGACATATAGTTATAACATTTCTCTTAGCTGGAACACACACTGAACCATCTCATCTTATGCAACACGTGGATGTAGTTTCGGCACTGCGGTTACTCGTCCAAGAAAATAGTAAGTAATTATTTATTTTACAGGGGTTAAAGTTACATAAACGTCCATTTAGAATTTATTTCTTTCATTATAGCATATACTTACTTAACTAAACCTAGTTATATCTAATGATAGACTATGCCGACAATACGACACAAGCATTCAAAGCTGTGAAATAGATGATGAAACAGATATGGCATCCATTTTGTTACAACGTAACGAAAGTACACAGTGAGACACACAGTTGTGATACACAGTGAGACGTGCCCCATTGTGTATCTACTATGCTGTTCTGATATAAAAAAGTTATTTATTAATAAAAAAAGGTTTTTTTCTCACTCTCTCTGTCTGTGAGTGCGTGTGTGTGTGTGGGGGGGGGGGGGGGGGCGTGCGATTTCTAGTGAAATCTACTAAACGTAAGAGGCTGAAAATTTGCATGAAGGTAGCCCAATGTCTGCCATTGTTCACCCGAGACTCATATTTTTAAATTTTTTTAAATCTAGAAATATTAATTAGAAGTCATAAACTGCAGAAAATTATCGATAGAGTGTAAAAATGTATGATTTTTGAAAATATATACATTGTCTCACTGTGTACCACTTGTGGTACACAGTGAGACAATTTTCTATACTCCGTTATTCTGCTTCTGTGCTTTTATAAATAACTTTTTTAAAACCATTTATACATTAATGTGTGGCATATTTGTGTAGCTTAAAGATGTAGCCAAAATTTTTTCAAAGGAATAAAAATCGCTGCCATTCGTCAGGTAATAATAATTTTCGTCTCACTGTGTACTACCCTCCCCTATCTTTATTCTCACAATATGCATATTAAATAATTCTCCACTTCTACATAATTTTTAGAACATATAAATATTTTTGTAGCATGTTTAGATCTCGCACATTTCTGCATGCTTCACCGCGTATTTAGTTTTGTAACAAAGAAACAACATTTACAGGTTAAATTTCCAAGAAATAAAAAATAGTATTTTTAAAGCATTAGTTAGTAAATATTCGGCATTTATATTCATTAAAATTTACATTCGGAATTTAAAAGTAAAATATTATTTTTTTAAAGTTTTATATTCAATTAAAAAGATTTATAAATGTCATTATTTGACTTAAAGCCAGTCAAGTATGATTCTGTAAATATACTTAAAATAAAATTGAATTAGATAAGACATTTTTTCGTTTTATTTTAAGAAAAAAGAATAAAAAGTCTAAAATATATATGATAAAAATGCTCTTAAACCAAAATACTAGTTTTATCTAGAATTTGTAAGGTATTTATTTCAATCACGGGAAAAAAATCATTGAAGCTATTCAATGAATTTTCTCTACATCTTATCACTATTTAGATTTTGCTCCAACATTTACATTTGACGTTAAGTCAAATAATCATCAGCTTTAACCACCTAAGTATTTTTAACGACTCTTACTGCTTTCATTTCTAAAATGTTCTTACAAACAATTAAAGCAGATTCCGATTATGAAACGTTATTTTAAATGTTGTGCATTTAACGTTTTAATTGATTATATGATATCAGACATGATTGTTTTTAAGTTTTCGATTGCTTAAAGGGTTTCAGATGTGCTCATGTAGGAGTTTATATGTTTAGACAAGTAAATGTACAGTCGTGGAAAAAAATTGTAAACACCCCCTACTAACTCTGCAACTAATTATAAAAGAAGAAAGTTACTGGTACCAAACGATAGGAAATAAAGTCTACTTTTAAATGATGTATATAAAATTTGCTTAGGGCGCCATCTACAAATCAAAATCAGACCAAACTTTGTTTTCTTCAATGACGACACTCAATTTTGACGCTATATTTTAAATCTTCGTTTCATTCTATGCCTAGAAGAGAAATTTCAAGTCATTTGGATGATAAGTGTTTGAATTATAAACATTCAAAATTTAGAGCTTCTAATATTAAATTACATTTTCATATTTCTATTAATATCTCCTGAAATTATGATCCTAATGTTATCATTTTTTGTGTGGTTATAATACTAAAAAACCCAAACATAAATATATTGAATTTGAAATTTTATAATATGAATTATGAAATTAATGTTCGAAAAAAATATGAATTGCAACCTACAATTTTTTTTTTTTTTTTTTTTTTTTTTTTTTTTTTTTTTTTTTTTTTTGTAGATTTATATTTATTACGTCATATTTTATGCGAATCCTTAATATGAAATGTTTCTTCCAAGTAGTTTTCGAATTATGATTAAAAAACGTCAGAATGGTGGTTTATGATTTGCAGAAAAGCATAATTTAACCAAATTTCCATTTGGATACAGCCCCTAAAATAGGCTCATTTTAAAATAATTAATTTCTCTGATACTAATCGTACAAATTTCATGAAAATTTGTATTTAGGCTATTTCAAGGGTGCAGAATTTATTACGACTGTACATGCAGATGGGTTGTTCTGTATATTTATATATTAAAATGTTCAGATGTATAGATGTAAGTGTGTATGTTTGTGAAGATGTAGGTTGCCAAAGCCTTATAGCTCAGTGGTTCCCGCTGCGCTGTCACACTACAGACCCTAGGTTAACTTCCGGATTCTGACAAAATTCACTGGGAGTTCCGTGTTAGGCTGATCACCTTACTGGGATGCTAATTAGCACCTCATTGTCCATGATCAAGAAAGCGTAGTTGGCCTGTGCTGTGTATCATTCCTAATGGAGTCTGGCGTTTTAAAGTTTTGGTTTAGACGCAAATCTTTAAATGTTGTAGATTTAGATACGTAAATATAGAGATGTGTAGTTTTTAGGCGTTTTAGAAAGTGTCGCCAACACTTTATGTTTTATTCTGCATATTAAGATTTTTTTTAAATCTTTTTTATTACGAAATAATTTTTAGTTTAGCTTAATAAAAGTTTTTGTGCTTCAAATAATGATTCATCATATTTTATAATTATAATTACAGTATACAATGGCTGTTTAATTTATTTTTCTGTTACATTAAGATTAAAATTGTAATTTTGCTATCGATGTTTCCAGAGGGATTCTTCGAATAGATTTCTTAGAATATCAATAAGAATGTGGAGTAAGGATACATTAAAGAAGTCATCTTGAATAATAAATACTTTTTAAAATTTTTAAATATTTTGATAATTTCAGTTTTTAAATTGGTTTTAACTAAAGCAACCTTTCGTGTTTTTAACATTTTCCAACATAATTGAAAAGTTTTTATGAATTCGGTTTGTCTGTCCGTCTTGTAACTCATGTAAATATAGTCAGATTGCCATGAAATTAATATATGTTATTGGGGTTTACTATGTCATGTTCGTTATTAAAAATGAAGTGTGTGTAACTTATCATTTACAAGGACACTCAAAAGAATTCCATTACATTACGGCCTATGGGGAAAAATCGTTTGCGATGTATTTTAAAGATATTACACTACTTTAAACATATTGAAAATTAGATACATCACTGGGGTGTACTACAAGCGCTTACTGTTATAATCTGGGGTGCATATAATTTATGGTTCGTTTACAGAGACACACAAAAGTATTTTTATACAATACCTACTGCCTATGAAGAATAATTGCTGGCAATGCTTTTCAATTGTGGTACGTATTTTAAAATTTAACCATTTTTTTGCATATTACTTTGTGTATAAATTTTATAGATCATATACAGGTATACACAGAGGATATAGAGTACATTTCCGTTTATTGACGGAAATTGCTGAATGGGAATTTTGAACTGTGTTGTGCGTTTAATTGAATTAACTTTTAGCATATTATGTAGTATAAGCACCAACCTATAGATCATATGCAGAGATGAACAAAAAATTCTGATGTTTATTCCAACTGATGAAATACAGTATTCTGAATGTGTTGGAAAGTGTTTCATAATGTATGCAGGACGCATGATTTTTCGTTCTTGTTTTCCTTTTCTTTCTTTCCTTATTTTCAATTATCTTGTTAAATTATTATTAGAAGTTCTGATAATGCTTATATTTATCTCAATGCAAGAGCTGATGGATTGAGTATTTTTAATGGCACGAAGTCCAAAGAATGACATGCTGCGTCAAATAAGCATAAGCTCTGTAAAAAGAATGACTACATTTTTAAAATGAAATTACCTAATCACAAAATGAAATTTTCTAAAGTTTATAACTTAACCCTTTAGTTCTCACTCAGAGTTCACATGGTTTTTTTTTTTGTTGTTGTTTGTTTGTTTGTTTGTTTGTTTTTCTGAGTAAATTTTATTTCCGTATAGTAATATTCGTCTTATTTAATGGCAGAACTTGTAATAATTTTCTGCAATTAAATAAGGGTAATATTACTATTCAAAAATAGTGCTATTCAAAAATAAGGATTATATAAGGGGAATTTTCACAATCTTTTGACTTTCGGAAATAAAAATCTGGTGAAATTAAACTTGCTAAAATAACATTTTAATCTGATAGACAAATGCCTTAATGATTCAAAATAAAGAAAAAATGGTCAGCAGCGAAAATTTTTTTATTTAACTGAGGTTTAAGTTAAACTTGCGAGTTTAATCTTCCTTATCATTTTACCACTATAACTTTTTATTTTCTTCTAAATTTTTATTTATAATGAATTTGCATAGTACCCACAGGACATTCAAATAAGAAATAATAAAAATGTAGTACTTTTAAAACAGAATTTTTGTATAACATTGTCTTAAAGGAGTGTTAAAGAAGAGACGGTAAGGTAAAAAAGGGGGACGGTGTAGTAAAAAAGGGACGAAATGTGAAAAAAAGGGGACGGTAAGGAAAATTAGCACCTATTTTTAGGAAAATCATGTTAAGACTAAGTGATAGCCACAAGGTGCACTGATTTTTAGAAACAGTTGTTAGCATTGGATTAAATTAAAAAAAAAATTAATTTACCTCGAGAAGTGCAGGAATAAATCTTGGGACGCTAAGACTACCAATAAAGCCACGATCTTGAAATTCATATTTAAATGCTGATTTAAATTCTGCAGTAAATTTCCTGTCAAAGAATTTTAGACATTTTTTCTCTAGCATACTTCTGCATGAGAAAAAACTTGAAAAAAATCCTGTGGCTGCATCTGAAGTGATTTTCTGTATAAGTTTAGGAAGAGGGAGGGTAAGGATGAAAAACCCAGGGACAGAGTTAAAAAAAATAGTATCAACCGTAAAAATGTGGGCAGGTTAATTTTTTGCTACATATTTATATAAAACAGTTGTCCCAGTTTTGGAAAAAAATTACATCGAATTACTTTTATTGAAGCAATTTTATACAGACAGCTTCAAACTTAAAATTCAGCATCAGGGACACGGGACGGTATAGGAGTTTTCCTGGTATTTGGACCCCCAACATCGTCCAAAACTTATTTATCTCGTTAATATTGCTATGTAATCATGCAATGAAATGTTCCCCAGTATATGCAATAAAAAAAAACACAAAAAAAAAATGTGTTAAAATGAAATTATTATTCAGGGACATAAAAGTCAAAAGATTGTGAGAATGCCCCATAAACCTTGAGTAACGAGCTGAACTTGTTCATAATTGATAAAGAGTTAAGACAAATTAATAGCTTACTTTTTGATTCAGCTAAATAAAAATAACAAATATATTTTCGGTTGTATTTACAAAAGTTTCGTCGGGGAAAATGTACATTTTAAATTATGTTAAATAGTATTTTATATTAATATTATTGTTTTACTATAAAGAATATTTAGCATCAGACGTTAGTAGAGTTAAGAAAGTATTAGAAAAGCCTTAGAAAACTTTTTCATTTCAGACATTTAATAGAGCATGACTTTCGGAATAGCATCTTTCATTTATATAAAAAGTAACTAATTATAAATTTCCGTTTAAAAAATTCTCAACATCCATTAAATGTCAGCCAATTATTTTCAAATGTCTTAATAATTTAATATCAATGTTTGAAAAGATGACTGATATGAAACATTAGATTTTTAGAAATCATATTATTAGCTGGAGCTGAAAAAACATGTAGAACAAAATTTTGTTTTTACTCTTAATAGTGAATAGAGAACACAATTATATTTTCGAGAGCAACTAATTAATTGCTCTTGAAACTATGGTTGTTTTCTCAACTCATTATATGGAGTAAAAAGAAGATTTTGCTCTGCATATTAGATTTTTATTCAGTATTAAATACATTTTCCAGTCTCATCATTTGAAAGCCAATACTTTTAGAAAACTGCCTCATTTTAGACATTTTATTACGTATGACCATCATTAGCTTTATCTTTCCTTCCTGTAAAAATAATTGATGGTAAGTTAATTTTTTTCTGAGTACCCATTAATTCTCCCCTAATTATTTTTAAATCTCTTAATAATTAGGCATCCGAGAAGTGACATCAAACATTAGATTTTATTCGTTTAATATGAAGTAGCATTTTTAGTAGCATCATTTAAATATGAAAGCAACTTATGATGCATTTTGACAAACATGCAGCAATAATTTCTCATAACTCATCCTATGAATTCTATTATATGGGGCATATCCCGCATTGTTATGACAAACAAATCAGATAGATGTGTAATGATAAGTCATTTCTAACATAATTACACAATAAAACTATGCATTTGCAAGGCTGAAAAAAGTTTTTCAATTTCATTTTCATGGTTTGTTTTGTGTCTTTTCTTACTTAATTATAGGAAATTTTCAACACAATCAGACTAGAAGATTTCATAAAAACTATTTACGCTACAAAACTCCAACAGACAATAAGTCAATAAGACAATTCCTACTGATAGGAAAATAAATGAGTGAGATCAATTTCTCGGAAAAGTCATTGATCGAATAATGCATGTCACTGAACCACACATATAGGGATGTAAACAAATGATATTACATCTTCTATCGTATACAGTGTGATTCATAAAGATCGAAACAATAGCCCATTTCTTTAAAAATTACTCCTAGCCGCATACTTCCAATTGCAAAGTTTCATAAAACAAAGGGTAAAAAATTTGATGACATAAGTTGCAATCCTATGGGAATATTATTATTATTATTATTATTATTATTATTATTATTATTATTATTACATATTATATTTGAGAAAATACAAAAACTTAATTTTTATACGGCTTAATTTTTAAAGGTAAATTTTCCACTTAGAAAAATTTTCCTTATCCATTCCCGAATTAAATACAAAAAATTCCATCTTGATATCTGCAGAACTCACAGAGGTTCGTTTAAATTCTCAAATTAAATTTGATTCTCGTTTAAATAATTCATGAAGTTTTAAGGTACATAATGAAAGAAGCAGATATTTTTTCCAACTGGATTAAATCATATTCGAGGATGGAGTAGCACAGTTGACGTTTATTCCAACAGAGCGAAAAATGTCCAGACCAGGAATCGAACCTGGATATTTGGCGTGCCGTGCCAATGCCTTACCTGTTAGATTATCCGGGCGATACCTGGCTGACATAATCGTCAGGATAGACTAACAGGTAAGGCATTGGCACGACACGCCAAGTATCCAGATTCGATTCCTGGTCTGGACATTTTTCGCTCTGTTGGAATAAACGTCAACTGTGCTAATCCATCCTCGAATATGAATAGGTTTTAAGGGATTTCACATAAATTGAAATGCGTATAATTCAAGAAACAATGTTAATTTAAGTGGTCTGGAAACATTATTATTATTATTATTTATTGAGTTAGAATTTTGAATTTTTTATAGTGGTTAACCATATAATTTGTAAACAAAATCACATCCTAAAATTTCTCATAAAATTAAAAAAATAATTTTTTTTTCTTTTTTTTAAGTATGGTAATTTAAAATCGTTATAACTCGAAAATCACTTGTCGAATTTCGAATATTTTTCATTCAATTAAAGAGAAAAATATAATTTTCAATTTTGTTTCAGCATTTTTTTAAATATTAATTTAAAGAAAATATTTAAAATATTTAAAGTACAAATTTAAAAAATAAAATTATATAACTTATTTTTAAGAAAACTTATTTTCAGAAGTAAATATTTTTTTTTTTCAAATTTGTCGAAATGAAATTAATGTAAAATAATCAAAAAAGATATTTTCCAAGTTTGAATCATTTATTTTTAATGATTCTTGACTTATGACAATTTAAAGAAGAGAAATTGTAAAAAAAAAAAAACATCATGCAGAAAAACGCATATAAAGTTTTAAACAAAGATTATCTCCTAATAGAATGTTTAAATACCTTTTAAAAGCTTGCAGGTGAGTAAGTAACTCCTTCCTGTAGCTTAAACTTCTGATCCAGTTTAACTTTTGCCATTTTCACCTTCTTTCTGTACTGTTTAAATATCTCAGCTGATTTAAACAAGTTTTTTTCTAATATGCCGATTTCGAGTTTTTTCATAATTTTAACCCTTAAAACTTCAGAATTTTTATCGGCCCGGCCCATTAAAAAAAATCTTTATTATGCCGGCCCGGCCCATTTGAAAGTTTGTCTTCATTTTGCTGGCCCAACCCGCTTTCCGGACCAGGTACGGGCCTGGTTACAGGCCTATTTACATTCGCGACACCTGGGCCGAGCCAGACCGAGCCGTTCCTACACTCTTTCCGAGCTGAGACGGGCCTAACGTATTTTTTCCATGACGAGTCGGGACTGGCTTCAGCCTTTCTACACTGTTAAAAATTTGCAGCATTCTGTTCAGTCATTTGACCGTTTTCGTCGAAAACGGTTACACAGCCGTAGTTTAACACTATTCTTCCCATATTATTGGCCATTTTATGGTCAGAATATAGTTAAATAACGGTTGTGAAACCGTTTTTTCAAAAAACGGTCGAATGACTGGACAGTTTGCTGCAAATTTTTAACAGTGTAGTTCTGCACTGGCCAAAATTTTCAGTCCAGGGCTCGACCCAACCAGTATGAAAATTATTGTGTCGGAGTGGCCTGAAATCCGTGCAAAAATCAGTAAAATTTTACCCAGTCCAGAAATTTTTGCAAAAATTTCATATTTTTTTAAATCGCCATTATTCTACAATGAAACTTTAACTAGATTTCTAGGCAATAAAATTAAAATGTAGTAAAACCTGTGAAAAAGAACCTGCCATTGACGGAATCCGGTCTTAAACGGAAAAATGTGTTGATCCATGCAAAATGAATATAATAATCTGTGAGAAAAGAATAGAATGCATTTACACCTACTAAGAAGGGAACTTGCCTATAACGCATTTATTTTCTTGTGATTTTGCCTTAGAAGATTTTACTGTACAGCATTTTTCAGTCTCCAATACTTAGAATATGGATTAACTATATTGTAACTGAAACATTTACATACAAATAGAGATTCATTAAAATATATAAATATCATACCCCAGGGCACTTCTTTAAAAACGAAGATTATAAACATAGACTTCCTAGAACGAAACAATTTTTAGCCATATCGACGTAAAAATCTATGTTTAGTAGAAATTGAATCGGACCGTGCTCGAGATTTTAACTTTTTTTCGTGCCAAGCCGGACTCGGGCCGAACTTTTAGCTTTTTACAGGGACGGGCCAATATTTTTTTTTGTTAGAGTCGGGCCATTAATCTTTTTTTGTTCGAGCTGGGGTAGATCGAACTTTTTTCTATGGATCCGGCCGGGTCAAATTTTTTTCTATGTGTCGGTCCTGGAAATTTCGGCTCGTGCAGACCTCCAGCATATTTCGAAAGCACGTTTAACGTAAAATCTAAACGCTGTTTTTTTATGTCCAAAAAGAGAGGCACTGTCTTAAATCAACTTTCAATAACGTATAATTTGGGATGATATTTCATTCCAAATGTATGGATATCACGTCACTCAGAGGTATGCTTAAGTGGTGCAAGTTACGAATTTCGGATTTCAATATCTCTGTGAGTTTTGGAATTTTTTGTGTTTAATTCAGGAATAGATAATAAAAATTTTCCTAATTTTAAATTTTGCCCTACGGTGGCCGTATAAAAATTTGTTTTTGTATTTTCTCAAATAGATTCCCTTGGAGTTGCAACTTATGTCATAAAATTTTGCACCTTTATTATAAAACTTTGGAATTGGAAGTATATGCCTATGGGCAATATTTAAGGAAATAGGCCATGGTTTCGATCTTTATGAATCACACGTAATACTACATATTATAGTATTCTTACAA
This sequence comes from Maratus speciosus, assembly GCA_963932465.1. Lineage (NCBI taxonomy): Eukaryota > Metazoa > Arthropoda > Arachnida > Araneae > Salticidae > Maratus > Maratus speciosus. The sequence goes on from OZ010789.1 coordinate 473,857,126, forward strand.
AAAGCTTTGTTTGCTTATCCATAATTTTAAGGTACGATAGTCTTGTAAGTACTACTAGTATATTTTCAGTACTTCCTTAAATATTCATGTGACTAGTATTATGCATAATTTTCTATCATGAAATAAACTTTACATTTAGATATAGTCGTATAAGAGGACATTTACTGAGTCAAATTAATACATTAAAAATATAATATGATATAATAAATCGATTGTATAATATTTAAAGTATTTTCTTTATTATAATTAATTTATGTCATTTTCTTTCTTTAGAAAATTTTACTTCAAAATTTGTAAGCAGACGAAGTTATAAATGGTTAGAAAAATGACATGGAATTCGTAATATCTGTACTCAAAATTTTATTCTTTTCTTTTATCGAAGCAGTAATTTCTATTCTGATCCCAAAAATACATGAAAAACTAATAGGGCGATTGATTTTATATCTGCAAAGATCTTTTACATATATTTATTGAGGTTTACTTTAATTCATAGTTCCTATTTTAAAAGGAAAAATAGAGGGGTTTTTTTTTCTTTTTTTTTTAGTTAAGAAAGCGAAATTTAATCTTAAAATTCTTAGGTGACAGAAAACACTCTACACTATTTTTCTATATATTTCTTATTATAATCTCACTCTACCATTAGATGAGATTATCTGAAACACAGTTCTGGGTAAGTTATGGGAAATAGAAGTAAACCATTTGATCCTATTCTACAAACAGATTATATACGCAAGATATTAATTTTTAATATAATAAAAAAATCATGCTGTGTATTTTAAGGGATGTGTGTGTGTGTGGGGGGGGGGGGGGGTAACGAGCTCCTCAATTCGGGAGAAACTGTTATGATGAACATTACCACCTTATTGGTGGTGATGTTACGGCACGACAACGCTGCCAGATCACATAGACGTTCTTTGGACTGTCAAATCTTTCAATGGGACATTTTATCACATCTGTCTTACTAACCAGACAGTACACCATTCGATTACCACCCTTTTCACTCATTACAAAACAAATCAAAATAGCAATTTCAGATTGAAGATGAATTGTGAAAAGCAATCGATGAATCCATATCCATAGCGCCGAAAGACGAAGCTTTTTATCGCCAAGATATACATTCGCTGCCCGAGCGTTTGCCAAGGGTAGTAAAAACTAATGGTGTCTATATTGATTGAGATTTGTGCTTTATTTGATTTTCATTAATATAAAAAGATGCTAAAAAAGAGTAGATTTTTTTTTTTGTAAATTTAACACAATAGGTTTTCAAAAATTCAATATTTTAAAAATTTGATAATTTTAGTGTATTTTTCGGTGTTGATGCTGTTGTTGTTGTTTGCTTGTTTTCGTTTTTAAATTGAAGTGGAAGTGGAAGAAATTTGGTGGATACTGCAGAAGAATTTATCAACAAAAGATTTCCATAATATATCCTTCACAAAGTTTTATTATAATAAATTTGTATACAATACTATTTTCCAGCATAATTTTTTAATTATATACTTCTAAAAATTTAAAATACCGATTAACATTAAAATTCACCTTTTAAAGTGGTATAGGAATTTTTAGTATATCTAACAATGCTCCATTATTACTTGAAACTTATTTCAAAACATATAATAATGGATATTTAATTTTTATTCTCCAAATGACCTTCCTTTTGCCCATTTGTATGTCTGAAGCAATTTAATAATTCCGTTATCCCCAAACTCTCTTTTTTAATAATAAAACAGTTATTCGTTTATTCTTTAATTAAAAATAGATTAAAATAAAAGTCGAATGTGATTGTCGGTTTCAAAATTAGCTATGTAAAATAAAAGTTAATTAAGAAAATGTTATTTATTTAAGAACAAAAAATCTTCTTAAAACACCATCAAGCAGCAGCAAGACAGTCTTGCTGCTGCTTTCATAGTAGAAGCACGTCTTCTTTGCGCCTGACGAAGAAAGACTCAGATCTTTCGAAAGGCCTAGCGCATTTAAAAATTTTTGATGGTGTTTTAAGAAGATGTTTTGTTCTTATTCATTCACACCAGTTTTAACTTATTTTCTTTGTTATTTATTTGTCTTGCTAATATTAAATATTGAAATAAAAATACAATATATTAAAAAGTTCATTGTCTTAAAACTAGTAGTACAAAATAAAAGTACAAAGTTAAGCTAAATGTAACTTATTTGTAGTTCTTGATACTGAAACTGAATTAGAAATGAAACACAATGACCACCTAAAATGAAATGGAGCGTGTATAAATAATGGAGGTTGAAATTTTAGCACTGTCAGTATTTGAATATCTTTTGTTCTCTTAAAATTGTATTAAAATTATACAGATTTCGTTTTAGAATGCATAAAGGTTTTAAAGAAACATGTAAGTATTATCTAGCTTCACATCAGGTAAGAAGATATAAATATGTAAATCACGTAAAAACACATCATGTCCACTATTATTTCTACTATTAACTCTTTATTAAAGTCAACATTAATTATGATAACATAAAAGGAATAATATTCAAAGTGCATTTTTAAATGCGTGTTTCCCAGTGATTAAAGCATATATTTGCTGTTTATATATTTTTTTAAACATAGAATGATAGTTAAACAAAAGCATCTCATAATTTTGAATATCAATATCATTAATACAAACATAAATGCTTCAAATACATTAAAAATTTGAATACTATACAAAGACAGTGTGCGGTCCAACTAGTTATGTATTTAATAAAATAAGTTTTAAACAATTTTTCATTTTTAATTCATCATTATATTTAAATACATTCCTTAAAACTTTTTCAAACATTTGAATACAATTATATAAAAATGCAGTGAAGCATCAATGCGTAGTTTTTAAAATCTACATGTTGGCTTTTTTTCATCTACATTAATAATTTTATTCTTATTTAAACTCCTATATATATGTTAAACATTTTCGTATTACCTGTATTTCCATTCATATTAAAACTGTAAAGTTGAATATTTTTAGATTTATTTCATCTTGATTTTCGTAATGATAGATTTCATTAGGCACATAATTTTCTTCAAACTTGCTTGAGAATCTTTAAAATTTGTTGCTGGTGTAAATCATAAAACTTTCTCTGCTGTTGTTTGGACACTTAAATATTTGCGTAACAGCAATATTGTTATGATAAAAGTGTCGAAAATTCACTTTTCTTTTCATATGATCATCATCTAATTTCTAAATTTTTACAGATTAAAAATTGGTCATTATTCAGATGTTTTTAAAGTTCCGCTTATTTTTATTCGTTGACTTTCAAATACACTGTAAAAAAAAATTCCGTTAAAAAATGGAAATAGTACTGGCAATCCAGACGCCAGTACTATTTCCGTTTTTTAACGGAAAATTTTTTTCCGTAAATTCCAGAAAATTTTCCGTTTTTTCACAAAATTTTTCCGTTTTTTTTTTCATATATCCGTATTTAAAATTTTTTGTTTCAAAGGCAAAAAAAAAATCATATAGCTTTTCGAGAAACTTGCACCTTTATCAATTTCAACGGACACGTTTATTAAGGTAGCGTATCTCTAATTTATTCAAATAACAGTAATGAAACAACACTTACCTAGGGTGGAATCGAACTGAGGAACCGGCCTTTACCAGATTAGCGCTCTTGTCCACCATGCCATTGGGGACTCGAGTTACGTTTCCAAATATCGTTACTTATTTCAGATGCTTTTTATGAAGTAAAGGCACGATGTTAAACAAGGAACGTATTTTAGTTGGAGATATTTTTGAATTGAGTGTACAATTCTGAATATTTCCATAATTTTGATAATTTAGCTTTTTAATTTCATGCTTTATAAAAAGAAAAAAATTAGTCTTTAAAATATTACGTGCATGAAAGAATGTATTACAAGTAATAATTGCTTCTTTTTTGCAAGATTTTAAACGTTTTATTGTACTATTCTTTTTATTTATTTATTTGTATATACATCTATAATTTCGTTATTATGTTTCAGATATGTTTTAAGTTTTATGTGCGAATCCTATGTGCGAAGTGAATAGATTAAAAAATATTAAAATTAAAAATAGAGTTTTTCAATTTTTTTAAAAATAATAATAAGCATTATTTTAAAATCATTATGAAAAATAAACTGTAACATTTCCTTCTCAACTGTCTGAAACTTAAAAAGAATTAATAAAATTTATTTAAATATCAGATTATTTTTTTTAAATATTGTAAAAAAAAAATTAAAAACAATTTAAAAACTTTTTATTTAAAAAGAAAGAAAGAAAAAAAGAAAAATACTACAGTGTTAAAATACTATATAGTTTAAATATACATGCATAGATGGCGCCAAAACTTTTAGCGGTTTACTTGAAAACCTACGTAAAACCGACACATTGGGAAATCATTGGATATATTTTCAATATAGAGCCACATTTAGCCAATATTGGAGTTTCATTGAAAATAATATCACTGTAAGACAAGTACATACAACCAGTGGCGGATCCAAGGGTCATGACACCCCCCCCCCCCAAAAAAAAAAAATCTGAATCTCTCTGGCTCTTTAAAGCTCTATTCAAATCAAAATTAGGTAATTTTTGATACATCCGTGAAAATATTTTTAATCTCAAGAAATTCGCAAGTGCACTTATTCTGAAACTATATGATTAAAAAGTGTTTTCTATTTTTCAATAAAAGCAAAGGATCTTTCCAAAAATTCCATAAAATTTGGCATTTTAAACAAAATTTACGGACGCGAATGCTAATTGCTCCCTCATGACGATATTTCTGTGGCTCTCAAGTCCTGAAAATTGGCTTAAAATGCTAAGTTGACAACATTTCTGAATCATTCTTCGTATTTATAAGAAAATGGGAAATGCTTCGATTTCTTGGTATCTGAATGAAATATATATACATGTATATACATATATATATATATATATATATATATATATATATATATATATATATATTTATGAATACTAATGCAATTTTTTTGTATTTATGAATGAAAATGAATTCACGAAAGTATCAGAAAAATCGTCAGTTTTAATTTGGGAATAACCTTCAATAAAAAAATTGATCATGAAATGGTGTGACCCCCACCTCCCCCCCAAGAAAGAGGCATACCCCCCCCCCCCCCCCCCTCTTCCCACTAAATTAAGGGCTGGATCCGTCCTTGCATACAACAATTAATTCTTTCACTTTCCAAACATGTCAGTTATTTCTAAACATCATTTACGGAAATTGTACTGTTTTGAAAACGATACAGAAACATTCCGTAAAATTTACGGAAGATTTACTGTATTTACACGGATTTATAATCTCATAATGTCAATTACGGAAATTGTACTGTTTTCTTAGAAAGATGAAACTATTCCGTAAACTTTTACGGAAAAGTTTGTGTATATTGACGGATTTCTTTAGGTCAACTATTTAAGAAAAAGTTGTGCACTTGAGACAGCGCAAGATAAGAATTCTTTCATAATTTGTCGCTGCAAAAATTTAGTTATAGCAATTTTTATATAGACGGGATTGAGTTTGTCGGAATTTGCACATCAATATCTGACATAAATACAGAGTAAGGCATAAGTAACACCTATATCCTAGAGAGTATTATGCAAATAATATTCAAAGATTTATCAATTATTGTTATGTGTGATCTTTTAGGATACTCTATAAAAAGAAGATTGATAGAATTAAAGATTAGAAATTAAAACGTTAGAATAATTATAACATTCGCTCTTTGTGAATAATATTCGAACGTTTTATTTTCTAATCTTTACTGCTGACTCTGTCAGGCTTCTTGGACTGTCTTAAAAGCCCTTATGCACAAAGACATCTTAAAAAGAGTTCTGAAATTTAAATACAAAACGAATAAAAATTGCAGAGCAGACATTTTGAGGAAGCAGTTCAGTAAGGTTTTCACAAATCTGATTAATATGATCAACATATTTCTTTCAAACAATGAACACAATTTTGAATGTTATTCGTACGGTTACTACCTATGAACGCGCACATGTATTTTTAATTGGACTAAAATACTTTTTATATCATAATCATCATTCTTACATAAATGGAGAAGTCTCCATTGTCTCCATATGAAAAAGAATGACGGCCTTTATAAAAGGGCGTTACTTTTTAATTTAACTAAAATAGTTTTAAAGTACTCAATAATTGGTATAAGTGATAAACATAAATTCTAAAAAGGCAAAATACCTTTATTTATTTACATTTCGACATGTTTCATTGCATCAGACGGCAACATTATCAAGAAAAATAAAATGATAAAAATACTTTTGCAAAAATTCAAATTGAAAAACTAGATAGTGGATTTTCAATTTGAATTTTTGCGAAAATTTTTATCTTTTTACTTTTTCTTGGGAATGTTGCTATCTGATGCAATGAAATATGTCGAAATGTAAATAACTAAAGGTATTTTGAAGAATTTATGTAGAATAAATTAGAAGAGAATTTTAGAATTTATGTTTATCACGTATAGCAATTATTGAGTACTTTGATGTTTTGAAGTGATTTTTAGATATAGTTTATAAAATAGTTTTATTTAATTTATTTTAATAGCTTGATAATTTGATTAACTTTAATCATTTGTCTTTAACTATCTTCAAAGAAAAAAATTTTTTTACTGCTAATGAAATAAAATTTATATATTTCTTTACCAGAATTAAGCACTTATATAAAATATTCAGTCAATTGACAGTTACCTTGTTTTAAATTCACTATTTTTTCTGCACTTATAGCAATCGAAGTTAAAACATCATTGTAGTATTTTAACTTATACACTATCAGAAAAATTAGTCTTTATATACTAAATTATCCGTCATTTTTAAACAAATAATTTCCATACTCATAGAAAGCATGCTTTTTCCGTTAATTCTTCGCGAAAGTGTGACACAGAGGGAAATTTTCCGTTTATTCCTTGCACTCGTGCGTATTGGCTGTATTAATACCAAAGTTCGAATTTAATTTTAAAATGAAAAACCCAAAATTTAATAAATTGAAATTTCTAATTTATCTAAAAACAAACAAACAAAAGTAATGCTTTCAAATTAAACAAATTAGCAATTTTCTCATTCATTTAAACTTATACGCAATTTATTTTTTAGAGTATTAGAAAAAATATTCGCATGTAAAATATATTCTAAACGAACACATTAAAAAAATATATAGTAGGTACTTCAATCAAATTAAAAAAAAAAAAAAAAAAAAAAAAAAAAAAAGATTTTATTCAAAAAAGCAAACATTTCTTCTCGAATATAATTAAAAATATAATACTCATATTTTACATTTAAAAATCAAATTACTTCTTATTAAAAATATGTCATGATTTTTATCCTCTATTATTCTATAAGTGTTAAAACTCCAACCATTATTTCACAACAACGAAATGTTTTGCAATTAAGTTTAAATTTCCTAGCTTTCTGAACAAGAAATTTAACAAGCCTTACTAATCTCCCCCCCCCCCCCCATTTGAATGCCATGCCAAGTGCTCGCTCGTCGAGTGGTTTAGCCGCTAGATTCGAGACACGCGGACCCGGGTTCAAATCCAAGCAGATCCACGGAAGAAGAAAAGACGTATTAAAAAAAAGAAAAAAAAACGTAACTTTCTACAATTTGCGGATATATACCGGCAGCAGTGCTGCCAGAATTATTTCCGTGAATTGAAGAAAGTATTTCTCAGAGTGTATGGATATCTTTACAATTAAAATAATGTTTTACTTAAATAATTATTCATAGATCACTTATTTTAAATGCATTACAAATGGATAAATGCCAAATTTTCTTTTCTCATCCGTATCCTTTCCATACCCCCATTTAATTAAGACTCTCTCAGAAAGGATACTAGAAAAACTAAAGGTGGTTTAAAATGTCGATTTATAGAACAAAAGCAATCTATTCAAAAACAAGAGACTAACTAATCAGCCTTGAAAACATTGCTATGTGATGAATTACACCTTTCACTTTAACTCTGTTAAAATTATCTCTAAACCCACTTCTATACCTAAACTTTCTTGGAGAATTCCATATCCATAAAAATCATAAAAATTGGGTTAATTCTGTCTTCGCTATTCCCCCTATTGTCAGATTGTTGGAAAATCGAAATATTATTTTAAAATCTTCCCTTTCTTAATTTCTACTGGCATTTTCCCACATGATTAGTTCCTTTCCCTATGCAATTTCCTATTGACTGTTCCCTTTATTTTCCGGCAATTCTGTTGGTCAATAAACCTATCCCTCGAATCTGATTCTCCTCATATATGAGTATATGGATAAAAGTTCATCATTCTTTGCACTGATACTTTTCTCTGTTGTGCGCAGATCTGCGGATCAGCGGCTAAAAACTAAACTTCAAAAGATCCAAATAGTCCAGAACAAGACTCAGAGCCATTGTTCTCCCCCCACCCCCGGTATCGTAAGAATGCCACTATTCATACTGATCTAAATATCCCTCCAATCCATATCACCATTAAAAATAAGTTAATAATTTCTTTGCTAATATTTCCCACAATTCCAAATCCTACTTTTCAAAATATTTACAACTAACAGATCGTGCCCGATGGAAAAGACAACGTGCAACGCTTCATCTTTTCGGAAAACATTGACCCGGGATAATTTTCCCAGTTTTTTAAGCATTGATAGGACTTCCGTTACTGGAAGTTTTTTATTTGCCTTATTTTTTTGTAATTACTTTTCAAATACTTAGTAAATATTTTTCATTTATTACTATATAATTTCATTTTTAATTCTTTAATTTTGGTAATCTTAATCGTATTTTATAATGTATGATGATTTTAAATGACATTTGTTTTTGTTGTTGTTGTTGTTTACCCTTTACGCGTTTCCAGTTATAGTTTGCAGAATATTGGCTTTCTGGTTCGAATTTTTCTATTCTACAGGCCTATATTGGAGGTAAGGAGTTGCTTCTCTGTTCTTCACCATTTGGTCCCAGTCTTTGCACTGAGGGCGGTATGCTGAATGATACCTAAACTAGCCAGCAATTAATGAAATGTTCTGGTACTTAAACTGTCCTTTTATCTGCCTATATTCTACTGCGCCAAATATCTTAATTGTCAGAATATTACGGTCAGTGCCGAAACTAAGGGGGAGGGGCAGACGGGGCATGTGTCCCGGGCGCCAAATGAAGGATTGTACCTTTGGAATAGATCATTTTCTTCTGATGGCCCGATGGCTTCCATTATTATGAAACAGCCATTATAAATGAAGTGTTAGGTGAAGATGAAAGAGCAGTCGTAAAAAGTTATAACTATGATTTTCTGTTCAAAATGGGGAAAAAATGGCCATATTTTTTTTTTTTTTTTTGAAAAAAAAAATTAAGGCCATTTTTTTTCTCATTCTGACCAGAAAATCAGAGTTCTAACTTTTTACGACTGCTCTTTCATCTTCACCTAATACTTCATTTATAATGGCTGTTTCATAATAATGGAAGCCATCAGTCCATCAGAATAAAATAACTCGGTTAAAGCGGAAACTCGGATAAATAGGACTCTACTGTATATATTTCATTTTTTAAATGATCTTTATAATCTTTTAGTTGGTGTTCAGAGGGGTGTCATGACTCCCGTGACCTCCACCTTGGATCCGCTATTGTAGATTACGTAGTTCAGTATTACGTATTTTATGATTACATATTTTAAATTTTAAAATAAGTCGGCTATTAGAAAATTAGTAAAATTCTCTTTGTAAATATACTTTGCGGAAGAGGGGGGGGGGGGGCGCCAAAATCCATGTTTGCCCCGGGTGCAAAAAAGTCTATTTTTGGCCCTGATTACGGTTTGAGAATGAGAAAGTCCTTGCACTTTACCAGTTCAATTCAAAAGAGAATAAAGAGGCAGATGTGTAAAACAAATTACCTTCAGGAATGTAATCAACTTAGAGCATCTAATGCAAAATAGAGAAATTTCAAATGAAATCAGAAAATAGTTTGTATCCTTATTGATTTCCAATAACACAATACACTTATATATTAGTGGAACGATTAGTTAATTAAGAATGTAATGGAATGAATTTTGTACAATTATTAGTATTTAATAAAAAAAAAATTACAGACAAATAAACAAGGATCACTTCACCTGAAAGCCAAACAAAAATGGCAAAGGCTGAAAAACCAGGTGAAAAATCTCCTCTACTACCAGCAAAGCTCCACGGGGCACCGGCCCAGAAAACAATGGCATTTTTTGCTATTAGAATCACAAACCGCTGTTGCCCCAAAGGCAAAAAAAAACAAAAAACACACACACACAACTTGCTTAGCTTAACATGAAATAGTTTTCCTTTGTTTGAATGCAACGAATGAGCATAAGTTCTTAGAGAGCCAATCAGCTGTCATCCAGTTTTGGCAGTGAGTTAATCAGATAACTGTAGGATTTAGATGTTGTTGTCATGTTTTGGAGGACATTTTTCAGTGCTTTATTGATATTATTGATATTAAGTTAAAGAAATGACACAAAGAGTCGACTGGTCATCTAGAAAGCGATGTAAAATAATACTATTAAGTGAACAAGGTTACGGTTATGAAGAAATTATAAAGTAAATTGGTGGAAATGTAAACAAAGGTGACATTACTAAATTTGTGAAGCGGTATAAGGAGATTATGTCATTACAAAATCAAAATGGCAAAGGCAGGAAAAGGTATACAACAGCAAGTGATGATAGAAGAATAAGGAGACGGTACATAGGTGACAGAAGAAAATCATCGAGATGTATGCGAGATGAAATGGAACAAATCAATGTGATGTTGAGTACAACAGAGCCCGATCAAGCTGAAGTTGGGCCAAGGGCCTGTTAAAAAGTTGGGCCCTCCCTACCTCCCTATTCCCGGCGACACTTTCAGAAAAAAAGTAGGTTTATTTGATGAGTTGACAAAGTTGTTTGGGTGAAAGTTTCAAGTTTACAAAAAAAATTTAACTCACAAGCATAGCTGCCAACTTGTACGAATATTTGCTACCACTAAGATAAAATTTTGCATAATTCAATTGCCGAAGTGAAGTAAATGTTGATAATTAAATAAGGCAGAAATTTCTGTTAAATTTTAGTGGTAGCAAAAATCCTTACAAGTTGGCAGCTATGCACAAGAATAATCAAGAAAATGAATTACCGTCCACTTTCTCAAATAAGCATTGTATAATTCACAAACATCTATGAGTCCACAGTTTATGTTGCAGAATAAATGAGGACGTCTTTTTCAAAACTCGCCTTATCCAAAATCATAAAAATTGTGTTTTCCCTAACAGTCTTCTATCATTTTAAAATATAATTCTGACATTGTAAATCCTCGTTTATATTGAAACCAATAGACACAGTATGCAGTTTTTGGCATTTTCCCCAAATTTGATTTTCTGGATACGGCAAGTTTTGAAAATTATAGGTACTCTCAAATTCAAAAGGACTTTTACAGAAAAATTAAATATGGAGGTTTATTATTACAGTAAAACTTTGTTTATACGTCAGGGACCAAAATATAAAATGCAAACAGTGAAAAAACTTAAATTGTGAGAAAATACACACAAATTTGTGGGCCCCTGAAATTGGTGGGCCCAGGGCCGAGGCCCCGGAAGCCCGTGCATTAATCAGGCCCACAGTACAAGGACTCTTCAGCGAAGACTGCAAAGGTTTGGTTAAACTGTTAGAATTTCACAAAAAAAGCCTTTTTTATCTCTCCAAAAAAGATAAAAAAGTTTAAACTTGTCTAAAACGCATGTTAACACGACAATAGAACAATAGGACAGTGTTTATTGGTCTGACGAAACCAAATCAGTAGTAGTTCTCCCTGTTTAGTAGAGATGGCATAAAATAAGTGAGGAGAGGAAACTGAGAAAATTCGCATCTTAATTGCATAACATGCACCGTAAAGTATCAGTCAGTGTTGCGATATGGCGTTGTATGACATCAAAAAGTGTCGGCAGAATTACTCACCAAAATATATAAATGAAATACTTCAACCCCAATTTAATCTTTCCGCACATGATATTTTCCAAGATAATGAAGCATTTATATTTCAATAGGATTCAGCTCCATGTCACGCTGCTAAAGTGTGCAAAAAGGAGTTTCAAGATAATCATATTCCAGTGTTTGGAATGGTCCGGAAATAGCACAGACCTTAATTCAATTGAAAATCTATGGAAGCGACTATGAAATTTGTTCTACAGAAACAACCCAGCAATAAATATACAATTAATAGAAGCAAAAACTCAATCTTTATATCGCATTATAACAGCTTCAGAACTAAAAGGCTTGGTTCAGTTCACGGGCAGGCGTTGTAAGGCAGTGATTAAGAGTAAAGTATTAATTGACATTGTAATAATATTTGTATATCTCATTTTTCGATATTTTTCAATCTTCTTGTTTATAACTGCTGTTCTAATAAACATTTCTTCATGAAATTTATTGAATTACATTCTTGATTATATTACCTTTCTATTGGTAAATAATTTTATGGTATTACTTAAAGAAAAAGGTGGTGAAAAACCACACATTTTCAAAAGAGGTTTCCACTGTTTATGTCACTACTATATATGGGGCATTCTCACAATCTTTTGACTTTTATGTTCCTGAATAATAATTTTTATTTTAGTAAATGTTCTTGTGCTTTTTTTTTCATATACTGGGGAACATACCATTGCATGATTGTATAACAATATTAACAAGATAAATAAGCTTTGGATGATGTTGGAAGTCCAAATACTAGGCAAACTCCTATACCGTCCCATGTCCCTGATGCTGATTTTTAAGTTTGGAGCTGTCTGTATAAAACTGTTTCAATAAAAGTAATTCGATGTAATTTTTTCCTGAAACTGGGACAATTGTTTTATGTAAATATGTAGCAAAAAATTAACCTGCACACATTTTTACGGTTGATATTATTTTTTGAACTCTGTCTATGGGTTTTAGATTCCTTACCGTCCAACTTGATAGGATGACTAATTTCAACTTGAGAGATGTTTTTTTATTAGATCTCTTTCTCTAATAAAAAAAAAATCTTCGGGAGATGATGCACCTGTAAGTAAGTCATCGACGTAAAAATCACGTAATACAATGTTTGACGCTAATGGAAAATTTAATTTTTCATCCAATGCTAATTTTTGTAGAACTTTAGTAGCTAAATATGGGCTAGATGCTAATCCATATGTTACTGTAGTGAGACGATATTCACTAATATCATCGGAAAATTTATCTTTCCAAAGAATTCGTTGAAAATCTTGATCTTCAGGATATATCTTAATTTGACGAAACATTTTAGCAATATTAGCGTGTGTGCGGAATCTCAACAAAATAAAAAATAACTCTTGTTGAACCCTAGGTCCTAGAATTAAATTTTCATTAAGAGAAACATTATTTGTAGTTTTTGCCCTCCCATCAAACACAACTCGAAGACGGGTTGTTGTGCTAGATTCTCTAATGACTGGATGATGTGGAAGATAATAAACTTTATTAACGGGTTTTTGAATTTCGTCCTTCGGTATTTTCTCCATATGTCCCATATCAAGATATTCATTCATAAATATACAATAATTTTCATACAAATCGGGTTCTCTATTAAATCTTTTTTCTAAGTTTATAAATCTTTTCGTAGCTAGTGATTTTGACTCCCCTAATTCTTTACATTGCTTTTTAAATGGCAAACGCACAATATATCTTCCATTTGAATCTCGTGAATGGGATGTATCGAAAATTTCCTCACAATATTTTTCTTCATTTGTGTATATTTCCTTCGAGGGAATATTTTCTAACTCCCAGAACTTTTTCACATATTCTGTTTCAACATTTGCAAAATTAGCTATAATATTTGGTTTATTTTCTGAAAATGTACCACTTTCTCCCGTTATTAACCACCCGTAATCCGAATTTACTGCAAAAGGAAGTCCTGGTTTCCCAAATATTTTTTCTCCTCTAATTATAGATAATGATAGAGACACGCCAAATAATAAGTCTATTGGGCCTGGTTCATTCCACTTAGGGTCAGCTAATGTTATGTTCTTTAAGTGACTGAATGATTTAGTGTCATATGATACAACTGGTTGATTACTCGTTATCTTTTTCAAAATATAAAAAGTACCTAATCGTGTGTTTTGTTTATCAAAATGTGAAGAAAATTCCAATCTTACAACGCCACGAATTTCTTCGGAGTATCCCATTCCCAAACATTTAATCTGTAAATTAGCTGAATTTTTTTTTAATCCTAATAATTGTATAGCACGCTCACTTATAAAATTATTGGTACTGCCAACATCTATAATGCAACACAATAATTTATTGCCTCCATAATTATCTTTCACATTAATCAGCGCAGTTGCAAGTATGCCAAATGATTTTGAGTATATTTCACCAAGGCAAGAATTTATTGACATGTTTACATTACTAGATGATTCACCAACAGTCTCACTATTTTGATTCGAGGATTGAAGCGTTACTTGGTTTTTTATATCTGGATAATTTGTTTCTCGCCTTTCATAATGTAATAAGCTATTGTGACTCTTCAAATTACATTTCGAACAAACTCTTTTTGACTGACAATTAATTAATTTATGTTCTGGAGATAAACACGCAAAACAGAGATTTTTATTTTTTACAAACCGCACCCTTTCGCGAACAGATAACTTTAGAAACTCACTGCATTTAAATATTTTATGGCTATTCGAAGAATATTATTTACACTCAATATTATTAACAGAAGTAGTCATTGCAGTTAATTTAGGATAACTGTTTTTCTTATAATTAATATTTCCTCTAGCAGATTGTAATGAACGAGAATAATCTTTCAGAAAAATTATCAAATGAACTAATGTTGGAAGCTCGTCATTTTTTAACAGGCGTTCAAACCATAATTTAATATTATGATCAACTTTTTGCAATATTAAATAAATCAACAAAGTTTCTGAAAAGCCACTTACCTTTTGATCTAAGATTTCGAATAAGCGGACACATTCATTTGTCATATCTACAAATTGAGTATTGCTGTGGGTGCATCACCTTGCACGAATGGAAAATTTAATAATTTTCTAATGTGGCTGTATATTAATTCCCTTTTGTTAGGATATCTTTCAGATAGCAAGTCCCATGCGATACTATACTTCGAATCTTCAATAGGTATTTTATTATTTTCAAGACGTCTCCTTGACAAGATAATTTCAAGTATTGCAGCTTCTGAGCTGGCGATAGATTTGCATTATTATGTATATTCGCATTAAATAAATCTTTAAAACTCAACCATTCACTAATTGGACCACTAAATGATGGTAGAGAAAGCTTTGGTAATTTTATTTCATTAACTTCCATCTTAGGATTGTCCACATTTATTTTTCTCGTTGTAATTGCATGTTCGATTTTTACTATCAATTCATCAAAGATGTCTTGCTGTTCGTCTTTTTCTTCTATAAAGGAATCAATGTCTTTTTCTTCACAAGCAGAAAAAATCGTTTTAAACAACGCCTTCAACTCTTCCTCTAATTTTTCTGTTTCCCTTTTTAATAACTGAAGTTGTTCTAATTCACACGCATTCAGATCAATTTTAAATAATTAGGGTTTCGTTCATCTGACGAAACCCTATTCGTCTCGCTCCTCTGTCTGTCTGTCTGTCCGTCACAGAGCCCGTTCTCAGAAACTATACATGTTGGAAACATGAAATTTTGGGTACTTATAGCTGAACACCTCACATCATACGACAAATCATAAAATTTTGAAAAAGTCGCACATTTAACCCTTTGGGCTCCCGCATGTGTATTTTAAACAATTCTTTGTAAGTGAACTCCTAATTATGTTGGAGACATGAAATTTTGGGTACTTATAGCTGAACACCTCACATCATATGACAAATGATAAAATCTTGAAAAAGTCGTACATTTAACCCTTTGGGCTCCCGCATGTGTATTTTAAACAATTCTGTCTAAGGCAGCTCCTAATTAATTTGGAGGCGTGAAATTTTGGGTACTTATAGCTGAACACCTCACATCATACGACAAATCATAAAATTTTGAAAAAGTCGTACATTTAACCCTTTGGGCTCCCGCATGTGTATTTTAAACAATTCTTTGTAAGTGAGCTCCTAATTATGTTCGAGACATGAAATTTTGGGTACTTATAGCTGAACACCTTACATCATACGACAAATGATAAAATTTTGAAAAAGTCGTACATTTAACCCTTTGGGCTCCCGCATGTGTATTTTAAACAATTCTTTCTAAGGCAGCTCCTAATTAATTTGGAGGCGTGAAATTTTGCTTACTTATAGCTGAATACCTCACATCAAATGTCAAATCATACAATTTTGAAAATGTCGTACGTTTAACCCTTTGGGGTCCCACATGCGTATTTTAAACAATTCTTTCTAAGTGAGCCCCTAATGATGCTGGAGACATGAAATTTTGGGTACTTATAGCTGAACACCTCACATCATACGACAAATGATAAAATTTTGAAAAAGTCGTACATGCGTATTTTAAACAATTCTTTCTAAGTGAGCTCCTAATTAGTTTGGAGACGTGAAATTTTGAATACTTATAGCTGAACACCTCACATCAAACGACAAATCATAAAATTTTGAAAAAGTTAAGTGAGCTCCCAATTAGTTTGGAGGCGTGAAATTTTGCATACTTATAACTGAACACCTCACATCAAACGACAAATCGTAAAATTTTGAAAATGTCGTACGTTTAATCCTTTGGGGTCCCACATGTGTATTTTAAACAATTCTTTCTAAGTGAGACCCTAATTGGGTTGGAGGTGTGAAATTTTGCATACTTATAGCGGAACACCTCACATCCAACGACAAATCATAAAATTTTGAAAAAGTCGTGCATTTAACCCTTTGGGGTCCCACACGTGTATTTTAAACAATTCTTTCTAAGTGAGCCCCTAACTATGTTGGAGACATGCAATTTTGGGTACTTATAGTTCAACACCTCACATCAAACGACAAATCATAAAATTTTGAAAAAGTCATGCATTTAACCCTTTGGGGCCCCACACGCGCATTTTAAACAATTCTTTCTAAGTGAGCCCCTAATTATGTTGGAGACATGCAATTTTGGGTACTTATAGTTGAACACCTCACATCAAATAACAAATCATAAAATTTTGAAAAAGTCGTACATTTAACCCTTTGTGCTCCCGCATGTGTATTTTAAACAATTCTGTCTAAGGCAGCTCCTAATTAATTTGGAGGCGTGAAATTTTGGGTACTTATAGCTGAACACCTCACATCATACGACAAATCATAAAATTTTGAAAAAGTCGTACATTTAACCCTTTGGGCTCCCGCATGTGCATTTTAAACAATTCTTTCTAAGTGATCCCCTATTTAGGTTGGAGGCGTGAAATTTTGCATACATATAGCTCAACACCTCAGATCTCAAGTCAAATAAGAAATTTTGAAAAAGTTTTATGTTTAACCCTTTCAACTCCAGCTTGTGTATTTTAAGCCATTCCTTCTAACTGACCCCCTAATTGAATTGGAGGTTTGAAATTTTGCATACTTATTGCAGAACACCTGAGGCCAGTCTACAAATCATAAAATCTTGAAAAAGCCTTACGTTTAACCCTTTGGGCTACCACATATGTATTTGAAGCAATTCTTTCTAAGAGAGCCCCTAAGTAAGTTGGTGACATGAAATTTTGCATACGTATAGCTGAATGCCTCAGACCACACGACAAATCATAAAATTTTTAAAAAGTCTTTTATTATTTACCCCTCTGGGCTCTAACTTGTGTATTTTAAGCAATTTTTCCAACCTCCGCCCTTTTAACCCGGGGAGAAATTTTTCAACTTTTGCCGACACCACTTTGACCATTCTTTCATATTATGCACCATAGCCTTACATATTTTAGTTCTATTTTTTCCGCCAGGTGCGCCTACTTATCTCGGTTGCTATGGGCACAATCCCCTCGACTAATATATCTATGGATAGTATGTAAAACGGATTTTCGTTCGGATACAGGTTTGTTTAGAATCAAGTGCGCACCCTGGTTGTGAAATGTGGAATTAACAGATTTTTCAAAAGGATAAAGTGTTTTGAAAGGAATATTAAACGAAACCCTCTGTGCGATCTGTGATCACACTTACCCACTTGTTTATTTTTCAATCGCGTTATTGCCGATTTCAACACTCTTTTATCGGTTGCTACTTTCTTAACCCTTTTTGTCGCGCAGTATTCTAATTTGGCACAGCTCCAATGATTTCACGCTTTCACTTTCGAACGAAATTTAGATACGCATTATTCTTTGCACTTATTTTACAATACTCCGGCTACGACTTCAACCATATGTATTTGTAAAGGTTTTTTGAATTAAGCAGTAGACTGTATACACTAACTTTTTCCACTATTTAATTGAAAGTATTCACAAATTCACAATAAAATTATTCGTTTAGGGATCACAATATACACACATCGAGATCCACAAACTCGACTGGTAAAGAAAAGAAAATCAACAGTAAATTCCCTGCGCAGAGGGAAAAACAGAGTACGTGTTTTCATTTATCCCTACGCAGAGGGAAAAGGGTTGGAATATTCAGCTTCACTTTAGCAGAACTGAGATAGTATATGCAATTAAGAATTATAAATGAAATTTAAAAACTAAACAGAATTATAAAAAAAAAATTAAATGGAACGTTTTTTAAATGATAAAAATAAACATATATAAAGTTTTATGTTTCACAGTTGGGGGGGGGGGGGGGCAATTGTCCTGTAACACATTTCACCTGGTCTTCAATAGGGCCACACGGCCACTGGTAACAAAGCATTGTTCGCTGTTGACTTCTCAGGGTGCAACGTTTTTTGAAAGTTGAGGTCTTTTGAGGGAAGAAGAGCCTGTAGCACGGCCAGTGAACTAAAAAGGGTGGTCTTTTTCAATGCTCATTCACAAAAGAAAAAAAAATCAGACTCGGTTAGCAGAAACCTCGATTAATCGAAGTTCTACTGTATGATATTACATCTGTTGCCGAGTAAATAAGCGTTATTTGAAATAAGAACTTTGATATACTTGCATATGACATTTTATTTGGAATGAAAATCTCCAGAACTAATGCACGGATTTCCATCAAACTTCAGATTCAGTTAGTCCGCGACATGAATTGACATTTTATACATTTTGATGTAAATCGCTCAACATGTGGCGCTGCTACGCAGCGTTTTTCGCGATTTCCCCAAATAACTCAATCTCCAGAACTAATGCACGGGTTTTCCTCCAACTTCAGATTCAGGTATATCTTGAAATGAATTAGTGCTGTTTATGGTTTGGTGCAAATCGCTCAACAGGTGGCGCTGCTATACTGCATTTTTCAGAACGTTCACTATAGCTCTATCTCAAGAACAACGAATTCTCAACGAATTTTCATCAAACTTCAGATTCAGGTATACCTTGATATCAATTACTGCTGTTTATGTTATTTATATAGAAGAAAGTTTTGTGAAGGCCAAAACATACTAGTCTTTTTTTGTGTGTGTGTGTGTGTGTGAAATAGAATAGTTATTAATGTACGACCCAAATAAGTGGGCATATCTATAGAACTGAAAGCGGCATGAAGGCGATTTGTTTAATCTGTATCTGTAGAAATTAACATTTAATGTACCAAATAGACCCGTAAAAAAGTAAGCTAACACTTATAAATACATATATACACGTTCCTTTATTTATATTTCTCCTTAATTTTAATTTCATTATTTATTATTTATTTGTTTATATAATTATTTTAGTCATCCATTGTGCAAGCTGTCATGCTAGCACAACTTATTTTCCTTGCGTGAAATGCGATGGCATTTCTTTTTTTCGAAAATTATTGCTCGTAGATGATTGACTCTTGTCTATTTTTATACGCTCGGAGTGAAAATTGCCGAATTGCAGAGTTAATACAGTCTTACTGGACACTATAAATTGCATTCCTGCAAATTTATCATTAGCATAACTGCGAACTTTCTGTTTTTTCCAATTCAAATAAAACCCGAAAATGTTATTAAATAAACAACTGAAATAATACAATATGGAAGAAAGAAAAACTTTATTAAAAAGAATTCTCGTATAAATTATCTTAATTTGACTTTAAAAAAGGGAAAGTGGGCAGTTATGCATTAAAAAGTGATTTTTTTTTGGGGGGGGGGGGGGGGGTTGTATATGGAGGCATTCTCACAATCTTTTGACTTTCATGTCCCTGAATAATAATTTTTTATTTAATACACTTTTTTGTGTTTTTTTAATTCCATATACTGGGGAACATCCCATTGCATGATTGTATAACAATATTAACGAGATAAATAAGTTTTGGACGATATTGGGGGTCCAAATACCAGGAAAACTCATCTACAGTCCCGTGTCCCTGATGCTGATTTTTAAGTTTGGAGCTGTCTGTATAAAATTGTATAAAAAAAAAAAAATCGATGTAATTTTTTTCTGAAACTAGAACTATTGTTTTATATAAATATGTAGCTAAAAATTAACCTGCACACATTTTTAGGATTGTTATTATTTTTAAAACTCTGTCCCTGGGTTTTAGATTCCTTACCATCACTCTTCTAAAATTATACAGAAAATCATTTCAGATGCAGCCACAGAATTTTTTTCAAGTTTTTTCTCATGCAGAAGTATGCTAGAGATTTTAGCATACTTAGCATTATCTAAAATTTTTTGGCAGTAAGTTTACTGTAGAATTTAAATCAGCATTTAAATATCAATTTCAAGCATCGTGGCTTTATTGGTAGTCTCACCGTCCCCAAGGTTTATACCTGCACTTTTCGAGGTAAATTAAAAAAAAAAAAAAAAAAAAAATTAATTCAATCCAATGTTAACAACTGTTTCTAAAAATAAATGAGCATTGTGGCTATTACTTAGTCTTAACATGATTTTCCTAAAAATAGGTGGTAATTTTCCTTAGCGTTCCATTCTTACCGTCCTTTTTTTTTTTTTTACCATTTCGTCCCTTTTTTCCAATACCATACCCTTTTTTTTTACCTTACCGTCCCTTCTTTAACACCCCTTTAAGACAATGTTATACAAAAATTCTGTATTAAAAGTACTACATTGTTATTATTTCTTATTTGAATGTCCTGTGGGTACTATGCAAATTCATTACAAGTAAAAATTTAGAAGAAAATAAAAAGTTCTAGGGGTAAAACGGTAAGGAAAATTAAACTCGCAAGTTTAACTTAAACCTTAGATAAATAAAACATTTTTCGCTGCTAACCGTTTTTTCTTTATTTTGAATCATTAAGGCATTCGTCTATCAGATTAAAATGTTATTTTAGCAAGTTTAATTTCGACAGATTTTTTTTCCCCAAAAGTCAAAAGATTGTGAGAATGCCCCATATATATTTATAATAATTATTATTATTCGTGTTCATTAATATATTTTTTTTTTCAAAAAGAAAAAAATAAAAATAAAAAGCATTATTATTAAAATGATTGAGTAGGTTTTTTTATTCAAAAATTAGTAGTTAGTTCGTGATAAAAATAAAAAATAAAACACAGAGCAAGGAAAATAAAAAAGAAACTTTCCGCACATTCTGAGTAAACAAAAGATTGAATATAAAAATGGTGAAAAATCAATAACTTAAAAATTTGAAAGTTCCAAGCTTTATCGCTAAGTACTTCTGTACTCTACTGATTTTTTTACTTTTCATGAAGCGGAATAAAAGATTCGGGATGGAGCTGCTCAATAACCAAGTCATAAATCAATATTCAAGTTTCAAAATAATGAAGTTTTTTCTGATCTGCTGCACCAGATGCTAGCAGCCATAAAACCTGTCGCTGCTAAAAGAAAATAAATAAAGTTACTAAGAAGTTATTTCTATTGAAATTATACTGATGCCTTTGTATTTCTGATTCCTTGTATTAACAGTAAAACAGCCATAGCAGTCAATTTGACGGGGCTAAATGTATTTCCATTCTAATAAGGAACTTCTTCTTAAAATAAGTCACGTATATTCCACACAGAAGTAAGTTAAATAGTATTAAATAAAAGTTCTGGTTTAAAGTATTTTTTATATAACACTAAAATTTACGCCCGTTCTAGAGTTAATAATATTTTTTATTTTACGTTTGTTTTCTCAACCATTCTACGACAGCGTTATAATATTTCCTAAGATGTTTGTAGAAGTTTTTTTTTTTTTAGCCAACTTCAAAAGAAAGAGTTTCTGAAATTCAACAATTGACTTATTTATTTATGTTCAAGCATCCTTGTAATTTAAATTTCAATGTCTGGCATCTCATCCGACGTACAGCATTTAAATTTAAATTACAATGTTTTTCTTCTGGAAATTCTCGAATAAGCGCAAAGAAAATAATAACAACATTTAAATCCTACTGATGACGGCCTTGTAATGGTTGAAAACGTTCTAGGTTTTTCTGATGTATTTTAAGATATTTTTAATTTGTATTTTTAATATCTTTATGTTATATTTATGTACCTGAAAGTAATTTTTGTACAATTACTTGTGCTTTATATGTATCTCAATATTTCTCATTTCTCTGCAACAATAGAAATAATCTAATTGCCACCATTTTGAAGAAATATCATAAAAAGCTTTTAAAATTAAAATATAAAAATAGAAGTAAATTAAAAAATAGCTAGAACGGTCACATCTACAAATGAACAGCTTTCATTTAAAAAAATAATTATCAAAATTGGTTCAGTAGAAAGTTCAGCGCTGATGACTAAAAAAACAGCCTGGTCTTCTACATATATAGATTTTAGATATGTAGATTGGTTTTTTTTTTTTTTTTTTTTTTTTTTTTTTTTTTTTTTAACAATGAGTAATGTTGAAAATTTCCGAAGGAAGAAACGACATTTTTGGAATGCAGATAGTTTCTATCAAGTTTCGGTCCGGCCGAATTTTCTGCAACATTTTCGCCGAAAACGAAAACTAATTTTAGGTCGATCTCTAGTTATTTATTTATCTGAAAGAATTAGTTTCCAGAATGGTCAAATTTTTCTTCTGGAAATTCTCGAATAAGCGCAAAGAAAATAATAACAACATTTAAATCCTACTGATGACGGCCTTGTAATGGTTGAAAACGTTCTGAATGATTGAAAATCTGAAGTTGTTGAAAGGTTCAACAACTTCAGATGTTGTTAGAACATAAAAATGTCATATTTGTTTGTTTCCTTGCGTTCTGTAACGTTAAAAATAAAAACTATCGAGGACCAGACTTAACCTCTAAATCAGGAGAACTGGCGTTCATTTTCTTAAACGTTTTTATTTCACATTAGGACAGCACAGAACAGCACACATATAACAATCACAGGAGAAAAAAAAAAACTTCAAGTCCGTCGGAGCTTGCTCTCCCCTTCTCAGGTCGGCCCAAAAGCGACCGTCCCCAGTCATTACAAAAACGCATCTCTCCACGGGGCCCTCTTCGACTTTTCAGTCCGTCTTAATTGGTGACCACGTGGGAGTCTTAATCATCTTATTAAAAAGTTTATGTCTGCAAGTGTTAGTCAGCCACTTTGCACCGAGAATTATTTACCTCATTAAAAACAGTTTACAACTTCACATCTGGAGTTCGTGAATTCATTGACATGCAACGTATAGTTGAGGCATCTGGAGGGACCAATTAAAAAGTGTTTACTAAGTTAAGTCGTCATCTGGTTTTAGCATGAGCTCAGATGGAACGTCGCAGCTCATACAAACTCTAACTATGTTTTGTTTTTTAACTCTAGGATTGGCATGAGTTTTAATCCTTTTTAAAGATGTATATATTTTAAAGTAGTAATATTTTATATTTCGATATTGTATACTCATATTATATTTTATATTTTAAATAAAACTTTTATTTTGTACACATTTTTAACAAAAATACATTATTTTATTTTTTTCTAGTATGTTATCATCTATTGTCTAATAAAATGGTTCCATTTACTGGAAAATTTAAATGTGTTGCGGGAAAAGACGACGATAATTTCTCTTCTGAAAACAAATATTGACTTACGTATAACTGTGTTACAAGATATGCAAAATTACAATTACACAAATGCAAATATTAGAGATAATGCGTGTTTAAATAATTCTTATAGAATTTGATATTGTAACACATATATTACGTAGTAAGTTTAACATTACAATGACGTGAAATATGCAAAATTTTAGTAATTAATTATGAGCGATACAGGCAATATTTTATGATTTTGCCTAATTTTTTAATACATATTCTAAGAAAATACACAAGTATGGGTGACGTATAATGACGAGTTCAAATTTTGAGTCAGAAATTAACTTTTAACAAGTGGGTAAGTGTGATCACAGATCGCACAGGGGGTTTCGTTTAATATTCCTTTCTAAACACTTTACCCTTTTGAAAAATCTGTTATTTCCACATTTCGCAACCAGGGGCGCACTACTCTATTCTAAACAAACCTCTATCCGAACGAAACTCCGTTTTACATACAATCCGTATATATATAAGTCGAAGGGATTGGCCCCATTGCACCCGAGATAAGTAGGCGTCCCTAGCGGTAAAAAGTAAAACTAAAATATGGAAGGTTAAATATAAGTATAAATATATTAAACCTTACACATATTATATAAATATATAATTAAATATATGTATAAGTGCATAATATGAAAGAATGGTCAAAGCGGTGTCGGCAAAAGTTGGAAGAGTGCTCCCCGGGTGAAAAGGGGGGAGGTTAAAAAATTGCTTAAAATATACAAGTTAGAGCACGGAGGAGTAAATAATATAAGACTTTTTGAAAATTTTATGATTTGTCATGTGGTCTGAGGTATTCACCTATACGTATGCAAAAATTCATGTCTCCAACTTAATTAGGGGCTCTCTTAAAAAGACTTTTTCAAGATTTTATGATTTGTCACCTGGCCTCAGGTGTTCTGCTATAAGTATGCAAAATTTCAAATCTCCAATTTAATAAGGGGCTCAGTTAGAAAGAATTGCTTAAAATACGCATGTAGAAGCCCAAGGGGTTAAATTTACGACTTTTTCAAATTTTTATGATTTGTAGCATGATGGTGTTCAGCTATAAATATGCAAAATTTCAGGCCTCCAACCTAAATAGGGTGTCGCTTAGAAAGAATTTTTTAAAATACACATGTAGGAGCCCAAAAGGTTAAATGTGCGACTTTTTCAAAATTATATGATTTGCCGTTTGATGTGAGGTATTCAGCTTTAAGTATGCAAAATGTCACTCCTCCAACCTAATTAGGGTTCACTGAGAAAGAATTGTTTAAAAGACACATGTGGGAGCCCAAAGGGTTAAATGTACGACTTTTTCAAAATTTTATGATTTGTCGTTTGATCTGAGGTATTCAGCTATAAGTATGCAAAATGTCACTCCTCCAACCTAATTAGGGTTCACTTAGAAAAAATTGTTTAAAATACACATGTGGGAGCCCAAAGGGTTAAATGTACGACTTTTTCAAAATTTTATGATTTGTCGTTTGATCTGAGGTGTCCGTCTATAAAAACGCAAAATTTCACGCCTGCAACCTAATTAGGGACTCACTTAGAAAGAGTTGTTTAAAATAGACATGTGGGAGCCCAAAGGATTAAATGTATGATTTTTCAAAATTTTATGATTTGTGGTATGATGTGTGGTGTTCATCTATAAGTATGCAAAATTTCAAGTCTCCAACATGCATAGTTTCAGAGAACGGGCTCTGTGACGGACAGACAGACAGACAGAGGAGCGAGACGAATAAGGTTTCGTCAGATGAACGAAACCCTAAAAAGAAATAAAAGAAGTCGATTCAAAAGCTTTATAAATAGTTATTTCTATTTCCTTGAAAATGGAAGTTTTTAAAACAGTAAGAATTCACGGCTTAAAAAAATCTCCACAAACTGGTGATTCTACATTATCATCTTATAGAGGGCTAGTTCATGGACTTTTGTAGTGTAAGTCACAGAGCCGATAACTACTATGCTTGTTGACCACCATTTTCGAAATTTTTGCTTTGCCTTATTCAATTAACGAGATATCTCCCATAAAATAAGTCACATTTTTCCGTTATAAAATACTGGTAGTCAAAAATGGTAGCATGTGACTTACACTACAAGTACTCATGGAAATAGCCAGAGAAGAGTTTGTTCTAAGTCTCACAGACGTTCAAAGTTCCTAAAAAAAATCTCTTCAGGTGGAATGGGCGAAAATATCAAGAGATGAGACTTTTTGCAAAAGATTTCTCAAACATCTATTTTGTTGATTAGCAATATTATTTTGATTTCTGTGTTTATTAAAATAAATATAAACTAGATTGTTGTTAGAGGGGTTTTTTTCCTTCACCCTGTAGAAAAGCCTAAATTAGAGAATATCTGTGCACCTATGTAAGGTCAGAGTGGCAAAATACCACTAAAAATGGTTAAAAAATAAAACGGATATTAACGGATATACATCATTCATATACACGTAATAGTTTAGCGTTTTTTTTTTGTTTTTTTTTTTAATGATGTTTATAATCACCAATATTGATACATGTCCGACATTGTAAATGAAGTGATGACATGATGAAAAATTAATCATACTAAAATTATGTTTTTAAAATAACCACTATGAGGGTATAATCTTAATCGGTAGCCCAGCGTAAAACAGGTCCGGGGGGGGGGGGGGCTCCAAAACACCGACCAGACACCTTCCCGCTGGGACGAGCCTATCTTAAAAGAGTTTTATACCTAGCGACGGCGCAAGTTCGCCTAATCGTTGCATGCCCGGGTGCTTGTGCTCAGACAGGATTGGAAGGGAGGTCATATATTTAACTTCAACATTAAAAATAGCTATTGAATACCGTGTGAAAAGTAATCATTTTCAACTACAAATAATTTAATAAGTAATTTTTTAAATTGTGAGCCTCAGGTGCATCAGAGAGGCCTTCGACTACCCTCACAAAAATCTTCAGCCTCGTACGTGCCGCCGATTTTCTTAGCCATCGCACACAGACAGAGCGGAACTTTCTTTTATCAGTATAGATATTGAACAAATGAATCTTTTTTTCTAATATTACTTAAAAGTAGTAACACGTCATTAAATTCTGTGTTTAATTAAATAGTGATATGCATTTCTACCGATAAATGCATTTTCATAATTCATAATGAAAAATGCATAGGGTCACACCAAAAAAAGTCCAGGATCCCTAAATGTATAAATACAGCTCTAATTAGCATACTTCGCACACAGCCACACAGTATAGCGAATATGCCATACTTTGCTCTTAGCATAGCGGCATTATTGCAGATTTTTTAAACCAATAATACCACTAGTTACCTGAGATATATGTTTAAAATTGACTTAGAAGTGCAACTTTTTCATAACGTAGTGGAATTTTTCGAGTGTCCCTGTACAAGAACTATAAATGCTGCACACCTCATTTTCAATACCGAACATGCGATAGTTAACATCAGTAATATACTATATCAATTGCATGACAACCTGAGAATATTTGCGTTAGTTGGAGCGTGGGCAAATAGATGATAAACCGAATTCATAAACATTTTTCAGCTATGTTGGAAAGTGTTAAAAGGATTTCGCTTTATACGTCTGTTTAATCCTGCTGTAATATGACCTTTATCTTCATAAATCCTTTGATACCCTATTGTCTTATAAATATTGCGCAAAAATAACTATGATCGTTATATTTCAGTAAATGACATATTAATTAAATTTCAGTAAATCTTAAGTTTCTGTCATTTGGAATAGCTTTTAATTTTTTAAACCAAAAAGTAAAATTTCCTCCCAAAATTAACTCCCTCCCATTACCCCCCCCCCTAAAAAATCAGCCTTGAAAGGGTTAAATTATGATGAACTAGTAAAACTTAAGTTTTTTTTTTTTCGTTATACTAAATTAATTAGTTCAAAGTTTTTCTTTATTTTAGTTATACAATTATGTATTCAACTGAAAATACTGTATACTAATTACATTTAAAATAATGTAATGCCATAATAGCATGTGAATTCGATCATATAATAATTTATATGTTACATACAAAATAAATTAATGAAGTAATTTGATAATTCAAGGACTTCTCGAATGACAGACGTGAAGTTTAATCAAAGAAACAAAATCATATCTTTTAAAAACATAAGATTATCAATTAGTATTGTTGAAAATTACGAATTTTGAGTAATAAATCAATTAATTAGCCTATTAAGGCTAATTAATTCG
Organism: Maratus speciosus; assembly: GCA_963932465.1. NCBI lineage: Eukaryota > Metazoa > Arthropoda > Arachnida > Araneae > Salticidae > Maratus > Maratus speciosus. The sequence continues at coordinate 473,885,205 of OZ010789.1, forward strand.
TATTTCCTAAATGCTTTGAATGGATTACAATTAAAATGTTTTTTCTATAATTTGACCTTTACCGATAAAGCAGTAAAAAAGGATCTTGCTATTATTTCAGGACTGAGAGCATGATGAGACAATAGATGTCTAATAGAAGACATTAAATTTTAAACTGACAACACAGGGAGGAATTTTGATAAATTAATGGAAATGAGAAGCTTGCTTTCAGTCAATTTTTCATTATATTATTTTTTGTCTATTTAATAATGCTTTTAACCTTCTTACTAAAAGATTCCATGAATGACTTAGACATCTGATAAAGCTATTAGAATAAAAGTAATATCATTTTCTCGTTGGTATTTTGTAGGTTAATATTAGATGGAAATGATTTGCAAATGATTTCGAAGGTTTACTAGCTTTATGATATTTAAATCACCATACTAATTATATATCAGAAATAATTTATGAGTTCGAATCTTATTTTCGCAAATGAAGAGCATTCTTTCCAACTGCGTATTAGATTTATTTATCCGTAATTATTTTAACGGGAATTAGTTTTCTAAACACTATCTATGATTAATTTTCTCTAAAATGAAAAAAAAAGTAAAATGTTTGCAAATTGAACAATTACTTCATATATTAACGTCATTTCGAATTTGAAAATTTATTTTCAAAAACAATTTTTTTATAAAATTAAAAGAAAAAAAATATTAAAAGATTTCCTGGAATTAATATAGTAAGACGTATTAACATTGAAAATAATATTGATTTTTTCAAAAACTGAGTAATCCAACTTGAAATTTTCTGACCTAAATTTTGTGCGCTAAATCCTTCTATAAGGTATAATATTGAAAAAGTCTTTCCATATTTGTAACCATAAAACACAATTCACTATTAATTTGTGTATTTCTTTCAAATTAGATCAAAATTAATAAATAAAAATTATACAGTGAGTCGTATTAAATACTAACATCGAAATTAATATTGCGTTTTTCAAAGACTGTCCGTACATATTTTTAGTGATAAAACACAATTCACTATTAATTTGTATATTTCTTTCAAATTACATAAAAGTTAATAAATAAAAACAATTATACAGTGAGACGTATTGAATACTAACATTGAAATCGATATTACGTTTCTCAAGAACTGAGTAATCCGACTTCAATATTTTCCGACCTACATTTTGTGTGTTAAATCCTTTTATAAGATATGGTATGAAAAAGTTCTTACACATTGTTTATCATAAAGCACAATTCACTATTAATTTGTGTATTTCTTTCAAAATACATCAAAATTAATAAATAAAAACAATTCAGGCCACTGTTTCATTTGAATATATTAGATCAAGGCCTCCAAACACAACGGTTTGAAAATGTGCAGGGAAATAACTAAGATAAGATGCCTTCCATTGGCAGCAGCCGTGATAATCGAAACAAAAGATACCGACATACGACGTAAATCAATTTCGACTTTTTCATAATGGAAAAAAAAGGGGGCAAAAATGGTGTCTGACATACATCCGTGTAATGGAAACTGTAGGTTACTGCGCACTAATGTAAACAAAAGCCACGCAAATAGTTTTTTTACGCTCATAATTGATATGGAAATGATTTTGAAAGTGCTAAAATGTCGTTTTGATAGGATTGTTGTGTGTGTAATTAAATGCTGGTATTTCATTTATAGTTTTTCCATGACCTTCACGTAAGGTGAGATCCCATGTACTTTTTGTTTTTAGATGATAAGGTATGTTATATCCTTTTATTTATTTATTTATTTTTTTTTTTTTGGTTGTTTAAGCTATTTTTAACACTTTCCAACAAAGTTGAAAAGTGTTTATGAATTCGGTTTGTCTGGCCATCTGTCTGTCCACGCACTAACTCGCGTAAATATATTCGGATTTTCATGTAATTGATATATGTTATTGCTGTTTACCATGGCATGTTCTGTATTGAATAGGAGATGTGTAGGATTAATACTTCCTTTACAGGGGCACTCAAAAGAATTTCGTTACATTACAGTCAATGGGGAAAAATATTTTGCTGAGTATTTTAATGAGGTTACGCTATTTCAACTGTATTGAAATTGATATAAATCACTGAATTTCACTACAAAATAATTGCTATTGAATAGGACATTCATAGCATTTGTTGTTTATTTACAGGGACACACAAAAGAAATCGGTTACCGTACTATCTTTGAGCAATAATTGCTGGAATTGCGTTTTCAATTTCTGTATGCGCTTTTAAATTGAACAATTTTTTTTTTCTTTGCACATTACTCGCTGTGTATAAATTTTATACCTCGTATACAGGGCTGCACAAAAGAATTCACGTAACATTCTCCTTATTAGCGGAAATTGCTGAAGGGGAATTTTCAACTGAGATATTTATTCCCAAACTGAACTAAATGTTTGCATGCATGTAGTTAATAGATACAAATATATATATCATATACAGGGCTGCTCAAAGAATTCCGATAATTTTCCGACTGTAGATTGGAATTGCTGAAATTCGGGTCTCAAATGTGTTGCGCGTTATCAGTTTTCTTTGCAAATATTATCAGAAATGAAAATATTATTTTATATTAAATTTATATTATAGTATTATATTTTATATTAAATTAATACAGTTCTTTTTTATATGGACGTACATAAAAGTACTTATAATTTTCTAAGTACTCTTAAGTTCATAATGGACGATTGTCATATTAGGGATTCATATTTTAAGGGATTGTCATATATAAGATTCTGATAAAATAGATTAAACGGAGTAATAGAAAAATAAGGATTTATATTTTAATTAATAAAAATTGTTTTTTATACTAAATCTCGCTATGTAATATGAAAATTAAATTTTCTATAAACAAAAAGGAAATTTGTCTTGCATTAAATTTTGTATATTGAACACTGGTAAAGAATCCCATTTTTTCTTATAGTCGAAAAACGTATTTTAACAAAGATTAAGTTATTTTATTTGAAGATTTCAAATAACATTATAAATAAGGAATCAAATTAAATTTATCTAAGAGTGAATCTCAGTAATTCTCATAGATGGGGTAGTTCCAACTATTTTCAGTAAAATACCAGCTAATCTTTATTTTATCCATACGACGTCATCTCTTTCGGTAATCTTCTATGATATATGATGATAAAGTTCTTTTGGTATAATACTCACAGGCGGTGTAATAGTATAAGTAAACTTAGCTGCTAACAAATAAAATACACATGTGTTATTCAGACGAACAGTAAAAAAAAAAAAAAAAAAAAAAAAAAAAAAAAAAAAAAAAAAAAGTAATTTAATAGATTACAACGACCATTTGGATTTTTTTTTCTTTTACTATCAATCGATTAAACATTAGATTGTTTCCTTTTTTGCATTCGTCTTTTATTCTGTAATCGATTTTCATGGGCTGGGCTACATAATCAGTTGAAGACCTCGATTTTCATGTCCTACATTCCTACATAATGAGTTGAAGACCTCGATTTTTGCTTTGCAAGACGATTTTCATTTCGGCTTTGGCTTTCGGCTCTTTGGCTTTGGATTTTTCCATATCTGATAATTTGCGCCTATCCATTTTGTAACTTTTTGAATTTTTAACGATTTTATGCCTTTCGATTACCTATTCAAACAATTTTTAACGATTTTATGCCTTTCTATTAACTATTCAAATAAAAATTCTTCTAAAAGTAAAGAACATCGTTGAATTTCGTTAAAAAAAATAAAATGCGAGCATCATTTGGCCCCATCCTCAACAGAAAACAACAACCATTTCCAAATGGTTAAAAAATTAAATGAATAAAAATCTCCACTGTTGGGAGATTTTATTTTGTAGTACTGGGGCTGAAATTAACAAATATTTTTTATTTTATGCTGTATATTTGCACTCTGTTAAATAAATAAAATAAGCAGATGTGACGCATATTAATTTCAATTGACAATTTAAACGAAATTCCCAATTCAAAACCTCCAGAAACGATCCAAGTTTTATTTTTATTTTAATTCGACACTTGCGTATTATTCCTACCTGTAAGATACACTGCGCCAACAATGGTACCGAAAATACTAATTACGGCAATACATTTTTTTTTTCTTTTTACATTCTAATTCCATAGCTAATATTATATAGTTGTAATATTAAATGCAATTGCAGAAGGAATTTATACAGGGCGTTTCAGTATAACGTTTACAAACTTTAAGATGTGGTACAGTATATAACAACAACCAATTCTGCAAGGTAAACCAATAGGGTATCAATCTACTTAACCGTTGAGAATTACAGTAGGCTCCACTTTAATCAGAGAATAGATTTTTGGCAATGAACATATTTTAAGGCGTATTCCGCTCTAGAATTTTGAATTTTTTTTTTTTTTTTTTTTTTTTTTTTTTTTTTTTTTTAAGTTTAGACTTTTAAGAATATATCCTCGAGAGAAAATTTTAAAATTCCAATGCACTGAGTGACAGCTATTTTAGTGACGCGGCAACTAAGCCCATCACATCGGAGCAAATCGGCCAATAGACGGTCGACAATGCCCGACCCGACTACCTGATCATTTTTGGTATTGTCAGGCCCTTATTTTTGCATGGGCAATTCGGGAATTTGTCCAGGAGCAGGGCCGAAACTAAGGATGGGGTTGGGGGACAGAGGGGCAAGTGGCCCGGGCGCTAGAACGAAAAGGCGCCAAATGAAGGATTATACCTTTGGAATGGATCATTTTTTTTCTGATGGACTGATGTCTTCCATTATTATGAAACAGCCATTTTAAATGAAGTGTTAGGTGAAGATGAAAGAGCAGCCGTAAAAAGTTAGAACTCTTATTTTCTGGTCAGAATGGGGGAAAAAATGGCCATAATAATAATAATAAAAATTTCGGTCATTTTTTATGGCCATTTTTTAACTTTTTATTGCTGCTCTTTCATCTTCACCTAACACTTCATTTATAATGGCTGTTTCATAATAATGGAAGACATCAGCCCATCAAAAGAAAATAACTCGGTTAAAGCGGAAACTCGGTTAAAGCGGAAACTCGGTTAAGCGGGACTCGGATAATCGGAACTCGGATAATCGGGACTCTACTGTATATTTCATTTTAAAAATGATCATTAGAATATTTTTGTTGGTGTTCAGAGGGGGGGGGGTCATGACGACCGTAACCTCCCCCTTAGATGCGCCATTGTAGATTACGTAGTTCAGTATTACATATTTTATGATTACATATTTTAAATTTTAAAATAAGTCGGCTATTAGAAAATTAGTAAAATTCTCTTTGTAAATATACTTTGTGGAAGAGGGGGGGGGGGGGGGACGAAGATCCATGTTTGCCCCGGGTGCAAAAAAAGCTAGTTTCGGCTTTGCTCAGGAGCCAAAGACGTCAAGAGGTCACCAGACCTCAAGAAAATATTGTTTATACATACACATCATGTGGCTGACCATCAATTCTATTTGAATAATGTTGCAACGATTCAAATGGGGCCCTCTAATTTATCTTTGCACAGGGCACCAATTAGTCATGTTCGGGGCTTGGATATTGTAATGACTTGACCCATCAACAGTGGAACCATGTGTAAATCATTTAAATCAGCTAAACTATCTATGCTTAACATCTACACATCAAACATTTATTTTTCTCAAGAAACTACATTAGTGAGCTTTTTTCAAAACTACTTTTTTCAACATGGTTAACATGATATCTGAAGTTCTATTTAACCGATTTACTTCACATTTTTTACCAACCTTCAATATATAACTTTCTATCGGCCGTACCATTCTGGTATATATATATATATATATATATATATATTTTTTTTTTTTTTTTTTTTTTTTTTTTTTTTACTATTTTATAAAATTAGAAATTTTGAAAAAAAAAATGTCTAAAAATGGATTTTTTTTCAGACAGTCGCCATTTTTCGAAAAAAAAGTTACCTTTTCTCTTAGGTCGGGGCTATAACGACATTCTTAGTAATTAAAAACCTTTTTTTTTAGTTTTGTTTCAGATGACCAGAGGGGTTGTAATCGTGTCAACCAAAAAACCCCCCTTTTTTTAGTCCCAACTTTACCAGCTTACAACTTACTTAATTTTTCCTTTTTTTTTTCTTGTATATTTTCAAAATATCAATAAATATATTGTAAAAAAAAAAAATGAATGATTTTTTTTTTTTAAATCGAGCTCGACAAAATGCCCCAAATTTATGCATCTTTAGTCTGTTTGCGGAAACGAGGGAGCGAAAGTAAACAAACGGGTTGCAGAAACATCGCCAAAGAGCTACACTTTTAGCCCAAATCCCTTGTTTACCGAATTTTATTTTTTTCTTTCGATTTGTAAATTTTTTGTACATTTATTTTGATAAATTTTAAAACACTTACCTCAGAAATCACTTTCAGAAGATGATGTTGAAGTATTCGAGTGGAGATTAATCACTACGGAATCGACTATATTATCCATAGCATTGTATAAATCCACATTTGTTTTTCCACTTCAATGATTACATGTTGAATGCATTTTCAATATTCAGTGTTCAATTCAGGGCCCTCCGAGCAACCATATGCCGCCCCCCCGAAAGATTTGAGATTTTGTGTTTGCAATGGTCAAAAAGTGTAATCCTCCCCTTCCCCCCCACCCCCCTGGAACACTATAATGTCAATCTTAGTTTTAAATTTTAAAAAAATTATCGCTAAGTATTACGCAATTTTCTCCTGCGTACTCTCTTCTATTCACCAATCTTCAATCTCTATGTATCACTTCAAAAATATTTTTAGATAGATAGATATATTATTATTTAGATAGATAGATTATTATGATAGATTATGATAGATAGATTACGATTTTTTAGATAGACTAGGGGGCTCGGCCCCCTACGAGCTACGCTCGCCAACCCCCGTCCAGACACCGCAGACTTTAAATGCACGCTAATTTGATCGGCTTTAAAAAGATTTCGAAAGATTGAATTACAATTTAAAAAACAGTGGCGATCTCCCTATAAACGAATTTCTATTCATTTCTCTTTGATTGGGGAATTTTAACGCCAAATCCGCTGCGGTACTACTTGATTATCCTGTCGACCAATTTCGCCAAATTATATAAATCGCCAAACCACTCGCCAAATTATATAAATTGATATAATTTTTAATTTAAATAACGAAAGAACAAATAAGTTCGTACAACATTAATAAAAACACAAATAAAACGTCGAAATAAAAATAACTTGATGAGGTATACACGTGTAACAACATTTCAAAATAAGCTAATATTAAAGGAATTCAGTAAAGAGAGTCTTTGTCTCCTGGTATTTTTTAACAAAGCGAAAAGAAAGTTCTTTTAAATGAGACATTTTAAATTAGTTCTCAAAATATCAAATAAATGTCTAGCGCAATTTCTAAATTTAAACTTTTTTGCAATATTATTTTGTGTTCATTTTATGTAATAACTATAATGTGACGTAAATATGCCGTAATTTATCCTAAGACTTCTAACACATGTTAATGAATTTATTATTTTACAATATCCTTTCTCTTTTAAAATTCACGTGTATACTTTTTATGACGTAATTTTTAATAAGTTCCTGCTTTTTATACGTAATTATTTAATTCTAATTTGAAAGATTTTTTCCTGTTTATAATAGTCACGTGTAAATAAATTTTTAATTTGAAGCAAACATTATTGCTTGCGCTTTTTATACAGTTGGCAACAGTTTAAATTAGTACAATTTTCTGAAATCTGCAAAAAATATCTCTAGAAATGCTGAAAATTTGAATTTAAAATAGAAATAAAACCTGAAAAAATGAGTCAAAATAAAAAAATTAATGCAATCTGCACTCCGGCAAATTCTAACGCATAAAATGATCTAAAAATGATTACACTGCCATGTATAGTTTTTGCTGCTATAAAACTTTTTTAGTGGAACGATTTTGTCCAACTTTAGCATTAAATAACTCTTAAAATAATTCTTCGATTTCAAAACTGTCTTCATCAGCGTGTTTATCAAACATTTCTGTGTAATACTACCGATTTTCATATTTTTGTATGCATTATTTTTGTTAATATTAACGAAGAAAGGCCTCCGGTCACAAAAAAATCAAAACCGGCGGCGGCGGTGACAGCGGTAGTTACTTTTTTTTAGAATAGAGAGATAGATAGATAAAGTTTATAACTGGGGGGTGGTTTGGGGTCCTAGGGATCTCCAATAGATCTGCGTAGATCAGCATTTTTTTTTTCAGATATTCCAACATAAGGGAAGATTGTAATAGGTAGTATTTCTTACGAAATACCTAAAAATATGATTAGCATTACTTGGCCCAACCTCTGCATATTGTGCGCGTATACATATGTATTTTCAATGTACAGATTTTTCCTAATTATACGCAATGCACACATAAAGCAGGAAGAATTCTACATTGTGCACATACAAAATGCATTTAAAATAGTCATGAGAAAAGTATAAGTAAGCCAATATACTACCAGTATAAAACGTATCTCTTTTTAATTTTATCTTTCGGAGAAACGATAAAGTCCAAAACCCGTCAAATCTTCAATTTATTACTGTACCAATTCAATTTTTATACTTTTTAGGGTTCTTGGAAAGAAATATAAAATTCTTGGCGTAAAAATATATTTTAAAACAAAAACTGGTGATAGTTCTTTAAAGGGCAAGTGTTAAAATACCGAGATAACTTGTAAAAAGTGTAGGCGGTGGATGAAATAGATTTGATTTCTTTTACGGTAAGAAAAAATATCATTTGAGATATGTTCAGATATCTGAAATAATAAAATCTTCAGAACTTTGAACTAGATTTTCCAGATATTTCGATACTAAGTTGAAAATATTAGGCTCACTAAATTTTTCGAAACCATTTAATATAAATCTATTTTTAGAAAAGAAACATATATGTATCGGATGGATATAAATTTTTCATCCATCAGATATTAAATCTGAAAGTATAAAGGAATATAGATCATATATATAAGCAATATTTTTAAAGCGTATTAAGTTGTTAAACTGAATACTTATTTCAAGCACTTTTGAAGCGTTATAAACTGTTAATTCAATTTTTATATTTCTATCAAACTTGTTATCTTATTATGCATAAATATATCGAAAATTTGTTTCATTTTTCAAAATTTTAAGGCGTTAACGTGCCAACTATTTTTTTTACAACAAGTGTTTTTAACACTTTCCAACAAAGTTGAAAAGTGTTTATGAATTCGGTTTGTCTGGCCGTCTATCCACCCTCTAACTCGCGTAAATGTACTCGGATTTTCATGCAAGTGATATATATTAATGATTTTTACCATGGAATGTTCGGTATTATATTAGACATACGTACACGTAGCATTAATAGTTCATTTACAGGGGCATTCAAAACAATTCCGTTCATTGTGGTCAGCGGGGGAAAATCGTTTGCAGAGTATTTTAATAACATTACACTATTTCAAATGTATTGAAATTGATATTAATCACTGAATTTCACTTCAAGATGATTTCTATAGAATAGGGCATTCATAGCATTTGTCTTTCATTTACAGGGATACACAAAATAAATCGGTTACAGCGATGTCTCTGAGCAATAATTGCTGGAAGCGCCTTTTCAATTCCAGTATGCGCTTTTAAATTGAACTAATTTTTTTTTTCATGTTACTCGTTGTTCATAAATTCTACACATCGTAAACAGGGCTGCACAAAAGACTTCACGTATAACACTCTCCTTATTAGCGGAAATTGCTGAAGGGGAATTTTCAACTGAGGTATTTATTCCCAAGCTGAACTAAATGTTTGCATGCATGTAGTTAATAGACACAAATATATACATCATATACAGGGCTGCTCAAAGAATTCATATAATTTTCCGACTGTGGATGGGAATTGCTGAAATTATTTTTTTTTAATGTGTTATGCGTTTCCAAATGGTTCAATTAGACATCCTATTTCAACTTATTAAACAGTGAAGTTTTGTTACATTATTCTGAATGTGTTGGAAACTGTTTCATAATATATGCTTGATGCATGATTATTCTTTGTTTTTAAAAATGGGAGATTTTATGAATAATTTTAAAATTAATGAAGAACATATATGTTCTTCCCATAGTTTCGAAAAATCACTTAGTACAAAGTGTTATATATTTTTTTTTTTCCTAAAACCTATAAAGAAAATTTTTTCGAAGCATTGATACAGTTGATTGAACATTCGATTTCATTTTATTTCAAAAATTTTAATTGTAGATTTAAAAATTATCATTTATGCATATCATTTTCTAGCAATTTATTTCTTTCATTATTCCTGCCATTGAATTTATTTCACATTTATAAGTAAGTTTTACCATCAAATCACTAAATCATTAAATTTCAGTTATAAAATGCAAAACTGATTTCTCTAAATTCTATTAAATATAATGCAGTGCCTGTAATACATTCGAACATGACTTAAGAACTAATTATAGAGAAAAAAATCTGGAGAGACTCTACTCCACTCTCCGAACACTTTAACCCTTTATCTACTGACGGTACTTGCAAGTACCATGAAAATAACTCGTTATAAAATCCATTTAATACATCGTTTAGTTGTAATACAGTTTAGAATGAGTTATAGGTGCATTACTTTATCTTGTTTCAGAAGTATTATTGCTTACACAAAACAGAACTATTTTTAAAAGGATGATTTCTTTTGCCTTTACATCTTTTCAGTATTCTTCGCGTTGTGGAGGGAAGGGGGGTGGGTGATTTTTCAGTTCGGAAATATTTCTATTGTAAGAACACAATATTTGTACATTTCCTAATTATACAAAATACTAAGAAAAATATTTAAAATAAAAGATTTGAGTGGGGTTATAAATATTGCGCAAAATCCCTATAAATTCAAATTTAATTAATCCTTCAATATCCTTCAATCCTACTAAAATTCTTATAAAATTTATTAAATGATTATGTAAATCTTCTAATGTAGTTTAAACAATTTACGAAAAATGCTTTAGAAGATAAAATTTTGATGAATTCATAATTCATTACATAGAGAGTTATAGAATACTTTGCATTCAGATACCAGATGTTCCAAAAGTAACTGAAAAATATGCAACACAGTATATGCAATTTATTCTACTAAAATATTTCAATTACATGGTTAACGATTTTGTTTAGTAAAATATTATTTTTTTTTCCCCAAAACAAACAAAAATATTTTACTGTGAATAAGGGGGGAGGGGGGGGGGGGAAGGAAAGGAAAAAATACTAAATTAAGTCATATTCTGGTGATACATGTTGCATCGACAAAAGATGAAATCGAGCATTAAAAGTGATTTAATTGTGATATAAGAGAAAATGTGTATCAGTTATCCTCACAGAATGGTGGAAAAATGATTAACGTCTTCTGGGACAATTTTGTATGGTGAGGAAAAAAAATGACTTTATTTTTTTAAAATTCATTCATTTTATATAAAAAAAAAATTCAAAAAGCAAAAAAAAAAAAAGGGAGGGGGTGGGAGGCAATAAAAATTCACACACAAAAAAAAATAACATCTACATGCATGGTCGCTAAGCGTTAATGGAAATGTTTCCGAGACATTTCAAATTTTATGAAAATCGGATGTATAGTTTAATTACAGGAACAGTCAAAAGTTTTTCGTTACATTACGGACAATGGGAAAAAATTATTGCAAGTACATTTTAATGACGTTACAGCCTTTCGAACAGAATTAAATTGATATGCACTTATGAAGTACACTAAAATATATATTCAGTACAACATGCGGTGCAAAAAATATTTATAAAACTAGTTATAGTACGAGCGCACCTCATTTGCCACGTTTGACGAGTAATTTCCAACTTGTTTCTATATCTTTACCGTTGTACATCGGCGCATCCAAACCATAAAATTTGTACTTCTCTTGTTGAGGGATTCTGTAGTGAATAAGTTATTATCAATTTTCTTTTCTTTATGTTATTGACAGTAATTATAATTATAAAAAACTAAGCGTCCATATATGTGGCCAAGGGCGTGAAGAGGTTAAAAAAAGGTTTAGGTACCAAATCTGTCGGCCGTTTTCTTCGAAAATGTATGGGTAGTTCTGAAATTAAGTGGAAATTTGAGTCCCTAGTCAATTTTTTTGTACTTTTATGCAAATAATTGTTCAACTAAATAGATAATCTATGAAGGCAAATCTAAAACTTGTATTAAAAAATACTTTAGAATGAATTTGAAATTTAAAACTAGTTTAATAAAATTAAAATTATACTAAATGTCACCTCCATGGTATGTCCCTCCGTGCCTGTTTTTACTTTATAACATGAATGTATCCCATAAGATAAACGAAAAGAACCGTATAAACTGTATTAAGTTTTAAAAAAATGGATATTTGCTTTTTAAAAGGAAATTTTGAAAATTTATATTTTAAAAAAATTACAGACCAAAACACTCCAGTCCCCAGAATTAGAGCTACTTCCATGACATATCAGTTATCTACCCTATCTATATTATAAAGGACAAACATATCTGTGCGTAACGCATACGTCATTTTGCGAATAGCAACACTTTGAAATTTGAAATAAAATTTCGGTTTTGCAATTTTCTCTACTGCAAATTTTTAAACTTATAAGCATCGCATATTTTAAATTTTTACACCGTCGTATGAAGAAAAGAATGCTCTTTTAAATGCAATTTGTTTGAAAGCTGTATCTCAATTTATTTTTAAGATATTAATTTTTTTGTAATTTTTAATACCATTTTTCTAATCGTGGCAACAAAAGTACCCCATTTCTACTAAAAGTAAAGGGAAAATAATCATTAAAAATAAATAAACCATGACTATATCCTTATTGATGCCATCTTCACATTATAAATAAAAGTAACTTTTTTCTAATTTTTTGACAGAAAATGACGTCAGCCATTAAAAAAACTCGCATTTTTCTTCATAAATCAAAAGATTGAAGAAGATATTTCAATATTTTTATATTACGCTGATACCGTGTTTGAGACGCTAGGCAAAATGATTCAGTGAGTAAAAATGATGTCATATTTAAAACAAAACAATCATTTTATTTTATAAAACTAAATATTTGACCAATACTAAATGGCCAATACTATGGCAACTAAAGACAAGTTTTTGAATGGTAAATTTTCGCGGGTAATGAAATTACAGCTTAAATTTTATGCGAATGTTCACACGATAAGTTTTATCGGACAAACGGGATTTTAAGTTTGGAAATACCTTAATTAATAATGTATTGTGCTTTAAAATACTTTTAAATTGCGAATTTGAGTGGGGCGTATGTAAATTTTGAGATTGTGAAAATAACGTATAGTTTAGATTTTAAGGGGGGGGGGGGATTTTATGATGTGACAAAGCCTTTTTACTGATTTTTCATCCCGTAAAAACAAATGTAAGAGCCTCAATCGATAACTTCAATAATTACTCATCTTGATTACGTATTCTAATACAGTTTAATTTTTCAATAATTTAAGCAGTTGAAGTTTTTGGAAATGATATTTTGGTAATTTTAGGTTAAAAACCTTATCTGTTTTAAGAGTTAGATAACCAATGCAAGATGAATTTTTTATTGTAATTATTTTTGTAGGTTTATAATAAATTCGATCTAACAGATACATGCTAAGCATTTTAATTCGTCGAATTTCGACGGGTTCCAACTTGTATATATAAAATCCTAATGAAACGGATGTTATGAAACGAATTTATGTAACGATTCTATCAAACGACTGATTAAACAACTGATTATGTTTCACTGTGATTTCTCCTAAAATACGGAATACTTTGCGATGAAATTAACACCAAAAATCCGTATTGATCTGCAGATCTCAAAACTGGTATTAGAACTTCTAAATTCGAACTAGTTTTCGAAATATTAATTTTTTTTTTTAATTTTATATACTTTTCTCTAATGATGGCAACTCAAATTTTAATCATAACAGATATTTTTTTTTTCAGATTTTAGAAAAGGTTACTATTTTAAACTAATTTGGCGAGAAGTTTGGCCTCCCTTAAATGTATGCTAAGAAATGTATCATGTTACTTTTATTCATAATTCAATTTGTATTTCATTATCATTTTATTTAATACATACTGAAACATTTAAAATAAATGGCTTTTACTTCTTTATTTTTTTAAACGAAATGAAAAGAAAAATATTAGGCACAGATGTCATATACGCACCGTTGTATCTAATTGGCGCAAAAATGGCATTATTTTGGTTGACATGGTAACCCGGCTATTGTTGTTTATTTAATAATAAATGTTTATTTACTTTGTTTTCTTTTTTTTAATTACATAAATTGTTTTGTTCTATAGTTAATTATTTTTTGGGTTATTTTCCTTTAAAAATAAAAAATAATAGAAAATAATTAAAAAATACGGTACTACTTACAAGGAAGGTCTCCATACGGGCATATCCAGAAAAGTCTGAAAAAATTACAGAGTGTTCTTCTCATGTGGATATATATGTTTAAAAAATTTTTTTGGCGGAACCTCGATAGAACGTTCGTAAAAAAATAATGAAATTTTCGTTTATTTGGCGATTCATCATCGGTTGGCGGTGAAATGAAATTTCGAAAAATACTTTTTTATATCGAGTACTGTTTAAGATAAAAATGTTTCATATTGAGCTTGTTTAAATAAATTTAATGTAAATAACTTTAGTTATGTCAGTTTTAGTTTGATTTAACTATAGCTTTGTCATATATATATATTTATTTATATTGAAAGTTAAATATAAAATTTTATGAATTAAAACAAAATTAAAATAAATTAAAATTGTTTCAATATCTCAAAATTAAGTCCAATTGAGCACTGTCGAAGTCGATTCAATCTTGTTGCTACGGAAACGACGAATTCTTTGATATTGAAATTGAAATGAATAACTGGTAAATGAATCTTGCCTTTAATTTCGAACACGCTTAAATGTATGAAAGTATTTTTTAGAAATTGCTTTTAAAGTAATAAAATTAAATATCAAGCAACATAAATATGTAATACGAAAAATATATATTTATTAAACTCTCTCATTGTTTATATTTAAATTCATTAAATACCTTTTACACGCATTCTAAAAATCAATTAACAAACAATTTTCAGGTACATTAAAATCGTTTGCTTTTGGCAAGGAAAAGTACTGCTCGCCAAATCGCGTGACGCTTTCGTCTTTTCGCGCCAAATACTCGAAAGTATTTTATTTTTTTACAGACTTTCTACTGTAATTCCGCCGCTAAATTTGACTGATCCTTTATTACATACATAAGTAGTTTAATTGGTATTTTTTTTCAAAATATTCTGAGTATGCCCAGTAAGGAGACCTTTCTTGTTAGTTATTCCATCGACCCATTTCGCCAAATTATACAAATCGCCAAATTATACAAATTGACATAATTTTTATTTTAAATAACAAAAGAACAAAGAAAATAATATAACATTAATAAATATACAAATAAAACGTCGAAATAAAAATCACTTGATGACGTAAAGACGTGTAACTTGCTTAAAGTCAAGTGAATGGGACATTTACGATCAACCATTATTGGCATTTAATCTTATAGTTTGGTGATAGATTTTTGGTCGACAAGATAACTAAGTAGTACCAAAAATACATATGCAACTGGTATTCGAAAACGAGGTTTTCGCCAAATTTTCGTAAAAAAAAATCACGCCAAACCGTATATGGCATCTGGCCAAATATTAAATGATGTAACAAACGATGACATTTAATTTCAACTTCAAAGCAATGTTTTAATTTACCACTCGAAAAAAAAATGCTAACTGGCGAGTCGAAAAATAGCTATTGGCGAGATTTGCACCCGGCTAGCGTAACTGTACCAAGAATTCTTTGCGACCATGGACACTTTTATGTAGTTTTATTCGAAAAAGAAATTTGATTTTTTAATCAAAAGGGAAAACTTTCGGCACAGATGTCATATACGGACCCATATTGGCGCGATTTTTTCTGACGCCAATGTCATATACGCAACGGATTGCTTGATTTGATAAGCCGGATGTTGTTGTTTATGCTGTTGATGTTTTCCCCAAATTAGCGTCGGAAAAAAATCGCGCCAATATGGGGCCGTATATGATATCTGGGCCAAACTTTCATATGAAAAGCGAAGGGATCAGAGCGTATTTGTTTATGGCAGTTACATGACTTGGACTATTATAATATAGATGAAATGATGGCGATAGAATAATATTTGGCGACTTATCACCTGTACCTGGCTAACATTAAAGTACAAAATGGCACCAGGAATATAAAAAGCGAAGTGGTTCGCCCGGAACTGTTGATGATAGTTACATGACTTAGGCTATTGTTATAGAAATTGTTTTAAAATACCGGGAGGCAAAGCCTCTGTACACTTAATTCATTTTGTTTTAGCTTCTTTTCAAACGTTTAACTGATCCTCTTTAATCAAGCACGAAAACAACCATTGGATGTCTTCACAGCAACTGATTCGGCCTTAAATTTTTTAAATCAAAGGAAATTGAATGGAAACCCGTTTACAGGGAAATCTGCACAGCTTTTTTCAGTATAATTCATCTTCTATAATATTTTTAAAACCGATCAGATTAGCGTGTTTTTAGATTCTGCGGTGTCGGAACGGGGGTTGGCGAGCGTAGCTTGCAGGGGGCAGAGCCCCCTAGTAGCTATATAAAAATCTACTAGATGACAACATAATGTAGAACTTGGAATACAAATTAACTACAGGCAGCTACTTATTGGATGAAATATTTCTGAAGCATGGTAAGTTGTTACTTCATCTAGTTTTAATTAAAAAACTTCTAATTACCGTGGTGTACTTTAATTGGATGTCAACTCCATGGCCTCATTAATTTTGTCAGTTTTAAAAATAGCAGAATTCTGTTGATAAGTAGCGTTAAATTGCTTTATTTAATTTTGTATCCAAGTAGCATTATGTTCATGTTGTTCATAGTTTAGAAAATATTAGGCCTAATCTCAGATATGTCACCTCCATGCCATTGTTGTATCATGGAGATGTTATTAACCCATGGATGTGACATTTATTAATGTAAACAATATTTTAAGGGTGCTTAAAGTATATTTTAAATTATTGAACATATATTTTTATTTTAGGGATAATTTTATATTAATAAAAATATTTTTTGAATCCGAAAAATTTTAATTCTAAAATATTTAATTTTGTATAAGTTTGATTTTTTAATACCTTTCAATATTTCTTTCAATACAAGTTAAATTTTGGATTTAATTAAACTTTATTTTAAAGCCTCTTATTTAATTTCCTGATCTCCTAAACTTAAAAAAAAAATAAAAACAGAAGTAAATTTAAATTTTCAGTTTTTCTATGCTAGCCAATTTGATAATATATTTAAATATATATATGTTTAATATATTTAAATAATATGGCCACACTGGAGTAATCTGCAATCGTATATCTAAAGTCCCGTATTTTCTATTTATATATTAACCTATTTATTTTTATCTAATTGCACGTTAATATTTTTAAATATTTTTTAGTTATCACGGCTCGGGCAAAAAGCAAAAAGAATTCTGTAGAGAAGAAAAGAAAACTCAGACGAGAAGCAGAGCAGAAGAAACGGGATAAAATTAAAGAAAATCCAGAATTGCATGAAGAATGTAAGAAAAAAGAACGCAAAAGGCATTACAAGAAGAAAAAAGAAGGAAAAATAAAAGCTATTTCTCAATTGACTGAACGACAGAAGCGTGCACAAAGAAATAATTGAGTACAAAAAACAAGGAAAAGTCGAGATAAGAAAGCAAATAAAGAAAAATTACAGCAAGTTCTTTTAAATTCTACTACACCAGAAACAGATGATGGTCCAGAAATTATAAACAATCTTATTGCGAATGTTAAAGATGTGATAGGAAGAGCAGGTAACAGTCGGGTAAAAAGTGGTCGAAAAATTGTTAACAGAAACAAGACAAAGGATATACTTTACTTAAAGGATAACATACTAAAGAATGAAATTACTTGAAAAAGAGCTTTAAAATGTTATGAAAAGTTGAAATATAAAAGAAAAAAGTTTATTATAAGAAAAGATATCAACGCATCATAAATAAACGAAAAAATTTAAACAGTCCAAAAGAGAAGGTGCAGAAAATATTGAAAGGTGAAAATATTTCTCCTAAAGTCAGAAAATGCCTGGAATTCAGTTCAACATCGACCACTCAAATCGAGAAAAATCTTGAAAAAAAAAATGAGGTCTCAAAAGTCTGATGAAAAATGAGGTTTCAAAGAAAGCCTTTGGACTTGTCCTTTCTGAAAAAATAATAAAGAAATACCGCATATGCACAATATTTCAGTTAGATCCTGTTAATCTTTATTTAGCAAATTTGACCTCAGTTGAAGATTACGTAGAAGTTAAATTTATACAAATATGTTCAGGATCCAAGAACAAATTTGTTTACAGTAAGGAGAAAGAAGCAATCATAATATATGAAAAATAAATTTGCGTGGTTTAAACAGTGGAAAGTGAACAATTAGTTACAACATATCTTTGATTTAAGCCCTCAAAGCTGCAATATCATTTAATAAAAAATTAAATTTGAGCTTTGTTCTTTTTTAACGTGTTACTCAAGAATAGTGTACTTTATATGTATTGTAATCCAGTTTTTGTTTTGATGTGTTAATTGATTTTCTATATTTCATTGAAATAACATATTATACCTCTCAAACAATAAAACAAACTAATAACGCAACCATAAATGTTTTCCAATCTAGTAAATGGACAATAAAACTTATATTCATCATTACTATTAAAGGTTGTGACCTCCATGGAATAATGTGTCACCTCCATGTTTATATGAAAAATGAAATTTAATTTTAAATTAAAAAAAATTAACCTTGACCTCTTATTATGATTTATTTATCTCTAAAACCTTAAGAAAATGTTGGAAACACAACTTAAACGCGACAATTTGAACTTTTATTTTTTACAAATTACCAAAGTGAAATTTCCACTTAATTTCAGAACTAGCTGTATACAATTTTGCGACAATAGCCTGTAACATATTCACGAAATAGGAGATGAGTTGAAAGCATATTTGGGGTGGTATCGATTTCAATCGCACACAAATATGCATAACGATATCTTAAAAAAACACACCAAAAACTCTCTGGATATCTGAAAAAGTGAAGAAATTTTAATTTTCATGTATACATACACACATGCATACTGAAAATGTTTAAAAGAAGCGAAAACTAATTCAGGGAATTTCAAAATATAAAAATATACCAATATTTTCATATTAGCGTTTTTAACATGATTACAATACTTTCCTTTCACTGCATATGTACGGAAAGTAAAAAGCTGAAAATGGAACTTCATATTTTGGAATATTGTTTCAAATCCTTTGAAAAAAAAATATTTTTCACAATAATGAAGCCCATCGATAATTAAATTTTAATAGATAAGCAAAAAAAGTCCTTCCGCCCAGTGCCGGGAGGAAGAGGTAGCTTTCATATTCCTTATTTTTTAAAAGCTAGCTTATATTATTCAAACACAGGAAGCTCAATTTAATGGAAACTGATTATAGAAGATTCAATACTAATTTTTATCAATACTAAATCACTATGAATGAGAATTTCACGAAATTAGTCAGCTTTATCCAAGCTGATTTTATTTAAAGTAACTTATATTTGATTTCCAAATTCGGCGATATCTTGAAGTGCCTGCCATTTTAGACAACATGGTAGATGAGGCTAACCAGTGAACTTGGTCGAGACCTTAGTAATTGCTGTGCACATGCTCACTCACATCGGAATCGGTTGATATATACGAGTGCTGTCGCAGACAAAAAATCAGATTTTTCAAAATGTCACCCACATAAAGAAATTCAAACTGCTATATCTGAGCCATTTTTTAAGATAAAGACAAAACAAAAAATGCTCCGGAATCCTTGTATCAAGGTCAAATACTTAAGAAAGAAACCTTTTTCAATTTCTAATTTTTTTGCACCTCACTTTAAATATATTTTTTTTAATTTAATGGCCTCCATTTTGAAACAAGATGGCGGATGAAGCTGGCCAGTGAGCTTGGTCAAGACATTGCTATATACTATCCACATGCCTTTTTACATCCAAACAGGTTAATAAATACATGTGTTATCGCGTGACAAACATCAGATCGTTTCAAAATGTCAGCCATGCTAGAAATTCAAAATGTTATAACTCAACCATTTTTTAAGATATAGATGAAACAAAAACTGTCCCGCAATCTTTGTATCAAGGTCAAACACATTAAAAAAAAACATTTTCATTTTCCAATTTTTTTATATTTTTTTTTTATTTTTTTTTAAATTTTAAATTAAAATTTTTTTTAAATGTTCCCTTTTGAAACAAGATGGCAAATGAAGCTTGACTACGAACTCGGTCGAGAAATTGGTATGCACTATGTACACACCAAGTTACATCCAAATCGGTTCATAAATACGTATGTTATCGCGTGACAAAAATCAGGTCGTTTAAAAATGTCAGTCACAATAGAAATTCAAAATGCTATAACTCAGCCATTTTTTAAGATATAGACAAAACAAAAACTACTCCGAAATCTTTGTATCAAGGTCAAACACATAAGGAAAAAACATATTTCAATTTTCAATTTTTTGGTACCACATTTCAAATTTTAATTTTTTTTTAATTTTAAATGGCCGACATTTTGAAACAAGATGGCGGATGAAGCTGGCCAACGAACTCGGTCGAGACATTGGTATGTACTATGTACACACCGAGTTTGATCCAAATCGGTTCTTAAATACGAGAGTTACAGTGTGACAAAGATTATATAAATATATATATATATAAAACCATTAATTAAACATTACCGACCATCATCATAAACCGCAATATTGTGAATGAATTGACAATAAAAATGGATGCCACAAACCTATAATATAGAACTGTATGTATAAAAAAAAAGTGCATTATACTTAATTACAAGAAATAATACGGAAGAAAAAAAAGAAGAATATGGATTCCGAAAAAATTGAAAAACTTATATATTGAATTACGTTTTCAAGAGTACAGAATTCAATGATATAAGCAAATCGGTTGTTTTCTGTGAGAAAAAAAGCTAAAAGCTGAAAAAAAATTTTCTCCTGTACCCAAACAACCAATATAACCAAAAGAATAGTTTCAAGATGAAAACAGAACATTATCAAATGGCATGAAATGGAAA
This sequence comes from Maratus speciosus, assembly GCA_963932465.1. NCBI lineage: Eukaryota > Metazoa > Arthropoda > Arachnida > Araneae > Salticidae > Maratus > Maratus speciosus. The sequence continues at coordinate 473,906,341 of OZ010789.1, forward strand.
AAACGCTACAACCCATTAAATATTTAATTTATAGCAATAGAAATCTTACACAACATAGTTTTTTATTATATCTTTTCATTTTGAATTATTTTTTCCTTAATATTTGTATCTTATATATATTTATATATACCTAGGTAGCTAAATGTTTTAGCAATCTTTTAAATATATATATATATATATATATATATATCAACATTAGAACGGAGGGTGGGTTTCAGGGTCTGTGGGTCATGTAAGATGAAAATGTACCAAAATTTTTTGAAATCGCCTTCCTCCGAACGGCTGCAATAGGTAGCTTTTTGTAATGAAAGCTACCTAAAATAACCCAATCATAATCTCTCAAATGAACCATAGAATAAGTAAGTCGACAGAATTGTGTTTCTGTTTTATAAAACTAGTGACAACTGATCCTTTAAATTTGCATTTGTAGGATGTCAGTAATAATGAAAAAAAAAATTATCGTCAAGTACAAAAATTAAAGAGGGTTTTACACATTTTTCGAATTATTTTGAATACTTAAAATGTGCATATTTATCATTTTAATTTAAATTTTATTTTATGAATTAATCTGGATGGTATTTTTGTTGACACAAGAAAACTTCCGCAAACTTTCCAAAGATATTGTTTTTCATACCTCTTTAGCAACTTTCTAATGTCCATTCGTTGTGAAAAGTTTACTCTAAAAAAAAAGAACTCTTTTAAGAAGGTGATAAGTAGTGTTGCGCCAGTGTCCGATTTAGGCGGGATGTCTCGACACCTGTCCCGCGTAACCCACTGCGCGGGACTCCTAAAGTCCCGATTTTCTATGATGCGCAAAATTATTCCAAATTTCTTTTAGTACCACCCTTTTCGTTAGTCTGCATCGACTGGAACTTAATACAGTAAAAACTGTGAGGACAGAACCTGTCTATAACGGAAAGTTTTTAATAGTTCTTTCCAAAGGTACGCCTTGCAATTCAAACTGCCTAGAAGAAAATCTGTCTAAAACGGCATTTTTGCTATTCCTGGCAATTCTGTTTTTCCGATTTTTACAGTACTTTGATCATTAAAGCCTGTGTAAACGGAACTCTGTTTTAAATTCAAATAACAATTTCATTATCCCTGCGATAGGAATACTATACAATTATACCTGTTAAATACGAATTTTGTATCAGTCCCTAGCGGTACCGCTTTCATAGGTCTTTCTGTATACGAGTGTTTTTTTTTTTTTTTTTTTTACAATAATAAAGTCTGCTAAGATGGAATTGCAAGGGTCACTATAAAAATTCCGTTTTAGACAGACTTTAGTCTTATTAGGTCTAATTGTATGATATTCCTACCTTAGGGACAATGAAATGTTTAAGTTTAAGACAGACAGGATTCCATTATAGACAGGACACGTTTTTATAAGGTTTAATGTATTTTTGTAGGGTTAACTGTATTTTTATGTCCTGATTTAGAAGCCGCTGTCCCGATATTTTTGCCCCCCCCCCCACCCCGTCCCACTTTTTATGACACTGAACCTGGTAACACTAGTAACATGTAAAATGTGATGATGCCATAGGTTAAATGTCAGCGAAGTTTGCAGGAAGAGTGTAAACACCATTTACTGTATGAGCTACTATGGTTTTAAAGCAAAGCAGAATTGGTCGCTTTGTAAATTAAAACTGATGGCTTTGTCTTGGAGAAGTGTTATACTTTTTTTCAAATATCATTGGAATAAAGAATCATAATTTCTTCTTTAAATATAAGACATAAAATCTTCTCCGCTATTCGCATACCACGTACCATTTTCAATATTGGTACTTTTATGTTAACAGAGCGCAGGCGATAGATCGCCAAATATTCTTCCCGTACCATATTCATATTACATTTAATTTAAAATATATATCTTTTACTAGTTACATATAAAGTATATAAATTTAAAATACATAACTTTCACTCATTTCATTTAAAATACTTACCTTTAAAGTACATGCCTTTCACTTGTTTCATTAAAACTACTAAAAATAAAATAATAAATAAGAAAAACTAATCCAATAAATCAAAACATTTTATTTAAACATCAAATAATTGTTTCTAATTTTCACATGCTAAATATAAAAGCTGCTATTAGCGATTTAAAAAATGCTATTGGCGAGATTTGGGCCAAACCTCTACTATACAGGTTTTTTCTTTCAAATTAAAAGAAATTCAGATTTGTTTTGAAAGTTGCTTAAATTTAAATACGTTTTATTGTACTGTAATATTAGCGTGTATGCAGTTTTTCTTTTTTTTTTCCCATATGCTCTAATGCGGTTATCTATAAAAATATTTCGCTGGTGAAAATGACGTCTGCACTAAATTTTAGTGACACATGTACTTTAGTTGAGCATTTTAATATATTTTTTTTAATATAAATTATTTTAATATATTTTTTTTAATATAAATTGTTTGAAATTTAATGTTGGTAGTAGGAGGTTCACGCTGTCACCCTCATAGGTACCTTCTGTGAACATTAGAGTAAAATCCGAAAAATATTTTTTGAGTTATACTTGACGAAAGGTTTTAATATCTACCGTATCTATATATGACTCCAAAGTAATATTGCGCTGGGTATTAGACCTCGCTTCGCTCAGGCATAAATAAACCTAAAGGTTTCTAATTTACACCAGGCAGTTGCAGTTTTGTGATTTATTTTTTTTTTCATTTATTTGAAAATTTTATATTAAAATAATAATAATAATAATTAATAGTTGATTTTCAAGGGAAAAATAAAAAATAAAATAAAAATATTTTGACAAATATTTAATAGTTAAATTTCAACTAAGAAAAATAATAATTACATTTAATTGATATAGGAATCACACAAATTAAACGTTTATTTCCAACAAACTTTATTTTTATTTTATGCAAAGCAACATTCGTTGCTTTGGCAACCATCAATATTTAGCTCGCATTGACTGTAGCCGAAACATTACAAAAGCTGCATGCTTTGCACATGCTTTTATTTACTTGTTTTCTCTCGTAATTTTGTGTAGACTGTGTAGACGTGATAAAAATCTGAGAGGCAGCGATAATTTTTAGTTAACCATTTTATAAAAGTTGATTTTCAAATGTGTAATTCATCTTTTTTAATCAATCTCGAGAACAGAGCTGTCGCAACAAAGATGGATGCGGTCTTGGGAACCAGAAAGTTCCCCAGCCAATGGGAAATGAATGGCAGCCCGATTGCAGAAGATTGCCACTAGTGGTGATAATATCATTCAATCTTTCTTAATTGGGTATACATTTTAAAACTGAGCAAATTAGCATTGTTCCGTACCTGTAACAAACATTGTAATTCGCCTTTGGCGACGGAACACCACCCCCGCATCTATGCCAATTGGCAATCAATCCTTTTAATGTAACCCTTTCGTTGAACCCGGATCACGGGTTGAGTACGCATGAGTGTAAGAGGAACAACCTCTGCGGCAACAAGTCGCCATTAGTCTTCATTAAAACATTTATGTTAACAGTCCGCTAATTTCTCTTTTAATTTAGAACACCTCCGTACATTTTGGTCCTAGCGACCCGGAGGTAAGACCAGCGCAAACTAATTTAATTTAATTTATGTCAGTTTCGTCAACAAGACGAAAGGATGGCAGACTCGGACATTACAGCACTGAATCGGCGGCGTGGCAACATCAAGGCCCAGCTAACGAAGATCGTAAACGCCACCGAGGGTAAAAGTTTCTCAATTGCGGAAACCAAGGCTCAACTAGAGCTCCTTCACAAAATCGAAGAAAAATTCGAAGTGATCAAACATGAATACTACAAAATTATGGACGAAGAAAAGATTGAGGAAGCGGAAGAACAACTCTCGCAATTGGATGAGGAGATACAGAAATTAGAGGTAAGCCTTAAATCATCTTTTCACAAACAAAATGAAGAAAAAAATAGTAAAATAGACAGCACGTCTGAATCAAAATCCCATGATCAAGTTATTGCCAGAGGGGTCAGCATAAAGCTCCCTAAAATTCCACTTCCGATTTTTAGTGGCAAATTTGAAGAATGGTCTACATTTAAGACCACCTTCAACGAATTGATCAATAGCAATCCTCATTTAACAGACAACGAAAAACTGTTTTATCTCAGAGGGGCATTAACGGGTGAACCGAAAGGTTTACAAACCTCAGATGACACCTTTAGCTCACTCTTCAGAGAGCTGGAAGAGCGCTATGAAAACAAAAGAATTATTGTGGATTGCCATATTAAAAATATATTAAATCTTTATGTAATCAAACAAGAGTCAGCAAAAGAACTGAGAAACCTTGTAGATCAGGTAAAAAAGAATTTGAGAGCGTTAAAGGTCTTGGAATTCGATAGAGACACCTTTTTAAACGCTATTTTGTTGAACATAATATTAGAAAAAATTGATCGAGAAACTCGTAAGCAATTTGAATTAACACTAAAGGATAAGGAAGTGCCTAATTTCGATGAATTTTTAGAATTTTTAGAGCGCAGATGCCAAATTTTAAGTAGTATTACTTCTGCGAATGCTTCAAAAACCACCAATAAATCTTTATTTATCCGTACCACCAAATCACAAAATAAAATGTGCATTTTATGTAAAACAGAAAGTCACCCAATATATCATTGCGAGAAGTATAAAAGTATGAAACTAAGCGATCATCTAAACATTGTAAAGAAAAATAAGCTTTGTTTTAATTGCCTTAGTTTTTTTCATATAATTCATCAATGTACTTCAAAGAGCAGATGTCTTGTTTGCAGCTCCAAACATCATACTTCGTTGCATAATTACTCATCACCAGATGTTCGAATTTATGAGCCGTCAAAATCTATAAACAATCTGGCTGCTGAAGAGGCAATTAATAAAAATTTAGCTCCCGAAGATTCAGCGCAAAATGAAAATGTAGTTCATTCATTTTTTTCACATGAAAAGAGCCATAAATCTGTCTTAATAAATACTGCGATTGTTTATATAGCAGACATTAATGGTATAAATAAGCCTTTTCGTACAATATTGGATAGTGCCTCACAGAATAATTTTATAAGTTTAAGAGCAGCTGAAACTTTAGGTTTGAAAAAACAATCAATTAACATTCCCGTTGCAGGTCTTAATAATTCACCGATGTCCTTGAAATCTAAAGTGAATGCGTGTGTTTCTAATAATAAGAGAGGCGATTTGCGATGGAATCTGGACTTGTTGATCATCCCGAGAATCACAGATTTCACTCCTGGAAAGGAAATAAACATAAATAAATTAAACATTCCTTCGAACATCTGTTTAGCTGACCCACAGTTTTTTATTCCAAATAAGGTTGAAATTTTATTAGGTGCGGAACTGTTCTTTGAATTATTAAAGGTAGACAAAATAAAGTTAGGAAAGCACTTATATTTACAGGAAAGTGTGTTTGGTTATCTAATTTCTGGTTGTGTGTATAACAATGTAGTAAACAATACGAAAAATTATTGTTTCTTAACGAAAAATTTAGAAGCTTTAGATAACACATTGAAATCTTTTTGGGAGATAGAAGAGGTGGGAAATTTAAAACCTTGTGATAGCAAAGAGTTAGAATATTGCAATAGGCACTTCGATAAAACGCATTTTAGAAATCCGGATGGCAGATATGTCGTAGAAATGCCTTTCAAACCGGAAATTTCTGAGCCCAATTTAGGAAGTTCAAAAATCGTTGCATTGAAAAGATTAAATTATCTATGGCAAAGTCTAGATCGTGACCCTATAAGGCGGAATTTATATACACAATTTCTTAATGAATATCAGTTTCTTAATCACATGCATGAAATAGAGGAAACTAATGAATTTGAGGACGGCTATTATTTACCCCATCACGGAATTTTACGACCATCTAGCGCGGCAACTAAATTGCGCGTCGTATATGACGCAAGCGCAAAAAGTAGTAATGGATACTCATTGAATGATTTATTGTGCAAGGGTGGTGTGCTACAGTACGATCTCTTTTCGATATTGGTTCGATTTAGAAAGCATATTTATGCATTTACCGCCGACATCAAACAAATGTTTCGAATGATAGAGATAAATCCGTCCCAATACAAATTCCTAAAAATTCTGTGGAAAGACAGTGCATCATCCCCGGTTAAGGTCTTTCAATTATCCACGGTCACATATGGAACGGCTTGCGCCCCATTTTTGGCCACCAAGGTCTTACAACAACTCGCCTTAGATGAGCAAAAGGCTTTTCCATTAGCTTCCAATATTGTACTGAAAGATTTCTATATGGATGATTGCTTGTCGGGGTCATCCAATTTAGAGGAATTTAATTTAATGCAAGCAGAATTAACACAACTCCTTCAGAGGGGGGGAATGATTTTGCATAAATGGTGTACTAATAAGGTCCAATCTACTGACAATCAGATATTTCCCTTGGATAGAAATTCAGAAGAAATAACGGTTAAAACTTTAGGCATGCTTTGGAACAGTTTTAGCGATACATTTACATACAAAACCAACGTTAAAATAACAAGTACTTTCACCAAACGAGAGGTGCTATCGCAAATTGCCCGGCTTTATGACCCTCTTGGTCTCTTAGGGCCAGTGATCGCAAAGGCAAAGATATTCATGCAACAATTGTGGTTGCTTAAATTACAATGGAATGATACTTTACCTTCGCAAATTTCCAAACAATGGAAAACCTTTATCGCAACATTGCCAGAGCTCGAGTCCATCAACGTACCGAGATGCTTCTTAAAAGTGCACGTCCAATCAGTGGTACTTAATGGCTTCGCCGATGCTTCTTCAAAGGCATACGGTGCAGTTATTTATGTGCAAACTATATCTAACTCCAACGAAACGGTTAGTCACCTTCTTTGCAGCAAGTCACGAGTGGCCCCTACAAAGGTGATAACCGTACCCCGCTTGGAACTATCAGCGTGTCTTCTTCTTGCAAAATTAACCTGTAAGGTCTTAGATGCTTTAAACCAACAGGTGAATGCTGTGCGACTATTTTCAGACTCGACCATTGCCTTAGCTTGGATGGACACTGCTCCACATTTACTTAAAACATTTGTCGGCAACCGTGTAGTGCAAATAAAGGACATTTCAAGGAACATTCCATGGCACCATATACCATCGGAGCATAACCCCGCAGACCTGATATCCAGAGGAATGGATGTGAAAAACCTTGCCTCCAGTGAACTATGGTGGAATGGGCCGCCACTTCAAATTCTTAAAGAAGCAATAGAGAAACCTATTTCTAGTCTTACTGACTGCTCGAACAGTTATTATTCCAATGAACTCAAAGCCAGTAGACAAGTGACTTTAATCAACAATATGGACATTAATTTTTTTGATAATTTGTTGACTTTAACAAATAATTTTCTTAAATTAATTAGAATTGTAGCATATATTTTTAGGTTTTTTTTTTAAAGTGTAAGAGGGTAGCAACTGCAACAGGCCCTCTGTTACTGGAGGAATTAATGGGGGCAGAAGTGTGCTTGATTAAGCATGTGCAGGTAATGTATTTTTCCAAGGAAATCTCCGCCCTGAAAGGGGGATCTTCGGTGCATGGTTCAAGTAAGTTAAAATTTTTGAACCCCTTTATTGATTCGAATGGCTTGATAAGGGTGGGAGGTAGATTGGCTAAATCTAACTTACCATTTGATCACAAATTTCCTATAGTGCTACCAGCGAGCTGTCGCTTAACGAGAATCATATTCCAGTATTATCATGTACGAGATTTTCATGTCGGGCCCCGGGCTCTTTTGAACACTGTGCGCCAAAAATATTGGCCTCTTAGCGGTAGAAACACAGCTCGCAAGGTAGTACATGAATGTGTGCAATGTTTTAAAATTAAGCCTATGCTGGCTAATCAAGTAATGGGAGATCTCCCTCCTGAAAGAATAACGCCCAGTTCACCATTTTCCAGAGTAGGATTAGATCTGTGTGGCCCCTTTGAAATAAAATATAAGGGTCAGAGAAAGGGTACCTTCCAAAAAATATACGTTGCCATTTTCGTGTGTATGGCCTCTAAAGCTGTACACTTGGATTTTGTCTCCGACTTGACATCCGAGGCGATAATAGCAACGCTAAAGAGATTCTTCGCTCGTCGTGGGAGGAGTTCGGTAATTTTTAGCGATAACGCTACTAATTTTGTTGGGGCTTCAGCAGAACTGAAGCGTTTACGTAAACTTGTAGCCAGTGATGAAGTTTGTAACTTTTTAGCTTCAGAAGGCATTAACTGGAAATTCTCCCCTCCTAGAGCACCCAACTTTGGTGGACTTTGGGAGGCAGGAGTTAAGGCCTTCAAATACCATTTAAAAAGAGCAGTAGGTTCCGCTCATCTCACGATTGAAGAATTTCTAACCGTAATAACACAGATCGAAGCGATTTTAAATTCGCGACCGCTTTGTCCCTTGTCCACAGATGCTGACGATCTTCAGGTGTTAACTCCAGGCCACTTTCTCATAGGCAGGCCCCTTAATTTAATTCCTGAACCTAATTTGATGGAGGTAAAGGATAACTTGCTTAACAAGTGGCAAAGGACTCAAAAATTAACCCAAACGATTTGGAAACGCTGGCAAAACAATTATCTCAGTAATTTACAGGAGAGAAACAAATGGATGTTTAAAAAACAAAATATTTTGCCAGGCATGTTGGTCCTATTAAAGGACACTCAACTCCCACTTTGCACCTGGTCTCTAGGTCGCATTACTAAGGTAATCCCAGGTGCTGACGGAATGGTCAGAGTAGTAGAACTACGCACCGCTAAGGGCAATTTTAAACGTTCTGTTAACCAAATAAGCATATTACCCATAAATGACAATGATTAACAAAAATCTGGACTGTAATTGTGTTTCATTGTGTATTAATTGTGTTTATTTTATTTCTTTGCTTATAATCTGTACTATGTTGTGTTTTTTTTTATCTGTATTGCATTTTATACATATTGAAATATAATATTTCAACGCCGGGCGGGATGTTCCGTACCTGTAACAAACATTGTAATTCGCCTTTGGCGACGGAACACCACCCCCGCATCTATGCCAATTGGCAATCAATCCTTTTAATGTAACCCTTTCGTTGAACCCGGATCACGGGTTGAGTACGCATGAGTGTAAGAGGAACAACCTCTGCGGCAACAAGTCGCCATTAGTCTTCATTAAAACATTTATGTTAACAGTCCGCTAATTTCTCTTTTAAATTAGAACACCTCCGTACAAGCATGTTTATAGAGACTGGACGGGGGTTGGCAACGTATCTCGTCGGGGTCAGTGCTCACTTAGTTTGTGTAAATATAATTAGTCTATTTATTCAGAAAATTCTCTTATGCTAACACATACACAGACAAAGTATTTAAATTATTTTTTAAGGAGAATAATTAATTAAGCCTCACGATATTTCGATAAATAAATATAGGTGCAGACAAGCATTGTATTTTTATTTCACTAAAAGAAAAAAAAAAATTATGTTTGTACTGCGGTGTCGATGGAATAACATTTTTAGAGAAAGACATATTAATGATGTTTACAGATAAAATATTTTATGTTTTTCGCTTACAAAAAAAAGTGTCTTATTAAAGATTTTTATATGGAAATATTTACGCTTAATCATTAGTTTTGCATTTCCGTTCCTTAAATACAAAAAAGAAAGAAAATGTTAATTAATGCAATGCTTATAAAACTAATAATAATTAGCAGCAGAATTTTTCACACACGAACTTTCAATTTTAGTTCAACGTGCATAATGGTGTTCTTCATAGCATATTAAATTATAAAGATTATTTAGAAGTACAGTTAATCATTTTGAAGCTAAAATGAGAAAAATAAACATTTCGTGTTTTCTCAGTAAAGCCTGGAAAATTTATTTCAGTAGGAATATGTGAGTGTTGCTAGTATATTGATTCTTTTTGTGTTAAAATTTGTTATTACGAAACAGTTCTAATTAGGAAGGGTTCAAGATCTTTGGTAATATAGTGAAAATGCTCTATGTATTTGTACATCCTGGGGGAAAAAAAGCCCTCACTATTCCATGCTATTTTATCAGAAATACCTCTGCGAGATGCGAGAGGTACCGTTTGACTGAGAAATATGTCGACTTTTCACATATGAATATATTTTTTTAATATATTCCAGGGTTCGTACGCTTCAAGCACTTTCAAGGACCTTTTACCAAAATTTTTGTAAAGTAATATTTGCTTATTTAATGAAAACAAAAATCTATCTGTAGATATAGTGACCAGTTCTTTACGAAATTTCTGGTAATAAAAAACCTAAAATCCCTTGAATCTTTTGGTGCATACGAACCCTGTTATCAACATTTGTGTCAGTTTTATTCTAGAAAAAATGTTACTTTTCTGGTACATAGTAGATTATTTTTGACAGGATATATATATATATTTTTTTTTTTTTTTTTTTGAGGTTTTACATAAGAGCACATTAAAAATATATACTTGATGAAGATTGATGATTCATGAAGTTCTTAATGAATGTGAGTATACTTGTACATCTTCGTAACAAGTTACACCTAATTTCCGTTATTAGCGTCTTCACTTATTTTGCGAATGTAATAAATGTATTATTCATCCAATAAAGTATACTTTTTTCTCTGAAAATTCCTTCATATAAAAATTAAATTTTATTATGAAATATATCTATACAGGTATCCCAAAAGTGCCTGACACATTTTAAAATTCAATATAAAATCAAGTAATTGTCGTACAGGAGTGCGGTTTGAACTAAAATGCTTCTCATGATGAAAAGTATTCTTCAAACTAATGAAAATAATTAGTTCCAAACTTCGATCATAGATGGCGCCACTTGTCCGCATGTTTGGTTTCAAACACCCGTTTTTTTCTGATTTTCAGATTAGTTTTGACGCTGTGACACAGAAATAACGACTCTAAGCGAAAAAGCTAATTGCATAGGTTCGTACTTCCAAACCAAATCCATCATTACTGTTCAAATTAACTTTCGTACCCAGTCAATGGACCTTATGCACGCGACCTGAGGTCGAGGCTAAAATTCGTCTGCTGGCGGTATTTACTGGCGGTGTTTAGCATAGCAGTCTATGGAGTATGAGTTATTAATGCTTGTTTGTTAAAAATACCGCAAAAAAATTCTTTGATGCAGCAGCATATACTTAATATATTGTATTCTAAATTCAAAATGTTGTTCTGTATGCGAGAAAATTCCCTAAATTTGCAAATTTTTAGTTAAAATGTGTGCACTCAACCTGGGTCCAGGCTAAAGTCATCTGCTAGCGGTGTTTGCGCCTGCACATACTGGTATTCTGCCGGTGCAGTAACAAGAATAACAGATGATCATACCGCCAGCTCTGGCGTCTGACGTCATCTGAATAGGGTCCATCCCGCAATCAATGCTAGCGAAGACGTGATTGAACTGGAGTTCCGTTTGGATGCGGCTCGAGTTACAAAGGGTGCGCGCATTGAACAATGCTACTGGATTGCCCAAATTATTGCTTTGTAGCTACTTTTGACAAAATAAAACGATCTGTAACAGATTGTCTTGAGTTTTTGATGCTCCTTTCTGATAATTTAGGACACAGTGCTATCTATGGGCGAAGTTTAAAACTATTTTTTTTATTCGCTTGAAGAAAACTTTTCGTGAGAAACATTTTAATCCAAACCGCACTCCTATACGACAATTACTTGATTTTATATTGAATTTTAAAATGTGTCAGGGACTTTTGGGGCACCCTGTATATATACAATTCCAAGTCTGATAATTTCATGTAATTTCATGTCAGTTTTTGAAAATATATTCCTCGAAGTAAAAATCACTTTCAAAATTCCGCCTTTTTTTTTTACTTTTAAATTTATTATAAATTTTGTAAGCAGTATTTTTATAAATCCTGAAGATAAATTAATAAAAAACCTTTTCTGCATACAATAGTGAAAAAGTAATGAAATCGGACTAGTGGGTCATGAGTTATATCAAAAATTATAAGAGTTTAAACTTTTGAATTGTAAATTGAAAAAAAAAATTCAAACTTTTAAAAACTTTTTTGTATTAAAATTAATCTTTATAGAGACACACATTTCAGGGGAAAAACCAATAAAAATGGTTATAAATAAAGAGAATAAAATTTTGACCCCTCGAACGCCCTTAAAACGTGGTCCCATGTTTAGCATAAAGGAGCTGGATTTGTTTTTGAAAGTATATATATTTTTTTAATAAATGAGTGTTAGCTTCAATGTGTGTTGCTGTATTGTCAAAAAAAAAAAAAAAAAAAATACAACAAGAAAGAAAAATTATGCGTCAAGCATGAATTATGAAACACTTACCCACACTTCCAGAATACGTAAACAAAACTTCGCCATCAGGGCAAGGAAGACACCTAAGTAAATACTTTAGAAAACGTGTATCACATTTTAAGACCAGATTTGAACAATTACTGCACATAGCCGGAAAGGTACTCCAATTATTTTGTGCTGCTCTGTATATGATCTATAGGTTTGTATACATTCTACATAGTACGCTAAAATTTAGTTTAGTTAGAAAAGCATAACAGAGTTTAAAACTCACCTTTAGCAATTTCTACCTACAGGCGGAAACGTACTTGAATTGTTTTGTACAGTCCTGTATATTACCTACAGATTTTTATACGCGCCACATACTAAGCTTAAATTTAATTCAGGCAAAAACCCGCTTTTAAAACTACTGAAATCACACTTGCAGGAATTACTATGCTGTTGAGCAGAGCAGTTGAGAACAGTTAAAGGCTACAAACATCTCTTTATATACTAAATGTAGCTGAGCTTGGAAATGCATAACTCAAATTAAAAGACGCCTTTAAGTAATTCATGCTCATTCACAGTAATGCTTATGAATTATTTTGTGCAACCCTGTATATGATTTACAGAAGTTATACACAACCACGTAATATACAAAAATTTAATTAACCTTAAAACGCGTACCATAACCGAAAACGCACTTTCACCAATCATCCCTTATAGACAATACTTCGGATGCAGTATTGTATCCGAAATATTCTATATATCCCTGTAAATGAAAGATAAATGCGATACAAATCATATTCAACTGCAAGCATTTTGCAGTAAATCTCAGTAATGAATATCAGTTTCATCATGTTTGAAATAATGCAACATAATTAAAATACGCTGCGAACATTTTTTTCCCCGTAGACCATTATATAACCGAGCTCTTTCGTGTGACCTGGTAAATGAATGATAAACACTTTGCACCTCATATTTTACATAAAGCACGTTTTAGTGCACCTCAGAAATTCATATAATTTCATTATATTTGTAACAGAGTAAGTAACATCATTAAAATCCCCGCAAAAGATTTTTTCTTCATAGACCATAATATAACGATAAAACTTTTGAGTTCCCCTGTTCGCATACTGAAAGTGCTGCACATTATATTCTATAGTAACCATGTTCTACTGCGCCTCAATAATGCATATAAATTTCATTATGTTTAAAATTGCGTAACACTATTAAAATACACCGCAAAGGATTTTTACCCAAAGATCATAATATAACGGAATACTTTTGAGTTCCCCTGTTCGCATACAGTAAGTGCTACATATTATATTCTATAGTAACCATGTTCTACTGCGACTGAACAATGTATATAAATTTCATTATGTTTATAATTGTGTAACACTATTAAAATACACTGCAAATGATTTTTTCCCATAGACCATAATGTAACGGAATACTTTTGAGTGCCCATATAAATGAATTATGAATGTTATACATTTCATTTTCAGTATCTACATGCTATGGTAAAGCTCAATAACGTGTATCAATTATATGTAAATCCGAGTACATTTACGCGAGTTAGAACACAGACAGGCAGATGACAGACAGACAGACAAACTGAAGTCAAAAACACTTTTCAACTATGTTGGAAATCGATCTTTACAACATTTTTATTATTTTAACACAATCAGACTGATTGGTAAATAAATTAGAATAGGGATTTTTCCCAACTGAGTGAAACTGTGTCCAGGCCAGGGCTCAAACCCAGAACCTTTGGCTTTAATTGAAAGTGCTATTCCAATTGACCTATCTGGACGACATCTAAGACATCACTATTCACTCAGACAACGTAATTACATCTAGTATTAACATATGTAGGATAATTGCACCATAAAATATAATAATCAAGATTTATACGTTAAATCACATAAACTTGTTCAATGGTACACATAACAGGAACTTTTATATGAACTTGTACAAATAAAATTAACGAAAAAACATAATATTGGCGTTACGAACTGCTTCTGCAGTCATCTTCAGGATAAATATGATGTTGAAATGTTTAAAAGTCTAGAGACAAAAGCTTCCTGTCGAGTCTTGATTAATTATAATAATTGATAAAGATATTTAATTCTTGATCAATAAGAATTCTTTAATTCTTGATCTATACTAATTGATCAAGACTCGACAGGAAGCTTTCGTCTGTAGACTTTTAAACATTTCAACGTCATATTTATCCTGAAGACGACTGCAGAAACAGTTCGGAACACAGATATTATGCTTTATCGTTACTTTTATTTGTACAAGTTCATATAAAAGTTCTTGTTTATGTGTACCATTGAGCAAGTTTATGTGTTTTAACGTATAAACCTTATTTATGACATCTAATATGTATAGCACCGAATAGTAGCATTCTTTTTATTCAGGTAGAGCCGCTCCTTGTACATTAATCCCGAGTGTGACTTATTTAAAACTAGCTCTTCCCGCGATGCGGCAAGCCTTCGTCCGACGATATAGGTTCTGAGGAGCCTAGAAATGCACAGGAGTCATACGGGACGGGTCTCCCCGTGTGATGCCGCCATGACCCTGCAATCGTCCGAGGCCGAGCACTGCCCAGCCAGCGCACGTCACTCGGCCTGAGCCCAAGTGCCTGGAGTCCGGTCTTCATGACAGAAACACCGACCAGCCCGAGGAGCCGATCGGTCCCTTCTCTTGGTTCCGCACCCGGTTCACCCCTTGCGATGCACGGGAATCGAACACTTATGAAGGAGTCAAGCCCAACAATCTTACCAATGATTCTTAGGCGGGAGTTGCTCTACGGAATCCTTCCAAGACCATATGCTATAAGTGTGACTTATGTAAAGTAAAATATGCCTCGTGACTCAATCACGAGTTTGACTAGTGTAAAGTAAAATACTCCTTGTAAATCAAATACGAGTCTGGCTCGTGTAATGTAAAATATGCCTTTGAACCGAGTAGAGCTAGAATCGTGATATCTCAGTTAAATAATGCACTTTCCTTTACTATTTATATATGAAAGTTTCCTTTATTTTCTTATTACATTTGTAATTACTGCGCCTTGTAATATAACAGAGCAAGTACATAATTTATTTAAATAAAAACACTACAAAGAGTTAAGCACTATTATCTCAGCAGAGATAATAAATAATGCTTTGGAAATAGTAGCATTGAATCTCAGTATTAAATAAGGCAAAGATTACTATTAAGATATATGGTAGTATTCAAAATCCGCAATTCTTAGAAACTGCCCTAATTTGGATAAACGGCCGAAGTTATTTCGATATCTTTCGCTGATTGGGTTTGCATGAAGGCACAGAGTCATATTTACTCTTGTGTTCAATCCTCTTCGCCTGTTGTTGGTAATTGGAAATACACCTTATCTTCATTGACTGATATTGCTTTTGCAATAAAAGCTAATTTTTCTTTACCTTTTAAGAGGCATCGGATAAATGTAATTTTTGTCTACAAGCCTTTCAAGGACGCGTAAACAACAAAAAACATGCATTTTTGAAAAAAAAATGGACTTAATTTTTAAAATGGCCGATTCAATTATTATATCAATCATTATCACATCTTAAGTGCAAATATTTATTACGTTGTCCCTTGATAAAATTCTAAGAATTAACAGTTATGTAAAAATAAATAAACAAATAAAAAATAAGGTGTGCTTTCCAATACAGAAATAAACTAGCATTTTGCATTTTTGATAGCCAACACTATTTGTTTTATCCTAAAATGTCATTCATAAAAAGATAATGTGTCAATTACACTTTACTATTTTATGTCAACAGAGACGTAATCAAAATCGTATTTATGTAACCAGAGCAAATAGGTTGGTACAATTAGTATGGAAAAAGAAAGGTTGAAAGTGGAGCATTTATAGATAAGCAAGCATATATTTTATGCCTTTGCAGTGAGGTAAAAGGATGAAATTTGAATATATATGACTTATGACAACTTGCATCTGGTTCAAACCATCATAACACAAAGACTGTCTGCAAGTATCAATAAAAATGACCTCTTTTATCTCCAGCCATTCAACAATATTAAATCTTGCTTGAAAGTAAAATGTTTTTAAGCCTTTAAAATCTTAATTGAAATTTATTGAAAAAAAGATTTAATCGTACATTAAAAATCTTGATTTTTCTTTAAAATAGTGGTTTTTCTACATAAAAAGAAGATATATAATTTTAAATGATGAATAATAACAAGGCTAAATAAAAAAAAATTATTAAAAATTTGTTTGAAAAAATTTGACATTAAGAAATAGCTAAAGCTACTACTTTATTATCGTGGACATCATGTGTAAGAAACGTAAGAGTATTAATCTATTTCTTTCTGATTTATTCTATTATGTGTATGATTAACAAATGCTTTTAGTAGCAAGTTATCAAAGATATTTTTAAATAAACAAGAGTGTTTGTCTTTAAACCTCTGAGTTTCAATTTCTGATTACATCCGAGTTTCAATAATTGTGAAATTTACATTTCCATTATGCATGGTATGTCATCTTTGACAATGTGTAAGGCAATGTGAGCAGTAAAGTATGCCATATGCGTATTCATGCATACTGTCACGTTATGATTGGCAGCGTCTGTTAATCCAAGCATTGTTTCTTCGAATACGAGATCATGGTAGAATGCACGGAGATCCTTGCAAATTTGTCTCACTGCTACAAAAGCAGGCTTGCCAACGAGGTGTGTGCAATAAGTGAAACCGCTGGTCAGCTGTAGCGGCTTTCTTCCATATTGCTACTTACTTGTGAAATCGTAAACGGGTGAGAAACGGAAGGCTTACAGAGCTGATCAACAGGAGGCAGGAGGGTACAACCACTCCCTCTCCCTGATGAACGGATGTAAAGGAAAGGAATTTCTTCTGTAGACTTTGGAAAGAGATGCAAAATATTAGTTCATGTTTAGCGAGTATGAATTGAGATGATTCGAATAAAATCTGAGAACATTTCTTCAGAGAGTATTATCAATTAGTATGAGTAATGCTTCAGTGTTAGAGATATTTTGTCGATACCCGGAATAGTGTCTAAATGATAGCTTTCTAATAAATTTTCAGTCTTTTGATAAGTTTTATTGTTAAATGATTGTTTGTTCTAATAAAGAGTATTAATTGTCAATTATGGCTATGCCCCTCTGTGAGAAGGTGACAAATTCCTTGTTATTTTCTACACAAGCTGTGGGTCAGTACACCTCAATACTTTGTTTTGCGAAACTTACTTAAAATGAATAAATAACGAAACAGAAAAAAAATCCATTGCTTATAATTAAAAGGACACTTTCTTAATTTATTTATATTACTATACTGAGTGGAGTATGCCTAAATCAAAATCCATGTGTAATGGTAAAAAAATAAAATAGTCAAATAACAAAATAAAATCATACAGTATTTCTTTTAAATGACACCTAAATTATTAACATATGATGGTATCATATGTTCATCATAGAAGGTGTGTAAAAAATGCGAGTCTATATCCAAGTATTAAAAATTCCTTAAGGAAAAAATAATTGAAAAAAAAAGTTAAGTCATGCATTAAGATAATGATTTCAAGCATCAGTTGAATAATAATTCTACCGCAACGAACTTTTTAGTGAACATGTTTTAAAAAACTTATTCAAAATCAAAATATGTTTACTTTTCATAAGTCTCTCACGATAAATTTAAGAAATCTAAGGGAATACGGTATTTGAAGAAAAAAATGACATCTAAAAATTGAATAAAATGGCACACGGTTTTAAAACAAAGAAAAACTTTAAATGCGAAGGAAACAAACACTGTAATTAAAATATGTTTGTCTTAAAGCTACCACTAACTGATGAGATTTCGATAACACTTACTGGTATTTATCATTTATTCGATGTATCATCAATGAAATATTTACATTATTTATCTTCTTTATGTAACTAAATTTTATTAATTATCTTTAATGACTACATAAATAAAACGGTGTATCACAAATTTTCCAGACTAAATCTGTTCACAAAATAGTATATTAAATCACATAAGTTTTAAAAGCATCGCCTTTCAAAAGGTCATCTTGAACAGCAATGCACTGCTCCTTTCCTTTCTTCCACTGATGGAACGTGGTCTGTAAGTCAATTTGCGGAACTCAGATGATAACTTTTTATAATTTCGCTCAATCACGACAACAGTGTCAAAAGGAAGATCTTCCAACTGCATCTCCATCTTCGGGGAAAATAAATAAACGGCAAGATCTAAACTTGATGAGTAGGAAGCGTGAACATGTGGTTGACAAAAGACTCACAAACGCTTATTGCTAGGATAGAACGTTCATTGTCGTCATACAGAAACTAATCCTTCAAACTCCTCAGATTTGATCGCATGTTCAGTCTGTCATTTTAATGCAAAATTTCACACTGGCTAATTGTTTCAAATTTTCGTTCGTGGACTAATCGTTGGGCCTCTACAGACACATGCTGACAGAAACACCCCGAGAATAACTCCCTGATTGAAGATTTGTATAGTTGCCGCTATAATCTTATACTGTCATCTGCTGGGACGCTACACAGCTAGTCCAGAAACTTTCTGATATAACCTTGTGAGTGTGTATGTGTATATTAGTTTAGTTAGTGTGTTATGTGGGATTTAAAAGTAAAAAAAAAGTAAATATTTAATAATTCGAAGTATAGATGATAATAATATTCATTGAAATGTACAAAAAGACATCGGATTTTAACGATGAAAATTTTATTGCCGGAATAGTTACATTTGTCATCAATAAGTGGCGCTTTACTTGTGTCGGTAGTTGGAACAGCGGCGCAGCAGAGTTCATAATGCAGCTAGGATTACAAATATTCAATGTGACGCCTGTCATTAATGATAATAGCCAGCAGACGAGGCAAGGCAATCATCACAACATCAGAGAAGATTTCTACTGCAATTCCTGTCTGTTTGAAGTTTGAAAGGGGGGAGGGGTGCTTTCAGACCTATAGCGGCATGGCTGTCGTCTCAAATGATCCATCAAACCAAAATAAAACCCATGAAAAGACATCATTAACACGTTGAGTGCCACGATGACTGACACTGAAGCGCTGAAAATTTACAATGTTTAAAGTAATTTTTAAGAAAGTATACTCCTGTAATAAATAAAAGGTAGAAAAATTTTAAATATTTGTTCAGTAATTATTTAAAACAATGTATATTTTTCAGTTTTGTATCATATTTTAGACGTCAGCCATTGGTGAATCATGCGTTTTAAACGGAAAGTTCGCTGTCAGCCACCGGTGGCTGACGTGGTGCTTAACGTGTTAAAAACGATTAATACGTTGCAAAAAAGCCATAGTTGAAATTCGAAAATCACCAGATGAGGCAAACTTATCCATAAAGATCGGAAAAGACCGAAAACAATCACTATTTAAAGTTGAAACATTCCAAGATAAAGCACGCTGATGTCGATACTTTATACAAGAAAAACGAATGTGCTCCAAAGAGTCAGGAACATGACATGCACTACAGTTACCATAGTCCGCCAACCCAAAAAGAGCTAACATAGCCGGGGTGATCACTATCTTACACATAAGCCGGGAAATCAATATGTCCTCACGTCTATTCAAAGCCCATGTGTGGGACTGCGTGATGCTGGGGATATTGCCATGTGACTGTTGGTATTTGCTAGCAAAGAAACTCTGAACACAGTGCTTCCTGATATTTGATTTGCCTGAGCGGAATAGGTCTTCTGGTGAAACCCAGTCCAGCAAGGCGTCAGCCTCGGTGACAGTTCGGGCCAGACTGTCAGCTTTTTCATTGGGGGGGGGGGGATCCCCCGGTGACCTGGAACCCAGTAGAAATCAATGTTCATCACATGGTCGGCCATACTCTGTATTTTATTGTGCAGCCAGATAATCACTTTGGGAGGCCGCCAACTGACACACTGAAGCGCAGATAATACTGATAAACTGTCAGTAAGAATTATGATGGAAGAGGCCGCTGGAACTAACTCATCAAAAGCTGTGCCCATCGCCAGAGCCTCCGCAGTGAAAATTGAATTCGTATCATTAACCCTATATCTGAATTGGTTGTTAGAGGAACAACCAGCAATTGAAGTAATACAAGAGGTTTTTGAAGCGGCAGTAGCAATAATTTCCCAGGGAGCAGTAAAAACTTGAATGAAATCAGCAAAAAGAGGGAACATTGCAACAGCATCCAGGTTAATGTTCGTATTAAAAGGTATTGGATATTGAAAGCTAAGCAGACAGTCTGGCATGCAAGAAGAAACATCCAAAACATCCAAAACACACGGGATGTTGCTAGCAACAGCTTGCAGCTCATTTTCCTAGAGAGGGGACCAATTTCTTAAAACCAAGTGTTTGATCCAAAACCCACAAGAGATGCCTTTGATCCTATAACAAACCGGGAAAACACCAGCATGTTTCCGGGGGATGACATTCAGGGTCCCAATCGAACGAAATTTCGTTCGGGGACGTGTAATTTCGCTCACTTCGGGAGCCCAAAGCCACCCTAATAGCACTAGTTTGCAGGACTTCGAGCTTGTTTAACACTGAAACGCTTATATAAAAATAGCAAATAAAGCCTTTGTGCAACAATATTAAAAAGCAGAAAAACCAACGTTTAAATTGGCGCGTCTCTGTCTATGATTTTGCTCAGCCTTGCTTTTTCTAGCACGCTGTTCCTTTTGCACTGAAGAAGAATCTCGCTAGTAGATTCGAAACAGCTGTTTGCTGCTTTTCATATATTATTTGTGCATTTTAAACGTTGGTTTTTCTGCTTTTTAATTCTGAAACGCTTGCCATATTAAGGACCACAGCCCCATATTCAGTGCAACTATATACTGTAGCAGACGTCAGCGTCAGCAAGTGCCTAGATCTCGCACCATAACTATTGCAGGCCAGAGATTTTAGCATGTTAATTCGGCAGAACACTTCCCTTCGCAGGTAATTAACATGGTTACTGAATCCTCCGCTTTTATCGGGGCGAATGGACAACTTCCAGCAATTACACCACTGGGTGATGAGGCGCAAGGCTTCTTGTAACTTTGTATGGCAGGTAGCTAGGGTAGAATTAATGCAGTAAAGGAAAATATCATCAGCATAAATCAGAAACTCAGCACCTCGAAAAAATCATGCAAGAAGATAGTAAAGAGGATCGGGCTTAATACTGCATCCTGCGGAACTCCTCGACCAGTAGTGTGGGAAGACGACATGATACCCCTCCACAGCACCTTGATACTCCGACCGGAAAGGAAACGATGAAGCCAGAGGAGGATCGGGCCGACAATTCCAATCTTAGCACACTTGATTATCAGACTATCAATATACACAGAATCGTAAGCAGCTTGGATGTCAAGCGAAGTACCCAGGACAAATTTCTTCTCCAGTTTGGCCTGCTTGATGTCAAGGTGGAGTGTTGTGATTGCAGTTTGGCTGTCACGGAACGGCTCAAAACCAAGGTGTCTGGGGTCAAGGGTTTTATTTTCGAGAAGATGATTGGTGATTCTGTTGGCGATCATTCTTTCACATATTTTGCACATGACCGAGGTAAGCGCAATAGGCCGGTAGGAAGTGGTGTCAGATTTAGGTTTATTTGGTTTAAGAATAGGAATAATCAGGGAAGAGGTCCACCCCAAAGGAATGTCGCCCGTGGACCAGATAATGTTGTAGATACAGAGAACAATTCCTGTCTATGATGTCTTACATAGAAAAAGACAGCAGCTCTGAGACCGTAAAAGCGGTAACTACCATTGGCAATTTTAACTATTCTGGTAATACAATTTTTTGTTATTAAAAAAATTGTCAGGCCTTTCTAAGTATTTCTGTGGAAAACACATCATGTAACTGTTTTTGCTTTTATAATTATTGAATTTATTCCTTTTTTGGTTACTTTTGAACCATTGGAAATATTAGATATTCTTTAGTTTAACAAAGTTTAACTGACAGTATTTAATTTATGAATAACTTTTGTTAGTTAAATTTCGTTCTCTTATATTATTTTTACCAAACGTATAAACTTCATATTCATTTTATTTAAGACTTTTATATATTTCTTTCTTTGTTGTTATTTATTATTTTTGACGAACAAATGAATCACATATTCATTATATTTAAGACTCTTCTATTAAGATTTATTTAGTCTAACAAATGGAAATTAGACCCTTGAATTTCCGTAACTTGTAACAGTGATACTTAATTACTAATTAATTGGTGAAAGCTTTTCTCGTCTTAGAATTCGAGGTTTGTTTTTCCAATTGAATAGAAATAAGTCGGCTAAGTTTCATTGACTAAAAGCATCGATGAAGAACACAATACTTAAGACTCCCTTAATTTCTTTCCTTAATTAACAGCATAACTTAAATGTTGTTTCTGTAATATACGACATCTCTGGCACTATCTTATTTCTTTATTTTACACACAATCGCATTCCCGAAATACACTACGGAATATGTAATCAGTGAATGATAAAATTTAACATTGATTTAATTTATTTTGTTTTCTATAATGCGCAAAGCGGCCGCAGTTAAAAGATAATTCACAAAAAACACGAAATTACTTTTCAATACAAAAGTTATCAAAATATTATTTAATAACGTTTAAAAATTTGAAATTTTTTATGACTTTTAAAAATTTTCTTTTCTTGTAGTAAACCTCCTTTTAAAAAGGGTGTACCAGAGGTTGTTTGCGAATTGTGCCTGTTGTGATTCAACAATTTCACTTGATAACTTTATTATTTAAAAAGATAGTTAATTTTATCTAATAAAGTCAGTGAAAGACTGTACGTTAGTTGCGCAAGGTCAGAGTTATGACGTAATCAAATGGGATTCACCTTCGATACACATAAATATTCAAAGTTTTGCGCCCTTGTTTTGGTACGTGTGGAAAGGAATGGAAGCGGTTACTTCAAATTCTAATTTTAAATATTGTACCAGTGGTTGGATAATATTTTTGCGAGTGAAAGATGAAACATGTTGTTGAAAAATCCTTTAATGTATTGTGAGAAATGGTGTTTAATTTGGATAATAGGAGGACACTCAACGACGTATGTCTGTAAAGACCTTAAAGTAGCCAAAAGCTACATGTGAAGAATCTGGAACTGGTTTAAAGGCTCTGGTGATACATGCAGACAACCAGGTAAATGTCGAAAACAACAGATTCTCAGGACAGTTATTTGGCAAGGATTGCTAGCTGAAGCCAGCCCAGATTGCAAGGGAGTTCGCTGCAACTACAAAAGCTTGACTACGCACATATAACGTACGTAAGAAATTGCATAAAAGATGTTTGCAAAGAAAACCAAGATATGTGTCCCTCTCACTGGAACTGCGAAATGCACCCAGTTGCATGCGGTGGTCCAGAGATCATCGTGATTAGAGTAAAACAGACTGGGGTCGACTTGTATTTATTGATATGTCTAGTTTTTGATTGGAGATAGATTCCAGACGTTTTACAATATGAAGAGAGCAAAACACACGGAATAATACGGAGAACACCTGTGAAAGGCATCTTTACAAATGTGGTGGAATCATTAGTATAGACAAAAATCATTTCGAATGGCCGCATCGACATTCATACTTTTACCAATGCAACTATAAAAGAAGAAATATACAGAGATCATGTTCTTTATCCTTTTTTCAAGTTGTTTAGGGGTAATGGACTTCCTCATAATGGATGATAATGCTCGTCCCCATTGCGTTGCACAAGTGACCTCTTATCTTGAGGGCGAAGGAATCCAGCAGATAGAGTGATCCACATATTTTTCGTATTTAAATTCGATACATGTGGGAGACGCACTAAGAAGCGGACTTACATCACTGTAACAGCCACCTCTTCATGAGCTTTAAGGCGCTATTCAACGTGAACATACTTTGTTACCATAGGAACTCCTGAACAATCTAATATACAGCATAGAAAATCGTTGTAAAACTTGATGAAAGGGGGCCACAATCCTTATTAATTTCTTCTATGCATCTCTGAAAAGTTCTAAAAACTCCTGCTACCAACTTTTCCTTACCCATATTTTTAGATGCAAAATCATTCAAGTTATATGACTTTTTGCATTTGTTCCTTTAATTTTTCCTACCAGTGTATTTAAAGTACTGTTAAATATACAATATTTATAGTTACACAATTACTTACTTAAACTTAATTTAATCAGTCAACGTAGATAATTAACTAATAACTTAAGATTTACTTTTGCACCATATTACTTATGATTTAGATGTCTGTGTTATGAAGCAAAGGGCATGTACAGAAATGATCTACTTATGAACTGAGGTTATTGAATATAATTATTTTATCCTTTGCAAAATTCCTTTTGCTAGTTGCCCAACGCAAATAAAAAGAGTATTGTATACAAGAAATTTTTTCGAGCTTAGTGAAACTTTTATATTTTTCGGAATCATTTCTATTACAGAATCCATGCTTCGTTGTGAATCATCGGTTGGTTAAACTGAATTATTAATTAATTTTTAAAAACATTAAATCTTGATTGAATACTGAATGAACCCCCCTCCCCCGTCTTTTCAGTTTTTTTTTTCTTTTTGCTTTGTTTTTTATGATATATATTTGTTGTTGTTGTTGTTGTTTAAAATAACCTTCAGTATTCGATAGTTATCAAAGCCTTTTATTTCTCAAATTATTTCTTATAAAAAGTTTAATTTGCAAACAATAAGGTTTTATAAACTTCCTCAAAAAAATTGCAATCGAAAGAACAAATGTTATCTGAAGATTTGTATTTAGTTCATGATGTAAAAAAGAGAAGATTCAATGACTTTCAAATCCAGAATACTTTTTCAAAAGTTAACAGAATTGTTCCTTCATTAGATTGTTCGGGTCTCCAAATTGAACCCGATAGATTGTGGGCGAGATGCACTTGAGAACTCGCTCTCTTATCAACGAATGCCATCTCAAAAAGTGTTGGTAAAAATTCGGTAGAATTAAGTTATAGATTTATACGCTTCGAAAACTTATTTTGTTTTCAGTTCTGATACACGTTTTTCGTTTACTACGATTATGTTTTAAGTGATTTTCGGTTGATTGCATAAGTAATATTATATAAAAAGTGTCAGAATTATAGTTATTAAAAACACCTAAAAAATATTTTCAAAATCTTAGTAATGAAGTTTTAAAGATACTTTAAATGCGTTGCGCATGTTTTAGGCAGTTTCTATGGGATTTTTTTTTTCAAATCACTACTGCATTACTGGCTAATACATTTTAGAAGTAATACAAACATCTGTGTTTCTGGAAATTAGAATATCGCATTTAAGGGGCTGTCCACAACAGAAAGGTAAAAAACTAGGATATTTTTTTTTCTTTTCAAAATTTTCTTTTCTCTTCGCAGAAGGGAACAATTCTATTAAATTCTGATGTGTCATTTTCCACCATTCGTATAAGTAGATGCTTAAAAACTTACATTAGTCACACACGAAGATACTCGTAAGTTAACATTAAACCTTTGTGGAAGCATTCTTTTCAAATTACTCGTTTGCATTACAATATTTTTAAATAATTTTTTTTTCATAGAATAGATAAAGTTGATCTCTAGCCTGGTCCTTTTTTACTTTTTCTATTTTAGTTGCATTTTTTTTCCTTTATATGAACACACTTTTGAAATCTCTTCCGAAAGTGAAAGTACTTTCACATAAAAACAAACCAAAATCGAAAAAGTACAAGCGTACAATGTTAGACATAGACTACGGATATCCCAGGTAAAAAAAAAAACATTTGAAAGTATAAAATTCAAGCCAGAAATTTAAGAGAAGCATCCGATAGGTTTAACATGAGATTGGGAGCGTCTTCGCGTAAGCAATGTAGGCTCTTATGAGGAGGTAATGGACTTTTTACTGCTTTTTCCTGAATAAATGTAGTGAAAACGACTTAATTATGTGTAATATTTTATCTGTAATGTTGTTGTTTCATAACATGCAAATTTCGAGAGTTACGAATTATGAGACATATAACATTGCCGTACTAATTGAATTGCATTTCTAGTGTATAGAAAATTGAAAGTGGATTTAGCATACGGATAGTAAATTAAATGTAAGTAAACATTTTACAGGTTTTATTCGGTAAATGAAGACAAACACGCCGAGGTTTATGAACGTTTTAAAACATTTATTTGAACAATTAAACATCCATTAAATTCATATCAACAATACTTAAACATTTAATATCACTTCCTTCCAACATGCCCTCAACATCCACATCATTTTTCGCTACAGAAGCACTATCGTAACGTAAAATCATGAAATAAAGTTCAATATTATATATCAAGATAAATCACAGATACATCAAAAATTAAAACTCAAAATGAGGTAAACAAATGGCACGATCACGAGACTGAACTCAATCACAAACAGTGCTGGCTTAGTGGCACTTCGGTGGCACAGAATTCAACCTTCTATCTCCAGAATCAGCCACCAGGACTATGGAATGAAATACCAGAAGATGTTACATGTATAATAACAGCTATAGCGCAGCGTTTATAATGAAACTAGACTTGTCTGAGGAAATCTTCGACGCAAGTATCCACCAGGCAGACACTTGGATTGCTGCGTTTGTAGAATACCCGCCTTTGGCGCAATGGAAGCAGTAACAGGCTGGCTGTGCTTTCACAGGGGACGTCACCACGGCAGATAGTTTGGCTCTGCTCTATAAAACCGACGTCACAGTTCTCAGAAGTGAGGCCAAAGACTTCACCCTTTAAAGAGAGGAAAAAAAACATAAAATTTCAAATGAATGTACTTTCATACAAGGCTGTTCTTAAAAAAAAATGTTTTAGGAGAACGCTCAGATTGACACGAAAAAATCATCATTCCCGCTGTTTGTTTCTGAGTGATTTCTGCACAAAGCACTTAAAAAATAACAAATTTTATCAAAAAGTTTATTCTAACATCTCAAAGTTTATTAACATTTATCAAAACTTTATTGCTTTAGATTTACAAAGTGTTTAGGACGACGCGCCACCACTCCACCCCCCCCCCCTCGCTAATTATGCGCTAATTTTCGCTCGATTGGATAATCAGAAAAATGTAATAATATGGTGAGGACGAAAAGTCTCTTCATTTGAATTTCTTCATAAAATAATTGCTTTTTTTAAGACATTAAATCTACATATTGCATTTTCAACAGTTAAAATGTGCAATTTAAAAATATAAAAACATTTTCTTTATTTTGTTCTTTGTAGTGTAATGACTGTAAAAAAATTGTTAAAGTTAAACCATGTACTTAAGAAACTATGGTCTTATGTAGGACACATACTTCTAACAAGGCCACTTTAAAGTGTCTTTTGTTTTGAACTCTCCTGTCCAAAATTAAACAGTGACAAGAATATGCATGATTTACTATTGTAAATATATATATAAATATTACATCCAACAACATTTAAAATGTTAATGCTGATACACATATTTGATTCTGGTCTGAATTATTAATGTGGCTTTTTTGGTAAAGATATCTTATTAAAATTTAAATTTTTAGATTAAATTTAATTATCTTATATTAAATTTAAAATATTACATTCTGTTTTTCTTTTACAAAAAATATTAATTTTAATTTACTTTCGATATGTTATAAGTACTCTATTAAATGTAAGTACTCTATTTAGATCATACTTAAAATTTTCTAATGTTAACAAATACGTGTAGCATCTGATTCTGATCACTATTATTTCAAAGCTATAATATTAAAAATTAATTATTTTTAATTGAAATTTTTAATTTAATGTACCGAAAATTTTGAAAATTTAAAAGTATTTCAAATGTTAAATTTCTTTAAAATATGATTGAAAAGGATTTCCTGTAAACAGTTCAGATATTCTTCTGATATTTACATATTTTAAAGCTTAATTATATTTAAAATGACGTCAAATCCGTGAGTAAAGCAAGTATTTAAAAAAAAAAATAGAATTAAAATAATATCCGCATACCATGCGATCAAATAAAACGTCTCACTTTCAGATACTAGATGTTGCAGAATAATTGATTTATTTTTATTCACATAATTTAATTTTGGCCACATAATTTCGAACTTTAATCCACTTCTATTTATCTAAGGGAACATAGCACTCATACATCTCTAACATTAGGATAATTGTATCCCACAGGTGATTTTGCGTTTTGTAAAGTTACAAGTTTCACCTACATATTTTATTTTAATTATTTCTTTTTTTAAATAGTTTAATCAATATGAAAAGCAGAATTTTTTTTAATTTTTTACCTTTACATTTTTTGACATATAAATAATCAATGTGTGCTTTTTCCATATTTAAAATTTAAAAAGTCATCAGATAGTATCTGACCATTTGTATACATATATATATTTTTTTTCATCTTTTAGCAATAACATTTTGGATATCAAGAATTATCAAAATCTGATTAAACTTCGAAATTAAAAACACTTTGCATTCCTTCATTCCCTACGCTAAAAGTCATTCATTTTTAAACTCTTAAAATTAGTCTGTATTCAGTTTGAAGCTTTCAACATTGAAATGTTATTCTATCCTTTAGAAACTTAAAAGTTTCTAGGCCTATCAAGAGTAGAAGAACGTCACCATGGCAACAAATCTTGAACCCCGGATACATTTATACTTATCGGCAAAATGGTATGGTAATGAGATAATGATGGATGGAAAATGCCATGGCAACACTAATCAGTGATAAAGCTTCTATTTGGGTAAAACTGAAAGTAAATGTATCGTGAAATACTTTACTTTTGTAAATAATTATGAGTCGGAACCCGTCGAACTCGACGGATGAAGATGTTTAAAAGAACTGTTAGGCTAAAATTATAAAAAAAACTAACAAAATAATTACAATAAATAATCAATTTTATATTGGCTGGCCTAACTCATAAAACAAATATTATTTATAACTGAAGTTTAACTTAAGCTTTTCAAATTATTGAAAAATTAAACTTTATTCCTGTAAGTAATCAGTAACATTTAATTCAGATAATAAATTATGAAGTTATCAATTAAGGCTTTGGTCTTTTGTATTACGCAATGAAAAATCAATAAAAATTGCGCTGCTATGACGCAATCGTTTTTTTTTTTTTTTTTTTCCTTTTACCACGAAATCCAAAAATAACGTCATTTTCACCGTTTCAAAATTTACATGCGTACTTTTCATATTCATATTCATTATTTTAAAAATATTGTAACGTTTATTAATAAATATACTTCCAAATCGATGTTACTTTTGCCAGTTACAATTTTGCATGTGAACATTCGCACTCTTGACTTGATATTCTAATCTCAGTGCCAGCGAAATCCAGAAATTTATTCTTTTAGACGCATTCGTAGTAAAATATTTAGTTTTATCAAAGAAAATACACGCTTCCTTTTTACTATGACGTCGTTTTAGCTCACTGAAGCCCTCTGAGATTAACGTCTCCACTCTCAGTATAAACGGAATGTAAAAAATATTGAAATGTAATAGCTTTATGAGTAAAAATAAGTTTGTTTGTTTTTAACGTGACGCCATTTTCTATACGAAATTAAAAGAAAAGTTTATTTTTAATTGCAATCAGAAAATGGCATCCGTAATGATATAGTAATTCCAATTGTTTCCCTTTTCTCTGTAACAATGGAAGTAACCCATTTACCACCAATGAGAAGAAATTTCCTTAAAGAATTTTAATTATTATTAAAATTAAAATATGAAAAAGGGATTATTTAAAAAATGTATGAAGTCCGGGCACATATACAAATAAACTGCTTTAATTTAAAAAAATAATTATCAAAATCGGGTCAGTAAAAATCTCAGGCCAGATGGCTAAAAAAACAGCTTTGTCTTTTGAATGTAATAATAAAGATAAGTATAACAAAGAACGTCATGTAACAAATATAATTTGAACAATATAAAATTTCTATATTACGTAACCCTAAAGAAGGTATACAGTAATTAATTAGTATTTCATTAAACATAATTCATTAGACTTTATTTTGTAAAAAGGATTAAAGGATTAAACAGAGCTCAAAAATTGATTTTTGTGTTTAACTATTTATTTTTAACATGTGTAATTTACCATTATCTTCATCATCACTGTGCACCTATAAAAGGTAGATAGGTCCTATCTACCTTTTATACAATTTTTAGGGAAATCTGTTTAATACTTGTTTATATAATGTATATTTTTTATTTTAGTTAAATATACTTTTTATACCTAAATGAACACATAATAATTATTTTTAAAATATATGTATAAGCGACATAAAATATATATTCGTTAAATCGGACATTAAAACTTTAACAAATCGAAAAGTCAATTTTTAGTTAAAAAGAAAACCATTTCCGTTCTCAACTTTTGATAGCAAATTTATATCTCTGTCCCATTTTGTTTTAAAAAATCATACAAAGATGAACACATTTTTATAGATTTTCCTTTAATTAAAAAAAAAAAAAAAAAAAAAAAAAAAAAAAAAAAAAAAAAAAATCTAAATGCTTTTATCTGACACAAATCCCAAACGCATTTTAAACTCATATTTAACGTACTTTCCAATATAGCAATCATAATTTGCATTTTAACTAAACGCAAAATCGAATGAAAGATGAACATGTGGAACACTGAGATTTCTAAAGTTCTTATAAAACGTACCTATGAAGAACATGAAACATCCTTGAAGAACATTTAATTCTAACAGTAGTTCTGAAAATCATAAATAAGAAACTTTTAACGCTTTTTTTCTTCAAGTTTTTAAATTATTCGAAGATTTTAATAAAAATTTTTATCGTGAGATCAAGAACGTAATCCAACATTAAAATCAAGATACTGAACAAATAATAATCCCGTTTTTGTTTTTTTTTTCTCGAATTGTTTCCAAACACAAGAATTACACAAAAATAACTGTATTGCTGTCACGACATTGGACGTCTGTTGCATTTACTGAAGTGGAAGCTCGTTAAATGGTAACGAGTTTTCAAATTAGAGTTCTTAAATATTCTACGCATTTTGGTGACTGATATTTCTCAGTACTCTATTAGCGACGGACTGAATCCCTGAAATGCGATTTACTGAGGTAAGTTTTTGGGGTATTATCATATATTATATTAAAATTGTGTTTAAAGCAGAAATTGTGTATAATTAAGTTTTTTTGAATTAATACATTAGGAATTTCTACAAGATCATGAAATAGTGTTTTTCCCTTTCACAAGGTACTTAAATATGGATTTCAAAGAGGCTATATCTAAGACTGTGAACGGCTTTAACTTGAAAATATTTGAAATATCTAAATAAAGTACTTCCAACCTTATGAAATTAATAATATCCCAAATGGACATTATAAAATGTAGTGTGTCTAATTCTTATGGCTCTGCTGCCGGCGTCATACACAATAGATAAATATAGATTATGACATGTATTTAAAATTTAAAAAACTGTTTATACTGTATATAATAATCATTTTTTAAAAACTTACTTTATATCCACATTAAATTGTTTTGTATTGCAAATAAAATTTATATTTCATATTAAATGTAGTTAAAATGTAAGGGATATACAATATGTTTATGTACTACATATCCTCCTGAGACCTAGCATCCATTAAAATGGATGTTTTGGTTTCTCCTTCTGTTGCGTTAAACTTCATTGTAGCAAGCTAAAATCAAACTGGTATTGAAGTGTATAAATCGGAAATCAGCTTTCAGATCTAGAATTTTGGCATCGGCAACTACTTTGTTTACAAAATGGCGAAATAAATGAGTCAAGTTAGAATTCGATGCTCTGTTGGTAAGTTTTGTTTTTTATATTATTTTAATTTGCTTCAACTATTCTTTTGCAATTTTAATAGCAGTTAGATCTATAATTTTACGATATACATAATGAATAAAAAGAAATATGAAGTAGTTGTTGACTTAGCTTGTTTTTATTGACATCCATTTAAATGGATGTTGGGTCTTAATTCATCTATTGCATCGTTAGGCTTGAACAATTAGAAAGTAAACATTTTGCTTGCTTTAACACCAATTATATTTACAAATCATAAAGATTTAATACTTAAAAGTAATAAATAAATATGATTGATATATATTCTATATAATTATTTAGAATTATTTAATATTCTATAGGAATGACGGCATTAGAAGCACATCTGGAATTGTATTAGATTTCGTAATTTATCAGGGTAAAGGCTCATTTCGAATTAAAATAACACTAAATCTTTCACTGTTGGTGAAATATCAGTAATCAAGCTCAGTGAAACATTTTCTGCTGGAACTCGAGTATATTTTGACGGGTATTTCGCAACTGTTATTTTGGTGGAAATTTTATATCGAAAGGGAATAGGGGCAACAGGTACAATAATGAAGAATAGAATTCCAAAGGGAAATAATTTACTATCGGATAAAATACCTCAAGAAAATGAAAGACGATCAAGACTTTTTACTATTAAAGTATATAAACATTTGCATTATGTTCTTTATAATAAATTCTATTCTTTCCCATACTTTTAGTAATTTTTAAATTACACTGCTCGAAACAATTAAAGAATATTGAGGTCGTGGATGAATCTTGCGGCTGGGGAATTGTTTAGATGACTGATATATAATCGACAGACATTGTAGGTTATGTGAGAAAAAAATTACACATGTTTTGCAGGCGAAAATGCATTGTATGGGGCATTTGGATACAAAAAGGGAAAAAACACAATTTGAGCATATGAGAAAAACGAATAAAAAAGGGTGTTTCCTTCAAAGAAAATTGTTTTTAGTAGGGGGTATGGTTTCCCTGGGTGGCCAGCAACGTTGAACACCTTTGAGGCATGGCGTCATTGAGGCTATTAATGAAGAGCTGGGATATTCTTTCTCACTGCTCTAGAAGACTTCTTTCCAGTTCTTGGAGAGTTTGCGGGAATGGTAGGTGGACAGCAACACGTCTGCCTAGAATGTCCCAAATATGGTCTATTGGGTTCATGTCCGTAGAACACGCTGGCCATCCCAGTCGTATGATTCCTTCCTCGAAAAGGAAATCATCCACTAGTGAGCACAATGTGGCCTGCAATTGTCGTCCATTAATATGAAGCAATCTCCAATTACTTCAGCGTAAGAGACTAAAATAGGTCTGAGAATCTCATCTTTATATCGCTGGCCGGTCAGAGCTCCATTTCGAATGCTGTAGAGCTCGGTGTGCCCATGAATGGAGATGCCAGCATAGACCATCAACCCCCACTGCCCAAATCTTACACTTCCTTGCACGGACGCAGGATTGTTTCTAGTGCCACGATCCTTCCAGATAAAAATACGTCTATTATCAGGATGAACAGAAAAACAGAACTCGCCAGAGAAAAGAATATTGATTTCTCCTTGAGTTCACATGCTCTGTTGCTCACTCCCTGCGGGCGCCACGATGACTTGCTGTTAGCGTAACACATACCACTGGTTTGCGAGAATACAGACTTACAGCGTGCAACCGGATACCGACTGTTTGAGACGAAACTGTGGTACCAGTAGCCGGGCGAAAGTGTTGTTGAAGAAGAGTGACATTCAAATTTTGGTGTCTACGAGTCGTTAGCGTTAAATATCGATCTTCATTGGGCGTTGTTGAACGTCTACGACCTGGTATAATCCTGGTTCAATAACATTTGAACATAACTTTGGAGTGAAAAAAGAATTGTAATTTAATAGTGAAAAAATATTTTTCAGCCGTACTAATGCGATCATGATAACATCTTATATTTCAAATACATCTAGGAAAAAAGAAAAAACTCATTTATAATACAAACAAAATTAAAAAAAATAAGCGGATAAATGTTAAGCTCTTGAAAATTAATAAAAATAAATTAAAATTCTATCAAAGAAATCATAATAATAATAATGTTCATTTTATTTATATTGAATGAAGAAACTTTTAAAAAATGATTTCGTTATATTATTTACATTGTTGAACTACATCATTACGTCCTGCATTTTTTTTAATAAGAAACTTTAACTCCAATAAAATATTCTTTCATTTATATTGATTGTCGATAGATGGCGCCGAAATAATATTTAAAAATAGACGGAATTTTCTGTACATTTCGGCCGAGGGCGCTAGTGTAGCGAATACAGTTTGGACTTCCGGACAACTAACTTTTCACAAAATCATGAGTTGGTATGAAAAAGTGAAAAACGCATTTCAAAATATTTAAGGTCTTTAATAATATACTTTTACAAATATTTTAATAGCAAAACCAGAAGTTAACCTGTATTTATTTTATTTTTTTTAATGAAATGATATATGAGTCGTTCATTTGTATCTGGATTTGGATTTTGTAGTTCTAAAATAGCAACAGTCTTCGTTTATTTATATCTGGTTATCCGTTATTTTTAATTTACAATTTAAAACATTATAATTGGATAGTTTTTGAAGGTTTTGGAGAAAATAAAGATGCATAGATGTAATACAAAGCAAATTATGTGTATATTTCGATAAGTTGAACAATCGGCAGTCTTAAGGTCTGTTGAAAATTTATGCATAACATGGCCGCGATAAGCTTTTTTCGAGGATGGGTTCGCCCCGGATTCGCTACACTATGTTTTATTATATAGAGATTTCAGATCTTCTCTTTTGAAATAGTATAGGTAACACAAGGCACCTTGTATGAAACTAGGCTTGTGGTTAAGATTTTATGATGAGTGTTGGCAAACCTCTTTATTGTTGAAAAAAAGCTGTTGGTACAGCTGCATGAGTGTAAATCATCAAAACATTTTTGTTGAAATAAATGCTTTTAAAAGCAAAGAATCAAATGATTAAACATAAATAAACAAAAAATAGTTTTAAGTAATAAAGGTAAATATTTTAAGATGATTAAATATCTTAAAAGATGCATAAGGATATTTTAGATGAAATGTGAAACCTCTACTTTAATAAATTTATAGTATTCCATTTATCCACTTCAATATAATTGTGACAACTCTTTGTGCTGTCACATGCCATAATTAAACAGAAGGAAGCTTGAATGAAATATTACTTAATTGAAACTAAATTAGATTTCTTTCTTGGAATTTCAAACAGAAGCTGTACTTCAACTATTTAACGCAAAGCAAGATTTCTTGAAATAAATGAACCTAAACATTTAGATGACAAAATTTCACAGTCCTAACCATAACAGCTTTTATGTTTAATTCAGTACAACTTTGATTAATAACACTTACTGCTACACACACTGCAAGCTTCAGCTGAGTTTAAGAAATCAGTAAAATTCCAAAACAATATCAATTACTTAAATACTTTTACAATTTAACACAAATCTTACTTTAAATCTGTTAATGAGGAACCCCTAATCCCAATTTTAAACTTTATTCGAATTCAGTCCGTGCATTCCATAAGTTCAAGGCAGTAGAAAAATCAGCCGGAGACGTCAAACCACACCTAAGCTGAACTAACACTTGCCTTTTATACTAAAATCAATTGATAATGCCCTTAAAAAATTTACTTAAATATAAGCAGTTAAATTTCTCGCGACGGAGCATTCACACGTAAAAAACTAAAGGAATTTAGGAAATAAATAGTAATAACAGTTAGAAAAGGTGTTAAAGAAATTAAAAAAATAATAAAACACATTTACAACACTAAAAAATTCGGTTTCAACTAAAATTATCCTTTTACCAAAACTTCGCAAGACATCATCGAAAACGATATTGATTTCAGAATTCCACTCTCGATAAGTAAAGTAGTGTAATCTCTATAATGTAGTAATGTGGAGTCAGTAAGTACCTTCATATATCAGAAAAGCGCCACACCACACCAAACAACTCCACAAACGGCTGTAAACGATATCGTAATTCTCTGTCGATGGACTTCGCTCACATACTGCAATATTTTTAAACACAATTACCAGACTTCGTAACTCAATTATAAGTGTTTACACTTCATACCTTTTAACAGTGTATATACAGCAAAGAACTTATAAAGGCACGGCTATTCAAAATTCGTTTCTGACTAGGGATGCAACGGATATCCGGCAAATATCCGATATCCGGCATATCCGGCTGATTTTTCAATATCCGAAATACCGTCGGATATCCGAATCACAATCACCGGATATCCGACTTCTCTGCCGGTTATCCGGCAGAATGCAGCGAAGCGAATATACAAGGATAACAGAAATCGTTTGACCCCAAACAATGTCGAACAATTTTGTTTATAATGTAAAATATGAAAGTAAGTTCACTATTCATGAGTAAAAGGTAATTCTCAAAAGTTTAAAGAATTGCTAGCTTTCCTAACATTGATATTTGAACTCTTTATAATAAATTTAAGAATTTACGTGCACTTCTTTTAGAAAATTGTACCTTTACTTTCAGAATGTAAACAAAATTTGAAGTTGTTTATTAAAGTATGACTTTATTAATTTTCTTTCTTTCTTTTAAGTTTAACACTTAAACAGGCCTATTTTTAGAAGAAAGTATTGTAATAGAATTTTTTTCGATTTCCTTTTTTCGACGGATTTAGATGTTTTAGGGGTCAGATATCCGAAAACATGTTTATACAAAAGGTCTGTCTGTCCGTGTGTCGCCATCGTACCATCAAAAAATGAATGAAGTTATGCATAGAATTGAACGAAATTTTTTGTGAATGTTTTTGGCTATAGCCAGGCGGCCCGCCCTTCTTCAATATGGAAACATTCCACTGGAAGGGGGGGGGGGGGCACTGTAATCGTGATTTTTGTGCCATTTTCATCATTGTACCATCGAAAAGTGTATGAAGTTATCCATATAATTGAACAAAATTTTTTATATTTGTTTTTGGCTATATCCAGCAGGTTCTCCTTTAAATTGGAAATATTCCGCCAGAATGGGCGCTGTAATAGCAATTTTTGTGCCACTTTTATTCTTGTACCATCGAAAAGTGTATGAAGTTATGTATAGAATTGAACCAATTTTTTTTTTTTTTTTTTTTTTTTGGGGGGGGGGGTATGTTTTTGGGTATGGCCAGCAGGTCCTCCTTCAATTTGAAAATATTCTGCTGGAAGGGGGCGCTATAATACAGATTTTTGTGTTATTTTCGTTATTTTACCATTGAAAAGTGTATGAAGCTAAGCATAGAATTGGACCAATTTTGTGTGTATATTTTTTACTATGGCCAGCAATTTCTCCTTGAATTTGGAAATATTCCACCAGAAGGTGGCACTGTAACAGATTTTTGTAAAATTTTCTCAATTTTTCGCAGTTTTTTTTTGAACTGCAGTGATGGAACAGCTGCTCCAATTGCGCCAAATCCATAATGCTGCGCATTTCTGCGCCAAAACGATCACTTTTCAACAAAATTGAGCCCAACTGCGCCAATTCGATAATAATTCTTCAGCCAAATCGATCATTTTCCATCCGAATTTCGCCAAAATATGCGAATTTGGTCAAAAGATCGCGAAAAAACACACGACGTTTGTCAAATGATCACTAAAAATATAAATGTTAATTTTAACAAAGGACCGCTAATTTCATCAAAAAACGAGGTCAAAAGATCGCGAAAATACGTGATTTCGTTAAGATCTTGCGAATAAAACGAAAATTGCGCCAGAAAATCGCGGAAAACACGCAAATTTTGTCGAAAGATCGCGAGAAAACGTGAATTTTGTCACAGGATCGCTAATTTCGTCAAAAAACGAACAAAACACGGCCAAAAGTTCGTGTAAAAACGCTAATTAATTTAAAAGATAAAGAAAAAGAGCGCGAAAAACACGCAAATTTCATCAAAAGATCGCGAAAGAAACGTGAATTTTGTCAAAGGAGCACTAACTTCGTCAAAACGCGGTCAAAAGATCGTGAAAAAACGCGATTTCGTTAAAAGATTGCGAATAAAAAACGCAAATTTTGTCAAAAGATAGCGAAAAACGCGCGAATTTCGTCAAAGGATCACGAAAAAAAAACGTAAATTTTGCCAAAGGTTAGGTAACTTCATCAAAAAACGAACAAACCACGGTCAAAAGATCGTGAAAAACGCTACTTTCGTTAAAATATCGCGAAAAAACCCGCCAATTTCATCAAAAGGTCGCAAAAACATGCAAATTTCGTCAAAGGATCGCGAAAAAAAGCGTGAATTTTGTCAAAGAATAGCTAATTTCGTTAAAAGATCGCGGAAAAAACGCAAATTTCATCAAAAGATCGCAAAAAACTGCAAATTTCATCAAAAGATTGCAAAAAACGCAAAATTTGTCAAAAGATCGCGAAAAATACGCGAATTTTGTCAGAAGATTGTGAACAATATGCAAATGAGGTCAAAATATTGTGAAAAACACGCAAATTTCATCAAAAGATTGCGAATTTTGTGAAAGAGTCGCAGAAAAAACACGAATTTCGTCAAAGAATTCCAGACAAAACGTGAATTTCGTCAAAGAATACCAAAATGACATTTTGATGCTCCAAGTTATTTTCTACTCCAAAATGAGCATTTTTGCTGCTCCAAAATAGTAATTTTCTGCTAGTTATTTTGTGCTCCGAAATGAGCGTTTTTGCTGCTCCAAAATGAGGTCCATACTATTCCATCGCTGGTACTGTATATTGGCGGCTCATGAAGCGAAGGGAACTTCGCATCCTGCTAAGCTGGCTATTCACAAACAGCTGGTGTACAACAGAATAACGAAAAAATTATTGATTTTAATAAATATCATGATAGAGATTAACTTATTCTGATTAATTGACTGGAGCAGAAATTTTAGACCAAAATCAAAGTTGGTATAATATTGAAGTATTAACATTTGGAACTACTTTTTGAAATATTAAGATGTATGAGATAGAAGAAAGTTTTGGGATTGGCAAATCCAACTAGTTGTTTTCGTAACTTCATTATAAATATTTAAAATTAAAAGTAATTTTCTTTTTACTTATAAATATAAAAATAATTTAAGTTAAAATAAAACTAAACATGACTTAGAGCAAAAACAATATTAAATAATTAAAACAGAAAAAGGGCATCAACTAAACCTATGTTTGGAGAAAATAACTCTTTAATCATGGGTATATTAGTAGATATTTTATGTTTAAATTATAAAAAGAAAGTATGTAGTATTTCTTTGTGAAAATACTCTACAATTATATGCATATTAATTAGTTAAAATTTGTTGAACGATATATCAGCATCTCATTGTACAAATTAATTAATTATTAGCAATTATCAATATAGTCAATCCCCTATTCAAATCCAGTAGCAATTATCAGCATTTCATTGTACGAATAAACAGAATATATTAATGTTTAAATTACATTTTTTATGCAATATTCTTAATATACATTACATCAGGGCTTGAATTTCGAGAAGGGATGGCAGGATTCGTGCCCTATTTATTATGCCCTATTATGGGCGGGCGTCTCCTGTTTCCAAAAAATCACTTTCCGAAAATGTTTCTTTGTAAAACGATCAAGTCTCAGGACAGACTGACAAATTTTGTGATATTTTCTACTATCAATGGGCAGATTTCACAGTTTCTTCTTAGACAGATTGACGAAATTCATGGTTGTTTTTCTGCATCCAACTGAAAAATTTTGCACTTTTTCTCCACGACCGATTGACGAATTTCACAATTTTTTCTAGAGACCGATCGATGAATTTCATAATTTTTTTTTCTTGAGATCAATTGATAAATATAGCAATTTTATTCTGTGACCGATTGGCAAATTTCCCTGTTTGTTCTTGTGACATACTGATGAAAGTAACGATTGTTTTTCTGAATCCGATTGAAAACTTTCGCATTTTTTCTCTGCAACCGGCTGAGGAATTTCACGATATTTGCTCATGACAGATCGGTTGACGAATTTTTTTATATTTTCCCGCTGCCCATTTCGCATGCGCTTCAGTTTTCTTCTTGCGACCGGTCGACAAATTTTTTTATTTGTTTTCACCATGATTGACGAAATCGGCGATATTTTTTTTTATGACCGATTTATGTATTTTGCGATGTTTTTTCCCTATGCCCAAAATAGGAAATAACTAAAAGGGCAGTAATGGCCACCGGAGACTGAGCCCTACCAAACTGGCCAATAGTCAACACTCAACAAAATGAGATTACACTTGTGGTACACATGAAGAAAAAAAAAATTGGTGAACTTTAAAAAAAAAAAAAATAAACTAGTTTATTTTTGCAATTCACAGAAATTAGGACATGACTTAAAATCAACCTTTTATCGTGTAATAGAAAAAATCAATTGACTATTTCCTTTTCAAACTTTGGATATGGATTTAAAATTCCAATGCATAGAACACAGTTAGTTCAATTAACGAAAATACCAGGGATTACAGTTTTGACTATAATTCCATTAAGGATATAATAAAACAAGTTTGTTCAGAAGTGACATACATTCACCGTAGGATATTGACAATAGAATCACTGATATGCATTATTCATGCAAGTAAGTTAAAATTGAATGCACATCAGATTTTGCAAAGTTTTCTAAAAATTTTTAACAGAGCATAACCATGCGTTTCCGATAATTTCTAAAGTTATAAAAGTTGGTCTGTGCTGTTTGTCAAAGTGTAACTTGTGAAAGAGGCTAAATCACGCAAAATGGAATAAAATCTAAATTAAGAAATTCATTTAGCAATCCAATTGTTAATTGCCCATAACATTAGGTGGAAATTGAAAAATAGACATGGTATATATAAAGCTTGATTTTGTTCCTTTGCTTTAATAAAATAAAAATTTTGGATAATTATCTTGAGTTGTTAATTTAAACTATTTCAATGGTATTTTGTCATGTCTGTATAAATGTAATTCTTTTAAAGTGGCACATAAAAAATCACGGGGTTTAAAGATATTTTTTTTCCCTTTCTAACAGTTCTACTCCCCTGCATTTTTAAATGTTGGGTGGGAAACTCCCCTCCTGGGGGAAAACTTGAATTTCAAGCCCTGATAGTCAAAGATATATAGTTTTTGTAAATTATATTTCAATACATTTAAAATGTTTTAAAGATGTGTGAAACATGTTTGTAATTTATTGCTCTGAGATGGCGTTATATAAAGAAATAATTCACCATATAACTAAAAACATATCTAGTGCCGGATATCCGATCGGATATCCGGCCGGATATCCGAATCCGGCAGGCAAAGGAGCTTCGGATATCCGGTATCCGATATCCGGCAAAATCAATATCCGGTGCATCCCTATTTCTGACTATAAAAATCTAAACTTTTTATTAATACAGGTTGCCCATAAAACAATGTCGCAGTTTCAATAGTATATTATAACAGTTTAATGTAGACTATTTACAACAAATCATACAGCAAATTTAAGGTAAACTAACCTAGTTTTTCTTATAAATGTTCAATATGTGCACCTTTAGTTATACGACACACATCCAATCTAAAATCCAATCTAAAATCCAATCCTTCTCAGAATTCGGTTAACAAGTCTGGAGCAATGGAAGCAATAGCCTCTTCAATTCTGTGTTTCTACTCTGTCAAATCATTAAGTAGCGGCGGAACGGAGACATGATATTTTAAAAATATATCTTATGCAAAGGAAAATCTCATGGCTCTAACGGCTTTTAAATACTGTAAAAGCACTAATTTTCGCGAGCCTGTCGTAATTGCGAAAATTTAAGCCTCGCGAAATATGTTTTTTTTTCGCCTCAAATAATAATAAAATATCAGAAATTTTTCACTTATCCAAAATTTAATGATTATAGTTACTATAAGAAATAAGTACAAAAATTTCTTGAATACTTAAAACTATTTCTTGAATACTATACAACTGTTTCTTGAGTAAAAACAATAGTACAACTAATAGAATGCCGCCCATTCACTCACAATATTTATGCCGGCTTGTTTGAAACCATTCAAAATTATTTCATGTTTGGCTTCAACACCGTTTATGTGTGCACAAGCCAAGAAGCGTGAGTTGGTTTTAGTCGTGATATTCGCAGGTCCACAGATTCTTTTTCCTCTAGAAATTTAAGTTTATTTAAGCTAGAAATTTAAGAATACCACTCAATAAACTCATTCTTGAGCAAACACTTGAACTCGCCATTTGCAGGCTTTTACGCCGTTTACGTTCAAAGGCTGGAGCTCTCCTGTGCTGGAAGCGAGCACAAAAATTGGAATAATATTCCTCTTCTCTACTTCCGCCAGAAAAAGAGGATCTTAATGCGCCTTAAAAACGCCGAGCAATGCTACACCAGGTTGTTCTGGAACTAGCCCGAGAAGTTCTGCTTGCATAATAAGGTACAAAAATATTCTCGATGTATTGAATCATTGTGTCAAGACAAAAGGAAGTTTCTTAAAATGTCTTATGCAAAAGGGGTTCTATTTAAGTAGTTTCTGGATTTCTTTTTGGAACTACTTTTTGAAATATTAAGATGTATGAGATAGAAGAAAGTTTTGGGATTGGCAAATCCAACTAGTTGTTTTCGTAACTTCATTATAAATATTTAAAATTAAAAGTAATTTTCTTTTTACTTATAAATATAAAAATAATTTAAGTTAAAATAAAACTAAACATGACTTAGAGCAAAAACAATATTAAATAATTAAAACAGAAAAAGGGCATCAACTAAACCTATGTTTGGAGAAAATAACTCTTTAATCATGGGTATATTAGTAGATATTTTATGTTTAAATTATAAAAAGAAAGTATGTAGTATTTCTTTGTGAAAATACTCTACAATTATATGCATATTAATTAGTTAAAATTTGTTGAACGATATATCAGCATCTCATTGTACAAATTAATTAATTATTAGCAATTATCAATATAGTCAATCCCCTATTCAAATCCAGTAGCAATTATCAGCATTTCATTGTACGAATAAACAGAATATATTAATGTTTAAATTACATTTTTTATGCAATATTCTTAATATACATTACATCAGGGCTTGAATTTCGAGAAGGGATGGCAGGATTCGTGCCCTATTTATTATGCCCTATTATGGGCGGGCGTCTCCTGTTTCCAAAAAATCACTTTCCGAAAATGTTTCTTTGTAAAACGATCAAGTCTCAGGACAGACTGACAAATTTTGTGATATTTTCTACTATCAATGGGCAGATTTCACAGTTTCTTCTTAGACAGATTGACGAAATTCATGGTTGTTTTTCTGCATCCAACTGAAAAATTTTGCACTTTTTCTCCACGACCGATTGACGAATTTCACAATTTTTTCTAGAGACCGATCGATGAATTTCATAATTTTTTTTTCTTGAGATCAATTGATAAATATAGCAATTTTATTCTGTGACCGATTGGCAAATTTCCCTGTTTGTTCTTGTGACATACTGATGAAAGTAACGATTGTTTTTCTGAATCCGATTGAAAACTTTCGCATTTTTTCTCTGCAACCGGCTGAGGAATTTCACGATATTTGCTCATGACAGATCGGTTGACGAATTTTTTTATATTTTCCCGCTGCCCATTTCGCATGCGCTTCAGTTTTCTTCTTGCGACCGGTCGACAAATTTTTTTATTTGTTTTCACCATGATTGACGAAATCGGCGATATTTTTTTTTATGACCGATTTATGTATTTTGCGATGTTTTTTCCCTATGCCCAAAATAGGAAATAACTAAAAGGGCAGTAATGGCCACCGGAGACTGAGCCCTACCAAACTGGCCAATAGTCAACACTCAACAAAATGAGATTACACTTGTGGTACACATGAAGAAAAAAAAATTGGTGAACTTTAAAAAAAAAAAAAATAAACTAGTTTATTTTTGCAATTCACAGAAATTAGGACATGACTTAAAATCAACCTTTTATCGTGTAATAGAAAAAATCAATTGACTATTTCCTTTTCAAACTTTGGATATGGATTTAAAATTCCAATGCATAGAACACAGTTAGTTCAATTAACGAAAATACCAGGGATTACAGTTTTGACTATAATTCCATTAAGGATATAATAAAACAAGTTTGTTCAGAAGTGACATACATTC
Source organism: Maratus speciosus (assembly GCA_963932465.1). NCBI lineage: Eukaryota > Metazoa > Arthropoda > Arachnida > Araneae > Salticidae > Maratus > Maratus speciosus. The sequence goes on from OZ010789.1 coordinate 473,950,368, forward strand.
ACCGTAGGATATTGACAATAGAATCACTGATATGCATTATTCATGCAAGTAAGTTAAAATTGAATGCACATCAGATTTTGCAAAGTTTTCTAAAAATTTTTAACAGAGCATAACCATGCGTTTCCGATAATTTCTAAAGTTATAAAAGTTGGTCTGTGCTGTTTGTCAAAGTGTAACTTGTGAAAGAGGCTAAATCACGCAAAATGGAATAAAATCTAAATTAAGAAATTCATTTAGCAATCCAATTGTTAATTGCCCATAACATTAGGTGGAAATTGAAAAATAGACATGGTATATATAAAGCTTGATTTTGTTCCTTTGCTTTAATAAAATAAAAATTTTGGATAATTATCTTGAGTTGTTAATTTAAACTATTTCAATGGTATTTTGTCATGTCTGTATAAATGTAATTCTTTTAAAGTGGCACATAAAAAATCACGGGGTTTAAAGATATTTTTTTTCCCTTTCTAACAGTTCTACTCCCCTGCATTTTTAAATGTTGGGTGGGAAACTCCCCTCCTGGGGGAAAACTTGAATTTCAAGCCCTGATAGTCAAAGATATATAGTTTTTGTAAATTATATTTCAATACATTTAAAATGTTTTAAAGATGTGTGAAACATGTTTGTAATTTATTGCTCTGAGATGGCGTTATATAAAGAAATAATTCACCATATAACTAAAAACATATCTAGTGCCGGATATCCGATCGGATATCCGGCCGGATATCCGAATCCGGCAGGCAAAGGAGCTTCGGATATCCGGTATCCGATATCCGGCAAAATCAATATCCGGTGCATCCCTATTTCTGACTATAAAAATCTAAACTTTTTATTAATACAGGTTGCCCATAAAACAATGTCGCAGTTTCAATAGTATATTATAACAGTTTAATGTAGACTATTTACAACAAATCATACAGCAAATTTAAGGTAAACTAACCTAGTTTTTCTTATAAATGTTCAATATGTGCACCTTTAGTTATACGACACACATCCAATCTAAAATCCAATCTAAAATCCAATCCTTCTCAGAATTCGGTTAACAAGTCTGGAGCAATGGAAGCAATAGCCTCTTCAATTCTGTGTTTCTACTCTGTCAAATCATTAAGTAGCGGCGGAACGGAGACATGATATTTTAAAAATATATCTTATGCAAAGGAAAATCTCATGGCTCTAACGGCTTTTAAATACTGTAAAAGCACTAATTTTCGCGAGCCTGTCGTAATTGCGAAAATTTAAGCCTCGCGAAATATGTTTTTTTTTCGCCTCAAATAATAATAAAATATCAGAAATTTTTCACTTATCCAAAATTTAATGATTATAGTTACTATAAGAAATAAGTACAAAAATTTCTTGAATACTTAAAACTATTTCTTGAATACTATACAACTGTTTCTTGAGTAAAAACAATAGTACAACTAATAGAATGCCGCCCATTCACTCACAATATTTATGCCGGCTTGTTTGAAACCATTCAAAATTATTTCATGTTTGGCTTCAACACCGTTTATGTGTGCACAAGCCAAGAAGCGTGAGTTGGTTTTAGTCGTGATATTCGCAGGTCCACAGATTCTTTTTCCTCTAGAAATTTAAGTTTATTTAAGCTAGAAATTTAAGAATACCACTCAATAAACTCATTCTTGAGCAAACACTTGAACTCGCCATTTGCAGGCTTTTACGCCGTTTACGTTCAAAGGCTGGAGCTCTCCTGTGCTGGAAGCGAGCACAAAAATTGGAATAATATTCCTCTTCTCTACTTCCGCCAGAAAAAGAGGATCTTAATGCGCCTTAAAAACGCCGAGCAATGCTACACCAGGTTGTTCTGGAACTAGCCCGAGAAGTTCTGCTTGCATAATAAGGTACAAAAATATTCTCGATGTATTGAATCATTGTGTCAAGACAAAAGGAAGTTTCTTAAAATGTCTTATGCAAAAGGGGTTCTATTTAAGTAGTTTCTGGATTTCTCAACTTTCGGTTCTGTTCATATAAAACTCGCGAAATTTTCAGCTCGCGAAATAATCGATATCTTTATTTTCGCGAAAATTACGGTTCGCGAAATTAAGTGCTTTTACAGTATTCAACCCAGCAATAACGTTTTACACTCAGGAGCCGCCATTTTGTGTCTGTGGCACTGCAAGCGAGCAAAAAACAAAGCAGTACTCGCACATGCGCAGGCCCGGACTGGCCAGGTCGGCTGGTCGGCGATTGCCGAGGGCCCCCGGCACAAGGGGGGCCGAAAGAAGCCCAAAAATGGATATAGTACTTTATAACTAGTTACATCAGAATAATTTTACTATTTCCTAGTATTTATGCGTTTACAACCAAATTTATGGAGATTTACTGCTCATGCTCAATTTCTGCTGAAATGATAACCAGGATTGGCAAGACAGCTGAAAAAAATTGCCAAAAGCTTTTTGGAATGCCAACACTTTGCATATGCTCAACATCATTTCAAAGAAATCTGTTTTTTTAAAAAGCTTTTATTCAGCAAATGAGAATCAAATTAAAACTTTTGTTAAAAGTAGGATTCTATATACATAAATTTAACCAAAAATGAGGTATTAATAATTATTTTTGATATTACGATGAATTTATAAAAAATAGTGAACTATAAAAACTTAGTATAAAAAGTTTTAAGGGGGTCCAGGACACATTTTAAAATAATTTTTATTTATTGATTTTTTTGCGATGATTAAGCATATCATTTGTAAATAAAATCACATGATAAAACTTCTCATAATTAAAAAAAATTATTTAAAATTTATTAAATAATTGGTGTAATTTAAAATCGTTAACTCGAAATATTACTCCTTATAGAATTCCTTTTCATTTAAATAAATAGAAATATACAAGTTTTAATTTTGATTAAGAATTTTTAAAAAAACATTAATTTTTAAAGAAATTAAAAATATTTTAAGTAAAATTTTTAAAAAAATGATGTAACTTAAAAAAAAAAAAATCATATTTACAAAAGTAAACATTTTTTTCAAATTTGCTGAATCAAAATTAAAGCAAAATAATTGAAAAACACATGTTCCAAGTTTGAACCATTTATTTTTAACGGTTCTTGACTTATAACAATTTTAATACGAGAAATAGGGAAAAAACTTATGAAAAAAAAGCGTTTTCACAAGAAGTCGTTTCCATAGCAACCATTGTTTGAAAGCTAGATTTTGAAAACAAACCAAACCGATAAAAATAATATTTACAGTTCTAATTAAGATTAAAAAGTCCTTCCGGTCAGTGCCCGGAGGAAGAGGTAGCTTTCATATTCCTTATTTTAAAAAAGCCAACTTATATTATTCAAACACACGAAGCTCAATTAAGTGGAAACCGAATGTAGGAGATTCAATACTAATTTTTATCAATACTAAATCATTATCAATGAGAATTTCGCGAAATTAGTCAGCTTTATCCAAGCTGCTTTTAATTAAAGTAACTTATATTTGGCTGCCAAATTCGGCGATTTCTTAAAGTGCCTGCCATTTTAAAACAACATGGTAGATGAGGCTAACCAGTGAACTTGGTCGAGACCTTAGTAATTGCTGTGCAGATGCTCACTCACATCGGAATCGGTTGATATATACGAGTGCTGTCGCAGGCAAAAAATCAGATTTTTCAAAATGTCACCCACGTTAGGAATTGAAACTACTATATCTAAGCCATTTTTTAAGATAAAGGCAAACAAAAAATGCTCCTGAATCCTTATATCAAGGTCAAATACTTAAGAAAGAAACCTTTTTCAATTTCTAATTTTTTTGCACCTCACTTTAAATATAATTTTTTTAATTTAATGGCCGCCATTTTGAAACAAGATGGCTGATGAAGCTGGCCAGCGAACTTGGTCGAGATATTGATGTATACTATTCGCATGCCTTCTTCCATCGAAATAGGCGAATACATGTGGTATCGCGTGACAAATACAAGATCGTTTCAAAGTGTTAGCCATGATAGAAATTCAAAGTGCTATAATTCAACCACTTTTTAAGATATAAACAAAAGAACAAATTTTCAGAAACAAAAACTGCTCCGAATCTTTGTATCAAGGCCAAACACATAAAAAAAATCTTTTTTCATTTTCCAATTATTTAATACCTCATTTTAAATTTTAAAATACATTTTAAAAAAAATCGCAACCCTTTTGAAACAAGATGGCGAATGAAGCTGGCCAACGAACTCGGTGGAGACATTGGTATGCACTATGTACAGACCAAGTAATATCCAAATCGGTTCATAAATACGCCTGTTATCGAAAGACAAAAATCAGGTCGTTTTAAAATGTCAGCCACAATAGAAATTCAAAATGTTATAACTCAGCCATTTTTTTAGATATAGACGAAACAAAACCTGTTCCGGAATCTTTATATTAAGGTCAAACACATACGAAAAAATCTTTTTCATTTTCCAATTTTTTGGCATCTCATTTTAAATTTAAATTTTTTTACATTTTTTTAAATGTCCGCCATTTTGAAACAAGATGGCGGATGAAGCTGGCCAACAAACTCGGTTGAGTTATTTGTATGTACTATCTACACACCAAGGTACATCCAAATCGGTTCATAAATACGTCCGTTATCACGTGGCAAAAATCAGGGCGTTTCAAAATATCAGCCACGCTAGAAATTCAAAATGCTATAACTCAGCCATTTTTTAAGATATAAACGAAACAAAAACTGCACCCGAATCTTTTTATCAAGGTCAAACACATAAGAAAAAAATATTTTTCTCAATTTTCAATTTTTTGGTACCACATTTCCAATTTAAATTTTTCTTAAAATTTTAAATGGCCGCCATTTTTAAATAAAATGGCGGATGAAGCTGGCCAACGAACTCGGTTGAGACATTGGTCTGTACTATGTATAAACGAAGTTACATCCAAATCGGTTCATAAATACGCTTTTTATCGCGTGACAAAATTCAGGACGTTTCAAAATGTCAGCTTCGCTAGAAATTCAAAATGCTATAACTCAGCCATTTTTTAAGATATAGACGAAACAAAAACTGCTACGGAGTCTTTGTATAAAGGTCAAATACATAAGAAAAAATATTTTTCCATTTTTAATTTTTTGGTACCACATTTCAAATTTTAAATTTTTTTTTTAAATTTAAATGGCCGCCATTTTGAAACAAAATGGCGGATGAAGCTGACCAACGAACTCGGTCGAGACATTGGTATGTACTATGTACACACCGAATTACATCCAAATCGGTTCATAAATACGAGAGTTACAGTATGACATATGTCAGATATATATATATATATATATATATTGATATATATATATATATATATACAGTCGAACTTGGATAATTCGAACGTCTTTAATTCGAATTCGTGGATAATTCGAAATTTTTTGTCAGTCCCTTGAAACTTGTATTCAGTTAATGCTTAAAAATCTTGGTTATTTCGAAGTCCAACTTCTTAATTCGAAGTTTTTACCCTTTCAAAAATGACAACATTTAGTTTCAATTCAGTTTATTTGAAAAGTGATCGGGTTATTTTCAGCAATTGTGGAAATTTCGAAGTCCACCTTCTTTAATTCGAAGTTTTTAACCTTTCAAAAATGACAAAATCTAGTTTTAATGCATTTATTTGAAAAGTGGTTCATCTAGTGGAATATCGTCGTTATGTAGAAAGACAGTCTAACGAGAGTGAAGCTGTGTTTCGAGCTGTAGATATCTTTGAAGATTTTGTTAAAAAAAACTCAAGTAAGCTCTTTAAAGCAATCTGAAATATCTCAATATTTTAAAAAGCTGTAGTTTTTTTATTTAAAATTAATAAACATATTTTTTTGCGATAATTTTTTATGCGATTGATTATTTTCCAACATAAAAATAAATTTTTTTGGATTATTCGAAGTTTGGATAATTCGAAGTTTTGCAGTGGTCCCTTGCACTTCGAATTATCCAAGTTCGACTGTATATACATATCAATTTAACGGAGGGTGGTTTCGGGGTCTGGGTGTCATGATCGATGAAAATATACCAAAATTTTTTGAAATCGCTTTCCTTCGAACGGCTGCAATAGGTAGCTTTTTGTAAAGAAAGCTACCTAAAACGTCATTTTAAGCAGAAAAAAAACAGAAATTTTTAATGCCATAAATTTTTTTAGAAAATTTGAAGACTTTTTGTCTCGGACCCCCTTAAAAGTTTTTGTTTTTTTTTCAATTGGTAGCCCATTTATCTATGTTACATTAGATTATGTAGATTAACAATGCATTAAAATCAGCTGAAATTATTCATTCGAAATTTAACAGGAAGTACAGAACACTTTTATTTTTTAAAATATTTGTCTAATGAAAGGTTTATATATTTTTTTCTTAGAATATTCTTTCAGGATTTCAGAAATCCACTTAGCATTTTGCCACATTCATGAATTTATTTTTTTTAATCCCTGCATCCATAAAATTTTTAGATATTCTTTTTCCGATCCAATGTAATCATCATGTAAAGGAATAAATTTCTCAGCATATCAGGTATACCTCATAATTTTGTGTATGTAAGAATGGAGACTATTATAATTTTGTCAAAGTCTTTCTTTTTTCATGCATAAAATTTTTAGATTTCTTAATAATCTAAAGTTATTTTTATGTAAAAGAAACTATCCTTTAAACAAAATTGCCATATTTTACGATTTAAACATTTTTTTTTTCGATTAGCAAGAGACTATAATTTAAAGTATATAACACTTTATAAGAAATAGACGTGGTAGTCCTTTTTCATAACCTTAATATAATCAGAAAAATTTATCCCAGTAAAATCATTTTGGTAAAAGAAAAAGAAAATAAATAAAAACATGTGCTTAAGTTGTACTTAATTTATCTGCCATAAAAAAATTACTGACATATTCGACAGGGTTCGTACGGATACCGTTATTTTCAAGGCAAAATATCAGTATATTTTTTATATAGAAAAATAAATGTAGTTTAACTAGATTTGACGCGCGAGATTTCGCCTTATTTAAGGAGAAATTTTCTATAAGAAAATACTGGTACCGAAGAATTTCTTAGTTTGGAAATTCAAGGACCCGTACAAACCCTGTCTGAAGTTTGTTAAAGTTTTAAAAAGTTAAATATCTAAATTCTTTCATTGCAAATAGCTTTTTGTAAATTTGTCTTGATTGAATTGTAGAGGTTATTTTTTTTTTTTCTAAAGCACATGAAAACTTTTATCAAGTTCAAGTGGACTTTCAAATTAGAACATAATGTTATGATAGTAAAATCCATTTTTGGTCATTAAATAAGAATTAATAACACAAAATTTATCGTTAATAATTTCATATCTTTCAACAATCAGTATTACACACCTGTAAATATTTTTGAACTGATTCTAGATCATTATGCATTCATAAATTATTTCAGTATTGAGTAATATTGGGTAATGGGCAATTCATGCAAACCTGGAACTTGATGGAGAAGCTGCTTAAACAAGTATGGGATAAAAGGAGTGATAAACGCTTTCAGGCTCTGTTATTCAAAGACAAAATATTATTCTAGTACAATTAATAGCAAATCTGAAGATAACAGTATTGATGTAAGAAGTAGAATTAGATTTCAAGAAAAAAAGAATTTCAAAGAAAAAGATATGCCTGGTGAAAAATCAACAGATGAAACCCCTGGAATCGCAACTGTTCAAAACTATAAATTGGTCTTTTTCAGTGTTTTAGATTGTGCCACAATAAATATTGAAGAAAGATTTAGTCCAAACAAAAAAATTTTTGAAGATTGTTTCTGGTTAGAACTAAAGAAATTCAATGAAATCGCAATGCTTGATAGTTTTCCTACGGAAGTTCTTTGTAGCATTTCTGAACTTTGTGAAGTTGAAAGAAGTCAGTTACTGACATAGAGCTGAAACAGTTTGCAGATCAGTATGAAAGTTTTAGAATGACTGAAAAAACTAATATTGAAAGAAAACAAGTCAATCTGAATGGTACTGAAGAAACTTCTGGAAAAGACGATGTAAAATCTGATTTTACGGTGCTTATCATACACCGTTTTTGTTGTTTCTGAAACTCTCACAATCTAAAATGGTTACCGACTTGTAAATAGCTTACAAGTTTGTACCAACCATACCTTGTACACAAGTTGCCTGTGAAAGGGTATTTTCTAAACTTAAAATAGTTAAGAATCGATTTAAATCTTTTTTAAGCCAAGACCTTATGCTTAATATTTTTTCATGAATGTAGAAACAGATTTATTTTATAACTTGCATAAAGATGTTATTAAAGAAGAGGTAGCCAGTACCAGTGATTAACTGGACAAACAGCTGTTAGATTAGTAATCAGCCATCCACAATCACATAACCTTTCTTAGTTTGCTTTATCTGTACCAAGGTATTGTAGAGCCATTTTTCTTTTTGTTATAAAAACCATTTTTACAATTTGTAGCAATTAACATTGGGGACACAACAGGACATTGATTTTTTTTTCAGTATGCTTGATTTTTTATTACAGTTGTTTCCCTTTTTAATATTTACTTAGGTATTAGAGTAGGATCTACTAGGTTATTTTGGCTTCAACTTTGTGATTTGGTTGCTCGTTTCTCTCATTTTTAAGTAATAAACCACTCATAATTAATTAGTATACTTATTTTTTCTAGCATGGAACTAGTTCAGGTACTTTATATAAAAATAACAAAAATAGTTATTGTGAAAGTAAGTAAACTACATCAGAAAAAGCTTACTTTTTTACTCAACTATTTTCCAAGTGACAAAATTGCTAAATGTGGTTTTTAGGCATGTAAGCCTGATTTTCAAAAAATAAATATTTTAATATTCTGTTCTCTCTAAATTGCCCGGTAGGGGGCCCCTTTTCAGTCTCTAGCCGAGAGCCCCCACAGGCGCCAGTCCGGGCCTGCACATGCGCTTATCTAAAACTGTTTGAGTTACTCTTTATTTGTGACCTTGAACCGACACTCTACAACGCTTACAGTTGATATTATTAAAATTTATAACTGGGACAATCTGTTATGGACAACCTATATTATATAGTATAACAAAAAATCTTTAACAAAGTTGTGATACAAAGAAGTATTTATTTTTCTATCGTCATATAATTTATGAAGTGACTTAGCGTTTCTCAGTTTAAAATTTCAACTATCTATTGAATTATTCAACACTCGCATTTCAAAATTTAATATGTCACTCTATTTTCTAAAAGTCCATAAAGCTACCTGCTTCGTACGAATTATCGAGGAGTCTCTATAGCAACCGAGGATAGATTCATATTACTAAGCAACATATGAGTGTTCTTTCGTTTAAGTGGCAAACAACATTTGCTTAAAAGGGAAGTGTTTCACTTACTTTTCGAAATAATTCATACTTCGAATATCCCACGCACTAAACCAATATTATTTTATCTGCGATTGAGGAAAGCGTTATAAATTTTACGAGGAAAAGTTTTGGAAAACATAATATTATTAATACACTTTCAGAATATTACTATAACGCATTTTGATATAGCTTATCAAAAATATTAAAAAGATAAGAAATTTTGTGTGTTCTGCACGGATAATTATTTTGAGCAAAATCATCGCCTAACTTTATGCAGATCCCTGCCGACGGTCTCTAATATTTTTAAATATCAGTTAGTAGGAGATATAGTAACCTTGAGTAAGAGGAGCTGTTAATTTTTTGTATACAAGTTCTTTAATAATCTGAGAAATTTAATTGATGTAATTTACTTGAGTAATTTATTAAAATTTCATCTCAATCTGAATATTTTCTTTATATTTACACCACAGTACACTTAAAAATTTTCAAAAAAATGTCCAGTCATTCGGCCGTTTTTACTGATAACGGTTACAAAACCGTAATTTAACTTTATTCAGGTCATAATTAGGTCAATAATATAGTCAGATACGCTTCATAATATAGTCAAGTAACCGTTATCTTTAAAAACGGTCGAATGACTGGACAGTCTGCTGTCGATTTTTAACAGTGTAAGATAGACAGAGTAGCCAATTTTTGAACATATCAAGCTATATTAAAATATGACATTTAGAGTTGAAATCTTGAAAGACTAAAAATTTCAATAACTATTGTGACTTTTATTTCATGTCTTTTCTATTATAAGGGTCATTCTCCCAAAAGAGTACATATTCAATACAAATTTTTCAAAAAAATTTTGTTTTTCAAGATAAATGTTATCATTTTTAGAAACTTATCACTTACTGCAAGTAAAAATCAGCAATGACCCAAGTACATGATATTTATTTTTTTCAGAAACACAATTTTTTTATCAACATCATTCACGGAGGTGAACTTTATGATACAGTTATATTTGTGTAGTAAAACAAAGCATAAAAACTGTTTATTCTATTAGATATATAACTAAGAAGCAATTCTATATAAGATTGCATAATGAATTTATTTGGAATGAATATAAAAAAACACAACAAATTCATCTCCCATCTGGAACTTCTTTTCATAGCCCATCTTTTATATGTTATTCAATTATTCTCTTTTAAAGTTTTGAAACAATCTTTTTTGATTTACAGTCATTGTAAATTCTTGTTAAGCATTTTTCTCTGGAATATACATTTTCAAAATTAAGAGATTCATGGAGATGATATCACGGAGGTGAGGAACATGCTCTAAATATTAATATACATGGTCTGCCCATTAAGTAATGAGACTGAATTTTTCGGGACAGCCAACGGGACAGAGTTTGCGAGCGATACGTGCGGTGGGGACTGTCAGCTACAGATTGTGGCAGAAGTCAGTTGGCCTTGGGCCTTTGCAGCGCACAGATCACTCGTGAAAGAGACGCGTGTTTGAATGAGGCGTTAGGTTTTCGGAATAACGTGGACTGTCGAGCAGAGATACGCCATAAAGTTTAGCGTAAAACTAAACAAATTGGCTACTGAGAGGCTTCCCGTGTTATAAGAAGCCTAGGGGAAGGATTTTTTGTCCAAGGCTCAAGTGTTTAGGTGGCATAAAGCCTTCAAAGACGGAAGAGAGGACATCGAGGACGAACAACGCGCTGGGCGTCCATCAAGTTCTCGAACTTCAGACAATGTGGCTAAAATGTAAGTGTTTTTGGTCTTTAATAGTCGGATGAGTGTCCGAATGATTGTGGAGACATTAGGACTTACGAAATCGATTGTGCATCAAATAGTCACGAAAGAATTTCAAATACGGAAAATTTGTGACAAGCTGGTTCAAGCACATCCTTCAAAGTGACCCAGTTCCTGGCAAAATACAGCATTACAACACTTCCCCAACCACCGTACAGCCAAAATCTGTCACTGCCGGCCTTTTTTCTATTTCCTCGATTAAAATCCAGCTTAACAGGACATCGTTTTGACAATCTGGAGAGCTTGCATAAAAACGAAACGCGTGTTCTGAACAGCATTCCATTTGAAGACTTCCAAGCGGGCGTAAATGGGTGGCATAGTTGTTGGCAACGATGTATTAATGAAGGAGGAGGTTATTTTGAAGAATATTCAGTGTCTGTAAAATTATCTTCAAATAAACGAATTTTATGAAATCAGTCCCATTTATCTACTGGACAGACCCTGTACATATTTATATATATTTTTGAGAATTTTTTTTTTGTTGTTCTTTAAATCAACATCTGTTTATATAATTACATAAGCAAATATCTTAGTGTTGATTTAGTTACCTTGAATTGCAGTTCACGGATGTGTCCTCCAATAACTATGGTTGCTTTTTTATAACAAAATCTACCTGACTATAAAAACAAATTTCTGACTTATAAATGAACAACACCAAACATACTGGCTAACTTTAGCATCATGGGAAACAAAATCTGATGATAATTTTTCCGTTTTTTAACATGAAAATGCAACTTTATGTTTGATTCACGGAGGTGAGAATTTATTGTGTGACACTCCTTTCCGTATTCAGAAAACAAACAAAGATACAAAGAAAGTGATTAACTATGCTATGTTACTTTGCTCTTGAGATAGTATTAGCCAGAATAATAATTATTTAACTATTTTGTTTTTAATTAAATAAGTAATCAAGACAAATATTTTCCTAAGTAACATTGGGTGTGTGACATGACACGGAGGTGAGATCTCACATATTGTGTACTAAGAAACAAAAAATATAAGATAATTATAAAAAACGTATGCACACAACACATTTAGTTTTCTTTCCCTTTCAATAGAAAACATACATTAATTCAAAAATGTTCAGGTCAAATACTGAAAAAGGCTTTGTGACTGGAATGGTACACTTTTTGGAGTATGACCCATAAATGACAGAAATAGATATCAGTTAATTGTAAATACTCAACTTTGATATCCTGTTAAAAATTATTTCTAGAAGCATTATACACTTTGCTAATTACTAAATGAAAGACTCATATAATGTCCTATATCTATATAAAATTATGTTTGAACAATTCATTGATCAGTGATCTTCATTCGATAAACAAGGTCATCGAAAAGTCTTGAAACTTAAACTTCAAAAAATTGTACTAAATCAGAAATAGATAATAGTGGGGTTACTTTTCGACAGATGAGCGCTTAATATACTATTGAAAGCCATAGTAATAATTTCATTTGCAGTTTATGCTTTTGAAGATAAAAGGTGAAATTTTCAAAAACACAAAGTATTTTTATGTGCATTATTCACAATAACCTGTTTCTATTATACTGCAGGAACCGCTTGTTTGATTCAACATGGAAAATAGATTTTTTTACAAGCAGAAAGAATTTTTATAATTGAGCATTATTTAACAACAATTTGTTCCTATTAACTTGCAAGAACAATTTGTTGGTGTAGGATAGAGATGGGATTTTCCCAAGCAAAAATAATTTTTATGAATGAGCATTATTTCACAACCTGTTCCTATTAACCTGCAAAAATCGTTTGCTTGGCGCACAATGGAGATTATATTTTCCCAAGCACAAAAAAAATTATTATTGAGCATTATTTCACATGAACTCGTTTCTATGAATCTACAAGAACCGTTTTTACTTTCTTCTATCTTCAATAGAAGAAAGTATTGTAATCGAATTTTTTTTCGACTTCCGGTTTTCGACGGATTTACACGTTTTAGGGGTCAGAGATCCCAAAAAACATGTTTATAGAAAATGTCCGTGTGCCCGAGTGTCCGTCTGTCCGTGTGTCTGTCGCCATTGTACCATCAAAAAGTGTATGAAGTTATGCATAGAATTCAACCAAATTTTTATTTTAAGTTTTTGGCTATGGTAAGCAGATCCTCCCTGAATTTGGAAAAAATTCGCCGGTAGGGGGCGCTGTAATAGCGATTTTTGTGCGATGTGAGATTTTGAATGTTGTACCATCCAAAAGTGTATGAGGTTATGCATAAAATTGAACCAAATTTTTATTTTAAGTTTTTGGATATGGCAAGTAGGTCCTCCCTGAATTTGGAAAAAATTCGCCGGTAGACGGCGCTGTAACAACGATTTTTGTGCGATTTTGAATATTGTACCATCCAAAAGTGTATGAAGTTACGCATAGAATTGAACCAAATTTTTATTTTATGTTTTTGGCTATGGCAAGCAGGTCCTCCCAGAATTTGGTAAAAATTCGCCGGTAGGGGGCGCTGTAACAGCGATTTTGAATATTGTTCCATCCAAAAGTGTATGAAGTTATGCATAGAATTGAACCAAATTTTTATTTTGAATTTTTGGTTCTGGCAAGCAGATCCTCCCTGAACTTGGAAAACATTCGCCGGTAGAGGGCGCTGTAATAGCGATTTTTGTGCGATTTTGAATATTGTACCATCCAAAAGTGTATGAAGTTATGCATAGAATTGAACCAAATTTTTATTTTACGTTCTTGGCTATGGCAAGTAGGTCCTTCCTTAATTTGTAAAAAATTCGCTGGTAGGGGGCGCTGCAATAGCGATTTTTGTGCCATTTTGAATATTGTACCATCGAAAAGTGTATGAAGTTATGCATAGAATTGAGCCAAATTTTTTTGTGTTTGTTTTTGGTCATGGCACGAAGTCCTCCTTGAATTTGGAAAAACTGCTGCGGAAGGGGGTGCTATAATTGTGATGTGTGTACCATTTTCATTACTGTGTCATCGAAAAGTGTATGAAGTTATGCATAGAATTGAACCAAATTTTTTTTGTATGTTTCTGGCTATGGCAAGCAAGTCTTCCCTGAACTTGAAAAAATTCCGCCAGAAGGGGGCGCTATAATTGGATCTCTGTGCCATTTTCATTATTGTACCATCGAAAAGTGTATGAATTTATGCCTAGAATTGAACCAATTTTTTGTGTACGTTTCTGGCTCTGGCAAACAAGTCCTCCCTGAATTTGAAAAAAAAAATCTGCCGGAAGGGGGGCGCTGTAATAGATATGTTTGTGACATTTTCTTTATTGTACAATCGAAAAGTGTATAAAATTATGCATACATTTGAACCAAATTTTTTGTGCATGTGTTTGGCTTTGGCCAACCAGTCCTCCTTGAATTTGGAAATATCGCGCGGTAAGGTGGCTCTGTGATAGCGATTTTTGTATACTTTTCTTGATTTTTCGTAGTTCTATTTTCCGTCGGCGGCTCGTGCAAAGGCGGGAACTCGCTTCCTGCTAAGCCGGCTATTCGCAAACATCTGATAACAACAGAATAAGGAAAAACTATTAATTTTAACAAATATCATGATATAGATTAACTCGTTTTTAGTTCATTTAATTGACTGAAGCAGAAATTTAAGATGAAAATCAAAGTTGGTATAGTATTGAACTAATAATATTGAAGTATTAACATGTGTAACTAGTTTTTGAAATATTAAGATGTATAAGGTAGAAGAAAGTTTTGGGATTGGCACATCCAACTAGTTTTCGGTGTAAAATGAAAATGAGATTTTAAAAAGTAAAAAGAGTTTTTTTGATTGGACGTTCTTTTATAACAACTTGTTCCTCTTGATATGTAAGAACCGTTTGTTTTGATGCAAGATGGAGATGAGATTTTGCCAAACATAAAATTATTTTTCGATTGAGTATTATTTCACAAAGACCTGTTCCTATTAATCTGGAAGAACAGTTTGTTTGGTGCAGGAAAGAGACGAGATTTTCCCAAGCAAAAATAATTTTTATGATTGAGCATTATTTCACAACGACCTATTCCTATTAACCTGCAAGAACCGTCTGTTTGATTCAAAATGGAAAAGAGATTTTTTCCAAGCATGAGGAATTTTTATGACTGAGCATTATTTCACAACAACCTGTTCCTATTAACCTGCAAAAATCGTTTGTTTAGTGCAAGATGGGGATGACATTTTTCAACCATAAAAAAAATATTATTGAGCATTATTTCACAAGAACCCGTTCTTATTAATCTGCAAGAACCGTTTGTTCGGTGCAAGATGCAGATGAAAATTTCCCAAATAAAAAGAAACTTTTTGATTGGGCGTTCTTTTACAACAACCTGTTTTTTCTTGACATGTAAGAGCCGGTTGTTTTGATGCAAGATGGAGATAAGACTTTACCAAACAAAAAAATATTTTTCGACTAAGCATTATTTCACAACGACCGGTTCCTCATTAACCTGCAAGAATTTTGTGCAGGATACAGATGAGATTTTCCCAAGCAAAAATAATTTTTATGATTGAGCATTATTTCACAACGACCTGTTCCTATTAACCTGCAAGAACCGTCTGTTTGATTCAAAATGGAAAAGAGATTTTTCCAAGCATGAAGAATTTTTATGACTGAGCATTATTTCACAACAACCTGTTCCTATCAACCTGCAAAAATCGTTTGTTTAGTGCAAGAAAGGGATGGCATTTTTCAACCACAAAAAAATTATTATTGAGCATTATTTCACAAGAACCCGTTCTTATTAATCTGCAAGAACCATTTGTTCGGTGCAAGATGCAGATGAAAATTTCCCAAGTAAAAAGAATTTTTTTGATTAGGCATTCTTTTACAACAACTTGTTTCTCTTGACATGTAAGAACCGCTTGTTTTGATGCAAGATGGAGATAAGATTTTACCAAACGAAAAATTATTTTTCGACTGAGTATTATTTCACAACGACCTGTTCCTTATTAACCTGCAAGAATTTTGTGTAGGATACAGATGAGATTTTCCCATGCAAAAATAATTTTTATGATTGAGCATTATTTCACAAAGACCTGTTCCTATTAACCTGCAAGAACCGTCTGTTTGATTCAAAATGGAAAAGAGATTTTTTCCAAGCATGAAGAATTTTTATGACTGAGTATTATTTCGCACCAACCTGTTCCTATTAACCTGCAAAAATCGTTTGTTTAGTGCAAGATGGGGATGACATTTCTCCAACCACAAAAAAATTATTATTGAGCATTATTTCGCAAGAACCCGTTTCTATTAATCTGCAAGAAACGCTTGTTCGGTGCAAGATGCAGATGAGATTTTCCCAGGTAAAAAGAATTTTTTTTATTGGGCGTTCATTTACAACAACCTCTTCCTCTTGACGTGTAAGAAACGTTTTTTTTATGTAAGATGAAGATGAGTTTTACCAAACATAAAAGTCTTTTTACGTTTGAGCATTATTTGACAACAACCTGTTCCTATTAACCTACAAGAACCGTTTGTTTGGTGCAAGATGGAGATGAGATTTTCCCCAGTACAAAGAATTTTTATGATTGAGCATTATTTCACAACAACATCAGAGGTAGAGAAAGGCCTCAAAGGTAGCAAAACACATTTGTGCAAGTATCCCAGGAAACGGGTCACATTTTGACCATCTCCTGTGTTAATCATTCTTTCGGTTTTTTCCTCGTAATAATCATAAATTTAGTTCAAGTTTTTAATTTGAATCATGTATTACTTTTTAAATAAAATATTTCATTTTTCTTTATAATTTGACCTTTTTTGTAATTATTTTATATACAGTCAAACCTGTCTATCTCGAATTTCTCGGGAGACAAAAATAAATTCGAAATAAACAGGTTTCGAGATATACAGGTTTTATATAAACAGACTAAGAAAATTTCTTTATACTAAATACAATAGACTGAAGGTTTAAAATAGTAAGTTTTATTTACATACGTTACGAAATGTAATCCGTTAGGAGTTTTTGATGAAAACATTTTTACAATGGACAATTTTTTGCAATTTTACAACTGCAGAGAAGCAATCCTGATTAATATTGTCCTGGCATTCAAGAAAAATTCTCAATGTTCCAACGGCTTTTTCTGCTTCTTTTGGTATAACAACTCTTTCTATACTGATGTTGTCCTCATCATTTTCCTCTTCATCATCAGAAATCCCTGGAATGTTTTCTAAAATTTCGTAATCTGTTAATAATGTTCCGCTCGTTACCAGTGATTCATCTACGTTTACAAAATCTTTAAATGAACTATCAATACTTAGTTCATCTCTGATAATCATCCATTCCTTGGAGTTTTCATCAATTTCATCGGCCGGTTGTTATTCTGTTTCGTTTAGCTGTTGTTCTCCGACAGTGCATGGTTGTTCAAATCCAGCCTTTTTAAAACAATTCTTCATAGTTTTTTCCGTGACACATCTCCAAGCATAGTCTATCATCCTCATAGCATCCAAAATAGTTATGCTTGGAAGTTTCTCACCATCTTCAATTGCATTGATGAGTCTTCGAACGAGTTCTTTTCTATATTCAACTTTAAAACTCCGAATAATAACTGGATCTAACGGTTGAAGTTTTGAAGTTGTATTCGGGGTTAGAAATTTTACCGTAACGTTCTTCGTTGAAGGAAGATTCATATGAGAGCTGCAATTATCGATGAAGAGCAGAATTTTTCTGTTTTTCAAGCCCATCGATTTATCGACTTTCTTTAAGCACTCGCCAAAAATTTCGCTGGTCATCCAAGATTATCTGTTTGATTTATAGAGAATAGGAAATCATTTTACTTTTGCAAAACATTTTGGTTTTGCAGAACCGCCAATCTTTACTGGCGGAATTTTTGCATTGCCTTTGATTAGTAGCTAGAAGTACAGTTACTCTCATTTTACTCTGCTCGGCTCCTTTGCATTCATCTCCTTAAATTTGTTGTTTTGTTCGGCAAGCATTGGGAAAAAGGCCGCTTTCATCAGCATTAAAAATATCAGCTGGATCATATCCTTGCAACAAAGATGGAAGTGTTTCAAGCCAATCATCGATAACACTTATTGCCACAGACTCCACAAAGTTTTCTGAAGACAATGCCATGTCTCATTTTGAAGCTTTCAAACCAGCCATTACTATCTTTGAAATTACTAAGTCCCAGCTCTTTTGCAAAGTCTTCAGCTTTTTTTTTTTTTTGTAAGCATTAACCCATTGATAGGAATTCTTTCTTCACAGTATTGCTCAAACCATTTTTTTACACATTTATCCACATCGGAAAAAGGGCATGCACGGTTCTTTTTCATGATTTTAATCCTCTTTTCAAAGTTCTTTTCGATGAAATCTTTATTCTTTATGATGGTGGAAAGAATACTGGGTGGAATTCCAAAATTAACAGCGATAATCACAGAAGGATTTTCCTTCAAAAAAGTCAAAATCTCCATATTTTTTTCGATTAATTTTTTTTCACACCTGACATTTTTAGCGCTAAATTAGACAGTGAAATGTGTTGAAACGATTCTTTACTCCTTACTCGTTTGGCTAAATGACTGCAGAGGCATGCTCTTTCTCACTCTCCGCGCAGCACGAGGAGAGGTTTTCCATTTCGGCCAATAGTGTGCCGTGCCTTACTTCTACCGTCGTTTCCTTCCGAGCGCTTTCAGTCACGTGCTATGCAGTCAAATCTGAGCTCTCCAGAGCGCGCAGAATTATTCTCGCAGTGACGTACGCGAAATAATTGGCTATGTGTTGTAAAATTTAGTAAAGTGTTTTTTTTTTTTCTAATTAACCTTCAGATCATTCGAGTCACCAAGATATTCTCATGATCTCTTAAATATCTTCTAAATGATCATAGACTAAGAGAACCAGTTCTCTTTCATAGGAAAAATTAGTATAGACTGCCTATACACTTATTTCCTTCAACCCCTAGCCACCCCTCCCCCATCGTAGAATCTGTCTTAATTCCCTGGCAGTCCCTGAGCAACCCCTGCGGTGCGGAAAGTGGCGTATGTCCTCCAGGTATTTCACGGAAATGAGGACTAACGAGTTACAAACGTTTATTGTCGCTACGTTGAGATTGTTTGTTACTCATAAAAAAGATCGGATCTTGAATTGAAAAGTGGTGTTTCTTCCGAAAATTCGAGATAGCCAGGTTTGGAGAAGCAATAATTTGAGATAAGTTTGGAAAATACGTTGATTTTTGAATGAAAATGCAGGGAAATTTAAAAATTTCGACATAGACAGGTTTTCGAGATAGGCAGGTTTCGAGATAGACAGGTTTGACTGTAGTTACTTTTAAATTTTATTTTCTATTTACGAATTTTTCCAGTTTTGAAAAACATTTAAAAGTTTTCTTTGACCCGTTCAGGACCATGGGTGCATATATGCACCCTCAAAAAGAGCATAGAAGCCTTGTTTTTTGCACAAGTAAAAAAGAAAAGTAACATTTGCTTTCTTTAATTAGAGCATTTTCGTAATTATTCAAGTAAACGTAACTTTTTTTTAACAGAATAAAATTTATGTAAAAGGCGGGCGCCGGTCCCGGAGGTGTTAACTTGAATTCAATTTTATACAGAAAACATATCAATTCATTAATCTGTCATAGATAAAGACTTGATTAATTCTTTTTTGTGTGTTTTCCATTAATTTTCTTTCTTTCTTTTATTTGCTATTTAATGCGTATTTCTTATATTATCAAACTTTTCTCTCTTCTTTATTTTATAAATTATTGTTAAAAAATAGTATATTTATTTAATAATAAAATCTAGCTATCATTTTAGGCTCAGAAGTTTTTCTTTTGTGCTATTTAAAATTTATGTAAATTAACCCTTTATCTGCTGACGGTACATAAGTACCGCTGACGGTATAAGACGGTACAAGACGGTATATATATATATAAGACGGTATAAGTATAAGACGAAACATAAGTACCATTAAAATAACTTGTTATAAAATTCAGTTAATACATCGGTTAGTTGTAATACAGTTTATAAAGAGTTATACATACATTACTGTGTTTTGTTCCAAAAGCATTATTGGTTACACAAAAAAAAAAAAAAATAAATAAAAAAATAAAGGATGATTTTTTTTTTTTTTTTTTTTTTTTTTTTTTTTTTTTGCCTTTGCATCTTTTCAGCTTTCTTGGCATTGGGGGATGGGGAGGGGCAATTTTTAAATTCGGAAATATTTCTATATTTCTATTGTAAGAACATTATATTTGAACATTTTCTAATTCTATAAAATACTAAGAAAAATATTTAAAATAAAAGATTTGAGTGGGGGTTATAAATATTGCACAAAATCCCTATAAATTCAAATTTAATTAATCCTTCTAAATCCTTCAGTCCTTCTAAAATGTATTATGTAAATATTCTAATGTAGTTTAACCAATTCACAAAAAAAAATGCTTTAGAAGATAAAATTTTCATGAATTCATATATCAGTACATAAAGGGTTAATTATTTGTATGTTTGTCTTATTGCTACAAAGAAATAAACGTTGAATCCATATTACAAAGCAAAAACAAGTCCATGGATAATAATGGAGTCATACAGGCAGTGGCAATGACTTGAGAAATCAATTTTGCTTTATCGGAAATTTATTAACATCTAAACGTCTATTTTCATACAGTCGAATAGGAAAAAATATAATTTCAGATGCAACTTGTTTAAAAACTTTATCTCAATTTACTGATTTTTTATGGTTTTAAATATAATTTTTAAACATGTATTGTTTTTTAGTACATTTTTATGGCGTGCAGCCTGATTAAGGAAGGTTAACCCGTTTTCATATTAAAACAATATACAAAGTTCAGCATTGTCTCTGTCTAATATTCCATAACGAAATTAAAACTTCCTCAATAAAAAAAATAATAACATAATAAATAAACGCAAATTTAACAGATGTCTAATTCGCACTTGAACACAGACTTAATCAGGTTAAAAAAAATTGCTGTAAATAATGAAATATTTGAAAATTTCTTCACCTGTTAATCCCTGGCATAATCCGTTGCACTTAATTATGTATATGAATATAATCCTTCTGGCTATTAACAATATTCAATGTTTTGTAACAGCATTATATCTGTGGAATTACATTAATGTAAATAATGTTTCTGTTGCAGTGGTGACAGAGATAGATGGAGATGCAGTATGCAGTAAAACGATTTGCAATATGATGCGCGTTATCGCTTAAATTTAAATGCTCTCACTTGGCCAAAAAAAAAAAAAAAAAAAAAAAAAAAGCACCTGGAACAGGGATCCAGTTCTTTGAAACCACCCGTGCATTTTTTTTTCTCTAAATGAAAGTGATCTGCTCATTTGTAAGCATTCTAAAGCAGCATCCCATTGTATAATGAATTAAAAACTGTATTACTAAAAGTTATTTTCTTTTTTTTCGGGAAAGAACGTGCTTGTGTTTGGGCTTACTGTAACGGATTTTAGGGTTACTTTTTTGGCGTCACCCCCAGCCGCTTTACTGCATCTCCATCTATCTCTTTCCTCCATGGAAACCTACAGCTTAGTGGACAGATATATCAGTTCACGGCGCTGAGAAAGTTTTAAAATTGTTTTCACCTATGTACTGTAATTCGAGAAACCCGGGCTGGATCATCTGATTTCCATAATAGATAAACTGCACACTCTCAAAAACGGACATTCTTCAATTCACGGAAATATTCCTGGCAGCACTTCTACCAGAATATATCCGGGAATTGAATAATGTCCGTTTTTTTATCTCTGTGACAAGAAAGAAAATATCCAACAACTTAAGAAATTTCCGTTCTTTTTTTTAACCATTTGGAAAAATGGTTATTGTCCTCGTCAGGGTAGGAAATCAAAAGCATATCTGAAGTTTTTTATTGGTTTAATCCGCATTTTATTCGTGTTCTGATTGGTCTACACAGTAATCTGTATTTCCCTTTACTTTCAACAGAGATGGATTACTTCTTTTGCCACTATGACAAAAAAGTAATAAAAACTACAAAAAAAAAAAATAATAATAACTCAGAAACAAATTGAGATACAGCTTTCAAACAAATTGCATTTAAAAGTACATTTTTTTCTCTATACGACGGTGTAAAATGTAATATTGTGGGATGTTTAGAAATTTAAGAATGAAATTTCATTTAAAATGGGTCCTCAGATTTCTTGGACGATGGAAAAGCCTTTTCCCGAACAGCCAATGAAATGCATGGATAATACGTAAGATTCAGGTGGATAATATGTAAGTTTTGAGAAATCTGATGGGTTGCAGGCAATTTTTGTCGCTTGCAATTTTTACGTGTAATAACACTATTAATGTTTAATCCATGGCGTACGTAATGTAGGATCAACTCCGTGCGATTTTTTATGTCTTAAATTTTAGTCTTCGAAAAAATCGTTTTCCAAATGGTCGTTGTAATTTGTTAAATTGCTTTTTTTTTTTTTTTTTCGTTTTACGATAGAAAATTTCCGTAATTTGAAAAAAGGAGTTTTTTAAAAAACGCCTCTTTTTTTTCTTCCGTGGATGGCCTTGGCTTATGAACCTGGGACCGCGCCTTTCGAATCTTCCTAATCACTTGGCTAGCGAGTGCTTGCTAGAAGAAAAGTTTAAAATGCTGATAGAGGTTTTTTTTTTTTTTTCTGGGGAATTGGTAAGGCTTGTTAAATTTCTTTCTCGGAAATTTAAACTTAATTGCAGGGACATTTCGCCGTTATGAAATAATGGTTTGTGTTTTAACACTTATAGAATAATAGAGGATAAAAATTATTACACGTAAGGCATAATTTGATTATTAAATGTAAAATATGAATATTGTATTTTTAATTAAATACAAAAAGAAATGTTTGCTTTTTAGAATAATATCGATTTTTTAAAGTTGATTGAACTACTACATATTTTTTAAATGAGTTCGTTTAGAATATGTTTTACATACAAATATTTTTTTAATACTCTAAAAAATAAATTGCGAATAAATTTAAATAGATGAGAAAATTGCTACTTTATTAAATTCGAAGGCATTATTTTTGTTTTTTGTTTTTAAATAAATTAGAAATTTTAATTTATTGAAATTTCGGTTTTTCATTTTATAAATAAATTCGAACTCGCTTATTAATACAGTCAAAAAGCATGCGTGCAAGGAATAAACGGAATTTTTCCTCTTTTTCAGTTTTTCGGGAAGAATTAACGGAAAAAGCATGTTTTCTAGGAGTACGGAAATTATTTGTTTAAAAATGAGGAATAATTTAGTGTATAAAGACGAATTTTTCTGACAGTGCCTCGATGAATAAATCGGTTTAAATATTTACTTTCTAATTTAACCCTTAAATGCCGAGTGTTGCTCTTCGGCAACATACCCAATTTAGGTTCTAAAATACTATTAGAATAATATTGAAGCTATAATCCCTAATGTTGCCAATAAAATACATTCTGAAAGTATCATTAAATCGATTTTTAACATGTAGATGGCAAAACTTGTGCTGTTTAAGAATAAAGATAGATTTATTTTTTCAATTGTTGCTACGTGTTCTTTTTGTTTTGTTTGGAAGCTTGCAAAATACCCTATTTTGTTCTGCAGTGAGCAAGTAAAATTTATTTCTTATTATAGTTCATAAAATTCTTGTGTGTTTAATATTATAGAATTTTACCAAGGGAAATTATTTTTTCAATTAAAGACCAGTATTGCCGATTAGTAACAAACTGTTTTTTAGCCGTAAACCATACTTAAAACAAAATATGATTTTTTAAAGTATTTTTCCCATGATTTATTTAAAAAATGAAAGCCAAAAAACATTATTACAATGATTTTTGAAAAATCAGGCATTTAAGGGTTAAATGCTTAATTTTATAGTTGTGCTTTCAAATATGTTTAATTATTATTATTATTATTTTAAACGTATTTTCTTATATCATATCTTGTCTTTCTACATTGCAACGTTTTTTCCGCTTGAATTCTATGCCTCGAAAATTTCGGACTGAATATTTCCATAAATAATATAAATCCGCATAAGCAGAATACGGTCTCTATGAAAATTCTCTACCCTCCCCATTCTCTGTTTATTTTAGAAAAACACAAAAATAGCTCAGATTCCTATAAAAATGTACCTTGTACCATCTAAGGGATTTTTCATCAGCACAATTTCCCTATGGATCAAGTTTACCCTTATCTATTTTTTTATTTATTTTATTTTTATGCACTTGGAAACGAATATCAGACAACCAGAGAAATTCTCATAGCAGAAAAATACATTTTTGAAAGGAGAAAATGGAAGCAGGAGATTGTTGGAGAAAACATGGCATCCGGAGTCTTGAATTTACTAACGGAGATGTTTTCTTTTATTACTGGAACCGTACTACAGTTAGCTTTGAATATTGATTTAAACTTTAAATTCTTCTAAAAAATCTATACTTGTGTCGTAAAAGCTAGTATTTCCTTTACAGAGATTATTTCAAAAATAAATCTTCTCTTTTAAAGAAAAAAATACGATTCTTTTACTTTCTGAACAAAACCTTATGACGCACATAACTTCTGTAAATATACTATTTACGGTTTCACTTAAAAAGAATATTCTACTCTATTGTATAGTAGGAACTTTTATTCTGTTTCTCTCTTTAAACATAAAATCCGAACTCACGTAATGGAATAGCGTTTCGAATTCCAAAAAGCTTTTTTGTTCTCAGGCTGTTATAATCTTTTACTATATAAAGCCTTAAAGTTAGAATTTAACTTTTCTCTTTGAATAAGCGAAAATAACTAAGAGCTAAACAGTAAGAAAAAAATCAGTAGAAGAAATATTTATCAACAGAAGTATTCCTTGCGTACACACACACATATATGAGTTTGTATATGTATGTGGGGTGTACGCAAACATGTTGCCTTCAATCAAACTTCTCTATTTCGAAAACTTTTTAATTGAATTACAAATAAAATTTGCATATGTATACGTTATATATTAAACGAGTCTCCTTCTAGCAAGAGCTATCTTACAAGATGGCAATACAGTATTTAAGAGTCCGCTCTAGTCACGCGAAGAAACGAGAACGCTAATATTAAGTCTATGGGAATGTTATTTTCAAATACCTCGCTTGCATTTTAATATTTTTAAATGATTTTTTTTTTTACATAGGATATCTGAGGACGATCTATAACCGGATTAGTTTTTACTTTTTCGATTTTGGTTTCAGATTTTTCCTTAAAAAATTTACTTTCACTTTCTGAATCGACTGGACCGGTTCTGTAATTGAAACTATCCTAATATCAGAAAAAAGTGTAACCAAAATCGAAAAAGTAAAAACTAGCCCAGTAATAGATCATCCTCATCTATCCTATGCAAAACTAGTATGTTGTGGCCATCACAAAACTTTCTTCTATATAAATCACGTCAATTAAATCATTTAAATAGTACAAGAAATAACAACGATTTAGCACCAATTCATATCAAAGTATATCTGAATTTGAAGTTGAATGAAAATTCGTGCATTAGTTCTTGCGATAGAGCTATAGTGGAAATTCTGAAAAATGTAGCATAGCAGCGCCACCTGTTGAGCGATTTACACCAAAAGTAAACAGCACTAAACGATATCAAGGTATGCCTGAATCTGAAGTTTGTTGAAAATCTAAGCATTAGTTCTTGAGATAAAGCTATTGCGGAAATCGTAAAAAATACAGCATAGCAGCACCACCTGTGGAGTGATTTACACCAAAAATTAAACAGCACTAATTTATACGTCAATTCATGTCAAGGACTAACTAAATCTGAAGTTTGATTAAAATCCGTGCAATAGTTCTTGAGATGCAGCTCTTGTGGAAATCGTGAAAAATAAAGCACAGCAGCGCCACATGTTGGGCGATTTACACCAAAAATTAAACAGCACTAATTTATATCAGGGACTAACTGAATCTGAAGTTTGAGGGAAATTCGTGCATTTTTTCTTGAGTTAGAGCTATTGCGATAATCATGAACAATGAAGCATACCAGCGCCACCTGTTGGGCGATTTTCCCAAAAAAGTAATCAGCACCAAACTATATCTTGGACTAACTGAATCTGAAGTTTTATGAAAATCCGTACAGTAGTTCTTGAGGTATAGCTATTGCCGAAATCGTGAAAAATGCCACATAGCAGCGCCACCTGTCGGGCGATTTTCACCAAAGACTAATCAGGTCCAGTTTATATCAAGGTCTAACTAAATATGAAGTTTTGTGAAATTCCGTGCATTAGTTCTTCAGAATTTTTGTCACATACAGACTCACGGAGTGACAGACAGACTCACAGACAGACATTTTCTAAAAACCATCAAATCGTGTTCTGGGGATTCTAAAACGTATAAATCCGTCGAAAACCGGAAGTCAAAAATTTTCACGAATCCAATACTGTCTTCTTGTAAAGATAGAAGAAGGTAAAAAAATCATTTAAAAATATAAAAATGCAAGCAAGATATTTGAAAATAATGTTCCCATAGACTTAACATTAGCGTTTTTGTTTCTTTCCGTGATTAGTGTGACCTCTTAATAACTCATAAGAATTTTTATGAAATTTTGATTAGCAGTTTTCTTTCTCTACAATTATAAATGAAAATTTGATTGGTTAGTAACTATAAATATTTTTAAAATATTCGGATAAATGTGGTTCATAATATGATGATTGTTTTATTGGATATATGAGCTTTGGCTCAGTTATACTGTAAACACACGTGTCCCAATTGCATATATGAGTTGATAATTGTTTCTACAGACAAACAATTCTAATATAAAATCTAGAGAAATACCTGAACTGTTTTTCTAAAAAGCCAATTTTTTATCAGGAGATTTTTCTTTTAACTTCAAAATGTATATGATATTTAAAAAATCCCGGCCTACAGGCAGAGGTAGATTTCGAAGTCAAATATCCTAATTTCACAAACAAAAACTAAATCATGATTAGAGATAAATCCACTTTAACAATTTTATCTGGCCGCTTTTGACGAGTTTTTATTTAATTTTTATATAATAGCTGGTTTTATCAGAATCATGTTAGGGCGGTATTAAAAAAAATACTTTTCCATGCTCAACAGCTTGAAATTTCCTGGCATAATTCCAGATTCATTTTTAATTAAAAAAAAAAAAGTATGAAACTTGCTGACGTGATTTTTGAAGAGATTTATAAGCGACTTGTGCTTTTTATTTTTTGTTCAATTGCTTAAAACTTGATATATAAACAATTATTTTCTCAGAAGGACAATATTTTTCGTTTCTAACACAATCGCTTCGGGAAATTCCGTTCAAAATGCCCACTTTGACATCATTTTTTGAAATATATTCTGCCTCTATCAAAAAATCGATCATTACGGTACATTATATAGTTTCTGAATAAGCGAATATACCAATTAAATGCGTTTGAGAGCAAAAATGAATTTAAAAATAAGTCAAAAAATAAACAGTTTGGATTTGAGTGCATCTTTAATACAATGATTTTTCCAACACAATCCGCTTCGGTAAATTCGGTTCAAAATGCCCTTTTTAACAGCATTTTTAAAAATATATTCTGCCCCTATCAAAAAATCGACCATTACGGTACATTATATAGTTTCTCAGTAAGAAAACGTACCAATTGGAAGTCTTTGAGAGCAAAAATGAATTGTGAAATGAGTCAGAAAATAAGCAGTTTGGATTTGAATACACCCTTACTAAGATGAATTTTTTCTTCAACCGCTATGTATTTTTAATTTGTTTTTGCTGTAAGAATTGGTCCTATCCAAAACTTGTCTATATAGATGTTGTAGACAATATTAAGAAGATATATGATAAATTCATGGGGATTTTATATCTTTTGAATTGACGGAGTTATGGATTTTTTTCTTCTTCAAACCCCCTTTTAGTTTTCGTTTTTAATATTTTTCTGCGGTACGAATTGGTCCTATCAAAAACTTGTGAATATAAAAGTTGTAGATAATGTTAAGGAGACTTATAATAAAATTAATTGGATTTGATATCTTGAGAATTGACGAAGTTATCAATTTTTTTCACCCCAAAACCCCATTTTTTGCGCCCCTTGAGCCCATTTTTAACTTTATCAAAAATCTGTGATGCATAAATTTTTGGCCCTATTCTTAGAAGTAATGAAAACTTTAAACTGATTTTATATGTACAAAAATTAAGAAGTTATGGGGGATTTTCTATTTTCACAAAACCCCTCCCTATTTCCATCCCCTTGGTCTGATTTTGCCCATTAATGAACTTGAACGAGATTTTATGCCCATTGATTTTATGTATCAGTTTGGAAGAGATTGGTGCAGAATTACGAAAGTTATCGTTACCAGAAGAAAGTGATATATATAGATAGATAGATAGATAGATAGATAGATAGATAGACATATAAAGTTTTTTTCTGAGGGTGGTTTTAGGTTCTAGGGGTCATGATCGGTGTAAATCTGCAAAAAGTTTTCAGAAATTCGAACATAGGAACGATCCCAATAGGTAGTATTTCATACGAAATCTACCTAAAAGATTCTGAAAACTAATAAAACAATTATGAGTGAGTGTAATATGCGTATAACATGGAAAAATATATAAAAGAGAAACTGTTTTCGATACATTGTGTTCTTATTCCTGGAAAAGAATCTTTTAAGCAAAATCCATCGAACATTAGGCTCGAAGCCGCTGCGGTCGTCCGACAGTGTCAGACTACCCTACCCTTCCCGCTTTTCGAAGTCTTTAATTTAATCAATTTCTCTTTTAAATTTGTCTGGTTTCAGTTGTTCATTTTCTTTTTTTCTTTTCTTCCTAGCTTCCGCTAGAGCTGCCTTACTCAAACTTTTTTTCTCGCGGGCCGCACCACACTTAAAAAAGGATAATTAAAAAAATAAAATAACAAAAGTAGTATAGCAAACCAATATAACAGTTAATATTATCACTAGGGTTGAATGTTTGTCTCGGAAGAAATGTTACTAAAAAGTTTTAACACCGCTATTTCCAAAGAATATACCTCGTGGTAGATTTCTAGTGCAAATATTGTAGAAATAGCCTGAGAAGTTTGTTGAATGGAAATACTGGAGGAAGAGCTTTCTGTGTCAGTTTTGTTCACAACGAACAATAAAAAAAAAGCAGTATTAGTTATATAAAAAGTATAAAACGTTATAAAAAAAACGATGCGTACTTTCCAAGTTCTAAAGAAAACATTCATTAGATTTTCTTTTCTTTCTTTTGCTCAGTGGAAAACCTTTTTATTTATTTTTTAAATGTAGAAACAGGTAGTGCAAATTTAATTAATTTGTAGTAAACTTTGCTTAAGTTTGAACTTTTGGAAATGTATGCAACGCTGTAGCATAAATAGAAGTACATGTAAAAAGATATTTTTAATAAGAAAACGGCATTTAAAATGTTTTAACATGATTTTTTAATTATAAACAACACTGTAAAAAAATCCGAGGAGTTTTCCTGTAGGAATCGGAGAAATAGTTGCCCTTATCGTACCTGAAAATTTTCCGACCCAGCTCGGAATAAAATCCGTAAAAAAAAAAAAGGAAACATTCATTAAAACGGTATTTTTTGTATTTTATTCCGATTGTACGGATTTTATTCCGAGCTGGGTAGGAAAATTTTCCGGTACGATAAGGGCAACTATTTTTCCGATTCCTACAGGAAAGCTAGTCGGATTTTTTTTCTACAGTGAACAGGGCAAGATTTCGTATTACCGTGAAAATATATAAAGGAGCAGCGAAGATCTTAAATACTTTTTATGCATATCTAAACAAATTTTATAAATAAATATGGATTAAAGATTAGGTGTCCTGCGCCGCACATAAAAAGTCTCCGGGTCATATGCGGACTGCAGATTGAGTATGGCTGCGCTAGAGAACCTCCGCACAAGGGACGTAGGTAGAGACGATCGGAAACGCCGAGCTCCGCGAATTCTGCGGAGCACGGCGTTAAAATAAGCATTTTGTTTTATCAACCTTTTTCTGCCAGAACTACAAAGCAAACTGCAGACATAATTGAATTATATTCGAGGGTTCGTATCTGGTACAAAGTATTATAACTGTAAGTAACAACCACGTTTTAGAACCAAAATAGTTTGGATAAGTGTATACCAGTTTTAAGTCGCTAGTGCAAAATAAAAAATCCTTTTGGTTTAGCGACAGTAGATTTAAAAAGTATAGAAGCTTGGGATCTGCGCTGGCATAGTTGCATTGAACTCAATGGGTATCTTCTTTGAAGGTGGCAAAATGAATGTTGATGAAAAAAATATTTTTATGAGTTTTATATAACAACTAGAAAGGTAGCCCGTCAAAAATGACGGAAATTTAGATATAAAGATATATACAACTCATGTGCAAGAATATGAGTTTTCTCGCTTGTTCCGCAGTGATAGATAAAAATAACACATTTTAAGAACGAAACACATTTATGAAAAACTGTGTACTGTAGAAGACCACTAATCTGCACAGTTTGGTTCCAAGTGTTATGCAGATTTGAGGCTTTTTGAGGTCATGTCTATTCAATCTTTGTTTACATTTTTTTAAAATTCATATATTGGATAATTTAGATTGTTGAGCCTTAAAAATAAATTAATAACACACTTGAATTAATGTTAAAAACTATTAAATTATCGTATACGATTTCATGAAATGGTATTATATGGCATTATATGTGTGTGCTTCACGATCTTGGTTACGACGTTGGCGAAATTGGCTGCAACTTGTCATAATCCTAATAGTGTGGGCCGCTATAACAAAAAAGTAACCAGTTTTTAGTAAAATTTCTGATATAAAGTAGCTTTCAAAAACTTGTGTAAAATTGCAGGCCGTTCTCGTGTTATGTCAGTCCTAGGAATAATATTTCTAACACTGAAGATTTTCCATGTATATATGGAATTTAGAAAAGCTTCTCCAAAAGAAAGGTCCTGAAATGACATTGTAATTCCTCTAACTTCAAAGTTTAATCGGGCCCTGATGTTGAGTACTGAAATCTAATAAATACAGTTATTTTCAATATTACAACAGAATTAAACAGTTAAGCTTATTTAACTTAAACCCGCTGTTATTTCCCGATGTTATTTTTTAGTATTGAGAAAGAAAATTATTTAAAATTTTCAAATCATGCATTTATGATTTTTTTCCGTCTTTAATAACTAAATAATGAAAAAATAGGCTTTTGTTCTGAGCTCATAAATATGACAATAAAATAATGTAACTAAGAGACATTGCAAAATTAAATCTTTGGGATTACAAACCATAAACAAACGATACCGCCACCATTTTACCTACTATGACGTCATTAGAATAAGCCCCTTGATTGTTGGAGAACATACATTGTGAATGATTACCTCAATGATTTAATATTTTTGACGGTTCACGATGAATGAATCACTTGTGTTTGTTTAGGTTTATGGAATGAGATATTAAGCTGCGAACCTAATTTCAATTGAAGTTATCCAAGCAAGTATATACGTATTTTTAATCTAAATTAAAAACAATGCTTTGATCTCAAAATAAAAAGTTTTGGTACTTTTCGGTTAGCCGGGCGCCAGTGTTTCACATACATATTTGTATACATACATATATGTAAATATACATGTATATACATATATTGTATGTATACACACATATATATGCGTATATATATATATATGTATATATACATACATGTATATATACATAATACTGTATATATAACACTGGCGCCCGGCTAACCGAAAAGTACCAAAGTTTTATTTTGTATAATTTGTTATTTCTGTTAATTATTTATTTAAGTACTTTTCCATAATAGCGCATTTTTAAAAAAAGCTTGGCGCGATTCGGGCATCAGAAAGTGGGATATGTTGCGAAAATATATAAACAGCTATGAAAACAAATCTAATGAACTTTTATCTTTGTTTATATATGCACTTATATACATAAAAAATCGTTTCTAAATATATATAATTTTTTTTATATACAAATTACGGCACAGATTTCAGATATGAACCAGGATACCTAATTGGCGCCAAAATGGTGTTATTTTGCCTGCTATGGTAACCCGGCTATTGTTTTTTTATTTATTAATAAATTGTTTATTTACTTTTATTTTCTGTTTTTTAATTATATAAACTGCTTTGTTCTATAGTTATTATTCAAACTTTTATTTATTTATAGTTATTTCCTTTTCAAAATGATAGCAAATAATTGAAAAATATATAAGTAACTGGTATTCGAAAGCGAGATTTCTGCCAAATTGGCATCATAGAAAAATCACGCCAAACCCCCATGCGTATGTGACATCTGTGCAAAAATTACTTCTGTTTCTTTATAAAAATGGGTAAATAGCTTTTTTGTATTAAATTGTCGGCACAGATGTCATATACGCCCATATTGGTGCGATTTTTTTTTTTTTTTTTTTTTTTTGACGCCGATGTCATTTACGCACTGGGTACTTAACTGGCGCCAAAGTGTCGTTATTTTGCTTGTAATGGTAACTCGAATGTCGTTTATGCTGTTGATGTTTTCGCCAAATTGGCGTCGGCAAAAAATCGCGCCAATATGGGGCGTATATGACATCTGTGCCAAATTGTATACATATGGAAAAAATTGCTTGTGAGTATGAGGCAGTAAATAGGTTGCCAGAAAATACGTTGGCAAACTTCTTTCTCTCCAAGAAACTTTTCTCCGAAGTATTGTACATAAGCAATGATTGCTAGAAATGCATTTTTAATTATGATATGCGCTTTTATGTTTCACTACATTTATGCATACTATACAGTGTGTATAAATGCTACAGTTCATATGCAGGGCTACACAAAAGAATTCGTAAGGGTTACTGAGTATGAGAGTAAATTGCTTAAAGGTGGTTTTTAAAGGAGTTTTGCATTTTTACGCTGAACTGCATTTAGTTTCCTAAGAAATGTTTGTAGAATATAAATAAAATGATATACATGGTCACGCAAAGAATTGGATACATAAACGTCTATGGATGATAAGATACAGATGTCATATTCGCCCCATATTGGCGCGATTTTTTTCGGTTGCCAATTTGGCGAAAACATCAACAACATAAATAACATAATCCGGGTTACCACATCAAGCAAAATAACGACACTTTGGCGCAAGTTAAGTACCCTTTGCCTATATGATTTGGCGTCAGAAAAAAATCGCGCCAATATGGGGTGAATATGACATCTGTTCCGATGATAATATCTGGAAATGTGACTTCAGTAGTTTTAAGAGTAGTTTAAATTAAATGTTAGCTAAATAGTGACTTGTAATAATGGTACTATTGGCTATGGACGGTAACTGCTGAAATCAATTTTTAAATTTTTTTATACGTTTTCTAAAATGTTTACTTAGTTATCTTGGTACTTCTTAGTTATCCCGTCGACCAAATTACTGTCGCCAAATTGTAAGATTAATTGCCAATAATGGTTGCCATTAATTAATTAATTGTAAGATTAAATGCCAATAATGGCCAATAAAACCATTAATTCGACGTTTTATTTGTATTTTTATTAATGTTTTACTATTGATTTGGCGATTTATATAATTTGGCGAAATTGGTCGACGGGATATCTAAGAAGTAACGTTATCTTATTTACCTTATTTCCCTAAATAACGAAGTTTTGTTAAAGCATTCAGGATATGTTGGAAAGTGTTTCATATTCTATGCTTAACGCATGATTTTTCTTTCTTCTTTAGTCTTATTTTGCATTTATTTTATTCTTAATTTTTTAGTCTTATACTGCTTTATAGAAACTTTGGCACAGTTGTCATATACGTTATCATATATTGGCGCGATTTTTTTCCGACGCCAATTTGGCGAATATATCAACAGCATAAACAACAACATCCGGATTACCATATCAAGCAAAATTACGACACTTTGGCGCCAGTTAAGTATCCGTTGTGTATATGACACTGGCGTCAGAAAAAAATCGCGCCAATATGGGGCGTATATGACATCTGTGCCGAAACTTTAATATTTAATGTTTAAACTCTTCGCTCCACTCCCCTTGCATATAGTACAAACTATAACACGGATAGCGCAAAATAATAGACAGTTTGGTTCTTTTCCCTGTAGGGGCTTTGGCATTTTTTTTTAAAAAGCTTGGTGTAATTTGGGCATCAGAAAGTGAGATTTGGGTACTTTTCCGTTATTCGGACACCATTGTCGCCAAGCGTAATAGTCGGCGCAAAATCGTGAATTGAAGCATTTGAAAAATAAAAGAAAAACCATTGTCGATACTAAAGTGAACATTTAAAAAATATAACATTTGAAAATTCCAGACTTTTACGAACTATTTCATCAAATCACAAATATATACTTAAAATAAGTGAACAAATAACTGCTATAAAATAAAGCAATAAAATAAAGCTCATATTAAACTGCTGGCATAAAATTTCAAATATCTTTTAGCATTTTGAAATAATTGGCTCATTAGCATACATTTTGGCATGGTGTCCATATAACGGAAAAATATCGAGATTTGTTGTCAAATCATATAAACAGCTGTGAAAACAAATTTGATGAGCGTTTTTGTTTGTTTTATATGTATATTATTGATGTTTTTATGTATAAATTACATCTGTTTCTGTATAAAATTAGAGAAACGGCTTTTTTATGTTAAATAAATGGTATAAATATCGAAAAAAAATGCGTGTGTATATAAAATGAAACAGTGAATAGGTTCCCGGAAAATATGTTACCAAATTTCATTTTTCGCCAAAGGACCTATACTGGAAAAGTATCTAAAGCACATTAAAATAGCGCAGTTAGGAACCCACACGGTACACCGTTGTCTATTGGCGGTTATTTTATTAGCAGCATCGGGAGGAAGATGTAAAGATGTACTTTAAATTCTCACTCATAGATTTCGAAAAAATATCTTAAAAGAGTGGAGTTTAAATTAAATTTCGGTGACCTCCATTATGAAATATTAATGGTTTTAAATGGTAACCCTTCATCCCTATTTTTCAACAATTACTCATTTCAATGAGGCGGTCCTACCGGAATAGTGAGGGACACACAGAGACTTGGATTTTATATAAATAGATTCCGTGTACTTTTTACACAGAGTCTATATGTTAGCCAAGTGCACAATTTTAGCCTCAACAACGCGCTTTTTTATCCGAAAGGGATTTATATAATCTAGGATATAAATTAAATCCTCAAAGTTTAAAATCTTCCGAACTTCTTCGTGAAACGTCTTCATTTTAAGAATAAAATATCTGTTTATATATATATATATATATATATATATATATATATATATATATACATGTGTGTGTATGAGTATAATGTACATAAGAATTTAAAACGTTGTGAAAATTTCCTTTATTTTTCAAAGAGTAAGATATCATTTTTCGATTATGCTACGTGTCCGATTATTGGTGAAATTATTATTTTGAAGAACTGAAATTCAGTAATATTGTAAATTAACATTAACACTAAAACAGATAACAAAACTATAGAGATAAATAAATTAATTATTGGCAATCCCATTTTAAAGTGAAAGTCAGAAATAAATTTCAGAAACGAACAAGAGAAATGTAAACATAATCAATTCTCACTTTGTGAAACAACAATTTTGCCGAGACGTCAATCTCGATTTTTCAACTCTTTGTGCGTGGGATGTGTAATTTTCAATTTAGATGCGCTTCAGAGATTAAACTTTTTTTTATGGGGAAAAAATTGAAGTGACCTGAGTCTGCTTTTCTCCTGTTCCTCTATTTTATATTTCATTTCCATCTTTATCGTCAAAACAATGGTTTAATTTAATCAAATAAAGCCATTGAAGAAAACAAATAAAATGTTTGGAAGGGGTGTAAATTCTACGCGAATAAGTGACTTTTATTTCGTTATTCATAATAAGCGCGAGATAATATTACCTATTTTCCAGTCATTTTATTATTAAATTCTGTATTTGGAAATTCAGTGTAATAGTAGTCTTTGCATTTCTTGCAAACTACAAATTTAAAGAAAAGAAATTATTAACTAGAGAACAGGAATTCTGCTTTTTCAGAATTTAGTGTCGCCCCGGCATTTCCATTACTTCATTTTCTTCTGGTGGACTGGTGGCTTCTATTATTATGAAACAGCCATTATATAAATGAAGCGTTAAAAAAAATTATGGCCATTTTTTTTCCATTCTGACCAGAAAATCAGAGTTTTAACTTTTTTACGGCAGCTCTTTCATCTTCACCTAACGCTTCATTTATAAAGGCTGTTTCATAATAATAGAAGCCACCAGTCCATCAGAAAAAAATATCGGTTAAGCGTGACTCGGATAATCGGGACTCTACTGCAAAACATATTTCAGTTTTAAGACTTAAAGCACACGCTTTTATGTTATGTAAAATGATGTCATTTGCATTAATATAGAAACTTAAAATTAAATATAGTTTATAATAACTCCGTGTTTTATCATAAATCCTTCATTTATATTTTTCTCAAAGTAGCACGTATTTTAATTAATTTTTTTTCAATTTATTTTTTTTAATTAATTTTTTTTCCATTTTATGAGAAAATGGCAACAAAAAGATATAATTGCTATTTTTCAGCAATTTTTTCTTTACTTTCTACAGAAATGGCGTACTTGAGTTGCCAAAATGAAACAAATGTCGCTAAAAACTACAAAAAAATTAATATTTCAAAAACAAATAGAGATGCAGTTTTCAAACAAATTGCATTAAAAAGTACTTTTTTTTCCCCCAATACGATGGTATAAAAACTGAAAATGTGCGATGTTTAGAAATTTAAAAAAATGCTATAGAGCATTTAATTGTACAATGATACATCTACTTTGTTTATTGCTAGCGTCTGTAAGCTAACGTTATTTTTTGGACACAAAATAAGCTGGGAGAAAGAAATAGCATACCGTACCGGGGCTAATAACATTTGAATTTCTTTCTTTCGAATGTGTTGTTTTATCTACAAATTTTAATATTATTTTTAAAGACATTACGAAAACATCTTTTATTGCAAGGATTTTATATATTGTTGTTTTTTTAAATAATTATTTTTTTAATTTATTATTATTATTATTTCTTCATTCGTTTTCAATAGTTTTTCTTTTAACACAAAATAAATGAGGAGTCTTTACATATTGTTCATAAAAATTAAAAATAACATAAAATAAATAATGAAAAGAGTTGTTAAAAGTAATTATTATAAATAAAATTTGAATATACTTTCTGAATACATAAACTCTTATTTAATTTACTTTATTTTTAGTTATTTTTCTTCTAACAGTTTAGATTTTGTATTCGAAATATTTTATGTCATTGCATTTGAAATTCAAATGGAAAAAGAAATCAGTAGAAAAAAGAGAGCAAATTAATTGTCGTTTGCGTATAATTTTGTTTACTTTCATAAATCTTTTTTTAGAAGAATTCAATGAATTTAAATTTAAAAAATAGCGAGTTTTTATGGAATACATTTTACAACCAAAAGTTTA
This sequence comes from Maratus speciosus, assembly GCA_963932465.1. Taxonomy (NCBI): domain Eukaryota; kingdom Metazoa; phylum Arthropoda; class Arachnida; order Araneae; family Salticidae; genus Maratus; species Maratus speciosus. The sequence continues at coordinate 473,987,756 of OZ010789.1, forward strand.
TTATTATTATTATTATTATTATTATTATTATTATTATTATTATTATTATTATTATTATTATTATTATTATTAAAATGCACTGCAAGAAATAACGTCAAATTTACATTAAAAATTATTCGGAATTTCTTTTCGAGCATTTTTTGGTGAAAATTTACAGCAAAATATGTGATGATATTCGCCATTTTTAAATGCTTACAGAAAACATGATTTCAATGGCGTAAAATTTGCTAAAATAAATGTTGGTAAAAGGCGTGTCAGCATTTTTTAATTATTTTCTCCCTACTATGTAGCTTTTGATGCATCCTCTAATTGTTTAATTACTTACTTATCCAGTTTTGAAGTTTCCCTGCATTCGGAAAACCCATACATTGTAATAACTTTAATATAGCTTGAAAGCAATACGCATGCGTTTTAATTTTGGAGATTACACACATTTTCTGTGAAATTACAGCGAATCAACTGGTAATCCATTATTTTAAGTCTTATTTAAAATTACAGAGATTAGAAAGACAGAGATTTTGTTAAATAACGGAGAAATTATTCGGAAAATTTACAGTAGACTCTGTAAATTTATTTATTTAAACGATAATAATTTAAATAATATCATAATATGAAACTCAATATTTCACCTTGATTCAAACATAAAATATAGTATATGAACTTTAAAAAGTTCACTGTTTTACTTAAAAGGTAACTAAAACAATAGAAGATATGTTACAAGTTAAAAATATACATTTTATTTAAAACTTCTTTGTACTTTCCAGCTTTTCCAAGCTCTTCATCAGAGAATATTTTAATAACTAATTGCTGTTTATTTATAAAAATACGTCACTTCGTTTTGAAAATGAGAGAACCAATAATTATTAGAGTTGAAAGTAGAAGTACCAGTTTAGAAACTGCTATACTTCTACTTTCAACTCTAATAATTATTGACTCTCTCATTTCAAAACCGAGGCCAACGAAAAAGACACGCTACTGCGGTGCATCCCACATGTCTTTTTTTACAGACCGCTAGAGTGACGTGATGCTCTTTTCGCACGCCTTCATTGATGCATTCGAGCATCACGTGACTCCAGCGGTCTCTAAAAAAAAGATACGTGGAATGCACAGCGGTAACCTGCGTTTCTCGTTAGTCTCGTTTCAAAACAAAATGACATATTTGTATAAGTAAACAACAATTATTAAAATATTCTCTGATGAAGAGCTTGGAAAAGTTTGAAAGTACTAAGAAGTTTTAAATAAAATTTGTATTTTTAATTGTTAACATCTCTTCTATTATTTTAGTCACCTTTTAAGTAAAACAGTGAACTTTTTTAAGTCCATATAATATATATTTTATGATAATAGTTTAATTTTCGAAATCAGTGAATTTTTAACTGCGTAGAATTCTTTCGAGGGACTTCGCACTGCTGCACCATTCATTTTTAACAATGTTTATTTCTAGATGACCCAGGATTTGAACCCGAGTCCTCTGGGTTGGAGACAAACACCTTCCTGACTGCGTTATAGGAGCTGTTTCAACCGAATGCAAAGGATGCCTTGTATGATTCAGCGGAAAATACTTTTACTTTTAATATTACTAAGCTTCAGGCACACGGTGAATGAAATAACTGCAAAGAGATTGTTGATAGAAATCCCTTCCCCCCACAAAGTCCGCAGAGATGAATTTTCCCTTTCTAAAATATTCTAAATTTTAATAAAACAATTTTTTAAAACCTAATTTTCTTCTTTAATATTTCCAATAAAATTGTAAAATAATTTTAAAAGTGTGTATTTTGAATTACAGTTTATAACAAAGATAAAAAAAATCTTGAAATAAATACATGGAAATCCCTACAGGGAATTTTATATACGGTAATGTCTATCAAATGATAAGCGAGAAACTCAATCGGATGCATTTAACCGAGAATTAATGTAAATTTACATAGTGTCTAATTTTTTATTCTGTTTTTTTTTTTTTTTTTTTTTTTTTTTCAGAAATTTTTAACAGTGTACCACTTAAATGTCTATCATCCGGACCTGATTATGCTTCAACCTCTTGCTAGAAGCCATCATTTCTCAAGTTTAATTAGAATGTTTGATATCTATTTATTACAAAAAAATCATGTTACGCTGGTGAAAATCTTGTATAGAATTGTCAATTCCGTTTATGCCATTGTTATAAGGAGCTTCATTTATAAAGCTCCGATGTATTTTATTTGATTATTCGAATGTATTTTGCTATAACAAGTTTACAACAGAGTTTCGCTTCAAAGTATCAAGATAGAAATTTTCTTCTTTTCAGTTTAAAACAAGCTTTTTCATTACTAATATTTAATAATTTGAAGAGTCGTTTACCGAAAATAAAAAATTTCAATTAAAAAATATAGATTTAGACACGCATATTTGAAAACCAAAGTGTTTTTTTTTTTTTTTTTTTTTTTTTTTTTTTTTTTTTATAATTAATTTTTAATAAATCGGTCGAGTGCGAGATCGGTCGAGTGCGACACGCTACATATACACGAAAAAAATTCAATTAACTTAAATCCTTCCCCCTACCTAAGATTTTACTTTAAATATTTGTTAATGGCTCATAATCTATAAATGTGTGGGCCAATAGCCTTTATAACTGTACCAAGTTTAAACTTTCCATACTCCATAGTTTTCGAAAGAAATGGTTGTGACAAACGGACAGACAGACACACGAGTGATCTTATAATTGTTCTGTTTTTGCTTTTTAAGCATGGAACCATAAAAAAGCTTTAAATATCAATTTGCCAATAAATAATAGCCTAAGTCAGGTGTTTGTCATCAACAGTTCCGGTTTAACCGCTTCACTTTTTATATGCCAAACAGCCAATTTGGTAATTTAATGTTAGCCGGGCGCAGGTGATAATAGTCAAATATTGTTCCATCGCCATCATATCATCAGTATTATAATAGTCCATCTCATGCGACTGTCATAAACAATTTTTTGCGAGGTAAATTAAAACAAAGCTTTGATGTTGAAATTAAATGTCATAGTTTATGGTATTATTTATTACTTTTTTTCTTTTCTTTTTCTTTTTTTTTTTTTAAGAAAAAAGAGAAAATTGAGAGTCATAAATTTTATATATTTCAGTTTTAAATTAAAGTTATGTATTTTAAATGAAACGAGTTAAAATATTATATTTTAAATGAAATTAATGAAATAAGAAAAAATACGACAGGTACAGTGTTTGGCGATTTATCGCCCGCACTCGGCTAACATAAAAATACCAAGTTCATGATTTCTGTATCAGAATCTTCCGATTTGGCAAAGGATTGAGCAAGTAAATTAAATTATGAATAAAAGAGACATGATACAATGCTTAGCATAGATGGAGACCAAACTAGTCGCCAAGGGTGGCTAGTTTGTAAATAAATACTGGCGTTATTATAACGAACATCATGTCGTTATACATATGAAACAACATTCAATTTGGAAATAAATACTTACACAAGTATAACAGACTTCATGCCAGTTACAAGCGTGGAGTAAAAGTCTTTTCAAAGGCCCATCTGGTACAATATCACCCAGAGAAGAACAGTCACTGGTTAAAAGTTCCAGTGGTGGACACTGATCCCCTAAATTCAAAAAGGTAAAAGGGTATTATCTTGGGATTCTCAAATTGAACATTCATAGCAAAAATAATACATAAAATACAAACAAGATCTAGGGGAAAACTTATGAAAATATTTTCAACCAGATTGCATTACATGGGAATTGCTTTATCCTAAAATAAAACAATATTTATTTCTAAGACTATGTTTGTTATACTTAAAGTTTTTTTTAAAAAAATGCCTTAACCTTAAGATGAATAAAGATAGTATGATAATACATGATTATTATACAATTTACGATTCAGCTTCAAAAAATGTTTCAGCATATAGTTTTATGTCAAATTCGCCATATTAATCCGGCATTAATTTAAATTCAAATAATTGATTTAGTAAATCAAGCATAAATATGGCCTTTTGAAATTACAGTGTAAATGTGTGTCCATCATTTTTTTCAAAATTTAATATAAAAAATATCGAGTTTTCTTCTTAAAAAAGAGTCTAATAGGTAAAACAACAGGAAAGAAAGATCATGTGTCAAGCATAGGTTATAAAACACTTTCCAACACTTCCAAAACCCTTTAGAATAAATTTGCTGTTTAATAAAGTAAATAAGATACATAAGTAAACATTTTAGAAAAGGCATAACACATTTGAAAACCAAATTTCAGCAATTAGCGTCCATAGCCGGATAAGTACTACAGTTTTTTGAACAGCACTATATTTGATCTAAATTTGTATATATTCTACACAGTATGCTAAAATTTAGTTTAATAAGAAAACGTATAACAAGTTTAATATTCACCTTCAGCAAGTTCTGCCAATTGACAGAAACATACTGGAACTCTTTAGTAGAGCCCTGTATATTACCTACATATTTTTACACAGGCCACATATTAAGCTAAAATTTAAGGGGTCTCAAGACTCTTAAAGCTTTAAAATTTTCGAAATTTTAATTTTTTTTTAGATGTTAAACTCCTATATTTTCTGAAAATTTTGATATAATTGTTTCCTTGAAATTCCTATTAGAACTGAAGTTATGGCTTTTACATTTATACACGTTCAATAGCTGAAGCGTCGTTTCGGAAATTTTGAAGCCATTTTTCTCCAAATGACGTTTTTGGGCATAACGTGCACGATATCTCAGAAACTTATGAATATTTTTTCATGGAATTTTCAAAACATATGTTTCATGTTAGTCTGTATAAACTGAACCTAAAATTTCCTTTTTATTGTTCAAAACAATATTTTTTAGGTGATTATACTGTTGAAATTTTCTTAATTTTGCATTAGCTAAATACAACTTTGTATTAAAAATATAAAAAAGCTTTAAATACAAATTTATTTAGGTTCAGGGTAATTATTACAATCTGAAGTATAAGTAGGTACCAAAATTTTCATTCTAGTTGCAACACTTATTTTGTAATCGTGCGCGTAAGCTGTTACGCCGATTTTTTGCTCGAAAAATGTCTAACAGTTTGAAGCCCCCTGTCAATGCTAATTCTGCATCTTATAATTTTTTAAATCCATGAAATGAAAGAACATACTTATATATTTTATTCCAATTAAAATTGTGTCTTAAAATCAAATACATTTTAAGATATTAAATGTTGAAAATAGTCTCTTTTTTTTTTTCATTTTTTCCAATTTTAAGAGTTTTGAGACCCCTTAAATCGGGTTAAAACACGCTTAAAACTGCTGAAATCACACTTTCAAAAACTACAGTTTTTCATACTGTTAACCTAATTTTGAAGCTGCTCAACGTGCCCGCCGCTCTTCAATAAGACAAAAGCGATTAATAACATAGGAAATATTACATTACATTAAATAAGCAAAGCTATACCTCCTCTCTTCTTGACTGGCCTGAAGGTTTCTTCTTCTTGCATAGTTTCCTGTTCCATATTTCCAAGGGTATCCCGTAATCTGAACAAAGCATTCCTCATGGTCTCCAAGTCATACGCCGAACTAAGGTCATTTGTGATTCTCCTCTGTTTCTGGGCATCCTCTTCATAATCGTCTCCAGCTTCCCGGATAGTCTGAAGAGCGTCCAAGAATAAGACATCTTCAATCGCTCGGAGGTTATCTGTTACTTCTTCGAAACTAATGTTTTTCTTTGATTTCTTCTCTCGTTTCGGTCTGGATTTGGAGTGTTCTGAACTGTCATGACCACCAGACCGTTTTCTTCTCATAGATGCAAACGATTTAGCCATATTTCGATAATATTCTCGCCGAAGCCAGTCCTGAAATTAAGACAGAAATAAGTTTTGCGCTATGAGATAAGAATGTATTCGTTAAAAACACATAAGTTTGTTCAAGGGTTCACATAAACAAGAACCTTTATATGATTTTGTACAGTTAAAATTAATGATAAAAGCTATGTTTCGAACTGCTGCTGCAGTCGTCCTCAGAGGGAAAAAAATATTTATTATAGTTTATGGTGCAATTGTCCAGCATGTGTTAAGTTTTGTGCTTTTTTTTATTTTTATTTTTCAGAAACACGTTTATATTGGAGTACATTAGGTATTTAACCTCGGAATGTAGCTATTTTGAATAAATTTGTATAAAAGCTTCTGGATTGTGTTATTTATAAGGCATACAAAAAAAGTTTAGCTTTTAAAAATTGTCGCTTCTTATTAAATAATAATAATAAAAAAAAATACACTACATTACCATAGGTACCAGGTACTTTTCAAGCGTTTTGACGAATATCTAGGGAAATTCTTGACGAACTGTTCCTTTACTTCGGGGTTGGAAAGAACATGTTTTAAAGGGGTCTGGGACAAAAAATTCTCAAAAAAAAATGCTTTTATTATTATTATAATTATTATTATTATTATTAGCTTTTAAAAAAATTACAGAGTTTTCAGAGTTAAATACCGCAAACCGCATGCTTTTATCATGATTACATCCGGAGATATAATTCTTTTGTCTTGTGATGAATTGTGGGAACTTTAACTATATTTATCTCAGAAAGAATTTTTTCATGATTTGTCTACTTTAAAAGGACTTTTCAAAAATCCCTTTTAAGGTACAATGTATGAAAATTTCAACAGAGTTTCTGTATTATATTTCTAATAAATCGTCTTCAGGGTTTTTGATTTTGAGTGAGAATTGTGAAAATATGCTAATTAATACAAAAGTCGCTCATGAAAAACTTCATTTTTTCACTTTAAATTTTACTATAATTTTATATTAAATATTTTTTTAATCCTGAAAACAAATTAAACTTACACATTTTCTGTGCACAACAGTGCAAAAATTATGCAACTCAGTCAAGTGGTTCAAGCGTTATATCAAAAATTATATATGTTTAAATTTTTAAATTTAATTTTTTTAATGTTTTAAAGTTTTCAGTATTTTTTAACATGCAGTATGTTTATTATGCAAGCACATATTTCTCAAAAAAGTCTCATTTGAAAATATCTATAAATAAAAAACTGAAATTTTCTGTCCACGACCCCCTTAAATATATTTTATAATGACCCTTTTATATGACCCCTTTTATAATGACAATTTAGTGACGATGGTAATCAAGGAACCAACAACCAATTAAAAAAATCCAAATAGTAATTACAGTCGCACTGTATCATAATAAGCTCGAAATGATCTCTAGTTATAATAAATGGCTATATAAGTTCTTTAGAATATTTGTGTGCATTTGCTTAAGAATAGCACGTACGATAGTGGAAAAAAAGTAAACACCCCTACTAACTTTGCAACTAATTATAATAGAAGAAAGTCACTGGTACAAAATGATTGGAAATAAAGTTTACATTTAAATAATGTGCATAAAATTTTCTTAGGAGGCTATCAACAAATCAAAACTAGACCAAACCTTGTTTTTTTCTATGGCAACACCCTAGTTTGACAATATATTTTTAATCTTCGGCTCAAATTATGCCAAGAAACGAAATTTCGAGTCATTTGGATGATACGTTTTTGAATTATAAACGTTCAAAATTTAGAGCTTCTAATGTTAAATTTCATTTTCATATTTTTTTTTTTAATATCTCCTGAAATAATAATCCAAATGTGATATTTTTTTGTGTGGTTATAATGCTAAAAAACCCAAATATAAATACATTGATTTTGTAATTTTAAAAATTTTATAATATGAATTATTACTTATGAAATTGATATTTGAAAAAAATATTAATTGCAACCTACATTTTTTTTAATAGATTTATATTTATTATGATGCAAATGCAAATTTTCAATTTCAAAATTTTCTCCCATGTAGTTTTCAAATTATGATTAAAAAAACGCCATAATGGGGGGCTGTCTATGATGTGCAGAAAAGCATAATTGGAAAAAAAATACATTTTACTCATTTTATTGAAACATTTGAGCTGGCAATAGTCGAAGCATTTTAAGCGAGTGAAATGGTCATATTGGCAAGAGATAATGTATTAATAGAAGTGACATAGTCATTATGTAGCATTTCAACAATCGAGTACCGAACTTCAATTTGGATGCATCCCCTAAAATACGCTCATTCTAAAATAATTATTTTCTCTTAAACTAATCGTAAGAATTTCATGAAAATTTGATTTTAGGCTAATTGAAGGGTATAGAATTTATTTATGATTCCAAACTTTTGTATTGTTGTTTTGAAAAAAACAAAGTTTGGGTTCGTTTTGATATGTAAATGCCTCACTAGACAAATTTTACAAACATCATTTAAAAGTAGACTTTATTTCAAATCGTTTGATACCAGTAACTTTCTTCTACAATAATGCGTTGCAGAGGTAGTAGGGGTGTTTAGTTTTTTTTTTTTTTTTTTTTTTTTTCCACGACTGTAAATTCATGAAGATATAAAAGTTTCTTTTAAATTTTTTGTTTATAATATGCAAATTTTTTCAACCAAATTTAAAGCAACTTTTAAAAAACTTCATAAAGTGCATAAATATTATAATTAAGTTAAAAATTAATATATTGAATATTTGATAAAATATGAGCAATTGTATGAAATACTTCGTAAATGGGCATGCGCTAAATGTTAGCATCTGTTTTTTTCTTCCACAATTCAGTAGTCAACTATTAAAGATAACTTATATAAAAAGGTCAATAGAATATCAGGAAAAATCGGAAAAATATCGGCTATGTAATGCTTTCCAGGTAAATGTCCAGGTATAAAAGAAGGGTCCTATATAAGCCTGTAAACTGTTAAAAATATGCAGCAAACTATTCAGGAATTCGGCCATTTTTAAAAACAACGGTATCTTTACCATATTATAAAGCTTATCTGACCATTTTATCGTTAAAATATCGTTAAATCGTCTTTTATAAAAACGGTCAAATGACTGGACAGTTTGCAGCAATTTTTTAACAGTGTCAATATAAAAAAAAAAAAAATGTGTATACCCCATGAAATTTAATCGCCAAATTGTCGCGCAGAAAGGTGAAAATGGCCGTTCGATTAGGAATTATGTTTTTTAAAAAAAGGTTAGGTGGTCGTCTTCATAGAGAAATTGTACCAAACCCTGAAATTTTCAATACGAACACCGAATTTCGACGCCATATTTGGAATTTTTTAGAAATTTTTACACCAGATATCAAACAGGAAGTCATTCGGTCAAATAATTTGGGAATTATGAAGGTTTAAAGTTTGAAATTCATAATGTTAAATTTCTTTTTAATCACTGGAAAACTGATTACAATGTGTATAGTTTATAAAGAATTTCTCAAAAACTAGTTGTTAATGGGCTGTAATATTGGATTCCCATATTTAAAGTTTTTAAAAGTCGATTTCTGTTTTAAAAATTTTATAGTTCCATTTATTTAAGTATTTATTTTTTCGGAAATCATTTTAAAAATATGTATAATTCCGAAATTAATTTTCGAAAAAAGTATAGATTAAAACCTATAAATTTTTAACAGGAATACGTTTCTAGAAACTTCCAATATGCGATGTTTTAAAAACGACATGCATTTTAATGTCTTTGTCAGCACACTGTTAAACGTTTGCAACAAGGTATCGAGCATTCGACCGCTTTTATAGAAAATGGTTACATAACCGCAAGTAAACTGTATTGTCACCATATTATTGCCGAAATTCTGGTCAGAAAAGATTTAAATTGCTGTTTTGTAACTTTTTTCTATAAAAACGGTCGAATGCTGGACTTTTTTTTTTTCTTTTTTAATGAAGCTTTATATCTCCATGAATATGCGTGCTATTCTTAAACAAAAGAATACAAGTGATGTACAAGATCCACATAGTCATGAGCTACAGCTACAGGTTATTTTGAATATTTTATTTTAAACTGTCAGGTACAGTTTGGACTAATAAAATACATGAAAAAGTGACCGCTATAAAAATTGCAATCACTAAACTAATTCACTTTTAAGTATAAAATTGAAAACATATATTAAAAAATATTTATTTTATCAATTATAGTTGTTCAAAAAAAGATACATATATATAAGGTTTTTAAATTCATTTCGATAGATAATACAATTTTTACAAAAGAATTACTCATGAATTGCGTGCATGATTTTTCATATTTTAATGGCTAAAACAAACCGTTTTCAAAATGACCTACAATGAAAAAAATAAAACTTGTAGATCCCGAGAAAAAAAATTAATTTAAAGAAACCGGAAATATCGAGATATTTTTTATACAAAAGTAGTCGTGAATTTTCTAAACTTCTAACTTGAGAAACATAATAATAGGTCATTTTGTGCGTCTATACGTTTAATACATTGAGTAAAAATTTCGTGAAATTCTAGGTAACCATTTTTCAGAAATAGTGCGCGCAAGGATAAAATCGCTGTTTTGAGAAAATTGACTATAAAGATTTATTCACCCCTTGATCACATAGAAAAAAAACCAAAGTATTTTAGACATAACTTCTTTTCTAATGCGAATTTTTGCATGGGTTTGTTTTTAAATATTCCTAAAGAATCATGGCCCCTTCAGTGGCCGAGAGGTTCTGCTCTCGAAGCTAGTAGACGGGAGGTGCTGGGTTCGAACCCAATCACGCCCGTCGGCCTAATCGTTCGGAGCTTTCGTGGTTTTCTTCGAACTGTAGATTTCCACGCGTAAATACGGGTTAAGTTCCCTTAGAAAGACTTCCACGAAGGGTTGCCCACCCCCACAAGTCCCCACGAGCGACACCCCGTGTTGGTAATTGGCCGTCATAAACACAACCAACCAACCAGCCTAAAGAATCATATTTAATTATAAGCTATTTAATAAAAAATCGATTTTTGGATTTTTTAAAGGGACCTTAAAGGGTAATCGCAAATATTGTTTTTTATTATTATTATTATTCAACTTGTTGTTGTTCGACAAATTGCCTTCATCATTAAATCTTCGTTAGAAATATGATGCCATACATGTATTTTATATTCCTGAATTTCCAACAGAATTTGTCTAATTTTTTTCTAGATATTCGACAAAACGTCGATAATCGAAAATCTCTTAGGGGAGGAAGGATAAAGTGGCCACTCAAAAGTTTGAGGAATTTTTATGATACTTTTTTAATCAGTAAAGCTCTAGAAACAAGTAACAATAGTAACTATTATAACTTTAGCTTCAATTGCTATGTTACCTTTTTATTATTATTATTTTAAAATGTGCACACTACTTTAAAGTAAAAACTACAAAATGACCATTTGCCCGCCTAGGCTGGGAAAAGTGGCCAGTATAGGTAAACGAACAAATCACATTGATTCAGGGTGTATATTTAATCAACACACGCTAAAGTAACACACATTAAGTATAAGTATTGTGTTTTGTAATATTTTAAGTATTAAATCGTTGCAAGATAAAGTAAACAGTAATGGATATCAATGTGACAAAAGCAGGAATACAAGTTCCCCAACAGACATGCAGACTGGAAATGTCGAGAGTAAGCCTTTCTCTGCAAAAGTTGCTCTGACGTGTCTTCTTCCTTTCAAAGAAAGTACTTTTGATTAGTATTTTGTTATGAAAAACTTTTTGCAAAGTAGAAATCTGGTTATTTTGCCCGATCTATTTGTGTCCACTTCGCCCGGAATGACGCCATTAAAAAAAAAATTCGGCCTAGCATCTAATCTACATGACTTAGAGTTTTCAAACACACATCATTTAAAAAGTTATTTCACGCTGATCAAACAGCATAAAGAGCAAATAGTTATAACACTACATATTATTTAGCTATATGGAAGAAATTGTACCACGTGCCTAAAATCAATAAAATGACCTCAGAACTAGAAAAGTGTAGCCGTCTGTTTGAAAGTCGCAGACAATATTACCTGCATCTGTGATGACACACTGTTAAAAATTTGCAGCATTCTGGCAGGTCACTTGATCGTTTTTTTCCGAAAACGGTTACACAACCGTGAATTTAACACTATTCTGACCATATTATTGGCCATTTTATGGTCAGAATATAGTTAAATTATGGTTATGAAACCGTTTTTTCAAAAAACGGTCGAATGACCTGCCAGAATGCTGCAAAATTTTTAACAGTGCAGTTTCGCCCAGTCGGAGGTATACAGTGGAAAAAGACTCAAATGGCCGCTTTACCCTCACTGGCCTTTTTACCAGACCTTCCCCTACAGAGATGCCATAGTTTGTGAAACGCAATTTTCAAGTATTTTTGTATTAAAAAAAAAGATGGAAATTGCACGTCAAACATGGTAAATGAGGTGCGTTCGTACTATAACTAGTTTTATAAATATTTTTGCACCGCATCTTGTACTGAATGCATATTTTACTGCACTTCATAAGTGCATATCAATTTCATTCTGTTCGAAAGGCTGTAACATCATTAAAATGCACTTGAAATAATTTTTTCCCATTGACCGCAATGTAACGGAAAACTTTTGACTGTCCCTGTAGTTAAACTATACATCCAATTTTCGTAAAATTCGAAATGACTTGACAAAATTACGCAACAATTTTATATTTAAAATTTCAAACCATTCGGTTGGGTGGTTTTAGCTCTCTTATATGCGGACCGACGGACAGACAGACAGCGGACCGAACGACGACTATAGGTGCTACGTATTTATATAATTACGAATTCTACCCTATATTAGAATCTAAATTCATCCATTTCTAAGAAAAATGGAGCATTTTATAAAAAAGAAAAGAAAATAACAGCTCTTAAGAATTCAGATATTTTTCTTGAAAACAATTAATTTCTCCGTGATATACGAGAACATTTGTAAAACTGTTTTTCTGGAATTCCCGAGAAAATGGAGCACGTATTACTATTATTACTTTTTTCTGAGCTTAGTATAAAAGGAAGAAGTTTTGAAGTTAGAGTTATTAAATGAAATACGAAATTGCATTCATGATATTTTGTTTCCTGTTCAAATTTAAATAAAAATGATAAAATATATATATATATATATATATATATATATATATATATATATATATATATATATATATATCAAAATATGTAACGAACGTTTCATTATTTTGCACTTTATTCTGATTTTGATTTAAATATTCTACTTTTTTTGAAAAAAATATATGCATAATTATTAAAATATTTTTTTCATAGTTACAAAATTATTAAAATAACATATCCTTCTTGAAAATTCAAAATAATAGGACGAGTCTTAGTAAAATCTTGTGACTTTTAAACGTTAATGACACAAAATGCAAAGTTTTCATAAGAATGTTTTTGAGGAAACATATCAAGGTTAGTAATCGAAAACTTTGAGAAAAAACATTTCAGATAGTCATTATATGGGAAAAATAAATACAGAAGAATACAGTAAAACACATTATGAAATTTTATGTAAAATTAAATTTTTGCTGACTTCTACCTCATGCAATTAATTTACGAAAATTTTTTTCCTCGTTTTTCAAATGCAGTCAAATCTCTAAAGTATTTATTTAAAAAAAAAAAAAAAAAAAGTAAGAAAATCATGTGTCAAGCATAGATTATGATACACTTCCCAATACACGTAGAATGTTGTCACGAAACCTCACTGTTAAACAGTTTAGAGAACGCAAAACACATTTAAAAACTTTATTTCAGGGTTTCAACTGAAATGTTTAACAAACAAAATGAATTAAATAAAAGCGTTTAGAACAAAATAAATTCATTTTAGATGTATTGATGAGAAAAATGAAAAACTGAGGAAACAGCAGCTGAAGACTCAGAAAAGACTTTTCAAGTAAATGCCGAGCGTAATTCTTTAGTTTATAATTACTTACGTACTAAGTGAAAAATACGAGAAAAGAATCATGCCAATAGAATGCGATTCTTAAAACGACGAAATAGGGAAGCTACCTTTACCTCCCGGTACAGGCCGGAAGAATTTTTGCCTTTAAACCCTCCAAATGAATATTGCACAGTTATCGACAATGAACTTGTGTGTATAACATTTGAATAATATCAATTCGGTGAAAGTTTGTCAAAAATCTATTGCGAGATTTAACCTACATTGTTAACAAACAAAATTAAAGAAAAGCGTGTAAAGGAAAAGAAATTCATTTTAGAGGCATTGAAGGAAAAAAATTTGAAAAATTGAGTAAACAGGAGCTGAAGACTCAGAAAAGACTTTTCAAGTAAATGCCGAGCGTAATTCTTTAATTTATAATTACTTACCTACTAAAGGAAAAATTCAAGAAAAGAATCATGCCAGTAGAATGCGATTCTTAAAACGACGAAATAGGGAAGCTACCTTTACCTCCCGGTACAGGCCGGAAGAATTTTTGCCCTTAAACCCTCCAAATGAATATTGCACAGTTATCGACAATGAACTTGTGTGTAATAACATTTGAATAATGTCGATTCGGTGAAAGTTTGTCAAAAATCTATTGCGAGATTTAACCTACATTGTTAACAAACAAAATTAAAGAAAAGCGTGTAAAGGAAAAGAAATTCATTTTAGAGGCATTAAAGAAACGAAATTGAAAAATTGAGAAAACAGGAGCTGAAGACTCAGAAAAGACCTTTCAAATAAATGTTGAGCGTAATTCTTTAGTTTATAATTACTTACCTACTAAAGGAAAAATTCGAGAAAAGAATCATGCCAGCAGAATGCGATTCTTAAAACGAAAAGATAGGGAAACTATCTTTACCTCCCGGTACAGGCCAGAGTAATCTTTTGCCCTTAAACACTCCCCCTGTTGACGCACGGCGATGACTATAAGTGAATGTTGCACTTTCAGCGGCAATGAACTTGTGTGCAACATTTGAATAACATCGATTCGGGAAAGTGTCAAAAATTTATTGAAAGATTTAACCTACATTGTTAACAAACAAAATTAAATAAAATCGTGTAAAGGAAAAGAAATTCATTTTAGATGCATTGAAGAAAAAATGATTTAAAAACTGGTAAAACAGAAGCTGAACACTCAGAAAAGACCTTTTAAATAAATGTCGAGCTTGATTCTTTAGTTTATAATTACTTACGTACTAAATTAAAAATTCGGGGGAGGGGGGAATTATGCCAGCAGTATCTACGAAAAATGCTTCTGAATAGCACATAAAATTTTATTTTAATAAGCTTTGGAAATATTGAGGCACTTTAAGATAGGTTTTTTATTGAAATCACACCGGGATCTTTAACCCATGGAGTTCTGAATTATACACGCTCTTGAAATGAAAATAATCATACAAAGTATGTGGCGAGGTGCATCAATAGTGGGCTAGCAAACAATTTGTATGATATGGAGCACGCAGGGGTAGAAAAGTACGTTCTTAAATTAATTATTAAACGGACATCATTGAATTTGTAAGATTTATTTATTTATTTATTTAAACATATTTCATTTCTCCGAGAAAATATTGATTACAGAATAAATTAAAAGTTGAAAAGAGCTCAGTGGATCGCAAAAAAAGTACGCGTTGCGGACCGCTAGTTGTAAACCACTGCTTTAAACTAACTGAAATGAAATCTTCTCTTCCCAGTGACATTGTAAAAATGTCAGATCGTACACGATATTCGATAACCCTTTTTCTAATAGAAATTACAAATGATCCAGTTTCAAATACGGGAGGTGCTGGGTTCGAACCCAATCGCGCCCGTCGGCCTAACCGTTTCGGAGTTTTCGTGGTTTTCTTCGAAACCGTGGATTCCCATGCTTAAATACGGGTTAGGTTCCCTTAGAAAGACCCTCACGAAGGGCACTCCCTCCAGGGCCTATATCCCACGTGTTGATAATTGGCCGTCATAAATACAAACCAAAACCAAACCAATTTCAAATAATAATACATGAATAAAAAACAAAAAATTTGAAAAGTACAATAGAGCGAACGCTATTTACCTGAAAATCTGGAGGATTTGGCGCGGATTCTTCCTGCTCACCTTCTGCAGTTTCTGTAATAGCACCAATTTCGGGTAATTTTTCTTCATCTTCGCTGGACTGCCGTTTTGTTTTTTTATGTTTGCTCATCACTTTTTCCTTCTTTTCATCACTCTTTTGGGTGTCTACATCCTTTGAATCTCCCTCATCTGGGTCTTCATCCTTCAGAATGTCTGCTAATTCGTGGCGTGCTTGTTCAGAAGTCTCTGTGTCGTCATTTTTGTCGTCATGGGTAACAGCGCGTTTTTTATGATTATTGAAGATGTGGCCTCCTTGAGAAAAGGGATAGATTGCATGCCACGTTGGTTTTACGATTAAAGGGGCCAGCTGATCTGAAAAACAAAAATGAAAAGAAAAGTTAAAAACTATTTTTAAGCTCGATAACTTACGAAAGTTCAATATGTTTATATAAGCATGTATTAAGTGATAGTAATAAATAGAGTCCAGATTATGTCCAATTGCCTATGTGCATTATGCATTTGCATATTTTGACTATATTTTTCTATAAAAGTATATAAATGTAAGTATGTGCATATAAGCAGTGGCGCGAACTTATATGGGCCCATGGGGCCGGAGACCACCCAATAATTTGCTCTTAGCCCATCCGATTTCCATTATTCTATTCTGTTACTTGTTTATTTTTTAATCGATGAAAAAATAATTTTTACATTGAAAATCATTTTGTTTGAAATCACAATACAGAAGCAGTAACAGACACATAGGACTTTAACATAATCCATATAATGCAACCCAAATAATCCAGTTAAAATATCACTGTCTCTATATGATAGAGATGGTAATGAATGGTTACAATGTGTAGACGTACTTCGCAAAGAAATTCTCTGTGAGATTCAGACTTATCCTTTTTATGTGACTAACTTTATAGTCTAAATTAACAAATAAATGAATACAAAAAGAGTAATGCTAGGCTATTTTCAAATAGAGATTGGCCGTTTTCTTACACATTTGCTAAGTTATTTTTCATCCTAAATGCTCAAAAATCGCAGGTGATCAGAAACCAAGAAATCAAATAAAGTTTTCCATTTTTTTATAAGATTAAACGGTTTTTCAGAACATCCTGTCAAAGACGTTTAAACTGATTTTTAACATGCGTTATTTTTTAGTCCTTTGAGTTTTAGTTTGTAGTCATATTTATAGTATAATAGTAAATATTAGAATCCATAAAATGAAGACCTCATATGGGAACATAATTTTATAAAATCACAACTTTATATTCTATTTAAAAAAAAATTCTAACTTTACTATCGTAACTTTCCCATCCATCTCCTCGAAGAATACAAATTGCTCATGTCATTTTACCCTAAAATGGTTGAAACCACCCAATGTTTTCAAAAATTGGCGCCCCTGCATATAAGAACATAAATATTCTAAAATTCATGAAAATTGCATGTTTCGTATATTTTTCATTCAGTAAAAGAAAAAATATACATAAATTTACACTTTCACATACCCTTATCAATCTCAAGCTGATCCTCATATCCCAAGCTGAAAGTCGTTTAATGTGTGATGCAATAATTGTTATACTGGAAGATAATTGGCGCCATTCTATCATATGTTTGAATGCTTTTGATTTGAAAAAATAGAGGGATTAGGAAATAGAGAATCTATTTCACGTTTGAAAGATATTCATTATCTGGCTTTGATCATTCAGTAGAGTACCATTTTTATTAAAGGAGCTACAAACAAAACAATCTACAATCAATTTTTTTTTTTTTTTTTTTTTTTTTGTCAACGTTTTTCCTTTAAAAATTTGTACAGTTACATCATCTGTTGCTGTAAACTAACAACAAAATGATCTTCAAAACTATTCTATTATTTACATCTTTACAACAAAAATGCCTGTATTCACGTTTGTGTTGCAGCAAAAAATGCTCTTAACCAAATTACCATTAGGTTATTCTCAATGTTCTTAACACTTTCCAACAAAGTTGAAAAGTGTTTATGCATTCGGTTTGTCTGTCCGTCTGTCCGTCTGTACGCGCTCTAACTCCCGTAAATATACTCGGATCGTTCTGAAATTTTTAGATATTAGTGACCTCTACCCTAGCACGAACCCTATTGCAAATGAAGTTTTTAGCATGTTTAGTTCATCTACAGGGGCAGTCAAAAGTTTTCCGTTACATTACGGCCTATGGAAAAGAATCGTTTCAAATGATTTTTAATGATATTACACGCTTTCAAACACAATAAAAGTGATATGCATTTATCAGTGCACTAAAATATGCATTCCTTAGAATATGCGCTGCAAAGAATAAATATTATTCATTTACAGCGCCACACAAAAGAATTCCGTTAGATAATGATATACGGGTGGCGGGAATTTTTTCCGGCGTATTTTAATTACGTTAAATTATTTCATGTATAATAGAATTGATATACATCGCTGAGGTTTACTATAACTTATTTGATTTACAATACGAAGTACATAGCATTTACAGGGACACACAAAAGATTTCAGATACTATATTGTATCCAAAGTCTTGTACGGTAGTGATGATTGCTGGAAATGCAATTTTAATTATGTTATGCGCTTTTATGTTTCACTATATTTGTGCATTGTATATGATGTGTATATAAATGCTGTTATTCATATACAGGGCTACACAAAAGAATTTGTAATGGTTACTGGGTATGATTGTAAATTGCTTAAAGGTGGCTTTTAAATGAGTTATGCATTTTTACGCCTTACTGCATTTTGTTTATTAAACTATTTGTAGATAAAATTATAAAACATAGCTAAAATTATATACAGCGTCATGCAAAAAATTGGATACATGGCCTTCTATAAATGATAATTTCTGAAAATGTGATTCCAGTAGTTTACTTTGAATTAAACTTTAGCTAAATAGTGGCGTGTAATAAAGGTACTAGGTTAACTATAGGGTTGTACAAAAGTATACAAGTATATTTCCATCTATTAGTATAAATTGCTGAAAGAGAAATTTCAACATTTTATTCGTTTTCTTGCTAAACTAAATTTCCCCATTGTATAGCATATATATCTACCTACAGATCAAATACAGAGCTGTTCAAAAGAATTGGAATACATATTTGATATGGGTGGTAACTGTGAAATCAGTTTTTTAAATGTTTTATGCGTTTTCTAAAATGTTTACTTAGTTATTTTATATACACTATTTCCCTAAATAACGAAGTTTTGTTAAAGCATACAGGAAGTGTTGGAAAGTGTTTCATAATCTATGCTTAACGCATGATTTTTCTTACTTGTTTTTTTATTTATTTATTTATTTTTTACAATGAGTATTTTTTTTAACAATAAAAAAATCTCCAGCATTTGTATGTCATGTCATGATCGTTCACTTTACCTTGACCAATGGCTGCTCTATTTAGTCTATATTAAATTTCATAAAATATTATTTGTACTAAAATTAATTAATGAATCAATGCAAATAAGTCAGAAGTGCCTATGGTGGTCATAATACCCCCCGTTTACTTTCGAAGGTGATCAGTCGAATTATCTTGATGCGTATAGATGATTAAGTAAAAATATATTAATAATAAACAGCGTACAATATTGCTGATAATTTAAAGTAACAATATCCTTTAATTATATAAAACTTTTTAGCTGAATTTCTCTTACGTGTACCATTAAAACTAAGATGAGAAAAATATTATTTTTATTTAAATAATAAAAGCATAAAAACTTTTTCAAAATATTGATTACTCTGTTACTCTTTGCAACAGTTATCCTTTCGATAGCCTTTCTAAAGTTGTTTTAAATGTCAATAACGGGAAAGTTAATACTGTCAGATTCTAGATTTTCCATTAAGCGCTGAAAATATCAAATTTTCACCAAATTGTTAATTGTGCTTTGCTCTAATAATAAGTTTTCAGAAATGTTTTAAAAGTTGAGTGATAAGTCTTTATAAATGTTTCATAAGCTCTCTAGAAATTCTTTTAAAATTCTTCGGATTAAGCCTTTAAAAGTGTTTTGAAAGCTTATTACAGAGAATTTAATACTACTGTTGGCTCCTGCAATCAAATATATATGAAACTGTGCATAAAGTAAAGCGATATGATATTCAGTGTTCATTAATTTATAGTATCTAAGTTTTTCCAAAATCTATTTTTAAAATATAAGCACAGGATTATTTTATCTAAAATACTTGTTTTTTAGGTTTGTAAAGAATGAATTTATTTTCTTTTAAGTATTATTTAACAAATTTCTCAATAAAATATCTCTAATCATGAAACTAAAATAGTCAAAACAATTAATTAAAATAAAAATGCATATGCTAAAAAAGATTACAATAAACATAAAACTTTATAAAAAATTCTTTTAATAAACAGACGTTGGCGATGGTGTATTACTGCAGAAGGAGGCTAGTTTAAAGAATATTAAGTGTCTGTAAAATTATCTTCAAATAAGCGAATTTTATGATAGTTGGTTGGTTGGTTGTGTTTATGACTTCCAGTTATCAACACGAGGGATATAGGCATGAGTGGAAGGGGGGGGGGTCTTTCTAAGGGAACCTAACCCGTATTTACGCTTGGAAAACCAAGGTTCGAAGAAAACCACGAAAACTCCGAGCGATTAGGCCGACGGGATCGATTGGGTTCGAACCATCTCCGCGAATTTTATGGAACCAGTCTCATTACTTTCTGGAAAGACCCTGTAGTAACAATTTCCTTAGTTTTCCAAATTTCATCATTGTCGTATAAACTTAACATTACTGTAGCAAACAAATATTTACTGTTATGTTAAGCGTTTGTAAATTAAGCAAAAAAAAAAAAATGCTTAAAAATTACTTAAAAATCCTTAAAATAGGTAAATTAGGTACAATTTCCTCTATTCGAGAGAATTTGAAATTATGAAATACTTAAAAGTAAAAATATATACAGTCAAAGTCATGGCGCATGTCTTGACACCTAATATTACTTTTGATATTAGTATTACTGACGGACACGGTTATACTTTTTAATACAGATATATTCCATGATCCCAAACTGAAGATTATTATGGGAAGCGTTTTAAATATAAGTAAAAGACTTGGTTTATTTTTTGCTATCATAATTTTTCTTATGGAAGCTAATGATACATTGGTATTATGTAGCTTCTTTTTTCTCTTTTGGTATACTAATAATTTATAGAGGATTTTAAAGTAACTAAATAACAATTTCTTTATTTTAACAGGTGAAATAAAAACACTGAATCAAATTCAACTTTTCCTTCCCAATCGAACTTGAAGAGCATACAGATTTTCTTTGCGTTAAAATAAATAAATAAAAATAAGAAAAATGACTGAAAAGAGATTAGAAAGCATCTTCGACTAAATCGTGAAAAATCCTCTTAATGTCATATAATCCCGTCGAAATATAGATTTGAAGATAACCGAAGTGCTTCTGAAAATATACGAAATGTTAAAGAGAAAAAAAAACAGTCAAGCGATTAAGATCTGAGCAGAAGCAATCGTGTGGAAAACTTTGTAAAAAAAGGCGTTAATCACCAGAATAAATTTAGTATAAAACACCAGATATTAGAAAAAAAATAATAGCATAGTCTTTTGAAGACTTCATGAAACACCGATTATGGTGACTTCAGTAAGTATGTGTTTTACTGGAATTGATTCAGCAATCTTATTTCCTATTTTTTATTTTATTCGGAAGAATGGGCTTATTTATAAAAACATGCACACTGTAAAAAAAAACGACATTTTTACAGTACAAAGTACTGTTCATCTCGCGCACAAACTCGATCACAGTTGAATGTACTGTATCTTTCTTTGGTTTCCTGACTATTTAAACATGAAAAATACAGTAGTTGCGTAAAATTAACAGCACAATGTACTGGCAATTTGAACGCCAGTAGTTTGTGCTGTGATCCAAATGCGTCCAAAATTGCCAGTACATTGTACTGTTAATTTTACGCAACTACTGTATTTTTCATGTTTAAATAGTCAGGAAACCAAAGAAAGATACAGTACATTCAACTGTGATCGAGTTGTGCTGGCAAAATTACAGTGGTTTTTTTACAGTGCATAAGATGTCGGCACATGTTAACTTCTGTTTTTCTTTAGGGTTTTTTTTTACCTCGTGAATTTGCTTCGTAGCATACAAGTCTTATCACGATGAAAAATAAATTATGCAAATAATTATTTAGAAAACTGTATAACAGACTCCAAGAAATAAAGTAAAACAGACGTCAAGGAACTCTTTCTTGTTTTTGTGTTTTTTGACAGTAGTTGAACGTTATTTGCATTCAAAAGTCAAGTCATACTTTACTTGAACCCGAAAATACTATCTGAAGTCAATCCCAAACCAGAACTGCATGTAAGGTTCGGTTCCAGTAAAATCGGGTCATGCATGACTCAAACACATATTCATTTTAAATTCCGTTGCCAATATCACTCATTAGACGGTAATATATTAAAATTTTTGACGTGGTCTTGTAAACTTATATATATATGTGTGTGTGTGTGTGTGAAAGGTACGAGGAAAAGTCAGTAAGTAGGTTACATAACGATATGGGAGGTGGAAACGTTTCCGACTATGCCAATGCGTGGCAGCACTATCTAACTGTAAGATATTAATTTCGAATTTATGAGACAACAGTTGTACAAGATAAGCAGGGGCGTTCAAAAGTTGTTGACGGAGAACGAAGTGTTTGGCCTGTTGAGGTTGCGACAGAAGAAACAGTGTGGAAGTTGAAGAAATGGCTGAGCTGACAGGCGAAAACAATAGGCAGCATAGCAACTGCAATAGGGTGTTCACATGGTTTAGCCTACAGCCCACAGATGCAGACGTTGAATGTGAGGTACATAAAGCGCTGAGAGGGCTGACCAAAGACTTTTATGCAGCAGGTATTGGAAAACTCATAAAGAGATAAATAAATGTATCAATGTAAATGGCGATTATATAGAGAAACAAACACGTTTTTCCATGTCATCTTGGTTCCCCCTTTTTTTTATTGGCTTTTGTAACCTATTTACTGACTTACCCTCGTATTTAAAGATTCCAAGGCAACTTTAAATCTAAAATTTAAATTAATTTCTAATTAAATATTTCCTAACTCTTAATGCATAGTTCTGAATCTGCCAATTGCTTAGTTGTTTTCCTAGCCCAACAAATTTGGCTGGCAGATATTAAATTATAACAAACTTTAAGATTCAAAATGCAAGCTAAGCACAATTTGCAAGAGCCTATGATTTGAAGCCTTGCTCACGTCAGAAGCCGAGACATCATTCAAAAGTTATTTAACCAATTAAATTAAACCTAGAATGACACAAATACTATATTTTTCGAACAAATCTGACATACCGGGCTCTTCAAAATCCCACAACGTTCTTAGTCTATTTTTTTAATGATAAAAAAATTATTCTGTTATTTGTATATAAACTAAAGGATCGAAAAATATCAAAAAACAAAAACCGGCAAATAAAGTATATTTGACAAAGAAATGTGTATCAGCCCTAGAATGACATACATATTTTCTAACAAATTTGACACACTCTAGGTCTACAATATACAATAGGTGTTTTGGCTTTAAAAAAAAAATGATAAAAATATAATTGTGTTAGTTTTAGATACACTAAACGATAGGAAAAAAAGATGAAAAAAACACGAAGTAAAAAATTGCATTAATTAGAAAGTTCTTGCATCTCTCCAACTCTCCCCATCCAGCTATTCGAAAGTTTGCAGCGATTCCAAAGATATTGAAGTTGGTATCGAATAGCTGTCAATCAACAGAAACAATAAAAGTGCCTTTTCACTCAAAATAAGAGTGGCCATCAGAAATTGCGGCGTTTGTGAGACCACAGTATGGCATTGTAGGAATGAGTAAAATAAAAACGCTGGAGGTGTGTGAAACCTCAGTGTGTCATTCTAGAAATTGACAAAATAAAAACTCGAGGTGTTTGCGAGACCCCAGTGTGTCATTCTAGAAATTGACAAAATAAAAACTCGTGCGGTTTGTGAGACCTCAGTGTGTCATTTTAGGAATTGACAAAATAAAAAAACGTGGTGTTTGTGAGATCCCAGTGTGTCATTCTAGAGTTAACCCCCTCACTGACAAGCCCGTGTTAATACGTTCACTAAGCTCCAGGTTTCACTGCAATACAAGCAATATTTAAAGTAATATAATTCGATTTAATGTATTTTTAATACATTGAACAATGATTAATACTTCCAAGGATTGCATTCATGTTCGTTATTAAGGTTTTTTATAAAATGTTCAAAGAATTTTTTTTAGCATTTAATTAAAATGCAGAGAAAACAACATTACAATTTTGCCCTTTTCCAAGACAGTCGGAGGGTTAAAGTTTTCTCCCAATTCAAACTTTCGCCCCCTGCTGGAAAATATTGCAAGTGCTGGATCAAAAACCCAGAATCCAGGTGAAAAAGAAAGATTTTTCGGATTTTAAGATATTTAACCTGTCCTGGAGCCATGTAGGAATTGAAATAATCTTTACGGCTACCGAGATTTCTCCGAACGGCCCACAATCCTGTATAATTGAACAGCTAAATAAAAAAGTTCGATCAACGACGAAGTCCCGAGTCATTACTTTCACCAGAAAATTTATGTTTTATTATATAAACCTTAATTAATAGACAATATTTTATTGGCTGAGAAGATAAGAGTATTCTTGACTCGTAATATATATGAATCGCTCCATGCAAAAAAGGCTCCAGTCACCAAATTGGCAAAATCGAGTTAACCACGGATTTTTGTTCTTATAGGGTAGAACCATATTTCTATGCAAAAAAGGGCTTCAGTTTCATTGCCATACACTGTCCAAACACAACTCAATTTTTAATATTCTATACAGAAAGGGCTTAAAACAGCAATGTTTTTTTCAGTTTTTTTTAAAACTAGGTTTCGATGATTGAAGCCCTTTTTGCATGGAGCCATTCATATATGTACACGGTACGACGATTATTTTAAAAACGTACAATAGTAATAGTATGTATCTTAACATCATATTCAAAATTCGTGACGATTGGTCACATTTAGGAGGAAAAAAACACAATAAAACAAACAAACAAATAATTCATTTTTACATCTTAATGAAATTGAAACCGCAACAGTGGCAGAATGATATATTTTCATCAACTAAATATATATACAGTAGAACCTCGATCCATCGTTTTTCAAGGGGTGCGTGAATAAAAACGATGAATGCGGGAAAACGACGAATGCGGGTTAACGTCAAAACACGAAAAAAGATAATGTTTATGCATTACTAATACATGCAGTGTGTACAGTATACTAATAAATATTAATTTGTCACTTTTCAAACTGTAAAATAAATAAATCGAAGTTGTGGAAAATTCATGTATTTTTAAAAAAAACAGTAATTTTATATTGGGTTTTTCTTTTATTTTTTAAATTAAACAACAAATTTTCAAGATGTACAACATTTTTTCTTGTCATTTACTTTAATTTAATCTGCATTCAGAAAAGTTTGTACAGTTTCAAATGCCGTAAATGCATCAGACGTACTTGGCACTGGTGTAGGCTCAGCGTCATCGGCATGAACATTATCATCTGCTTCTTCGCCATTATTTTCTTTTTTTGCATCATCACACATTTCTTCTATGCTTAGGACACCACATGTCGCAATATCTTGATTAATGGAAATATAATCGCTAAATTTCACAGCCGATACATCCTCTGCTACACACAACTACTCCTTCTCTATCGTCACCATCATCATTATTTTCTTCAACTTCTGTTGAGCATTCTACATAAATTTTTCACGCAAAACCGCATTTCACAAAACAATTCTGGATGGCACTTTAGTTCATGCCATGCAGAAGGTTTATTTTTGGAGTGAGTTCTTCTGTTTGTTCCATGAGATATTTTCATTAGCCATCTCCTGTAAAATTTCTTAAAACAGTTGATTACCCCCAGCATGACGAGAGACGTATGTACAATTAGCTGGGAAAAAAACTGACTTTTATATTTTTCAAAGACGATGTATCTGGTGAATAAACTGAACAATTGTCAATAAATAGAATGATTTTCACTTTTTGAGCGCTAATTAATCTATCGAAATCATGAAGAAATTTTGAAAAAATATTATTTTCCATCCATGCTTCGGCATTCGAATTGTAGACTACTGGTAGTTTCTTTACATTCTTGAAGAATTAAGTTTCTAGCAGATTTAAAAATAACGAAGTCTACTCGTTTGTTAGGACCGCTCTTATTTGTGCATAGTAGCACTGTAAGTCTTTCTTTGGAATGTCTACCCATCTGACAAGACTCTCCGTTGAATACTAGCATTCTCTCTGTCAAGCATATGTAATACAGGCCTGTTTCGTCTGAATTATAGATGTCACAATATGTATAACCTTCTAGTAATTTCGGAAGTTTTTCGATATTATCAGTATTTACTACTGCGGCACTTTCACCGCATAATTTCCTGGACACTAATCCATGGCGAATTTTAAAACTTGAAATCCTCCCATTTGATGCGAAAAAAGTATCCATGCCATATGATGCAGCTATTTTAAGTACCTTCTCTAGAACAATATCCCCATTCACAGGAATATTTGACGCACGAGACTGCTCGTACTAAGCTAAGAGATGTCTTTCAAAATCACTATAAGTAGACATTTTGTTAGTTTTTCTCTTTTTTGCAGAAGTTCCATACTTATCAACCTGTTCTCCAATTTCTTTCTTTTTCGAAATTTACGAATTCAGGGTTGAAGGAGGTATACCTAAACGTTTAGAGATGTTCATTTTTTTTTTCTCAAAAGGATTATTTTCCACCTTATCTATGATGAAAAGCTTTTCTTCTAGAGTTCGGATTTGTTTTGCCATTCTTAAAATTCCCAAAACGCATTAAATTGAAAGCTCATACTCTTGAAATTAAACACGTGCACTGCACGCAACAGATTAGCTAGGAATGTGAAAGAATGTGTCAGCTGGAGCTGGCCAAAATGGATGCATTCATCCACCCCTTTACACAGAATAGAATAATCCATTCTCCAAACAGAGTACCTGTGCCGCACTCATTTATTTACACGTACATACATGTCACAACATCAGCACTAATCCCTGTATTTCCCGCCTAAAACAACACAAATGAATTATTTTAGGAAAAAAGAAGTAATTCTATTTTGTATGTCATGTGGATCCACTTGATCTTCAATTTCATTTCGGTGATGAGAAAAATTTTACAACGATGAATGCGGGAAAACGACTTTTTGAAGAACGATGTATCCGGGTTTCGTTAACATTATTTAAATATAATTTGTGCAGGGAACACAGAAATAAAACGATCAATGCGGGAAAACGATGGATGCGGGAACAATAGATCGGGGTTTCACTGTATATGAAAGTCGAAGCACAGGTTTCGGAGTTATGCATTGAAAAAAAAGTAAACGAATTGTATAACATCTTTCTTTGGATGTCGGTTAAAAGTGGATTCCCCTTACCGGCATCTCGGATTATCTTCCTCTTTTCCACGGATGAGTCGAAGGATGGTGCAATGTCGTCGTTCTCTAGGGAGTCTTGTGCATAGCGGCTTTTATGGCTCGGTATATGTCGAGGTAGCCGCTGCAGGACAAGGCCTGAACACACAGAAACCAAGACAAGGCACAGCACCACCTGGGGGAAAACAATGTTAACGTTAAAACCAAAAGAAAAGAAAAAAAAAGACAGAAAGAAAAAAAGTCATTTAGATGTTGTCCTGTTAACCGGCCTCCTCGGAACCGAATATTTGCCTGTTAAGAAAATGACCAGTTAAACCTAAAACATGTAAATGTAACTAAAACAGGTGTCTGCGTTTAACATCTGACCATAAAAAAGCCCGCATCCAGTTTGCAGACAAACATATGAAGCAACAAACGAATTGATCTAAAATCATTTTTAGTGATGACAAGAAGTTTAATTTCAATGGTCCAGATGGTATTCATTCATACTGGCATGTCTCTCGAAAGGAAAATGAAGTATTTTCCACACATCAACTAGCTGGAGGCTCCCTAATTGTTTGAAACTGCTTTTTCCTTAGGAGGTGAGCTTAAAATTGCTTTTCTAGAAAGACGACAAAATAGACCTATATTCACATGCCAGAACGCCATTTGTTTAAACAGTTAAAAAAAATTGCCAATTACGATAAGATTCCCACACTTGATTGATCTGCCAATTGTCAGGAACCTAAATCTTAAGGCGAACATTTGGGCTACTATAGTGTGCAATATCTATCGAAAAAATGACCAAACTGCATTTCAGTCTGTTTTGCAACGATTAAAAATGAATTTAACATTAAGAGTTTCAAAATTTAAGTTACTTAGTTAGTTATTTAGTTATTTAAGCTATGAGGTATTCGCTACGGCTTTTGTCGGCATGACCTCAAATGATCTCAAAATGGCGTTATTTCCTTGGAACAACCTTCCTCCACGAGGAAAAAAGGCAGAACCATCAAAATTTAAATCTTCAAATTAGGAATTATCCTAATCTACTTTACCGAATGACTTACCGTTTGTATCCGAAGACAAAATTTACTTAAGAATCCAAATGTGATGACAGGTATTGAAAAATGTAAAGTTTATTGCAATTTCTATATGTGGACGACCCCTAAACACAATTTAAGTATTATTGGTAGCAGTCACATTTTCATACGAGGATTTGCCGCAGAATTAGCACTGGGTAGTGCTTTTTTCTTGACTGTACATGGCATAAAATTAAACAAGATGATTTTCACTAAACGAAAGATTCACATGTTTAAATTTATTATTTTACTTCTATATATCAAATAACAATTTTATTAATTTTAAATTTCAATCTCGAGTACTTGTTTTTTTAACAATTTCTAAAATGCTTCAGGGTTTTTGGATATAACTTGGAACTTGGAAGCACTAGTTTTCACCAAGTTCAGATTTTATTTTTTAACATTTTCCCTTAATTTGATGAGAAGAGCCCGCCATGCAGTGCAAAGAAAATAAAGTAACCTGAAGCAACATTAAAACTGACTCGAATGATGTCAAAGGTAGGTAGCTGTTTAGAACAGTGCGCTGGAGATTTCCAATCTGTCAATGAGATTTTAAATTTGATTTTTTGCCTTTTAGTCAGTTGCTGTTAACCAAGTAGAAAAGCCCTTTCTTCAAAATAAATAAATAAATAAATAACTTACTTATAAGGGCTACTATACAAAAATAACTTCTATATTGCACCTATTCTTTCCATTATTAATATTATTACATACTAGCCGCCCTTGGAGATCATTTTTTCCTCCCTTAAATGCATGCTAAGCGTTGCATCATCTTACTTTTATTCATAATTTAATTTACTTGTTCAATCGTTCGCCAAACCAGAAGATTCTTGAGAAATCAAGAACTCGGTATTTTTATGTTAGCCGGCCGCAGGTGATAAATTGCCAAACATTGTTGCCGTAGCATTTTTGTATTTCAATAAACTCATTTCTACCTTATATATATAAAATCCTTATGAAACGAATTTATGAAACGATTTTATGAAACGACTGAAATGAAACGATTTTATGAAACGACTGAATAAACAACTTATTATGTTTTACGGCGATTTCTCCTAAAATATGGAATATTTTGCGATGTAATTAACACCAAAAATCCGTATTGATCCGTAGATCTCAAAACTGGTATTAGAATTTTTAAATTCGAATTAGTTTTCGAAATATTAATTTTTTTCTAATTTTAAATACTTTTCTCTAATGGTGGCAACTCAAAATTTTAATCATAGCAGATATTTTTTTTCACATTTTAGAAAAGGTTATTATTTTAAACTAATTTGGCGAATAGTTTGGCCTCCCTGAAATGTATGCTAAGAACAATGCATTTTTTTTTTATTTCATTATCATTTTATTTAATACAAAACTTTCATTTAAAACTGAAAGATTTAAAATTAATGGCTTTCAATTTTTTCTTTTTTTTTTTTTTAAACGAAACGAAACGAAAAATATTAGGCACAGATGTCATATACGCACCGGGGTACATATTTGGCACCAAAATGGCGTTATTTTGCCTGACATCTTAATCCGGCTATTGTTGCTTATTTATTAATAAATGTTTATTTAGATTTATTCTCTTTTTATTTAAAAAAAATGTTAAAAATTGTTTTGTTCTATAGTTATTAATTAAACTTTTTTTTATTTATTGTTATTTCATTTAAAAAATAATAGAACATAATTTAAAATGCATATAAACGAGGTTTTCGCAAATTGTCGTGAAAAAAAAAATCCCGCCAAACCCGGTGCGACTAATCATGGCATTTAATTTCAACTTCAAAGCAATGTTTTAATGGTACTATACTTAGTTTTCCCGTCGACCAATTTCGCCAAATTATACAAACTGGCATAATTTTTTTTTTTAATAACGAAAGAACAAAATAATTACTATAACATGTTATTTTGCCTGACATGGTAACCCGGCTATTGTTGCTTATTCATTAACAAATGTTTATTTACATTTATTTTCTTTTTATTTAAAAAAGATGCTATAAATTGCTTTGTCCTATAGTTATTAATTAAACTTTTTATTTATTGCTATTTCATTTTAAAAATAATAGAAAATAATTAAAAATACATATGTAACTGGTATTCGAAAACGAGGTTATTTCGCCAAATTGTCGTAAAAAAAAATCACGCCTAACCAGGTGCGTATATGACATCTGTGTCAAATATTAACTAATGCATTTAATTTCAACTTCAAAGCAATGTTTTAATAGTACTACTTAGTCACCCCGTCGACCAATTTCGCCAAATTATACAAATTGACATAATTTTTATTTTAAATAACGAAAGGACAAATGAATTAGTATAACATTAATAAAAATACAAAATAAAGTCAAAATAAAAATCACTTGATGGCGTAAACACGTGTAACTTCCTTAAAGTCAAGTGAATGTGACATTTACCATCAACCATTAATGGCATTTAATCTTATGTTTGACGGTAGATTTTTGTCGATAGGATAACCAAGTAGTACCGTTTTAATTTACCACTCGAAAAAAATGCTAACTGGCGAGTTAAAAAAAAAAGCTATTGGCGAGATAGCATAAAAGTACCAAGAATTCTTTGCGATCATGGCAACTTTTATGTAGTTTTATTTGAAAAAATAATTTCGATTCTTTAATCAAAATGGAAACCTTTCTTATGAAAAGCGAAGGGATCAGCCCGTAATTGTTTATGGCAGTTATAAGACTTGGAGTATTATAATATAAGTGAAATGATGGTGATAGAATAATATTTGGTGACTTATCACCTGTGGCTGTGGCTAACATTAAAGTACCAAAATGGCCGCTTGGAATATAAAAAGGGAAGGGATTCGCCCGGAACTGTTGATGATAGTCACATGACTTATTGGCTATTCTTATAGAGATTGTTTTCAATTCTAAAAACAGCGCAAAGAATAATATTTCGTAACGATTAAAAATTTATCTACGCGTGACTATTTAAAACAGAACAAAAAAACTTTAAAATTACTATTAAATGAGTACGTGCTAAAAGCAGAAAAATATTGAAAATTATGTCTTAAAAATTGTATTTACACGTGAATATTAAAAGAGAAAGGAAACTTTAAAATAATAAATACATTAATATGCGTTTAAACCTTTCAGGGGCAAGGTACTTCTATTCGTAATATGTTGAAATCAGTGAATGGCACCAGAATTTACAAACAATTTTCGAAATACAAAAATGCTTTTGTTCACTTACTTGATCACCCGACCGGAGCACCAACCAAAGAATGGCATAGGATATAACGCTCCGGTGGAAAATCCCCACAACAATCACCGATGCCGGACATCGGAAAGCACCCAAAATAACAAGGAAAAAGGCACATATTCTGACGAACTTACATAGTAAATCGTAAATTTACAAAACAATTGATGTTGCTTTCATCACAATAATAAAAATAAAAACAAAAGTGAAGTGACTTAAATGTATAACAAAAGTTAAGACTATAAATCCTTGTTCAAGAATATGAAGTGTAAATGTTCATAAAAGTTCACTGTTCACTAATGTTCAAATGAGTTCAGTGTTCGAAAGAAAAATGTTCATAAAAGTTTTATATAAGAAAAACTAACTTGAAGAAAGATCACCATAATGTTCAGACCTCAAGAGATAATCGCCGCCAAGAAAAATGTCAGACAAAGGACAGTTACTATAAAAGGCACAATGTTGTACCTTTGATGTAGTGTCAGAAAACCACGTAATGTCCGTAGCGAACCACTGATGAGTATTAACAGTATGATAGAAGTAAAAAGTTACAAGTGTAAAAATTATCAAAATTTATACCTAATAAATGAGTATTCCCTATTAAGTGCGTTGTACATAGCACACAGTCTTCTATAGTTTGAACGGGTGATGAGAACGTTTCGAATGTTCCATCTCAGTGTACAATTCCTGTTGAATTTAAATGTACAAGGCATTAACGGACAATGTCCAAACAAATAATGCTGTATACTTCCTACATCACCACAGTTACACCTGTTATCTGGGCGTTTTCCTATTTTAAACAGATACTGTGGAAATGCTCCATGTGAAGAAAGAAAATAACCTATCACCTGGGATTCACATAGAAATATTTTTGTTCACTTACTTAATAAAAGGAAATTTTTCATTCCAATATTCTGGTGCCAATGTGCCATTTAAGAATTAAAATTAAGTGGTCCAAAAATGAAACACCGCCCTTGAAGGGGTTAAAGTATAAATTGTAGTAATTGTAGTAAATTGCACAATGTCAATTGTTTTATAACGCTGTTAAAAAATACCATGAGGCAAAGACTCTGTTTACTTAATTCATTTTATTTTATCTTTTTTTCAAATGTTTAACTGATCTTCTTTAATCAGACACGAAAACAACCATTGGATGTCTTAAGAGCAACTAATTTGGCCTTAAATTTTCGCAATCAAAGGGAATTGAATGGAAACCCGTTTACAGGGAGATTGTTACAGGTTTTTTTTATTATAAGTCAATCTTCTCTAATCTTTTTAAAACCGATCAGATTAGGGTCTTTTTAGAATCTGCGGTGTCTGAACGGGGGTTTGGCGAGCGTAGCTTTCAGGAGGCAAAGCCCCCTAGTAAAATATAATAGTTCCACTTATTTTATTTTAAATACATAACTTTAATTTAAAACTGAAACATTTAGAATTCCTGTCTTCCACTTATTTCGTTAAAAAAAAAAAAAAAAAAAAAAAAAAAAAATAGGTAAAGAAATGACAAGCAGGAAGTAGGAATTCTGCTTTTTTTTTTTGTTTTTGTTTTAGTGTCGCCCAAATGAAAAAACAAATTATTATTATTATTATTATTACGAGGTGGAACCCGTCGAATTTCGTCAAAAGAAAAAAATGTTTAAGAAGGAACTATTTCATTAATTTATAATAAACCTACAACAAAAACAATAAAAAATGCATCTTATATTGGTTAGTCTAACTCTCAAACAAATATTATTTTAACCTAAAGGTGACTGCTCTTCTATAGAGACACTCTAAATTTTTGTAAAACTTTTCATTTTATCAGTCTGTGATTTCAATTGCGTTATTTTCAAAAGTGAAACATTTCCACATTTGAAGAATTTCAAACCCACTGGAGTGTAAATGATGCACTTCTACAAAACATATTTCAGTTTTAAGGCTTAAAATACACGCTTTTATTTTATATAAAATGATGTCATTTGCATCCGCTGAAGAATTCCCAATTTACGATCCAGTCTTAAACAACATCTATAGAAAAGTATGCATATGACATCACTATCGCAGGATAATACACAAATACAGAAACCCAGCAAAAAGCTATGTCGTAAACTCGACAAAAAAAAAATCAGCTATCTATTGATTTGTATGCTTTCATTTTTTTGTAACATTAATATGGCTACTTAAAATTAAATATAGTTTATAAAAGCTCCGTGTTTTATTAGAAATCCTTCATTTATATTTTTTTCAAAATAGCACATGTTTTAATTACATTTTTTTTTCAGTTGTTACGAGAAAATGGCAACAATTTCTACAGAAATGGAGTACTTCACTATTACAGAAACTTGCCACAATTACAGAAACGACATTACAAGCTACAGAAAAATTAATATCTCAAAAATAAATTGAAATGCAGTCTTCAAACAAATTGCAGTTAAAAGTACTTTTTTTTTCTTCCTATACAAAGGTGTAAAAATTGAAAATGTGCGATGCTTAGAAGTTTAACAAATTGCAGTAGAGATTATCAGTAATTAACCGTACTATGATACAATTGCTTCGTTTTACGGCTGGCTAATGTAACGTAGCGTTATTTTTTAGTGGCGACATTTTAATTGTTGCCTGAAAGAAAACAGAAAAATGATAAATAATAAATAATACCATAAGCCAAGACATTTAATTTCAACATCAAAACATTGTTTTAATTTACCACGCGAAAAATAAAAAATGTCATTGGCCCGCTAAAAAATTCTGTTAGCGAGACTTCGCCAGGCTGACATAAAAGTACCAAGAACCCTTTATGATCATGGCAACTTTTGTGTAATTTTATTTAAAAAGATAATTTTGATTAAAAATGGCCGCCTTGCATATGAAAAAAGAAGCGGTCAGCCCATAATTGTTTATGACAGTCACATGACTTGATCTATTATAATATAGATAGTCACACAATCCTTTTTAATACAAACTTTTCTGTAGATTAAAGTTTTTTGTGTAGTCAAACTTGATTATAAAATACAGTTCAGTAACCCAAAAGTGCATTTGAATTTCATCAAAATTTTATGAAATCTTTTATATGAAAGTTATGTTCTTCTTTGGGTTTGCTAAGCTACCGGAAAGAATAGAAAAACAAAATTTGGAGACTTCTCAAGGGCAATATATACCTGCGGGAGAGAACGGATGACAAAAGAATCGCATAATTCACAGCTTAGGCAAGTGAATAATAAAGTTCTGGAAATGAAGTGCTGAAAGGAAAAGAAAATATGGCTGCATATAAAATAGAAAAGGAAAATAAAATAAAGTAAAAGTTAAGAAACTAGTGCAATAGACAGCTAAAAATTTGTTTTAGCGATAACATTGGCTGTAATTGACGCAACATTTAGAAAATTTTCTTTTAGCTATTTCTACAAATTATATTCACACTATACATATATTTTGTAAAAAATGTAGGAGTCGATTTTAACATTAAATTTAAAAAAAGAAACGGTAATTTATTAGATAAATGCTACAAATGTTAATTCAACCAAAAAAATAAAAAGGGGGGGGGGGGATTTTTTTAAATAAAATTTTTTTTTACAATTTTTTAAAAGATTGCTTCGATTTTATACTTTAACCCCTTGAGGGATATTATATCCCACCTCATTTTAATTCAGATTTGCACCAGAAAATTTTAATTAAGTTTTACTTTTATAACTTTGGTGGGAAAAAAGCTGAAAAATTGTTTTCCCTTACTTTGAAATAAATTTTTTGCAAATTTCCTGTGGGAATTCAACATTACAGAAACACAATTGCTTGCCCTTCAAAAGGTTAATCTTCTTTGCTTCATTTTTATGCTGTTAGTAAAAATATATACGCAGAAATTTAAGATACACTTTGTTTAATAGCATTAGCCTTCAAAACAATTTTTATTTCAACTACGCAAAAGTAGAAAAATTACGAATGAACCCACATTTCAATTAAGAAAGAAATTGCTATTTCAAATACGGTCCTTAACACTAATTCTACCGGTGTCAAATAACACATTTTTAATGTTTTGATTTATTTTTATTTTTCTCGTAGTTTTTTTAATGTAATAACCATAAATAAAAATGTCTTCAATGTATTAAAAAATATTTGTAACTGTTTCAATCTAAAAAATTCAAATGAAAAATCATAAATCGAAATCTTTTAAAAGGTTTCATTTGACACCGGAGAAATAGTAATAAATTTATTTCGTTTGATATAATATTCAACTAAAAAAAGAAGAAAAATCGAGCAATTTCGTAAATGTCGAAAACCATACACGATAAGATGCAAACGGACCTCATCTTCCCATTCCAAGATTATGTCTCATTGGAAATTGAATTGGTAAGCGCGGAATTAAATTTGGGTCAACTATCAATTTTCTATCATATTCGAGGCATTTCAATTCATGAAAGCGAATAGCCTTATGTGGATAGAAGTGGATAACTTTCTATCAATTTTGCACACCCTGTAATAACTCATATGTAACTGTCGTATTATAATACCACATGGGCACTGTTATTACCAGAAATACTCTTTCTCCTCCGTGTTAAATTTTTCTAATTATCTTCTCAGTAACAACGTCTGATAACTGTCTGCTGTGACACTGATTTACGTCCGCTACAGAGTCGAGTAGAAGAACTATAAAATCACAAAATTAGTAACGCTTGAATTGGACTAGAATTTCACCATTCTATCGGAAAAGAAAAAATGGAACTTGGATTCAGAATTAATTTAAAACTATATGTTACTTTCAATTATCAAAAATTAAAAATATACAATTCTGTTATTTTAAACAGTTGCATTCAGAGGTATACACAAAACGAAATAAGGGTTAAATGCAAAAGAAAAAGAAAAAAACTGCATTATTGGCAAATTTTATTTAAATAACCAGATTGAGGTAAGATTAATAAATACTTTTTATTTTTATTTGTAAAAGATATGTTTAGCCTGCTTAGGTGTGTAAATAACATCTGAAAATCAAGCAAATTTTTAATATTTTTAAATAACAATTTAAAAAATAATCCTGATTCAGTACTTAAATTAGCGATAGCAAATTTAAATTATCGTAACAATGAGTAATTTATACATTTTGCTAAAAATACTTGGGCCAATGTATAATATGGCTATCGCTAATAATTTAAAAAAAAAATGGTAAATTCAAAGAGCATTTAAAAAATTCTTTTTCGAACTGAATTTTAATATACTATACAATATTTTGTTATTAAAAAATATTAGATGAATTCAGCCAACATGTTCAGTAAATATCATATAGCTCTGTACCTTGTATGCAGCAGTTTTATTTAACATCAGGAAATGATATGAAAAGTTTTAAATATAAGCATAAGCAACTCTAAAATATTTAACAAGAACGAAATATCATGCGCCCAGCATAGATTATGAAAATCTTTCCAACACATTCAGAATATTTTAATAAAACTTTTGCAGATTATTAAGTTGAAAAATATCTAAATGAACAAGATTTAACTAGGTGAGGAGGCCCGCCCAAGGGCTAAAACTCTACTACTCCCACCCAGTCGCACTACTACCAGTATTTTGGAATACTAATATTAGCCATAGTAGACAGTAAAATATTTACATCTAAATAAAACGAATATTAGTAACTAACTACTCACTAATGAACTAAATGAACAATTTAGAAAATGTATAACGCATTTAGAAATCCAATTTCTGTAATTACCACCAACAGTCAGGAAAATATCCGATTTTTTTTCGTCAGTCGCTTATATGATTTATAGATTAGTATTTATACTACATAGTATGCTAAGAATTAGTTCAATTAAAAGTATAACACAGTTGAAAATTCAATTAAACAATTATTTACAAATTAAACAATTTCGGTCAATAAACGGAAATGTATTTGATATATTTTGTGTAGCCCTGTATATGACTTATAAAATTTATACACACTACACAAGGAAGGTCTCCTTACAGGGCATACTCAGAATATGTTGAAAAAAATGCTAGTGAAACTAGTCATGTATGTAATAAGGGATCAGTCAAATTTAACGGCGGAATTTCAGTAGAAACTCTGTAAAAAAAATAAAATACTTTCGAATATTTGGCGCGAAAATACGAAATTGGCACACGATTTGGCGAGCAGGATTTTTTCTTGCCAAAAGCAAACGATTTTAATGCATTTGAAAATTGTTTATTAATTGTTTTTTAGAATGCACGGATTTTAATGAATTTAAACTTAATCATTGAAAGAGGTTATTATATATTTTTATATTACATATATATGTTGCTTGTTGCTGTAATTATTTAATTTTATCACTGTAAAAGCATTTTCTATGCTTTGCAAGTTGCAAATATATATTTTAAGTTATAGTCAGCTGACATTTGATTGTCATAATACATTTCCATATCGAAGACGAAGTCGTTTCTATAGAAACAAAATCAAATCGACAGTGTTCTATCTGCCTTTTTTTTTTTTTTTTTTTTTTTTTTGAGGTTGAAATAATTTAAATCAATTTAAATTTTGTTTTAAATCGTAAAATATGATATTTAAATTTTATTATAAATACATATAAATATATATGACAAATTATAGTTAAAACAAAGTAAAAATGACAAAACTATATTTAAAACAAATTAAAAATGACAAAACTAAAGTTATTTAAATTAAACTTATATAAACAAATTCAACATAAAAAGTTTTTTCCCACATAAAAGCGTATTTTATTTTCATCGCCAACCGATGATAAATCGCCAAATAAACGAAAATTTCATTATTTTTTTACGGACGCTGTATCGGGGTTCCGCCAAAAAAATTTTTATAAACATATATATCCATATGAGAAGAACATTCTGTAATTTTTTTTCAGATTTTTCTGAGTATGCCCGTATGGAGACCTTCCTTGTAAGTAATATGCAAAAAAACAGTTAAATTTTAAAACGCGTACCACAACTGAAAGCACACTTCCAGCAATTATTCTTCATAGGTAATATAGCTAATAGTACCTATATATAGCATCTATAGCTAATTACTTTTATGTGTCCCTGTAAATGAACGATAAATTATATGCACACCATATTTTGCAGTAAACGCCTTGTAGTACACCTCACTCATATAGGTAAATTTCAATAAGTTTAAAATACAATAAAACCTCCCTAAAGTGACCACGTTCCGTTCCAATAAAAATTGGTCGCTCCAAGAGGTGGTCTCTTAATGGAGGTCATGTTTAAATCTAGATTTTAATTGTTGAAAAGGGTAACAATTAATGTTACTAGTTTTTTTCCCAATAGGAAAAAATATTAAAATTTAAGTATCAAAACAAAAATTAATTACATAAGTTAATTACTGCAGAGCTTAAAAAATGAACATTGGCGTTTGCTTTGATTTTACGGTTTTATCTTTTATAACTTTTATTTCAAAGGTCAATAAATAAATGCATTTTTTATTTATTCGACGAGAACAAATAACGACGATTTATCTATTTCTTTGAGAATTTCCTGGCAGAAAAAGGCAGGGGAGTTTATTGACCTCTATTCTTAATTTGTCATCAGAATTAAATTCCTAAAAAGGCACAAAGTTGTTTAAACAGTTAAAAGTTACCGGAATAAAAAAAAAATTCTAAACTTAGTTTAGACGTTTGAGAATAATGCGCTCTCCAGAATTATTTTTCTAATAAAACCTCCTTCAAGCAACCAGGAAAAAACGGAATTTGTTTCATCTTCAAAGAAATGGGTCGCTCATGGAAGGAGTTCAATTGGGATGGTCTCTGAATGGAGGTAAAATTAGTATTGAGCCAATGGGAATAAATTTCGTTCCATGAAAAAATGGCCGTTCAGGGAGGTGGTCGCTTGATGTAGGTGGTCGCACAGGGAGGTTTCACTGTACTGTAATACTCGTATCATTAAAATACACCGCAAACGATTTTTTCCCCACAGGCCGTAATGTAAAGGACGTTTTATGAGTGTCCCTGTAAATCAGGCATGTCAAACTCGTTTACTACCGCGGACCAAATTATATACGAAGCCGCGGGCCACATTACCAGGAAACAATACGCAGATTAATTGTATGGCTATCGCAAAGAATTAAATCTGTACACTAAAAGTACAACCTTAAAAAAAATTGCAAAATTTTAAAGCTACTTTTTGGGAAAAAAAATTAAAAAAGTACCAGAAATTTTTTTAAAAAAAAAGTATCAGAAAATTTAAAAAAAAAGTACCAGAAATTTTTTAAAAATATTTTTAAAGTAAAAATACATCTATTTTAATACTTCCAAACTTTTGTTTTCTGTAAAAATAAAAATAACAAAGACTTCGTACAGAAGTGCGCTGCCAAACATAAAGAAAAATATGTTAAAATAGAAATGCAAACATGCTTAAACTGATATCGTCTTTTAAAAAATTTAATCGCAATCAAAATTATTCAAAAATGTATTATTAAGTTTATAATCCTGATCTTTGTATTTTTCTTTTAAGTTGTAATTGTTACTTTTTACAAAACCAGTTGTTGCATGAACATAATTATTTGCAATATGAGCTTATGAAATAACAAAGTTTTTATAATTGAGTAAAATGCATCAGCTGTATTGATTGTACCGGGTATAGGATTAATTTTCTGACGATCATCACTTATTACACATCGTGTCTGTGAATAAAAACTGCCTACAGAGTGGAAATTCGTGCATCTATATTTTCAAGAATTACAAAGTGATAGGCAACACATATTGAAATTATAAATTTCATGTGATTATTGAAATTTGTGGCCATAGCATTAATATTATAGCAATGGCACCTACATGTTTTCAAGTTTTAACTATTCTTGACACCCTTTATTCTACTTAGTATTGAACGATTTCGACTTGTGTGCAATTGGATCTAATCGTTATTTTCGAAAGCAGATGTATTACCTTTAATAAGCTACACGAATACAGTTTTTTCTATAAAGTTTCATTTTCAAATCTAACAATTTATCTTTTCGAATTGTTTCTAGATATTTGTGAGGAAATTCTTAGCAAACTTCAAGTGTCTACGCAGCGCCATCGCTAAGACTGTTTATTGGTGGAGGAAAGAACCTTAAATTGCAAAGTCAAATTTCAGTATTTTCCAACTCGTTTTATAATTTTGCCAACTTACCACAGTTAGAAAATCTAATATACTTCTTATTTGTTAAAAGTTTAATAATATTCCCAATTAGTTTTGTAATTTTTGCCAAGTCTATCAGAAATAGAACATATATTATAATTTTTATTAAAGTTTTAAACAAATTTGCCAACTAAGTTTGTAAATTTGGCAAGTGTAATAACATTCGCAAATGTTTGGGGGGGGGGGGGCACCTTAACGAGGTCCCTATGTCTACGTATCAAACATAAAATTTCAGTTTTTATTTTAATATAAAAACGATTGTATAAATTGACTTTTGTCAATCTGTGATGTACATATTCATCATCAAGAAAGATAAAGATCCCTTAGAGCTCTTTAACCCTTTATGTACTGAATTATGAATTCGTGGAAATTTTATCTTCTAAAGCATTTTTCGTGAATTGTTTGAACTACATTAGAAGATTTACATAATCATTTAATAAATTTTAGAAGGATTTTAGAAGTGATGAAGGATTTAGAAGGATTAATTAAATTTGAATTTATAGGAATTTGTGCAATAATTATAACCCCACTCAAATCTTTTACTTTAAATATTTTTCTTAGTGGTTTGTAGAATTAGGAAATGTGCAAGTATAATGTTCTTACAATAAAAATATAGAAATATTTCCGAATTGAAAAATTCCCCCCTACCCCAACGCAAGAAAGCTGAAAAGATGCAACGGCAAAAGAAATCATTCTTTTAAAAATACTTTTGTTTTGTGTAACCAATAATGCTTTAGGAACAAGATAAAGTAATATATCTATAACTCATTCTAAACTGTATTACTACTAATCGATGCATTAAATGAATTTTATAACAAGTTACTTTAATGGTACTTATAAGTACCGTCAGTATATAAAGGGTTAAAAAAGACACGTTTACTTACCTTAAATAATAATACTAATTAATGAACTTATATTGAAAACGCTCGTGTTCAACTATGTACACAGCCAAATAATAAAAACAGGGTAACTTTTTTTTATTATTATTATTTATTTATTTTACAAGAGGAGAAATCATGTCACTCACTTTCCCTTTCAAAGCTATTTATTTATTTTGAGTTTTTAGAAACTTTTAATTATTAATTAGCAGCGTATTTTAATAGCTTTTCGATACATTTTTAGTGCTTAACAAATACTGCACATTATTTTGTAATGTCATGTAAGTCAAAGAGAGCAGTGAAATAAAGTATTATAGTTTCAACATAAAACACATAACAAATTATTAGAAAAAAATACCATAAAACTTTTATAAATCTTTAAATTTTCAGATTCGAGATATGCTTTTTTTAACATTCCTATTGATTACTTTTCCATTTCGGTCCCGACACTTCGGTCCCGAGACATTTCGGTCCTGAGACATTTCGGTCCCAAGACATTTCGGTCCCGAGACATTTCGGTCCCGAGACATTTCGGTCCCTGGCCATTTCGGTCCCGAGACATTTCGGCCCCTAGCCATTTCGGTCCCGAGACATTTCGGTCCCTGGCCATTTTGGTCCCGAGACATTTCGGTCTCTGGTCATTTCGGTCCTTAACCATTTCGGTTTCTTGCAATTTTGGTGCTCACCACCTTATAACTCGGATTCTAATTGTCGCAGGCCCGCCAAACGCTGCAATTTGAACATTATTTGGGTCCTTTTAAAAAATATCCCCCCTCCCCCGCCTTCAAACTTTATAAAAAGCTGAATATAACAATCCGATAAATTTAAACTTTTATAACTCGTGATTATGAAATCACAGCGAGCTGAAAATTTGTTTGATTGAACAATGTGATATAATTTTACAGGGGACGTTGTCTTTTTTTTAACTATTATTATTTAACAGAATGGATTTTTTAAGTTTTATTATTATTTATTATTATTAGGTATTTTATATATACTATAAACTGCCATAATTGTTTTGTTTTTTTTGGTTGTTTTAATACATTTTTAGAACTTTTAAATTATCATTAATTAAATAATTAAACTGTGATTTTTTTTCTTCTTCCAATTAGATTAATCATAAATGTCTTCAATAATTCAATTAGACACTTACAAGCTATTATATGCAAATATTTCCTCACATCACCCCTAAACACCCTCTCCTTTAATAATTCAGAAATGAGATATATTTATTTAAGCACAAATTTAATTTTTCTTATTATTTTTATAATACAAAGTTGCATCTTATAAGTTTGTTTTCATAAGTTACTTTACCATTATAAACATTGGGAAAACAATAGTGATTTGGTAACTAGGCGTGCTATGAAAAATATTTTGTTTTCAGAAAACTCCACCCACCACTTCATTCTTTTTTTTTTTTTTTTTTTTTTTTTTTAATAATTATTGCTTGCAATTTTTTAAGTCTTCTCACCCTTTGAAGACGATTTATGTGAGCTAATTTTATTGAATCTGGGCCTATTTCTTTGTAATAAGATTATTATTTTTAATTTTATGTAATAATGTAACTATTATTTTAATTAATTTTATTTGTAAATTTTAACTGGCAAAACTAAGCTTTTTTAGATTTGTCTTTTATTTATTTATTTTTATACTACCCTTTTCCTCCCACTTTCCCAGAAAAATAATAATATATTTTTATTTTACTTTTATTAATAATTATATTAATAGTTTTACATTTCGGTAACTTTAAATATAAAAATAAACAGGTAAAGGATAAATTTCAGTTTATAACTACTATAAAATATAATGGTAAATTGAATATAAAAAATATTATGTATCGATTTTATTTTAAAGTAGAAATTTGTAATGTATATTAATAATGTTATTAATTTAATAAATTAAGGATACATTAAATTTAAAAAATCTATATTTAATAAAATATTAATTTAATTTTTATACTAAAATTACTAACAGTTTTGAGAATTAATTAATAGCAATTATTCATCACTTAAAGCTTTCATTCAAAATTTCTGATTTATCAATTTCAAAAAAATAAAATAGAAATTTTTTGAAAATCAGCCAAAAACATAAAGTCTAAGTAATAATTAATTAATTAAACATAATAATAATAACAATAATAATAATCCAACATTGTACAAATACATAAAAATAATTTTTAACAGTGTTAGGTGACATTATTTTTTATTTTTTTTTTTTATTTTTTTTTTTTTTTAGCACAGTTATAGTTTTCAATTCGCAAAAAGCAATATATTAATTAATTATAATTAAAGAGCAAGAAAAATATTATAAATTAACTAATAAATAAATAAACAACATATTTTTCTTCACAATCCTTATCATTTTTATACATCCCAATGAAGTTAATAACATTATAATAACCGAAAATTTGAAAAATATATTTGCATTTACTCTAAAATAACTATTATATAGTTCATGTAATAGTTTTTAAACAAGTAATTGATAAGTTAGTTATATAAACAATTAATAATTTAAATTATTTTGAATTGTTATTAATAAACACCTTTAATAAAAACAATTTAGTTTTTGAGAATTTTTTTATTTAACAATTTAACTATGAATGTTTTCAATTTTTCTAAGATGATATTAACCAATTAATAAAATACAGTATGATATTAATCAAATAGCAAATCAAAACCCGGTGCCGGGATTTTTTAAAACTTTTTTATGATGGTGTTGGTATATTATTTGAAATACTAATAAAGTAGCATCTAAATACTATTATCCCCTTCTTAACAAAAATTCTGCATGCCAATCAATTGTGAACGCCCGTCTTAACAGTTTGTCATCTTTATACAAATGTCAGATGCAAATCCCCTTTCCAT
Source organism: Maratus speciosus (assembly GCA_963932465.1). NCBI lineage: Eukaryota > Metazoa > Arthropoda > Arachnida > Araneae > Salticidae > Maratus > Maratus speciosus. The sequence goes on from OZ010789.1 coordinate 474,032,083, forward strand.
ACAATAGTCTTTTCGCTCCCGAGTTCAAACGTGGACCGGACCTCCCACATAATTATTTTCATTCTTTGAAGAAATATGAATGTTTTGAAAAGAACAGCATTTCTCGATGTTTTTTATACTTTTCACCCTGTTATCTTGATTTCAGGAGTAACTGAAATGCCATTCTACATAAATTTAGAATATGTGCAGAAACTTTGAATATGTGCAGTGCATGGGCATTTGCATATGAAAATTAAAGCTCGACTTATAAATGTTTTTAAATTGTCTGGACTTTATATTTATAATAGGCTAAAATATGAGGAGCTTCTATAAAGAATCCACAGAACTCCCTCTTCCGCACACTCCTAAAAACGATTTCTTCTACCATATGAAATTTGCATGGGATGCTACAATTTGTATCCGAGTTATAAGTGTTTGCGGTACACGTGCGGTAAGTACCATACAAAATATGAGTGTTTTGTGATAATTATAGATCGAGTTATAAATGTTTTATTTTATCAGGACCTTATACTTATGATACACTGAAATATAGAAAAAGTCAACAGAGTGCACCGCCCCCCCCCCCCCGGTTTTGTAAAACGATTACGATTATCATTCGAAATTTGTGTGGGCTGCGACAAGTTTGATCTGTGTTATAAGTGTTTGCGTTTTCAAGTCCTTATATTCGGGTTATACTAAAATTTAAGGCGTTCAGTTAAAAAATCCGATAATGTCCCTCCTTTTATAAATATTACGTTTACCGTACAAAATATGAGTGTTTTGCGATAATTATAGATCGAGTTATAAATGTTTTAATTTATCAGGACCTTATACTTAAGATACACTAAAACATAGAAAAAGTCAACAGAGCCCCCTCCCTGCTTTTTAAAACGATTACGATTATCATACGAAATTTGTGTGAGCTGCGACAATTTTGATCTGTGTTATAAGTGTTTGCGTTTTCGAGTCCTTATATTCGGGGTTATACTAAAATGTGGGGAGTTCAGTTAAAAAATCCGATAATGTCCCTCCTTTTATAAAGATTACGTTTACCATACAAAATATGAGTGTTTTGCGATAATTTAATTAGCGAGTTATAAATGTTTTAATTTATCAGGACCTTATACTTATAATACACTAAAATACAGAAAATGTCAATCCCCCCCCCCCTGCTTTTTAAAATAATTACCATACGAAATTTGTGCGAGCTGTTACTAAAATTTTAAGGCCTTTATTTAAAAAACTCTACAAGGTCCCCTATAAAATTATGTCACCTATTTCAAAGTGCATAAAATTTCAGCTTGCTGGAGAAGGGACCGAAATGACAAGGGACCGAAATGGTTAGGGACCGAAATGTCTCGAGACCAAAACGGCAGGACCGAAATGGCGGGACCGAAGTGTCGGGATCGAAACGTCCTGCTTCCCTTTGATCCGTTTTAACAAATTATTTATATAAGTATCATCTGCAACAAGTATCGAACTTTCTATCAATCTATTGATTTCAACAAGTGTTTGACATGAAATAGAAGCTTTAATTGGCGGAAGCTCGTCGTCTGATCAGAATGAGCTTCTAAAATAGATTTAAAAAAGTCTTGATTGTAGTATCATTTGTTTATGTAAATGATTGTAGAATTTATTTTTAAGTATAAAAATTTTTAAGTCTTAGATTTTTTATAATACGATTCTCCCAGTCTTCAGATAAATCATCGTAACGTTCGAGAGCTTCTTCATATTTATATGATTTGGAGTTATAATCAACATTAGCTGCAATTGCTAGCTGAATCATTTCATCTTCCAGGGGGGGGGGGGTGACCTTCATTCGCCAGGTCTAAGGAAGTAGACTTAGCTGTGCGTATTTCCTGAAGAGTAGTAGAATTTGGAAATTTCCCCATGCAAAGGAAAGTAATCCTACTCTTTGACTGAAAAGTTGAAAAGTAGTCTTTCAGGGAGGGAGACGGGAAATAGTGGTCTTTTAATGGAGGAAAATTAACAGTGAGCTTATAGTAAAAAATTATAGAACATAAATAAATGGTCTTTATCAGAGGTGGTCTCCATAAAGAGGTGGTCTTTCAGGGAGGTTACACTGTATACATAAAATAATAAAACCACGTTTAAATCAGCAAATAAATAAATAGAATGCTAAATTCACCTTTGAAAAGTTAAAATTAAAATTACACTATGTGCAAATTACTTAACAGATGAAAAATATATAGAAAGGTGTTAAATTACTTTAATATCCTTAGTACTTTCAACTATACACATAGTCTTCGTCAGAAAATATTCGCTGACGAAGACTATGTATGTGTGTGTATAATTGAAAGTACTAAGGATATTAAAGTAATTTAACACTTTTTTATATATTTTTCATCTTTTAAGTAATTTGCACATAGTGTAATTTTAAGTTACACTTTTTAATCTGAGATAATTTTATTACGAATATAAAGAACTTTATTATATTTTTTATATTCGAAATAATTCTTACTTCTCGTTGACTTATTGCATATGATTATGTACAGTCGTGGAAAAAATAAGGTAAACGCCCCCTACTAACTCTGCAACTAATTATAATAGAGGAAAATTACTGGTACAAAACAATTGGAAATAAAGTCTACTTTAAATGATGTATGTAAAATTTGCTTAGGGGGCCGTCTACAAATCAAAACCAGACCAAACTTTGTTTTTTTTTCAATGGCAACACAATTTTGACACTATATTTTAAATCTTCAGTTCAAATTATGCCTAAAAACGAAATTTCAAGTCATTTGTACGATAAGTTTTTGAATAATAAACATTCAAAATTTAGAGTTTCTAATGTTAAATTACATTTTCATATTTTTATTACTATCTCTTGAAATTATAATCCTAATGTGATAATTTTTTGTGTGGCTATAATACTAAAAAAACCCAAACATACATTGAATTTGTAATTTTTAAAAATTTACATTATGAAGTATGAAATTAATATTCGAATAAAAAACATGAATTGCAACCTACAATTTTTTGATAGGTTTATATTTATTATGTCCTACTTTATGCGAATTCTAAATTTCAAATTTTTCTTCTAAGTAGTTTTCTAATTATGATTATTTACTTACTTACACAGTGGTGCTACAATCCATGTGGGATTTTGACCTCCCTCAATATACATCTCCAGACCTTTCGATCTCTGGCCTTTACTTTATAATTTATAATTTGGTTTTCTGCAAGATCTTTCTCTATCTCTTTTATCCAACTCTTCCTGGGTCTACCAATACTTCTTTTCCCAATTAAATTACCACTATAAATCTTCTTTGTGCTTCGCTCATCCCTCATTCTGATTAGATGTCCTAACCATTGCATTCTTCTAATTATGATTAAAAAACGTTAAAATGATGGTTTAAGGGGCCTTCTATGGTGTGCAGAAAAGCATAATTTGAAAAAAAAAATGTATTTTTACTCATTTTACTCAAACATTCGGGCTGACAATAGTCAAAACATATTAAACGAGTGAAATGGTCATATTGGCAAGAAATAATGCATTAATAGAAAGTCACATAGTCATTCTGTAGCGTTTTAACAATCGCGTACCGAACTTCCATTTGGATACAGCCCCTAAAATAGGCTCATTTTAAAATAATTAATTTCTCTACAACTAATCGTACGAATTTCATGAAAAATTATATTTAGATTAATTGAATGGTGTAGAATTTATTTATAGTGTCAAAATTGGATATTGCACTCTAAAAACGACATTTTCAAAACTGAGTAAAAAATACTCAAATTTGAGTATGCCGCATAGTCAAAATGTCTCAGAAAGAAAGTTACTCAAGCTTGAAACATGTATGTAATCATTTCTGAAAACATGGACATACTCAAATAGGAGCACACAACGCTTTATTCATGATGTTTATTCACGATTAAACATGATGTTTGTATTTATATATTACTGATGGTTGTCAAATCCCACCTGCGAAGTCTTTCCTTTACGAATTCATTCATTCTTCGATTTCGAAGGTTGAAGAATAAAATTTACGCTTTCAGGATTATATTACGACGACTTTTAAGTGTTCTTTCGCGAACACGATAAAAATGTAGTTCGCCACATTTCATGTTATAAATTATTACTGAAAGGAGCGTTTCGTTCGAAATCATAACAGATGATGTAATATGAATATATTCAACTACCCTGGTAAAATTTACTACGTTTAATGAATGAAAAGTAATTTTGTTTGAAACTGAGTATTTATAGTATTTCATTATTGAAAGCATTGGGTCGTCATAGTTGAAACAAAAAGTTTCATAACGAAATGAAAACATAGATTTACTCTGATTTGAAAGTGTCATTTTTCTCGGTGTGCTATGGAAAAAAACAAAGTTTGGGTTCGTTTTGATATGTAGATGACCTCCTAAGAAAATTTTATATACATCATTTAAAAGTTGACCTTATTTTCAATCGTTTGATACCAGTAAATTTCTTCTATAATAATTTGTTGCAGAGTTAGTAGGGGTGTTTACTCTTTTTCCACGACTTTACCATCATAAAAAAATAAATGCGTTTTATATCCCATCCAATCGTTTCCATTTTATCGTTTCCTAAATAAATCGTATCAAATATGTCCATTTTAAAATTGCTTTAGTTATCGATAAAAGTTATAAAGCTTTTATGATATAAAATATTTTCTACACAAGTAAAACCTTATTTTGAAATTCCTCTTAGTGTTTCATGCATAGTTACTGCATACGAAAATTTCTATTGCATTCCATTCATATTACATGAGAAGATTTGTCACAAAAGCTCAGGAAAACAAGCACTCTCCTAAACTAAACCATTCTCATTTCTAGTTATACATTACATGGTAAATAACATTGAAGAAAGCCGTAAATATGTAAAATATTGAACACATATCAGAAAGAACGAAATATTTGATATCCGCTAAAAAATATTTTAAGAAATAATAAAAAGTACAGACATCGGTTATTCTTTAAAATAACATGCATTATTCTAAATGCATTAGTGTTTCAAGAAAACTCTTTTCCATATGCTTATAAAAATGCTTTACAAAATTTTATTCCTTAAAATACTTTCCTATGCTATCTATCGACGTAAAACTGAAAAAAAAGCAAATAATCTCTAAATACTTTTAAATACGTCTGCTCGTATGTAGTTTGATTTAATTAATTAGTATTTTAAAAAGTTATGAGTTAACATATTATATAATATTTTGCTCTAACCTTTAAGGTGGTTTTCAAATTTCCTACTCAACACCGCGAAACTTTCTGACACATTTTCTGACTCAATTGTAAATGTAAAGATATAAATTATTGCAGGTTCTATTGAAGCAATTTGGAATCGAATAGTGCTTTCCATTTTTTGGTAAATAAATTACTTATCTAGTTATAAGCGGTTCTCGTCATGTGATGACAAGTTTTTTTATCCTTTAAAAGTAACGTATTGTATCACCTCTTAAAGTTGTGACCATCTTTCTTGTGATACCCTGTATACAGATGTGAATAGTATCTGGTTTGAAAATTATGTATACATACAATAAATAGGAAGTTTAGTCACTTCTGCATAATCACTAACAATTTATACGGATAGGAAGAAGGGGAGCCCCAAGAATGATACTTGCCCCAGGACCCCAGATAGTGTAAGTCTGGCCCTGCATCCGTTTTTCTTTGCAGTATTTTTGGTAGTTTAGCATATTTTTGTCAATCAAAAGTGAAGAATCTTATAACTTTAAAAGTTTCCGCTAGACGTCTAAAAGGATATACACTATATGGCCAATGATGATTGGTCACTTGCGATTTCAGACGTTTTGTTAAATATCTAGAAAAATACATGAGAAATTATCCTGAAACTCCAGCTGTGTAAACAGAATAGTATAGGTCATATATTTAGGCGAAGATTTATTCTCGAAACCCCATAGGGGACCGCCAACAAATTGAAAAAGAACGAATATCTTTTGGATAACTCTGTAAAAACTAATGTAGCAAAAGGGTTCAAACTGTAGAACATGATTAAGAGGCTTATTGTAATAAATTGTGTTCGTTTTTATGAGGATAGCATGTATACTAGTAGAGAAATTAAGATTTTTATAAAAACAGTCCCAAATTTCGTCAAGTTTTTTGCTTATAATTTGTAGAGTTCTTAATATAAAAAAATGTTCTTTTCAGACAATATGACAAACAACATTGTACAGATTCGGCCAGGTGGGGAGGCTTACCAATTGGCTTGATCACAACTAGCCCCACCCAGACAACATTGTACATAATACCCTGCAATCAGAATTAAAAAATATTAAAAATTGTATACAAAATGAGCAGGTTTACTAAAAAATGCTTCACTGCGCATGCGCGAATGCAATCAAAATATAATGTGCATAATGTATTAGCTAAGTGTATAGAGCAACTTTTGTGAAAGTCTTAAAAACATAGCTTGAAGATTCTGAAAATTATCGCCGATAGAATAAGCTCGAAATCCGTTGTTCCCAAAAGGAAGCAAAAAGATGAAGGGTTGTATCCAAATATAGTAGTACGTGCAATATTGTGTACGCTAGCTTGGCACTATAAACAGATATTTGGATACAGCTTCTCATCTTTTTGCTTCCTTTTGGGAACAACGGATATCACTGTAAGACAAGTATATACAGCAATTAATTACTTTGCTTTCCAAACAAAAACACCTATTTCAAAACATCATTACTGGATTTATACGGATTTATAATCCCAAAATGTCAATTACGGATATTGTACTATTTTCTTAGAAAAATAAAACTATTCCGTAAAATTTTACAAAAAATTTGTGTATATTGACGGATTTTTTTTTTTTTTTTTTTTTTTTTTTTTTTGTACAGTGAAAAGTACACAGAAGAAATGAGTTAAAAATATTAATTTCCCGAGGAGATATTTTAAATATAAGAATGAATCAAATACCCATAGACTTAGCAGTAGTTAGGGGGATTCGGAAGCTGGGTGACTAGCAACATTACAGGAAAATGCTATTTTCACGCAGTCTTAAATAAAGTACTTCAAATTCATATATGATGACTCAGCTTCAATGGCGGATTTTTATACCATTTAGCCCCTTTAATAATTTCACTGCTTGGTTTATAAGTGGAAATTAAGATAATTTATCTTTGTGACGTGAGAGCTTAAGCTGAAAATAAAAGTGAAAAATGCATTTATTTTAAACAATCGTTGTAATAGTTTCATTTTTATGGATGGAATTGTTGATATACTTTTACATGCCATCTCCATCGATGGACACTTTCTCTAAAAAAATTGGAAAATCTTTTTTTTTTTTTTTTTTTTGGAAAACTACTGAAATTTTTGAGCAATTTTAATTATGTTAATTTTTGTCAAATTGTCCATTCTTTGATTCTGTAAGTCATTTAATTAATATAAATTTAGTTGGTAATAAAATAAAAACGATTACGTTTTAAGACTCATTTTATTTAAACCATTTGTAATTGTAATCATAAAATACGTTCAAAGTTAAAGCTTTTATAAGAAGCTTAGCTGAAGTATCTTGAAAATTCTATTGTTAATTTAATTAAAGTAATTAATTTAATAATCTGAACTCGAAAGAAATGCTAATTCGTTATACACAATACCAAGAATAACACAAAAGATTTAATTATATTCCATAAGGCTTTAGAATTGTCAATTTTCTAACTTCAAATAATCTTTAAGAATTAATTAAGCTGTGGAATCGCATTACCAAAATATCTAATTTCATATTGTACTAATAAATGTGCATAAAGATTGATAATTATTCTCTTTATGACTTTGAAAGCTACGAAAAATCTATTGCTTTTCAGAGAACATTATACAGATCCTCTCTATATATTATAAGAATCTTACAATGATATTATTTAAAATACGAATATTTTTTATTATTTTAAAATAGATATTTTAAACAATAAATTTCATTTCTTTTTTTTTTCTTTTTCTTTTTATTCAGATCTGTGTAATAGTATCTAATTGTATCTTTACAGTGAATGTATTTGTTTCTCAATTTAAAGTTATAGTAAAATGTGCTATGACAAAATCAGAACGGACTGGAGATAAATTCCGTTTTTGACAAGTTTCTGTCGTAAGATTAAATTTTTCCGTTAAGACAGGATTTCGTTATAGTCAGGTTCCATTTTCAAAAGTTTTAGAATATTATGACTTAAGGGTTTTTATTCGTTTATTTTTCTTTTCTTTGCAAATAAGTGTAAAAAATCAACAGAATATATCACAATATTCTGTTAGAATAGGTATATGATTGCGTCCCTTAGAATCCCATGGATCACATACCAAGCATTTATGTATAGCAGATCTAACATACATGAACTACATGTACTCGGATTATGAGAAGAAACACCATTTAAATCTATAAACTTATTCTGAATTCTGGAAGAACCAATCGGGCTTTTTAATAAGACAGTCAACAAGGATTATTATCAAAATAACCAATCTAATTTATTTCAAATGTAGCAATGAAGTTAAAAACCAAATGGAGTAGACCAGGGACGGCGAACCTAGGCACGTGTGCCACTTTTGGCACGTGAAAGAATCATTTTGGCACGGCATTGCAGTGGCTCTAAATCAAAATAAAGTGAGATTACACAAAATGGTGACTCATCTTTTCTAAATTTGATTACATAGAAATTGAAAAATTTTAATTGCGGTATATTATATTCCAATCTAATTAATTATTGTCTCAAAAATTATTCAAACAAATACGATATTTGAAAACTATCGATGAGAATTCGTTATTAGACATTACTAAATTCCGATGGTCACGTTATGTCAACTTAGAATTTATTTCAGAGCTATCGAAAGAAACTGGCGTTTGCTATTTTAACAGTTATTTTGCCTATCTATTCTTTCGAGTCACTGCTTTCACAAATTATCATAACTCAAACCGAAAGCACTTGACTGATTAATCTGGTTCAGTTTGCATTAAAATTAACCTGATATTAAGATGCAACAACATAAATCAAAGTTACATCATATTATTTTTTTTTAACCTAAAATATATTTGCTTCCTTAATTATTATAGTTTACCTACTTACTTATTACCTACTAGTACGTACTTCTACCTACTAGTTTACCTACTTACCTTACTTAGTTACTATTGTTATACCTACATTTATGTTCCTTATATTTTTAAAATTTTAATGCAAAATTTTAAGTAATTTTAAACCATTTTTTTACCTACTAAATTTATTTTTTAGTTGGCACGCCATAGTCACGTAAAATATTTTTTGATCGAATTTGGCACGCGGCAACAAAAAGGTTCGCCAAACCTGGAGTAGACGATTAGAATCTAACATTAAAGAAAAAGGGGGGGGGGGGGGTATTACTGTCTTATTACTGGTAAGGACTGCCTTTATGAAAGAAATTAAATTACATTAGCTTCTGAAAATGTATCTAAAACAGTCACTGGAGGTCGGTATAATCAATCTTGTCAGATAAATAAAATACAAAAACTCTCTCATAAAACACCAGAAACGAGTATCAAAGCGAGTATGAAAAATCAGACAAAATAGTTTCGAAATGAAATCCTTCGTCAGATGAAAAGAACCACACGTTTTTTGAAGACAAACACGCAATTGGGTAAGTAAACACCGCCCCCTGAATACTAGGCCTGAGCGCTCACACAAAAATGACACAAAAATGGCGGCTGCCCAATTCGGATTTTTTTTAGCGTAAGTACGGTCCCTTAAATGTAGACACCAGTATTTTATAAAAGATTTCTCTACCTTGTTTATTCTCAGAAAAATGAAGCGGAAAAAACTTCAAAAAATTATTGGTAGGAATATTTAAGGGACCGTACACACGCTGAAAAAAATCCGCCTTCGGCAGCCGCCATTTTTGGTCCAGCGCTCAGGCCTAGTATTCAGGGGGCGGTGAAGTAAATATCAAGAAATTGCTAGTTGGGAAAGAAGGGATACATTGGAAAGAAAAGCGGGGGAAAGTAAGATAAGCATGAGGCGAGGGGAAGTAAAAGATGGAAATAAAAATAAATTAGGAGGGAACATTACAAAACTAAGCAAAATAACAGTTCATTTTATTAATTTATTGTCGAAAAACATTGAAAGAATGGCGGATTTTATAATCAATAAATTATTTTAATAATATACAAGAAAAAAAAAAATTTAAAAAAAATTCCTCTTCAAACTTTTGGGGTAAAGATAAAAAAATATTGCAAAGTAATATAAGTTCTTATGGCCTATAACATAATAACACCTCGCTTAATAAGATATTCTTAACGTGTCAAGTCATTCTAATTATAGTTTTCATGTCAAGAACATGTCATGCTTGAAAAAGTTACACAAAGTTTATGCTTTAAATTAATTAATTCTTCAGGTAGCAATGCCACGCACTTCAAAATGTGAAAATTAACTTTTATTCTCTAAAGAATAACACATGTAAAGATCAATATGTGAAAATAGGGGAATTTTTTTGTGCATAAATATATACGTGCACATTTACAATTCCAAAGATAGTCATCCAAAAGATAATATAAAAAATTACTTACCAATTTAATAATTTAAAAAAAATAAACTTATTTTAAGAAATATTTACCAGGATTTTTTTTTATATTTTTATTAATTCATTCACTTAAACTTTTTTGTTTAGATGTATTTTGCTCCACCTGTCGAAACAGAGAATTAATTGCTCCTGAAATTATAGTAATCTTTCCTGTCTTTTATTGGAGACGAAATGAGGGTTTTTACTTGTTATGCCCTATTACTTAGTTTCTACCAATAATTTTAGGCAAATAGCAAAGTACAAACACTTCCTCCTGTCAAAATAACTTAACTTGAATTAAGTTTGAATGTACCTCTTATTTATATTTTTTATTTGTGTTATTTTCAAATCAGAATGCAGTGGTCATCACAAAACGTCTTTCTGAGTCATTGTAATACAATAATTCAAATTTTAAATAGCAGCATTACTCACCAAATAAATAGGAAGTGTAGTGCACTTTCTTCACTGAAAAAAATGGGTGTAAAAAGTACTCGATTTTAAATACATCACATACTTAAAATAGCTCCGATCCAAATGTACTCAAAATTGAGTCACACATGTGCTCGTTTTTGATTCCATGGTTGTGGTCAAATATGAATTGTTATGTATCGCCCCCTGAACCTACAAATTAAAGTAAAAATGTACTGATATTTATTTTCTGCTCAAAATTATTAACAAGAAACGTTTAACTGATTATGTATTAAGAAAAATAGCAAAATGATTATCTAGATACCCAAATAGAATACACTCTCAAAAATAATTTACTTAAAAATGAGAACTTCCATGTACTCGTATTTTTTTAAGTACAATTGTTTCAAAAAGGAGTACATTGTTCAACATAATCTACTTAAAAATGAGCATTTCTATGTACTCATATTTTTTAAGTACAATTGCTTCAAAAAGGAGCATTAATCTACTTAAAAATGAAAATTTCTTTGTACTCGATTTTTTTTAAGTACAATTAATTCAGAAACGAGTACATGATATTTTGAAGTTGTGTATACTTATACTTGATTTATAAATGTATGCAGAAATAAATACATATATTTTGTATTTTAAAGTCTTAATATTCATGTTTAAATCCTATGTGCTCAAAAATATGAGTTTTCTGATAAACCCTTTTCTTATACTGAATTGACAGTAGGGATTTCCAAGCTTTTATTTAAAGATATGTCTATCTTTGTTATAATTTTTAATTTATAATACACACTTTTCAAATTTATTTACAATTTCATTAGAAATGTTAAAGAAGAAAATTTAGTTTAAAAATTGTTTTATTAGAAATTAGAATATTTAAGAAAGGGAAAATTCATCTCTGCTATTAGCGATCTTCCGTCGCTGATTCATAATAGGTGTCATTTGGAAGCAGCTGGTAACTGCTCTTATAGGACAGTCAGTACAATACTGATATCCCACTTAGAGTTCAAATCACGGGGCAGCTCATACACAAAATTTCAAGAATTAAAATAGTAAATTCTTTGTTCTTTACTCCAAAAATTGTAGTTCTTCGCAATTCAAAATTACGTAATTAAAAATGGTGATTTGTCGGTTCTCTGTAATGTCGCTTTTTTTTTTCTTATAGTATATGTGTGTTTCTATACATACTTATTTTCGAGTCCCTGTATGTATTCAAAAAATGAGTACATGCGTTTTTCAAATTTAAGAGTTAAGTACTCGGAGTTATTTTAAGATTGGGAAGTGCTCAATAATTAGTACAATTTACTTATTTTTAAGAATAGTGTTTTAACAGTGTATTTTCATGACAAGAGCATTATTTGTAAGCACTTTTAAATAATTTTAAAATAATGTGCATAATTTAATATTTACATTGATAAACATAACATTTCTTATGCCGCCATGAATGAAATAAACCATTACAGAGTACAAAATTATCGTTTTGTTTGTGTTTGATAACATGTGATGTTTCAAAATTGAGAAAGCACGGATTCATTTTTGACCCAAACCTACTCAATTCGATATAAATACATCTATTTACTCATGTTTGAGTACTTCATCTTTTTTCAGTGTTTGAATTTAACACGGAGTTAAAGTGATCAGTGAAAAAAAAAACCACAACAATATCCCCTGTTGAGTAATAAAATTAGATAAACATATATATTTTTAATAATTAACCTCCAATGTAAAATTTTACGCGTTTCTACCCACTAGAAAATGAGATAGAGCTATAAGGTTTATCGCAAAAAGGACAGCATATCAGCGCCCCATGTTGATTTATCAAAGACAACATTGAAGAAACATAGCGTTTCATAAGCAACTTGCATATTAAATGTCATGAAATTTCATTCCGTAGATGCCGCGATATATCTATCACGAAACGCGTGAAAAACACAACACTTAAGCGCTAAATGATGGCGATATAAACCAAAACCTAATCAACCCTAATCCATGTCAAGGTCTAATTGAATATGAAGTTTGATGAAATTCCCTCCCAGAGAAGCCGAGAAATATAGCTATCACAAAAATCGTGAAAAACACAGCACAGAAGTGTCATCTGTTTGGTTATACACACCAAAACCTAATCAACACAAGCTTATGTCAAGTTCTAACTGAATATGAATTAAATTCCATCTTATAATTGCATCTATATTAACACAAAAATTCTAAAAAAAAAAATACAACGTCACATGATAACCTGTTTGGCGATATATAAGCCAAAACTTAACCAGCACCAATTTATATGACGGTGTAACTGATTGTGAAATTTTATGAAATTCCATCTCAAAGATTCCGACACATAGCTATCATGAAAATCATGAAAAGCACAGCATAGCAGTGCCATCTGTTTGGGATATACACACCAAAACCTAATCAGAAGCAGCTTATGTCAAGGTCTAATTAAATAGGGATTAAATTCCATCTCATAACTGCCATTATATTAACACAAAAATGGTTAAAAAAAAAAATGGAAACACAAGATCGCAGCGTCACCTCTTTCATGATACATGCCAAAACTTAATCAGCACCAATTTATGTCAAAGTGTAACTGATTGTGAAGCTTTATGAAATTCCATCTGAAATATACCGACATTAGCTATTATATAAATCATGTAAAACACATCATAACAGAGTCATCTGTTGGGTGATATACTCCAAAACCAAATTAGCACTAATTTTTGTCAAGGTATAAATGGATATGACGTTTGATAATATTCCGTAAATTATTTTTCGAGTTAAGACAGTCATAAAACTTATGTCATACACAGGCACACATACATGGGTAAAAAAAAAAAAAATAGTTAAGTCGCATTCAGAACATCCAAAAATATCTAAATCCATCAAAAAAAAAGGAAGTCAAAAATTTTCACAATTTCACTGCTTATGCATAAATTAATAGAGTTACCATTTATTACCATTTACTCTCATGAATTAAGAAAAAGAAAGACGATGTGTTTTTATTTTTTTTTATGTATAAAGGGGAAAATAAAAATACATGTAGAATAAGGCGTGCACACTACATTGCTAAGAGTTTTAGTATTTATTTCATTCTCGCTGGCAGTTTTACGATTCTGTCATGTTAACTTAATTGAACAAAATCGAAAAACTAGCTGGAGAAATTTTACGCGTTATATAAAACTGTCATCACAAACACATCTTTCTGATAAGAAAATTTATTATAGTAGCCAATTTTTAGATAGAAGAAAGGAAGCGTTCAAGTTGTAAGTGTTCAAAATTTACTGGACAGTGTTCAAAGGAAGTAATCCAATCATTAAAATAAAATGTCATTTCTTGATTCTAAACTTCTTATGCTTAATTATTTAATCAAAAGATAATTATAAATTATGCACTTTAATGCTTTAAATAAATGCAGCATCTGAAACACATCTTTCTGATAGGAAAATTTAGTGTTGTAGCCATTTTTTTAAAGGGAGAAATGAATTCGAAATTTACTGGTCAGCATTCAACGTAATTAATCAAATCATTAAAATAAAACGTCATTTCTTAATTCAAAACTTCTTATGCTTAATTAATTAATTCAAAGATAATTATAAATTATGCACTTGAATGCTTTAAATAAGTGCGGCATCTCAAACACATCTTTCTGATAGGAAAATTTTGCGTTGTAGCCACTTTTTAGAACAGTGTTTCCCAACCTTTTTCGGCCCACGCCCCACCAAAGCATCTGTAAAATCCGGATGTCCCCCCTTCCCCACTCTGTAACATACATCTCTCATTATTTAAAAGGTAATTCCCATGGAATAAGCTTAATAGAACCTTACTAACAACTATTCTTCACATTTTCTAACTTCTGAAAGAGGTTAGTTTTATCACACATTTGTTTTTAACATAATTCTACAAATGTAATGAGGCTATATATATATTTGTCTTTATGCCAAAAAATGTTTTGTTGTTCCTTTTCTAAGTTGCCTCAGTGTCAAACAAATGTTTTATACGGTCAGATTTCATCTTCACAAAACACTCGAAGAGACTCTTACATTTAGCATTAAAACTGATAACATTGATACATCTTAATATCTTATTAAAATCTGATGGAAAAGGTTTGGACAATAATTTTTTTTTGTATTGAAAATACAATATCTAAGATGCATTTCAAGATTCTTAACTTTATCAATTTTAAGTAGCCGTTGATCCCCATCAAAGCATATTTCTCTGTTGCCCTTTCCCATTACTGTTAGTTGACTGCCATTTACTGTTATTTGATTTTAAAATTTAAAATGCTTATGTTAAATATTTATTTATTGTGTAGCAAGGCTTGCACTATAGTCACGGCTATTTACTATTTATACATATGCTTTTCTAAAACTGTTTAAAATTTGCAAATTAATTGTACCTCGATCCTCGATAAGATTATTTTAGGTATTTTTTAGGTTAAATATGTTCAAAGCGGTTGGGAACGTCCACTGTTACTCTTGTGACCATTCGAGCGGTTTTTTACGAATACTTCCAATTATTTTATTATAAAATACAGTTAAGATAAAAAGTGATATAAACAGTGAAATACTACTGTGCTCCACTCATTTAATATACATCTAATTTGAAATAAAAAGCATTTTGCTTGTCTATATAATAAATCCAATTTGTGTTACTCTTGTGACCACAGTATCACAAGAGTAACAAAATTTTGATTTAATATATAAACAAATGAAATACTTTTTGTTGCCAATTAGATATATATTACGAAAGTATAACACAGTGATATTTAATTAGTTGTATCAATTTTTATGTTAAATATATTTTATAATGAAATAATCGCAAGTATTTATGAAAAATTGCTCTAATTGTCACAAGATTAATGAATGGACGTTCCCATGTATTCAGATATAGCTTTAAATAATTTCAGGTATAGAAGTTCCTTCATGAGACATATAGCAGAGCAAATAGAAATACAAGGCTCATTCAATACATAATCGAAAAAGTTTTGAAAATCGTAAAATACGATAATAAACAGAATATTACATAAATAACACAAATAACAGAAATTATAGAAAATTTTAATTGCGATACAAGGAAAACTCTTAAAATAGAAAATAATATATATATTTTTTAATTCTTCATGTAATTATTCTGGTTTGAATTCTATTTTTCTTCTTTGATCAGGTACTTTTTCTTTTAATTCTACAAAATACTTATTTTTCGAATTTCCTATTTAAATTTTGCATGTATTACTTTTATTCTTAGTCTACAACATCACTTTTACAAAGACAAAGGCGGGAAATGCAAAAATGTATAAATTTGAAATTGCCCCCTAAAATGCCAAATTGCCCCCCGGTGGGGCGTACGCCCCACGTTGGGAACCACTGTTTTAGAAGGAAGAAATGAAGCGTTCAAATCGTAAGTCTTCGAAATTTACTGGACAGTATTCAAAGTAATTAATCCAATCATTAAAATAAAATGCCATTTCTTGATTCTAAACTTCTTATGCTTCATTAATTAATTCAAAGATAATTATAAATTATGCACTAGAATGCTTTAAATAAATGTTGCATGAATAATTTTATCATTTTAAACTTAACAAGAATTATCCGAAAAGTTATTATATAAAAACAAAAAATAGTAATTTAACATTACTTAACATTACTTTATAATAATAATAAGATAAAATGGAAAGATAATTATAAATTATAATTATGCAACGTGTAAAGATAATTATAAATTATGCACTTGAATGCTTTAAATAAATGTTACAGCATCACAAACACATCTTTCTGATAAGAAAATTTAGTGTAGTAGCCACTTTTTAGAAGGAAGAAATGAAGCGTCCAAATTGTAAGTCTTCGAAATTTACTGGCCAGTATTCAAAATAATTAATCCAATCATTAAAATAAAATGTCATTTCTTGATTCTAAACTTCTTATGCTTCATTAATTAATTCAAAGATAATTATAAATTATGCACTAGAATGCTTTAAATAAATGTTGCATGAATAATTTTATCATTTTAAACTTAACAAGAATTATCCGAAAAGTTATTATATAAAAACAAAAAATAGTAATTTAACATTACTTAACATTACTTTATAATAATAATAAGATAAAATGGAAAGATAATTATAAATTATAATTATGCAACGTGTAAAGATAATTATAAATTATGCACTTGAATGCTTTAAATAAATGTTACAGCATCACAAACACATCTTTCTGATAAGAAAATTTAGTGTAGTAGCCACTTTTTAGAAGGAAGAAATGAAGCGTCCAAATTGTAAGTCTTCGAAATTTACTGGCCAGTATTCAAAATAATTAATCCAATCATTAAAATAAAATGTCATTTCTTGATTCTAAACTTCTTATGCTTCATTAATTAATTCAAAGATAATTATAAATTATGCACTAGAATGCTTTAAATAAATGTTGCATGAATAATTTTATCATTTTAAACTTAACAAGAATTATCCGAAAAGTTATTATATAAAAACAAAAAATAGTAATTTAACATTACTTAACATTACTTTATAATAATAATAAGATAAAATGGAAAGATAATTATAAATTATAATTATGCAACGTGTAAAGATAATTATAAATTATGCACTTGAATGCTTTAAATAAATGTTACAGCATCACAAACACATCTTTCTGATAAGAAAATTTAGTGTAGTAGCCACTTTTTAGAAGGAAGAAATGAAGCGTCCAAATTGTAAGTCTTCGAAATTTACTGGCCAGTATTCAAAATAATTAATCCAATCATTAAAATAAAATGTCATTTCTTGATTCTAAACTTCTTATGCTTCATTAATTAATTCAAAGATAATTATAAATTATGCACTAGAATGCTTTAAATAAATGTTGCATGAATAATTTTATCATTTTAAACTTAACAAGAATTATCCGAAAAGTTATTATATAAAAACAAAAAATAGTAATTTAACATTACTTAACATTACTTTATAATAATAATAAGATAAAATGGAAAGATAATTATAAATTATAATTATGCAACGTGTAAAGATAATTATAAATTATGCACTTGAATGCTTTAAATAAATGTTACAGCATCACAAACACATCTTTCTGATAAGAAAATTTAGTGTAGTAGCCACTTTTTAGAAGGAAGAAATGAAGCGTCCAAATTGTAAGTCTTCGAAATTTACTGGCCAGTATTCAAAATAATTAATCCAATCATTAAAATAAAATGTCATTTCTTGATTCTAAACTTCTTATGCTTCATTAATTAATTCAAAGATAATTATAAATTATGCACTAGAATGCTTTAAATAAATGTTGCATGAATAATTTTATCATTTTAAACTTAACAAGAATTATCCGAAAAGTTATTATATAAAAACAAAAAATAGTAATTTAACATTACTTAACATTACTTTATAATAATAATAAGATAAAATGGAAAGATAATTATAAATTATAATTATGCAACGTGTAAAGATAATTATAAATTATGCACTTGAATGCTTTAAATAAATGTTACAGCATCACAAACATATCTTTCTGATAAGAAAATTTAGTGTAGTAGCCACTTTTTAGAAGGAAGAAATGAAGCGTCCAAATTGTAAATCTTCGAAATTTACTGGCCAGTATTCAAAATAATTAATCCAATCATTAAAATAAAATGTCATTTCTTGATTCTAAACTTCTTATGCTTCATTAATTAATTCAAAGATAATTATAAATTATGCACTAGAATGCTTTAAATAAATGTTGCATGAATAATTTTATCATTTTAAACTTAACAAGAATTATCCGAAAAGTTATTATATAAAAACAAAAAATAGTAATTTAACATTACTTAACATTACTTTATAATAATAATAAGATAAAATGGAAAGATAATTATAAATTATAATTATGCAACGTGTAAAGATAATTATAAATTATGCACTTGAATGCTTTAAATAAATGTTACAGCATCACAAACACATCTTTCTGATAAGAAAATTTAGTGTAGTAGCCACTTTTTAGAAGGAAGAAATGAAGCGTCCAAATTGTAAGTCTTCGAAATTTACTGGCCAGTATTCAAAATAATTAATCCAATCATTAAAATAAAATGTCATTTCTTGATTCTAAACTTCTTATGCTTCATTAATTAATTCAAAGATAATTATAAATTATGCACTAGAATGCTTTAAATAAATGTTGCATGAATAATTTTATCATTTTAAACTTAACAAGAATTATCCGAAAAGTTATTATATAAAAACAAAAAATAGTAATTTAACATTACTTAACATTACTTTATAATAATAATAAGATAAAATGGAAAGATAATTATAAATTATAATTATGCAACGTGTAAAGATAATTATAAATTATGCACTTGAATGCTTTAAATAAATGTTACAGCATCACAAACACATCTTTCTGATAAGAAAATTTAGTGTAGTAGCCACTTTTTAGAAGGAAGAAATGAAGCGTCCAAATTGTAAGTCTTCGAAATTTACTGGCCAGTATTCAAAATAATTAATCCAATCATTAAAATAAAATGTCATTTCTTGATTCTAAACTTCTTATGCTTCATTAATTAATTCAAAGATAATTATAAATTATGCACTAGAATGCTTTAAATAAATGTTGCATGAATAATTTTATCATTTTAAACTTAACAAGAATTATCCGAAAAGTTATTATATAAAAACAAAAAATAGTAATTTAACATTACTTAACATTACTTTATAATAATAATAAGATAAAATGGAAAGATAATTATAAATTATAATTATGCAACGTGTAAAGATAATTATAAATTATGCACTTGAATGCTTTAAATAAATGTTACAGCATCACAAACACATCTTTCTGATAAGAAAATTTAGTGTAGTAGCCACTTTTTAGAAGGAAGAAATGAAGCGTCCAAATTGTAAGTCTTCGAAATTTACTGGCCAGTATTCAAAATAATTAATCCAATCATTAAAATAAAATGTCATTTCTTGATTCTAAACTTCTTATGCTTCATTAATTAATTCAAAGATAATTATAAATTATGCACTAGAATGCTTTAAATAAATGTTGCATGAATAATTTTATCATTTTAAACTTAACAAGAATTATCCGAAAAGTTATTATATAAAAACAAAAAATAGTAATTTAACATTACTTAACATTACTTTATAATAATAATAAGATAAAATGGAAAGATAATTATAAATTATAATTATGCAACGTGTAAAGATAATTATAAATTATGCACTTGAATGCTTTAAATAAATGTTACAGCATCACAAACACATCTTTCTGATAAGAAAATTTAGTGTAGTAGCCACTTTTTAGAAGGAAGAAATGAAGCGTCCAAATTGTAAGTCTTCGAAATTTACTGGCCAGTATTCAAAATAATTAATCCAATCATTAAAATAAAATGTCATTTCTTGATTCTAAACTTCTTATGCTTCATTAATTAATTCAAAGATAATTATAAATTATGCACTAGAATGCTTTAAATAAATGTTGCATGAATAATTTTATCATTTTAAACTTAACAAGAATTATCCGAAAAGTTATTATATAAAAACAAAAAATAGTAATTTAACATTACTTAACATTACTTTATAATAATAATAAGATAAAATGGAAAGATAATTATAAATTATAATTATGCAACGTGTAAAGATAATTATAAATTATGCACTTGAATGCTTTAAATAAATGTTACAGCATCACAAACACATCTTTCTGATAAGAAAATTTAGTGTAGTAGCCACTTTTTAGAAGGAAGAAATGAAGCGTCCAAATTGTAAGTCTTCGAAATTTACTGGCCAGTATTCAAAATAATTAATCCAATCATTAAAATAAAATGTCATTTCTTGATTCTAAACTTCTTATGCTTCATTAATTAATTCAAAGATAATTATAAATTATGCACTAGAATGCTTTAAATAAATGTTGCATGAATAATTTTATCATTTTAAACTTAACAAGAATTATCCGAAAAGTTATTATATAAAAACAAAAAATAGTAATTTAACATTACTTAACATTACTTTATAATAATAATAAGATAAAATGGAAAGATAATTATAAATTATAATTATGCAACGTGTAAAGATAATTATAAATTATGCACTTGAATGCTTTAAATAAATGTTACAGCATCACAAACATATCTTTCTGATAAGAAAATTTAGTGTAGTAGCCACTTTTTAGAAGGAAGAAATGAAGCGTCCAAATTGTAAATCTTCGAAATTTACTGGCCAGTATTCAAAATAATTAATCCAATCATTAAAATAAAATGTCATTTCTTGATTCTAAACTTCTTATGCTTCATTAATTAATTCAAAGATAATTATAAATTATGCACTAGAATGCTTTAAATAAATGTTGCATGAATAATTTTATCATTTTAAACTTAACAAGAATTATCCGAAAAGTTATTATATAAAAACAAAAAATAGTAATTTAACATTACTTAACATTACTTTATAATAATAATAAGATAAAATGGAAAGATAATTATAAATTATAATTATGCAACGTGTAAAGATAATTATAAATTATGCACTTGAATGCTTTAAATAAATGTTACAGCATCACAAACACATCTTTCTGATAAGAAAATTTAGTGTAGTAGCCACTTTTTAGAAGGAAGAAATGAAGCGTCCAAATTGTAAGTCTTCGAAATTTACTGGCCAGTATTCAAAATAATTAATCCAATCATTAAAATAAAATGTCATTTCTTGATTCTAAACTTCTTATGCTTCATTAATTAATTCAAAGATAATTATAAATTATGCACTAGAATGCTTTAAATAAATGTTGCATGAATAATTTTATCATTTTAAACTTAACAAGAATTATCCGAAAAGTTATTATATAAAAACAAAAAATAGTAATTTAACATTACTTAACATTACTTTATAATAATAATAAGATAAAATGGAAAGATAATTATAAATTATAATTATGCAACGTGTAAAGATAATTATAAATTATGCACTTGAATGCTTTAAATAAATGTTACAGCATCACAAACACATCTTTCTGATAAGAAAATTTAGTGTAGTAGCCACTTTTTAGAAGGAAGAAATGAAGCGTCCAAATTGTAAGTCTTCGAAATTTACTGGCCAGTATTCAAAATAATTAATCCAATCATTAAAATAAAATGTCATTTCTTGATTCTAAACTTCTTATGCTTCATTAATTAATTCAAAGATAATTATAAATTATGCACTAGAATGCTTTAAATAAATGTTGCATGAATAATTTTATCATTTTAAACTTAACAAGAATTATCCGAAAAGTTATTATATAAAAACAAAAAATAGTAATTTAACATTACTTAACATTACTTTATAATAATAATAAGATAAAATGGAAAGATAATTATAAATTATAATTATGCAACGTGTAAAGATAATTATAAATTATGCACTTGAATGCTTTAAATAAATGTTACAGCATCACAAACACATCTTTCTGATAAGAAAATTTAGTGTAGTAGCCACTTTTTAGAAGGAAGAAATGAAGCGTCCAAATTGTAAGTCTTCGAAATTTACTGGCCAGTATTCAAAATAATTAATCCAATCATTAAAATAAAATGTCATTTCTTGATTCTAAACTTCTTATGCTTCATTAATTAATTCAAAGATAATTATAAATTATGCACTAGAATGCTTTAAATAAATGTTGCATGAATAATTTTATCATTTTAAACTTAACAAGAATTATCCGAAAAGTTATTATATAAAAACAAAAAATAGTAATTTAACATTACTTAACATTACTTTATAATAATAATAAGATAAAATGGAAAGATAATTATAAATTATAATTATGCAACGTGTAAAGATAATTATAAATTATGCACTTGAATGCTTTAAATAAATGTTACAGCATCACAAACACATCTTTCTGATAAGAAAATTTAGTGTAGTAGCCACTTTTTAGAAGGAAGAAATGAAGCGTCCAAATTGTAAGTCTTCGAAATTTACTGGCCAGTATTCAAAATAATTAATCCAATCATTAAAATAAAATGTCATTTCTTGATTCTAAACTTCTTATGCTTAATTAATGAATTGAAAGATGTTATGCACTTGATAAATTACACAGATAAATTATGCACTTGAATGCTTTAAATAAATATTGCATGAATAATTTTATCATTTTAAATTTACCAAGAATTATCCGAAAAGTTATATAAAAACAAAAAATATTCATTTAACATTACTTTATACCATGTATAAATTTTTAAAAAATCTTATTTTCTAAATATGTGAATTTAGTCAATGAGTATTTTCCTCAATATTCGTATTATGGCAAAAATTAAACTTAAATTTTCTTCGTAAAGAACTCTTAGAAAGCAAAAATATGATTTCCTTTTTGAAAATGGTTCAGTATGATTATTTCCCTTTTTTTCTGTTTACTTAAATAGGACCACAGATTGCTTAAATATGAAAAATTGTTTGTTTTGTTTTTTATCTAAAAAATTATTTTCTCACAATTATTTTTATGTTTCTTTTTTTAAAAACTCGAAGTTGTTTGTAAGCTGTGTTTAAAGCATCTTTTAATGATTTTTTCTCTTCATAAAAAGATAGGTTTTCAAAAATACTTTCTAATTATTTTTCATACTTTTATCTAACTTAAATATTTATCCTTACAGCTGAAAGTATTTGAAAATTTAGCTGTAAAGGTAAATATTTAATCTGTTGAAAAAAAAAAATAAAATTAGAAAATACAAGTATCTCCTTTTTTAACACTTTCCAATATAATTTAAAAGTGTCTATGACTTCTGTTTGTCTGTCCATCTAGCCGTGCTCTAACTCTCGTAAATATACTCAGATTGTTCTGTTATTTTTATATGTTATTGACATTTACTATAGCACGATCACTATTGAAAATGAAGCCTGTAATATTTATAGTTCATTTACAAGGACAGCCAAAAGCATCCCGTTACATTACAGTCAATGTAAAAAAATCGTTTCAAGTGCATTTTAATGATGTTACACCATTTCAAACATAATGAAATTGATATGCATATATGGAATGCACTAAGACACAGGATACAGGGCCACACAAAAGAATTCTGTTACACAATGGGTACAGGAAAAAACTGTTTGCAGTGTATCTTAATTATGCTACACTATTTCAAATGTAATGAAATTTTATATATAAAACTGTGCTTTACTACAAGATACTCGCTGTAGAATAGGATATAATATCATTTATCGTTCATTTACAGAGGCACAAAAGATTTCTAATACAGTACTGTATACAAAGTACTGTCTATTAGGGATAATTGCAGGAAGTGAGTTTTCAGCTATTATATGCGTTTTTAAGTTTAACTAAATGTTTACATACTACGTGGTATGAATAAATGTCATAGATCATATACAAGGCTTCACAAAAGAATTCGTAAATATTTCTGAGTATGAGTGTAAATTGCTTAAAGTTGGTTTTTAATTGAGTTATGCATTTTCAAGCTAAACTATATTTAGTATACTGTTTGTAGAATATAAATAAAATCATAAAAGGACTGGATAAATAACAGCTTATGGATGATAATTTCTGGAAGTGTGATTTCACAAGTTCTAAGCGTGTTTTTTGACTGAATTAAATTTAGCTTAATATATGGCGTGTATAAAAATATGTAGGTAATATACAGGGCTGTACAAAAGAATCCAAGTATGTTTCCGCCTATTGCTTTAAATTGCTGGCTGTGAGTTTTAAACCTATTATGCGTTTTCTTACTGGACCAAATTTTAGCATACTATGTAGAATATATATAAATCTATATATCAAATACAGGGCTGCACAAAAGAATTGGAATTATTTTCAGGCTATGGACGGTCATTTCTGAATCCTGTTTTCAAATATTTTATGCGTTTTCTAAAACATTTACGTAAGTATCTTATATAAATGTAAAAAGCAACGTCAAAACGCCAGAATAAGCAAATGTTCAGCAGACTAGTTTCGGTAGCGTTTAGCGTACCGTCCTTAGTGCAAAGAATAACGGAAACTTGCTCATTTACATAGAGGAGAAGCGGATTCAACTGAGAAGTTCATTAACCAATGGGGAAACAGGAAAATGCGGGTACCAGCCAATCGAAGAATAGTATAGGTAATGCCACCAGAAATGTGCCTACCTTTTTTCATATTTCTCCTCTATATAAATGAGCAAGTTTCTGTTATTCTTTGCACTGAGAACGGTACGCTAAACGCTACCGAAACTAGCCTGCTGAATGTTTGCTTATTCTGGCGTTTTTAACGTTGCTTTTTAAATTTGTATCATTCTGCGCAAAGTAGCATCTTAATAATTAAGTATCTTATATATCTTATTGAACAGCGAAGTTCTGTTAACCCCTTAAGGATCGCTTAATATTTGGAAAAACTAGAAAAAAGTACCTCTTTTTTTATTATTGAATATTTATAAGGTTTCTAAATAAAATATGCAGTTTTTTTTTTTAAAGGCGAAAAAAAAATGTTATAGAACAAATTCACATTTGTAGAAAAGTCATCATGCGAGAATTCTGGGTCTTAAAGTTTGTTTTACACAGTACAAATGATGAGAATAAGAGCTTTCTTTTTCACATCTTAGATGTTTATTTATCATAATCACACAAAATTTTACAAATATTTTAAATAATATATATATAAATTAAATTTTGATTATTAAGTTTGTTTTAGTGCGATATATTTCGAACTTTGCAATACAAACTCCAACATCACAATCAGCGCCAAAAACGTAATATTCAAAGACTTCACACGGAATTGGCAGTTAAATTTTTCAGGTTTCAGACGTTTTTCCAGCAATTAAGTCTCCAGCCCGGAAATATGATGGGCACGAGACACCTCAGCACGTGATATTGACGGGAGCGAGAATTAAGGGGTTAAAGTATTCTGGAAGTATCGGAAAGTGTTTCATAATATGTGCTACGACATAAGATTTTTTTTTTTTCATGTTTAGTTTTAAAGTGTAAATATATATATATATTTAATTACATTACATGTGTAACGACCACAATTAATTGCATACAAAAATATAAAACAGTGACTTAATTAGCTATAAGAATGATAATAACACATATTATATAAATTATACATACTTCGCTGGTAGGGAAACTCTCCTATACTTTTAAATTTTGGAGGACAATTTCGAGGATTTATCATTTTCTTTCGAATGTAAATAGGGTTATTTCAGTTGTTTTGATAAGTAATCGGCGTGATAAATAATTAAAATTTTCATCAAAATGGCTTAAACAAAGGGCATTTTAATCACTCTAAATATGTCATTCTGTCAATGGAATACCAATTCAATAGCAGTTACTGTCATTGTGCACATGAATGGTTTCTGAAATGATTGCTTACAAGTTTTTATCTTGTTCTATGTTATTATTTTTTATTAAATTTTTCATGTTAAAACTTTCATAATATACTTTGGCCTATTAATATTTTAATTCAGCTTTATTTCCAAGATTTGGTAATTTTCTTGTTTACAATTATCTAGAAATATTCGTATTTATATGGTAGCTTTTTTTTATATAGAATACTGTTTTGAAATGTTTTAAGTCTATACAAAACCTTACATTATTTCTTGTCATATAAAAAATATTCAATAACGATACTGAAATTTGTCCGCAAAGCTTAGTTAAAAGTTTTACCTTCATTTGCTAAAAAAAACGCATTTGAAATTTTATACGAAATTGAACATTTTGTACAGAATTGAATGTGAAATTTTATTCAAAGTACCATTTATTTAACTACAAAATTTTATGAAGTTAGTAAACATGATATACGTATAATGATTTAAAATTTGATATGTTTTATAATACTGCTTATAAACTTTCAATAGCTCTAGAGTTTTAATAACTGTGTATTTGTGTGTGAGTGCGCGCGTGCTATTTCTTCTCTTTGCAAACAAATTGAAATAAAATAAAAGAATGAAAATCAAATACAAAAATTTCAAATATCGTATTTTATTTAGAAAAACTTAATTTGAGCCTGTTGCGATGAGACTAAAATTTAACTTCACAATGTAATAGAATGTGTGATGGTTTATAATCACTTTTAAGAATAAAGTTATTTAGTTTATTTATAAAAATAATTCATAAAAAGAAAGTGTTATTCGCGTTTGTGCAGTTTTGTGAATAATATTAAGAATGACAAGCTTAAGCATAATAAACATGTATTCAAAGAGCATATACAAAAGATTTAGCATTAATTTGCGAATAGCATTGCTGTAAATATTACATAATTAAAATTATAAGTCGTAGTGTTTTCGTAGAATTGAAATATAATAAACAGGTGCGAAAATACGAAGTTCAACATATTTCGGACTAATTGGTATGTTCTGAAATTCATTGTAGTTCGCTTTTACTTGTAGTCGTTATACTTGTTCGTTTCGTTGCGGAAACATTTCTGAGGTTGAAGTAGGAGATCTTTTGGTTGAACATTAGAATCGAAATTGCAGTGTTTTATGCCACAGAGTTCTAAGTAATTAGAGATGCAGTATGCCGCAAAAACGGTTTGGAGTATGAAGGCGGTCAGGGGCTGTACATATTTAACGTTAACAACTTTTTGGTAATTTTGGACCCCCTTTCCCCCATACAATATCATATGTTATCATCCCACGAACCCCCGACCAACCCCCCCCCCCTAATGATATCGTTATCAATGTCTAAAAAATACTTTGATTATTGCAATTCTTTTCTTTTGTTTGCAGTGATATACAAATATGGTTATACATTTATTAATCGCATACTTAGTGATTCAGATTAAGAGAAATCAATACGAAACATTATATATGAAATAACTTTATGTATAATAATACTTAAAATAAATAATTGCTATTTAAAAGTACTTAATAATAACTCTTTGTTACATAATGTATTCAAAAGTAATAATGCCTTATTGCACTTGCCCTCGTATGGGGGGGGGGGGGGGAGCAAAGCAGAACTTCTTATCAACAAAACAGGTGAAAACATTCTTTCTCTTTTCTTTACTAGTAAACACATATTTCAAACATACTTCAGACGTAGTTTCATGAACAGCGAATTATGTATGCTTACACATATGACAGAAGAATAGGAATGCCAAACGTTGGTGTAGTCCACATTTTGGAATTAAATAACTGTATAATCACTTAAGGTCTGTAATAATAACTTTATATTTTCTTTAAAATAGATAATAGTTAAAAAAAAATAAAGATAACATACTACTTTATTGTAAAGAACAGTTACAAATAAAAAGAGAAAATTTTCGTAGGATCAAACATAATAACGATATCAAAAGACAGATCCCCCCTCCCCCTAGAAATAGCTTACGATATCATGTGCCAGACAACCCCGTCCCCCACCCTAAAGTGATAACGTTATATATACACAGCCCCTTATCGCTCAAATTTAAATGCCCTCATTCGACCCAACCGAACACAGACTCTGTGGAACCGCATGTATTTGGATTTAATTTTGGCCGGTTTTAATCGGTTTCAGGGTTGCATTTTTAACATCACGCCAAATCAAAGCACATCATCTCCATCTGTCTCTTACTTCCGTGGTTTTATGCAACAATTATAAAAATAACACTTAAAGGAAAAGCATTAATAAGCATGAAACATAAACTTTGTGGAACATAATTCAAAATAGCTTTTTTCTTCGTTCTTAAGACGTTGTAAAAAAGTAATGCTTAAATTTGTTGAATTGCTATTTTATGACGATAAAGAAACTTGACAATAGGAAATATCTGAAAATGGGCATAAAGTGATAACGTTATATATACACAGTCCCTTATCGCTCAAATTTAAATGCCCTCATTCGACCCAGCCGAACACAGACTCTGTGGAACCGCATGTATTTGCATTTAATTTTGGCCGGTTTTAATCGATTTCAGGGTTGCATTTTTAACATCACGCCAAATCAAAGAACATCATCTCCATCTGTCTCTTACTTCCGTGGTTTTATGCAACAATTATAAAAATGACACTTAAAGGAAAAGCATTAATAACCATGAAACATAAACTTTGTGGAACATAATTCAAAATAGCTTTTTTCTTCGTTTTTAAGACGTTGTAAAAAAGTACTGCTTAAATTTGTTGAATTGCTATTTTATGACGATAAAGAAACTTGACAATAGGAAATATCTGAAAATGGGCATAAAGTGATAACGTTATATATACACAGTCCCTTATCGCTCAAATTTAAATGCCCTCATTCGACCCAGCCGAACACAGACTCTGTGGAACCGCATGTATTTGGATTTAATTTTGGCCGGTTTTAATCGGTTTCAGGGTTGCATTTTTAACATCATGCCAAATCAAAGCACATCATCTCCATCTGTCTCTTACTTCCGTGGTTTTATGCAACAATTATAAAAATGACACTTAAAGGAAAAGCATTAATAACCATGAAACATAAACTTTGTGGAACGTAATTCAAAATAGCTTTTTTCTTCGTTTTTAAGACGTTGTAAAAAAGTAATGCTTAAATTTGTTGAATTGCTATTTTATGACGATAAAGAAACTTGACAATAGGAAATATCTGAAAATGGGCATAAAGTGATAACGTTATATATACACAGTCCCTTATCGCTCAAATTTAAATGCCCTCATTCGACCCAGCCGAACACAGACTCTGTGGAACCGCATGTATTTGCATTTAATTTTGGCCGGTTTTAATCGATTTCAGGGTTGCATTTTTAACATCACGCCAAATCAAAGAACATCATCTCCATCTGTCTCTTACTTCCGTGGTTTTATGCAACAATTATAAAAATGACACTTAAAGGAAAAGCATTAATAACCATGAAACATAAACTTTGTGGAACATAATTCAAAATAGCTTTTTTCTTCGTTTTTAAGACGTTGTAAAAAAGTACTGCTTAAATTTGTTGAATTGCTATTTTATGACGATAAAGAAACTTGACAATAGGAAATATCTGAAAATGGGCATAAAGTGATAACGTTATATATATACACAGTCCCTTATCGCTCAAATTTAAATGCCCTCATTCGACCCAGCCGAACACAGACTCTGTGGAACCGCATGTATTTGGATTTAATTTTGGCCGGTTTTAATCGGTTTCAGGGTTGCATTTTTAACATCATGCCAAATCAAAGCACATCATCTCCATCTGTCTCTTACTTCCGTGGTTTTATGCAACAATTATAAAAATGACACTTAAAGGAAAAGCATTAATAACCATGAAACATAAACTTTGTGGAACATAATTCAAAATAGCTTTTTTCTTCGTTTTTAAGACGTTGTAAAAAAGTAATGCTTAAATTTGTTGAATTGCTATTTTATGACGATAAAGAAACTTGACAATAGGAAATATCTGAAAATGGGCATAAAGTGATAACGTTTTATATAATACACAGTCCCTTATCGCTCAAATTTAAATGCCCCCATTCGACCCAGCCGAACACAGACTCTGTGGAACCGCATGTATTTGGATTTAATTTTGGCTGGTTTTCATCGGTTTCAGGGTTGCATTTTTAACATCATGCCAAATCAAAGCACATCATCTCCATCTGTCTCTTACTTCCGTGGTTTTATGCAACAATTATAAAAATGACACTTAAAGGAAAAGCATTAATAAGCATGAAACATAAACTTTGTGGAACACAATTCAAAATAGCTTTTTTCTTCGTTTTAAGACGTTGTAAAAAAGTAATGCTTAAATTTGTTGAATTGCTATTTTATGACGATAAAGAAACTTGACAATAGGAAATATCTGAAAATGGGCATAAAGTGATAACGTTATATATACACAGTCCCTTATCGCTCAAATTTAAATGCCCTCATTCGATCCAGCCGAACACAGACTCTGTGGAACCGCATGTATTTGCATTTAATTTTGGTCGGTTTTAATCGGTTTCAGAGTTGCATTTTTAACATCACGCCAAATCAAAGCACATCATCTCCATCTGTCTCTTACTTCCGTGGTTTTATGCAACAATTATAAAAATGACACTTAAAGGAAAAGCATTAATAAGCATGAAACATAAACTTTGTGGAACATAATTCAACATAGCTTTTTTCTTCGTTCTTAAGACGTTGTAAAAAAGTAATGCTTAAATTTGTTGAATTGCTATTTTATGACGATAAAGAAACTTGACAATAGGAAATATCTGAAAATGGGCATAAAGTGATAACGTTATATATACACAGTCCCTTATCGCTCAAATTTAAATGCCCTCATTCGACACAGCCGAACACAGACTCTGTGGAACCGCATGTATTTGGATTTAATTTTGGCCGGTTTTAATCGATTTCAGGGTTGCATTTTTAACATCAAGCCAAATCAAAGCACATCACCTCCCTCTGTCTCTTACTTCCGTGGTTTTATGCAACAATTATAAAAATGACACTTAAAGGAAAAGCATTAATAACCATGAAACATAAACTTTGTGGAACATAATTCAAAATAACTTTTTTCTTCGTTTTTAAGACGTTGTAAAAAAGTAATGCTTAAATTTGTTGAATTGCTATTTTATGACGATAAAGAAACTTGACAATAGGAAATATCTGAAAATGGGCATAAAGTGATAACGTTATATATAATACACAGTCCCTTATCGCTCAAATTTAAATGCCCCCATTCGACCCAGCCGAACACAGACTCTGTGGAACCGCATGTATTTGGATTTAATTTTGGCTGGTTTTAATCAGTTTCAGGGTTGCATTTTTAACATCATGCCAAATCAAAGCACATCATCTCCATCTGTCTCTTACTTCCGTGGTTTTATGCAACAATTATAAAAATGACACTTAAAGGAAAAGCATTAATAAGCATGAAACATAAACTTTGTGGAACACAATTCAAAATAGCTTTTTTCTTCGTTTTAAGACGTTGTAAAAAAGTAATGCTTAAATTTGTTGAATTGCTATTTTATGACGATAAAGAAACTTGACAATAGGAAATATCTGAAAATGGGCATAAAGTGATAACGTTATATATACACAGTCCCTTATCGCTCAAATTTAAATGCCCTCATTCGATCCAGCCGAACACAGACTCTGTGGAACCGCATGTATTTGCATTTAATTTTGGTCGGTTTTAATCGGTTTCAGAGTTGCATTTTTAACATCACGCCAAATCAAAGCACATCATCTCCATCTGTCTCTTACTTCCGTGGTTTTATGCAACAATTATAAAAATGACACTTAAAGGAAAAGCATTAATAAGCATGAAACATAAACTTTGTGGAACATAATTCAACATAGCTTTTTTCTTCGTTCTTAAGACGTTGTAAAAAAGTAATGCTTAAATTTGTTGAATTGCTATTTTATGACGATAAAGAAACTTGACAATAGGAAATATCTGAAAATGGGCATAAAGTGATAACGTTATATATACACAGTCCCTTATCGCTCAAATTTAAATGCCCTCATTCGACACAGCCGAACACAGACTCTGTGGAACCGCATGTATTTGGATTTAATTTTGGCCGGTTTTAATCGATTTCAGGGTTGCATTTTTAACATCAAGCCAAATCAAAGCACATCATCTCCCTCTGTCTCTTACTTCCGTGGTTTTATGCAACAATTATAAAAATGACACTTAAAGGAAAAGCATTAATAACCATGAAACATAAACTTTGTGGAACATAATTCAAAATAGCTTTTTTCTTCGTTTTTAAGCCGTAAAAAAGTAATGCTTAAATTTGTTGAATTGCTATTTTATGACGATAAAGAAACTTGACAATAGGAAATATCTGAAAATGGGCATAAAGTGATAACGTTATATATACACAGTCCCTTATCGCTCAAATTTAAATGCCCTCATTCGACCCAGCCGAACACAGACTCTGTGGAACCGCATGTATTTGGATTTAATTTTGGCCGGTTTTAATCGGTTTCAGGGTTGCATTTTTAACATCACGCCAAATCAAAGCACATCATCTCCATCTGTCTCTTACTCCCATGGTTTTATGCAACAATTATAAAAATGACACTTAAAGGAAAAGCATTAATAGCCATGAAACATAAACTTTGTGGAACATAATTCAAAATAGCTTTTTTCTTCGTTCTTAAGACGTTGTAAAAAAGTAATGCTTAAATTTGTTGAATTGCTATTTTATGACGATAAAGAAACTTGACAATAGGAAATATCTGAAAATGGGCATAAAGTGATAACGTTATATATAATACACAGTCCCTTATCGCTCAAATTTAAATGCCCTCATTCGACCCAGCCGAACACAGACTCTGTGGAACCGCATGTATTTGGATTTCATTTTGGCCGGTTTTAATCGGTTTCAGGGTTGCATTTTTAACATCATGCCAAATCAAAGCACATCATCTCCATCTGTCTCTTACTTCCGTGGTTTTATGCAACAATTATAAAAATGACACTTAAAGGAAAAGCATTAATAACCATGAAACATAAACTTTGTGGAACATAATTCAAAATAGCTTTTTTCTTCGTTCTTAAGACGTTGTAAAAAAGTAATGCTTAAATTTGTTGAATTGCTATTTTATGACGATAAAGAAACTTGACAATAGGAAATATCTGAAAATGTGCATAAAGTATGCAATTTTATTTCAAATCCTACCCCCATCCCTTTTTTTATTTGCTAAGCTAGACTATAATAAAATAGCTTTTAATTTAAAAATATTTATTAAAGTTTTTGGCAATATCTTTTTTCGCAATTTTATACAGAAGTGTATTTAATGACATTTTTATGTAAAATGAAATCACTTTAATTTTTTTTATATAATCATGAAGAATATCTAGCTGTTGATTATAACGTTGTGATACAATAGAGTCCCGATTATCCGAGTCCCGCTTAACCGAGTAATTTTTTTCTGATGGACTGATGGATTCCATTATTATGAAACAGCCATTATATATGAAGTGTTAAGTGAAGATGAAAGAGCAGTCGTAAAATGTTAGAACTCTGATTTTCTGGTCAGAATGGGAAAAAAAAGCGGGCATATTTTTTTTTTCAAAAGAAATTATGGCCCTTTTTTTCCCCATGAGTTTTTTGTTTACATCATGCAGGGTTTTTTACCAAATTTAACGCCAGTTGCAGAAAATTTGACAAAATGTAGTAGAAATAATATGGTGTAATTGGAATGTAAATATATTAAATATTTATATAAATTTAAAAACGACGTTAAAAACGCCAGAATATTCAAACTTTGAGCAGACGGTTTCGGTAGCCTTTAGCGTACCGTCCTGAGGGCAAAGAATAACGGAAACTTGCTCAATTATATAGAGGAAAAGCAGATTCAACTGAGAAGTTTAACCAATGGGGAAATAGGAAATGAACTTCTCAGTTGTATCCGCTTCTCCTCTGTATAACTGAGCAAGTTTCCGTTATCCTTTGCAGTGAGGACGGTACACTAAAGGCTACCGAAACTAGTCTGCTCAAAGTTTGAATATTCTGGAGCTTTTAACGTCACTTTTAAACTTATGTCATTTTGCGCCAAGTAGCATCTTAATGACAAATATTAAATATTTGATGAAATATGAGCGAGCAGTTGAATGGAATATGGTTTATCTGCGGATGAGCGCATGACAAAAATATTTCTTTTCATGATTTGATAGTCAACCCTACGGAGCAACTCATAAAAAAAAAGCCTGTCAGATATCGGAAAATTCAGAAAGGTATCGGCAATAGACGGAGCTGATTTTTGGTTGTTCTCTAAAATCAGCTAAATGATAAGGGGTTTTCCATAAACTGTCGTTTTTAATTTTCATTTTTTTTTTTCATTTTTTATTAGAAAATCTTTTTGGGTTCTTCTTGGAAAATCACCAGAACGAGCCTATTCCGAGAGAAAAAAGAAGTATCAAAATCTGAGTATTTCTTCTAAAGCCACTCGTTGACATTCATTAAGTACAAATTCCTTTGTGAAAGCCAGATAATAAAAAATGACAATTTGTGGAAAATCCCTTATCATTCAGCAGCTTTTAGAGAGCAACTAAAAATTCGCTCACTATATTGCCGATATCTTTCTGAATTTTCACGATATTTGACTGGCTTTTTCTTATACGTTGCTCGATAAAATTGACTATCAAAACATGAAAAAAAAATCTTACGCGCATGCGCATATAAAAAATATTTCATTCAACTGCTCACATTTCATCAAATATTTAATATATTTACGTGCCAATCAGACCATATTGTTTCTACTACATTTTGTCAAATTTTCTGAAACTGGCGTTAAATTTGGTAAAAAAAACCCTGCATGATGTAAACAAAAAACGTGCAAAAATTTTTTGAACTTTAAAAAACATCGATACATCTCCATGAATAAACGCTTAGTCCAGGCTATAAAGACCGTATAGGGGTTCTACCTAGCAAAATTCATGGTAGTTCTGGAAAAAGGCTTACTATATGTTTTTGGGTCGCTGAATCCAAATTTTTAACTTCCTGCCAAAATTTCCCCCGGCAACCCCCCCCCCCAAAAAAAAAAGGTTTTTATTAAAAAAATCATTTTTTTTTATTGTTTTAGGGAAAAGCATCTAGAAATTCAGAAAGTAGACAAAATTTGCGACAAATAAGATAGATGACATAAGATGAATGGGGAGGGGGGGGGGGGGTCTGCCTCGGAACATGCAATGCGGCGCTGCATGGACTAAGTTGCGCGCAATTCCACTTAACCACTCACATCGTTTATATTCGCCCTCCCGTATCCCCTTCGAACTTTCGCTATAAGGTTTACTTTAAGTTTTTTTGGTCGCTGAATCCGAATTTTTAACTTATCACCAAAATCTTCCCCCCCCCCACACACACACAACCCCCTTCAAAATAGTTGTTTTTAAATTATATTTTTTATTGTTTTAGGAGAAAAGTATGTAGAAATTCAGAAAGTAGACAATATTTGCACCAAATAGGATACATAACATTATGACGTAGGATGAACGGGAAGAGGAGGGCTGCCTCGGAACATGCACTGCGGCGCACTTTATGTTTTCTGGGTCGCTGAATCCGAATTTGTAACTTCTTACCAAAATTTCCCCCGGCAACCCCCCCCCCCCCAACCCAAAAAAAAATGATTTTTTGAAAAAAATTGGTTTTTGAGCACAGCGCGCGGGGAATGTTTCGAGCCCCCCCCCCCTCTCCCCGTTTATCCTACGTCATAATGTCATATATCCTATTTGTTGCAAATTTTGTCTACTTTCCCATTTTCAAGATACTTTTCCCCTAAAACAATAAAAAATTTAATTTAAATACAACTATTTAGGGGGGTTTCGGGGGGGATTTTGGTGGGAAGTTAAAAATTCGGATTCAGCTACCCAAAAAACTTAAAGTAAACCTTATAGGGGAAGTTCGGAGAGGAGACGGGAGGGCGAATGTAAGCGATGTGAGTGGTTAAGTGGAATTGTGCAACTTAGTCCACGCAGCACCGCGGCGCATGTTCAGAGGCAGATCCCCCCTCCCCATTCATCCTAAGTCATAATGTCATATATCTAATTTGTTGCAAATTTTGTCTACTTTCTGAATTTCTAGATACTTTTTCCCTAAACAAATAAAAAAAAGATTTTTTTAATAAAAACCTTTTTTGGGGGGGGGGGGGGGGGGTGCCGGGGAAATTTTGGTGAGAAGTTACAAATTCGGATTCAGCGGCCCAAAAAACATAAAGTAAGTCGATTCCTAGAACTACCATTAATTTTGCCAGGTAAAATCCACTATTGCCTGGACTAGTTCTATTCTTCCACAAATGAATATATACACTATATGGCCAAAGGTGACCGATCACTTGCGAATTTAGACGTTTTGTTAAATATCTAGAAAAATACATGAGGAATTAACCTGAAAATGCGGGTGTGTAAACAGTATAATATAGGTCATATATTTCCGCGAAGATTTTTTTCCCGAAACCCCATAGGGGACCGTCAACAAATTGAAAAAGAACTAATATCTTTTGGATAACACTGTAAAAACTAATGTAGCAAAAGCGTTCAAACTCGAGATTATTAATAAGTGGCTTATTGTAATATACTGTGTTCATTTTTATGAGGATAGTATGTATACTCGTAGAGAAATTAATGTTTTTATAAAAACAGTCCCAAATTTCGTCAAGTTTTTTGCTTATAATTTGCAGAGTTCTTAATATAAAAAAAGTTCTTTTCAGAAAATATGACAAACAGTAATGTACACAACACTCTGCAATAAGAATTAAAAAATAATAAAAATTGGATGAAAAATGAGCAGGTTTACTAAAAAATGTTTAATTGCTCATGCGCGAATGCAATCAAAATATAATTTGCATAATGTATTAGCTAAGTATATAGAGCAACTTTTGTGAAAGTCTCAAAATGATAGCTTGAAAATGCTGAAAATTATCGTCGACAGAATAAGCTCGAAATCCGTTGTTCCCAAAAGGATGCAAAAAGATGAGAGTTTGTATCCAAATATTGCACGTGCAATATTGTGTACGCTATCTTGGCACTAATCGACAGATATTTGATACAACTCCTCATCTTTTTGCTTCTTTTTGGGAACAACAGATTTCCAGCTTATTCTATCGAAGATAATTTTCAGCATTTTCAAGCTATGATTTTGAGACTTTCACAAAAGTTTCTCGACATACTTAGTTAATACATTATGCATATTATATTTTGATTGCATTCGCGTATGCGCAGTGAAACATTTTTTAATAAACCTGTTAATTTTTCATCGAATTTTTATTGTTTTGCAGAGCATTGTGTACAATGTTGTTTGTCACATTTTCTGAAAAGAACTTTTTTTTATTATATTAAGAACTCTGCAAATTATAAGCAAAAAAACTTGGCAAAATTTTGGACTGTTTTTATAAAAACCTTAATTTCTCTACGAGTATTCAAGCTATCCTCATAAAAATGAACACAGTATATTACAATAAGCCACTTATTAATAATCTCGAGTTTGAACGCTTTTTCTTACATTAGTTTTTACAGGGTTATCCAAAAGATATTTGTTCTTTTTCAATTTGTTGACGGTCCCCTATGGGGTTTCGAGAAAAAAAAATCTTCACGGAAATATATGACCTATACTATACTGTTTACACACCTGCAGTTTCAGATTAATTCCTCATGTATTTTTCTAGATATTTAACAAAACGTTTAAAATCTCAAGTGACCGGTCACCTTTGGCCATATAGTGTATATTGTACAATATCCATATATTCGTAAGCTATAGCGATAGATCTTTTCGTGCATTTTATTTTACAGGGTGATCCAACACATCATTCGTTTTCTTTGATTTTTTGTAGGCCCTCTAATTGTCCTTCTGATCAAACCGCCGTTGATAAATATGAAGTCAAACATATTCTTCATATCCCGGAAATTCCAGAAAAATCCGACGAATATATCTTTAAATATTCGACAAAATGTCTAAAATTGAAAGTGTCCGAACATTAATGTTTATATAGTGTATATTTCATAGAGATATAGCGATTTTTTTTTTTTTTTAAGTTCAAAAAATTCTTGCAAGTTTTTTATTTATGCCATGCATGATTTTCAACCAAATTTAACGCTAGTTTTAGAAAATTTGACAATATATATTAGAAATAATATAGTGCAATTGTAATCTAACTATATTGAACATTTGATGAAATAAAACAGTTTTATAAAATATTTTTTATCTGCGCATGTGCGAACGATGACAAAGTTTTTTTTTTTTTTTTTTATGATTTAATACTCAACTCTATGGAGCAACTCGTATAAAAAAGCCAGTCAAATATCGTGAAAATTGAGAAAGATATCGGCGACAGATTTAGCTTATTTTTAGTTGCTCTCTAAAAACAACTAAATGGTATGGAATATTTCACGGATTGTCATTTTTTATTTTTATTTATTTATTTAATTTTCTGTTAATGGTTTAGATGTTCTATAGTAAAACCACCAGAACGAGCCTATTCCAAGAAAAAAGAAGTATCAAGATCGAAGCATTTGTTCCAAATCTAATCATTTACATTCATTAAATACTCACTCCTTTGCTTAAAGTCAGTTAATAAAAAAGTGGCAATTTGTGGAAAATCCCTTACCATTCGTCTACTTTTAGAGAGCAAATAAAAATCACCTCACCCTATCGCCGATATCTTTCTGAATTTTCGCGAAATTTGACTGGCTTTTTTAATATGAGTTGTTCCATAGAGTTGAGTATTAAATCACGAAAAAAAAAACTTTGTTATCGTTCACGCATGCTCAGATAAAAAATATTTCATAAAACTGATTATATTTCATCAAATGTTTAATATATTTATATTTCAATTGCCCTTATATTATTTCTACAGCATATTGTCAAATTTTCTGATACTGTCGTTAAATTTGATTGAAAACCCTGCATGATATAAACAAATAACTTGCAAGTATTTTTTTAACATTTTAAAACTCTGCATGAATATACGTGCTATTCTTACACAAATGAATATACATATTGTGCAATATCCGCATATTCGTATACTACAGCGATATATAATTTCGTGCATTGTATTTTATAGGGCGATCCCAAATATTATTATATCTGTTTCATTTTTTGTTGGCCCTCTAATTGGCTTTCTGAACAAATCGTTATTGATAAATATAAAGTCAAACATATTCTTCATAATTCTGAAGTTCAAAAAAAAAAAAAAAAATCCCCGACATGTATACCTGTAAATATTTAAGATAATGGCTAAAATTTGAAATTCTCCGCGATTAATGGCTATATAGTGTAGCTTGGATGAATAAAACTTCCGCTGCAGTTCGCATCCATGTCCAAGAAATAAGAGTGAATTATCTCATCCAAGTACAGTCCGGTTAGCTCAAAAGGTAGAGCAATAGCACGGGAAGCCAGGGTATCCGGGTTCGAGTCCTGGTCTTGACATTTTTCTCTCTGTTGAAATAAATACAA
The DNA here is from genome assembly GCA_963932465.1 of Maratus speciosus. Lineage (NCBI taxonomy): Eukaryota > Metazoa > Arthropoda > Arachnida > Araneae > Salticidae > Maratus > Maratus speciosus. Next base: position 474,071,749 of record OZ010789.1, read on the forward strand.
CTGTGCTACTCCAACCTTAAATATGAATAATATTTAAGAACTTTTGCATGCAAGTGACTCAGGTGAAAAGGGGACTGTGAATAAGAAGAATCTTTGATTAATATTCTAAGTAACATGAAGAATTAACTTTGGATGAAAAGTGCTTGCTTCTTTCTTTATTTTCAATAAAGAGTTTTAAAGCTCCGCTGCACTGAAACTGCCTGGTCGCGAAATCCCATGTTAGCCTATGGGAAAACTTTAAAGCGCGATGACTCATTACCTAATATAATTATTAAAATACCGTTTTCACCAGCAGAAAGTAGACGTCAGATGCCGATGACGAGCGTTTTTAAAAATTATCTCGTAAATTTTAAGTACATAAAAAATCCCTATAAACTATGAAACTTCCATTTGATTAAATTTTATCATCTTCTTAAAAATACTTAAAATTTACGTAGACAGTTTTGAAAAACGCACATCATCGGCATCTGACGTCCACTTTCTGATGGTGAAAACAGTATTTTAATAATTATATTAGGTAATGAGTCATCGCGCTTCAAAATTTTCCCATAGGTTAACATGGGACGTCGCGATCAATGAGTTTCCGTGCAGCGGCCCCTTAAGAACTTCTAGCTTCTTAAAAATATAAAGCCTATAAAGTATCAAAAGTAAAAACAAAGGAGAAAAATAGAAAAGATGAGTCTTAGGAGAAGGCTTGTTTAAGTTAAGCAACAAAAACTTATTAACTCTAACACTCAGGGTACAATATTGCTAATAAAAATCAAATGTACGTTTTTGACTTATTTGTATTGTGCTTGCAAAAATTATTCACAAATTTAAAGTTTATGTTAAAATTGATAAAATATAAAAATATTGTAGAACCGTGTAATATTTTCTAATTTCTATAAAAATTTCAGCATACCAAAAGTATTTTTAAATTTTCATTTAATTATCTATAAACTTCAACATGTTTTCATTAAATTTCGCCTACAATAATTTCTAAGCATTTTCAATTTTAAAAAATTATAAGTTTAGAATGCATTTTTTATTAACTTAAGAGGGAAAAAAGAGTGAGAGTAAGAAGAACCATTGATTATAAGCTCAAGTAACAGTAAGGAAATAACTTTAGATTAAAATTGTTTTCTTCTTACATTATTATTTTTTTTAATTTACTTTAAAATCTTTTTTTTTTTACTCTATTTTTAATGCGACACAAATAAAAGAAAAATGAAGACTAAAGCTAGTAGACGTTTTTATTAAGTTAAAGTTTTTAAGAAAATTAATTTCCGTTTAATTATCTATAAATTTCAACGTATTTTTCATTAAATTTCGCCTACAATAATTTCCAAGCATTTTCAATTTAAAAAAATTATAAATTTAGAATGCATTCTTTTTATTAACTCAAGAGAAAAAAAAAGAGTGGTAGTAAGAAGAACCCTTGATTATAAGCTCAAGTAACAGTAAGGAAATAACTTTAAATAAAAATTGTTTTCATCTTACATTATTTAAAAAAAAAAAAATTGCTTTAAAAGCTTGTTTTGCTCTATTTTTTAATGCGACACAAAAAAAAAAAAAATAAAAAAGACTAAAACTCATAGAAGTCTTTACTCAGTTAGTAAAAAAATATATATAGTTACCTCTAATATGGGCGCTGGTAGAATGAAATTCAGAATGTGACAAATTTTTGGAACAGATGTGCCTCTGGGCTGCCCAGGGTCACTTTTTTTAAACACATCTGCGGTAAAACCTCCCTAAAGCCACCACCTTCCGTTCCAATAAAAAGTGGTCGCTCCGAGAGGTGATCTCTTAATGGAGGTCATATTTAAATCTAGATTTTAATTGTTGAAAAAAGGTAACAATTAAAATTATTTTTCACATTAGGAAAAAATATAAAAATTTAAGTATCAAAACAAAAGTTAATTATATAATTTAATTACTGCAGAATTTTAAAAATGAATACATTGACGTTTGCTTTGATTTTACGGTTTTACCTTTTATAACTTTTATTTCCAAGTCTTTTCGAAGTTTAGTAAATAAATGCTTTTATTTATTTTTTTTATTTATTTATTTATTTTTTTTTTTTTTTTTTTGACGGGAACAAATAATGACGATTTCATTAATTTATCTATTTCTTTGAGAGTTTCCTGATAGAATAAGGCAGGGGAGTTTATTGACCGTCATTCTTAATCTATCATCAAATTTAAACTCATTGCCTAAAAAGTCGCAAAGAGTTTTAAACACTTGAAAGTTACTGGAATTTAAAAAAAAATCTAAACTCAGTTTAGAAGTTTGATGAATAATGCGCTCTCCGGAATTATTTTTTTAATAAAACCTTCTTCAAGTGACCTGGAAAAAACGGAATTTGTTTTATTTTCTTCAAAGAAATTGGTCGCTCATGGAGGTAGTTCAACTGGGATGGTCTCTGAATGGAGGTAAAATTAGTTCCCCAAATTGAGCCTATGGGAATAAATTTCGTTCCATGGAAAAATGGTCGTTCAGGGAGGTGGTCGCACAGGGAGGTTTCACTGTACATATATAAACATTATATAAGAAAACTATTTTTTTAGATCTATTCCCTTCCTCCCTTCCTCCCCCTCCCCCCTCCCAAGCAAGGTCATTTTTAAATATATTAAGATAAAAATCGTTACCGAACTGTAACAAATGAATAACATTAAAAGCCTAAGAATAAGCTTATGTCGGTTTTTTTCAATGTAAAATTAAAAGGTTTTGTTGTTGTTGTTGTTTTTGTTTTTGTTTGTTTTGTTTTTTTGTCTGTCGAATGGCCTTGCTCCTATTAAAACTCGTATTCCTATCTGAAACTCGTTTTAGATTATTTTTAAACACATGAGTGTGAAAGAAAATTAAATAAAATTTGTCTTGCAGGGGCAAGGGGTTTAGGAGGGGCAGGGGATAAAAAAAATGTCTCATTCCTTTTTTTCTTAGTATAAGTTAGTGGAATCAACAGATTTTTCTTTTTTCCCAAAATCATTATAGAAAAAGAACATTTTATGAATTTCAAAATCTAGGGAGAGACAATGGCCATCACCTGAACTCCCTCCCATTTTCTTTTTTCCCGGCGACATTGAATCTAACACTCAAGCTAAAATATTATGAGTAAAGATCGATTATACGTTTTTGCCTTATTTTTATTGCACCCACTCCAAAAGTTATTTACCCAACGTTATTTCCCGTGTGGATCGTCTATTGTTTCCACGGGATTAAACATGGACATATTTATGTTCCGTATACATTGCTATATGCCATAATAAAGTTACCATCTTCTCTTAATTTTCCAAGTAAAAACACATTTATTTCTAGAAATAGAAAACCGAAAAGCATGAAAGATATTTTTTTGTTGAACTAAAGTAAAAATGATCATAAAATTTTTTATTAGAAGTAATGACAGTTTAATAACGTTTCTGACAAACTATTATTTTTATTATTCAAAATAGTTTACTGAAATTGTTTAAAAAGTTTGAGGTACGATTTTAAAAAAACTTTTAAACAGAATTTCTTTTAAACTTGTCTCAAATCCCTTGCTATATATTTTTGAAAAAGCAAGGCCGTCATCAAATAATGTTTTATGACTTTCCGTTTCAAAGTACCCAACTAGGAATAAACTATTTTCGAAAGTTCTACGGAGATATTATAATACTTTATTGTCGTAAGTTTTATCTTTAGAACATTAAAGTGGTAGATTGTTGACTATTCATATCTCCACTGACAACTCCGAATGCGACTTTATTTATGGTTTTTATTTGAAAAAAAAAGTTTAATACAATTTCGCTTGAGATCATTATATTTAAAAGATGACAACCTAATATTTAAACTTAAATTAAACTACTATTTAATAATAAGCTAACATTTTAAAAATATGTATTTTTTCTTTTTGCTAATTAATTTTTATCTGAAGTTTCTGATACCCAAATAGATATATTGGCATAAGAAAAATATTCCGGATTAAATAAAAATGGAAAATTTCGGGCCAACAAATCCAAAAGCGTTTTTGATAATCTTTTAAAATAAATATATGCTATCAGTAAACTATCATTCACTTAGGAATGCAAGTTTTATAACTTATAATTTATAAGAGTTGTGTCTATTTCAGAATCAGTAAATGTAGTCCTCGACCAAAGAATACAGAATTTCTCTAGATTAGAATTGAAACTAATTACTAGGTTGAGCAAAAAGTTCTGGGAAATTTGTGATAGTTGCATTATTCTGCGCAAATTAACAACAAAAGCAACAAGAACTATTATTAAAAGTAGAGATCATCATAGTCTACGACTTTCTGCCATCGTTCTGCCAGATTCCGGATACGCTGGAAGTACCATGGCGGCTCCTTGGAATTGAAAAACCCTTGACATGCTTCTTCAGCTTCATTAAAGGACTAAAATCGACGGCCCTTCAAAAAATGTTGCTCTGATCGGAAGAGGCCATAATCGGACGGAGCCACGTCAGGACTGTAGGCAGGATGTGAAAGAATTTCGAAGCCGTCCAACTGTGCAAACTCATCGACGGCTTTCAGAATCCTTAGACTAGGGGTGCACAACCTTTTTAAGAGAAGGGCCACTTACAAAAATGTCTGGGTTGTCGAGGGCCACATCAGTAACACGGAGAGGATTCTGTTTCGGGGATGTGATCTGTGGCCTATGATCAGATAAAAAATGTGGTTTCAGAGGGTGGGGGGGGGATACCCCTCTAGTTTCACCTTCCCAGTCAACATATCCAATTCAGCTGACAAGAATATATCAACAGTTTACATTTGTATATATAACACAGATATAACAAAGATTATTTTCAAGGAATGATAATATTCCTTGTCTTTATGGGGGAGTAAATTTCGTTTTATTAAAATGTCTGCTAAAACACAAACATAGGTATGAAAGTGGCTGGTGCCGAAAAAAAAATGTGAACTTTATGAACGAAAGGGGGAGGAGCAGCCGATCAACGAAATTTGATATTTTTCCGCCCCTGATCAACGAAATTATTTTTCCGGGCCTGATCGACAAAATTCGCGATTTTTCCGCACCCGATCGACGAAATTTGCTATTTTTCCGCGCCCGATCGACGAAATTTGCGATATTTTCGCACCTTATCGACAAAATTCGCGATTTTTTCTGCGTTTGATCGAGGAAATTCGTGATTTTACGCGCCCAATCGACAAAATTTGTAATTTTTTTGCGCCTGATCGACGAAATTCGACATTTTTTTCGTGCCCGACCAACGAAACTTGTGATTTTTCCGCGTCCGTACGAAAAAAGTCACGATTTTTTTGTGCCTGACCAACGAATTTCGCGATTTTTTCTCACCCGATCAACGAAATTCGCGATTCTTAACTGACTCACGAAATTTGTAATTTTTTCTCGCGGCAAACAGGCAAAATTCACGATTTTTCTCGCAATAAACGGGAAAAACTCGCGATTTTTCTGCTGTCGATCAACGAAATTTTCAATTTTTCCGCGCATCATCGACAAAATTTGCGATTTTTCTGTGCCCCATCAACGAAATTAGCAATTTTTCCGACCCTCAGCATCAAAATTCGCTATTTTTCCGCACCTGATCAACGATATTCGCGATTTTTCCCACGGCAAATTAAAGAAATTCACGATATTTTCCTGCGACCATATGGACAAAAATGGCCATTTTTCAGTTATAAACTGACGGAATTCGCGGGCCACAGGTTGTTCATCCCTACCTCAGACCTTTTCTCCAGTGATGCTGGATCAACACATGCACCTCATACTGTTTTATAGGCATTTTGGAGCCGAAATTCCTGAACTCCTATAGTTATACCACTAGTACTCCTCTATACGATACAAATAAATTCTGGTAACTATTAGGTTAAAAATTTCCCAGAACTTTTTGCTCAAACTAATATTTTAGTCCGCTAAAATGTAAACACTTTTAGTATTACATGCTTTCTTTTATCTTACAATTCTGTTTGTTTCTTACAATTCTGTCTGTTCAATCTTGCTACTTGTTTTTCACCCCTCTTCCTGATGACATAGAGCTATGAAATTTGGAATATATATTCCTGAGGGCAATACATGGATTGGACATTGATTTTTTTTAATTCGATCCCTAAGGAGCGGGGGTAGAAATTGTTGATTTTCTATAGTATCAGCTTCTTCAATGAGTGTTTCTTGAAAGTACTAATGGTAGTGTTATTAAATTCTGCCAAATTTTGGCCAACTTGGCGAAATATCGCCAAATTTGCAGACAAATATAATTTGACATATATGAAGCTAACTTGTCGAGAGCTGACAAATTTGATGAAATTCGTATTTCTACTTTTTAGTGCATTTAAAGAAAAAAAAATTGTTTCTTACATTTTTGTGAATATTAATGCAAGAATGTTTAAAAAAATTACATTTATTTATCAATTTCAAAAGAGATTCAAATGAGGAATTTTAGGCATTGAATATCTTTCTTTTGAATTCGGAACTTTTAAGAAAAAGTTCATCACACCTGAGAGAAAGCTTTAAATAAAGGCATCAGCCTTAATGAAGACTGTGACTCCGAAATTTAAAGATGGAAATAAAAGTGCTTTTTTTTTTTTTTTTTTTTTTTTTTTTTTTTTTTTTTTTTTTTTTTACTTTGCGTCCAAACTTACAAGATCAATACAAAGAATTGCTGCCGAAGCAGTTGATTCATAAGTTAAAAAAGTGTTTTCCAAATGAAGTATCATTTGCATTTATGTAAGGTAAAGTTCTAGCTATGATTGACGATGAGTTGAAATAATAAAATATCAATCTGCTAAGATGGTCGAGAAATCCCCCCGAATGTTAAGCCAATAATTTAAAAAAAAAAATGGCTGGAAACTATTGAAGAGATACATGAGGAAAGAATTCAAAACCATTAAAAGTCAACTCATTGGAAAAAATTATTCGTATATAAAATCATCATCCACGCATGCAAGAGAGAAGACAAGCCTGTATTGATAACGTCATGGGGAATAATGAATATGATTGCGATCACAAGTAATGAAATATTGATTATTTTGTTATTTTTCTTGAAACTTTCAAAAATAGTTACATTATTTATATATTCTTTACTGGATTTCTTATTTAATACTAAAGAACACTAGAATTCTTATTCTTTGTAAATAAATACTATTAGTAATAAAATAACAATCAATTATTCCTGAAGCTTGGATCTGTTAAGTGAAACAAAGTATCTGTGTCCAATAATCAGCGCCTGAGAAAACCCAATTAGAGACCTCGAACAAAAATTCACTAAGACGTTTTTCGCAACATTGATTTGCATACATTTAAAGTAAAAAGGCGTGACAACATCATCTTGTACACTGATGTTTTCTGGGCTTTGGGGACCCTGAAAAGTATGTTCTCGGTGCAGTTGATCCATTTGTCTTTGCGAAAATCAGGCTCTGCTAACAATTTGGATATTGATTACAGTTATATTTTAAATACATTGAGGTTTTTCATAATGAAGTTAAATGAATCATTGAGATTAAAGTAATATACAGACAACCTTTAAGGGCATCGTATTTCTATAATGATCGTAACAATACAACAATCAATGTTCAAATTGTTCAAAATTAGTTCAAAACGTTCTCAACAAAAATATGTTCAAAAAATTCGTTTGAACGGATATTCATTTTATATTTTTTTTCTTTTATGGCTTTTGTTTCATGGATAAGGTACGCATTGACTCTGTGATTATATTGGGTGATTGAAAAAAATTCGTGACCGATTTCCGATGCATCGAGTTTCGAATTGTACCCAAGTTGTTTTAAATGGCAAAATGCAGTCGAATTGTCAACATTTAGATTCTCCTCAATCTCTTCAGTAGTAATCGTGAATTATTATTCACTAAATCGCGGATTAATTCATTATCAATGCCAGAAGGTCACCCACAGCGAATTTTATCGTTTAGATTGAAATCACCATTTCGAAATCGACAAAACGACTTTTTAACTATCCTAAGAGCGGGAGCACGATCCAAATAAACGTCTTGAATATTTTTTATAGCACGTCAAATACTCACTCCTTTTTTAAACTCATATAACATAACATGACGAAAATGTAACTTTTCATTTTTCATTTTGAATATTAGAACACAAATTAATTTGAAAAACTTTTTTTTAACGTTATGCTCACTCACAATACATGTACATGACTGTCATTTAATAATATGGTTATAAAACAAACATCAGCACAGTCAAAATTGCAAGTTTCTACCATCTATGAAGTACAGAACGAACTTTTGCCACCACCCAATAAATATATATATCCTGCGGTAGATGACAATTTGTGTCATGTATTCCTAATGATATCTAACTTTTTTGTTGTTTTAGTTATCTTTTTAAAACATAAAGTAGATTTCTGCCACAAAATCTCCTTCTTTTTCTATTTTTCTTATGTTGATCCATACACATTCAGTTTAACTGGGTTATGTGTACTGCTTCAGTCTGGGGAAATCGTCAAATTTCCATTAAATACAAAAATATTTTAGTAAATAAATTTCAACCCATTTAAGAATCTATAATGTGCATATTACTTTCGACGTAATTTTATGAAATTTACTTGTTTTTTAACTGTTTTTCCTTATAATTATATTTAAGAAAACTTTAAACAAATATTTTTCGTGTTATATAACTTGTATGAGGAATCGACGAGTCATTAGTCGATGGGATTTGGAAAGACTAGAGGTAAATAAATATCAACAATAGGATCGTTTACATTTTCTTCTAAGCCTTACTTAACCTTTAACTGATGTGACAGAAATTGTTGCATAACTAGTGTGAAGTGGTCTGTGAGACCGCTCAATCGAAAGATGAATAAAAAGCGCGATTAACTCATCGGAGGGTGTTTTTGTAAAAAACTTTGCGCTCACAGCTGTTATAACTAAAATTCACCTATTCAAAAGTCTCTGGTGTTAGTTCTAAAGTTCCAAACGAAACAAATTTCGGTAGTGCTTGTAGTTAAACTGAAAGTTACAAGTTAAACTATAAAAATGGGGAAAAGCTCAGGTCTGTGAGACCGGTAACATCAGTTAAAGGTTAATAAGCTTTTATTTTCTGAAAACAAACAAGTCGGAAATTTTACGTCAAACGTGGCAAATGAGGTGCATTCGTACTATAACCAGTTTTATAAATAGTCAGATCTTGGTGCAACAGCTGTTGCACTCTTATGCAAAAATGCATGAATACAAAATTTATATTACGATTTCAGTAATACGAAAATAATATGACTCCATCTTAAATAGAACGTAATCATCATGGAAACCTACAAGCATTACCTATCATGGGATATCATTGAATTAATTACATATGATAGGATTTAATAGAATGAAGAAAACTTTTATTAATATCTTTTTAAGTTTTAATTCGATTTCCATAAAATTTGAAATGACTCGACAAAGTTCTACAACGATTATATACAGGGTGATTCAAAAAAGATGGTAAAAATTTTAAGAGGTGATAGTACACACCCAAACAAACATTTTGTATCAAAGAATGCATGGTCGAAAACTAAACGCAAAAAAGTTAGAGGGCGCCAAAAGTTATGTTCTTATACGAGGCAAAAACACACAATGAACGATTAAGTTAAGTTACGAAAACAAATTGAATGGCATTTGATTACAATAAGTGCTCAAAACATTGCCCGGCAGCTGTTATGCACGCAGTACAACGGCGAAGAACAGATTGGCGAATTTTCTGAAACACACCAGGCACCACCGCGCTCGCCAGATCTTTCATGTCTCGATTTTTTTTTTTTTTTTGTGGGGACAGCTAAAGGCTCTTGTGTATGAGACTCCCATTGAATCCAAGCTTTCGGCTGCTGTAGGGGAAGTTCGCGATATGCCTGGGGGTGTTTCAGAAAATTCGCCAATCTGTTCTTCGCCGTTGTACTGCGTGCATAACAGCTGCCGGTCAATGTTTTGAGCACTTATTGTAATCAAATGCCATTAAATTTGTTTTCGTAACTTAACTTAATCGTTCATTGTGTGTTTTTGCCACGTATAAGAACATAACTTTTGGCGCCCTCTAACTTTTTTACGTATAGTTTTCGACCATGCATTCTTTGATACAAAATGTTTGTTTGGGTGTGTACTATCACCTCTTAAAATTTTTCCCATCTTTTTTGAATCACCCTGTATATTAAATGTCGAACTATTTAGTTGGATAGTTTTTGTGCTGTTATATGTGGACAGACGAACAGACGGACGGACTAAACGACGACTATAGGCGCTACGTATTTATATAATTACGAACGCACCTAAAAAGGGAATATAAAAATACTTTATGGTTCTTAGTATTGTTTTTTCCTATAGTGTGTCTTCGTTCACAAACTAGAATATAACTTCTTTATATCAAAGTTTTGAAATCCTCAAATTTAATTACGTCGATGTACTTAATTTCTGATTGAGTTCATTAAAATCTGCTCATCAAAAATCTGTTTAAATTCTGTTTATCATATTGTTTCAAAAGCAGTAGTTTAGCTTTTATGAAAAACAAAATTGTTGCTCCAAAGTTAGAATTTTTTATCAAATTAAATAAAGGTTAAAAATGTTAGTTTTACGTGAAATGATTAACGACGATTTAATATTGGACATTTTTCTCCGTAATAAACATTTTAATTAGCTCAAACTGAAAAAAAGAAAACATTAACTGTCGGAAAAAGAAATATACAAATGACATTTATACATTTATTATATTTTACTTATGTCTGCGAAAATGAAAGCAATTAAAATTTAATTAAAACGGCAAATTATTCTTTCATCGGTAAATAAAAAGAGCTCTCTTGTAAATGTCTAGATTATCTGTTTTAAAATCTTTTATTGAGTTAATAAATTATATACAAGGTGCAAATTAAAGTCAGGAAACACTCAAATATCTTCTGACCGGTTAAAGGTATAATTGTGGGGCAAGTGTCTACCTTTAGTAAAACGACTATGCACTATCATATGATGATATCATCATTATGATTATGTAATCATTTCATCCTACGATCATATCATCATTGTGGATATATAGGGTAACTCTAGGATAGATGGCCATAGTTTTTATTGATTGAAGTAAAAATTCTTAGAATGCAAATACAAGCAATATTTATGCATATTTGAAATTCTTATACATATACTCATCATATTTTGGACAAAAAATAATTAAATATCGAGAACAAAAAAGTGGGAAACAAAATTGAAATTAACCCTTAAATGCCTGATTTTTCAAAAATCATTGTAATAATGATTTTCGGCTTTCATTTTTTAAATAAATCATGGGAAAAATACTTTAAAACATCATACTTTGTTTTAAATATGGTTTATGGCCAAAAAACAGTTTCTTACTAATCGGCAATACTGGTCTTTAATTGAAAAAATAATTTTCCTTGATAAAATTCTGTAATATTAAACACACAAGAATTTTAGGAACTATAATAAGAAATAAATTTTACTTGCTCACTGCAGAACAAAATAGGGTATTTCGCAAGCTTTTAAACAAAACAAAAAGAACAAGTAGCAACAATTGAAAAAATATATCTATCTTTATTCTTAAACAACACAAGTGTTGCCATCTACACGTTGAAAATCAATTTAATAATATTTTCAGAATGTATTTTATTGGCAACATTAGGCATTATAGCTTCAGTATTATTCTAATAGTATTTTAGAGCCTAAATTGGGTATGTTGCCGAAAAGCAACAACCGGCATTTAAGGGTTAAAACGGTAGATGGCCATCTCTCCTTCAAGCCGAGGAGAGATGGCCTCGGCTTGAAGGAGGCAATACAGGAAAGAAAAAGTGAAGTCAAAATAGCAAAAAATAGCACATTTCATACAGTTAATCATGAAAAACATATAGAAATTTGTAAATATGCAATTCACGGAAATCACGGAAAATCAGTGAATAAAATTTGAAGTATAATTGCAATCCTTCATTTTTCGTAAAATTTTACCACATTTTTGGCAAAAATCTTGATGGTTTGTACACGTTTCATGGAACCACTTCTGGCACCTTATGCATTGTATCCAGTGATCCTTTTTGGTTTTGGTATTATATTCTTCTCTACAACCAACACAGTGATCCTCATCCAATTCTATTACTCCGGAATCTGTAGAATCTAATAATTTCAAATATATTTCATCTTCTTCGCTACTGGAAGTGTTATATTTTTGTTTTTTCTCGCGTTTATTTTAGATTTTCCACGGATTTAAGATTATTTATCAACTTTATCTGTTTCTAGAATGAACGTTTCTGAAGTTTTTCAATATTTTCTGAAACAAAAATACATCGTTAGGCTCTATTATATTATCGCTATTGAAATATTTATATTAGTTAAAATTTAAATAATTATATCAATTAATATAATCATAAACATAAAAATTATACAATTATTTAAAAAATAATTATATTTATTTAAAATTCTCACTCCATATAATTTTGAAATATTGATTATAGGTGGCCATCTCTCCTCGATTTGATGCGGCCATCTCTCCTAAAATTGATGGGCATGTCACCCAATTTAAAACGCCACTCCGCCATTGTACTGTTTTAGACTTACAAGCAAAGATTAGATTATATACGTGTCTTAAAAGTCCTTACAGTAAGAAAAAATGTAACGTATAGGTACTACAAAACATTCAGATACTTAACTCAACAAAAATATCCAACCACTAAATTAAATAAACATTAAAATTACACTTTCTTTTTATAATTGAAAAACACAGCTGCATGTCGCATTGAATGAACACGCTGAACTATTTCTTACGAACAAAGTTTATGCTGCAATCTATGGTATAGTTTTTGAAATATTTAGACTGGCCATCTCTCCTCTATGGCCGTCTATCCTAGAATTACCCTAATAATATTATATGATCATATAATAATATTATTTTATGATCATATCATCAGCACCCGTATTGCCAAAATGTGGAAGTTATAGACCATATCTCGAAACTTTTAAGTGATAGCAAAATAAAGTCAATTACAAAACTGTAGAGCATCCTCGATTTAGTATTAAAGGATGTCTGACATCCAAACTAATCTAATAACTGCTGAAAGTGATTAAAAAAATACACTTAAAAGGCATAGAAATACCTTTATTCAGATCAACATATGTTTCCTAGCTCAGACGGTGACATTCTCAATATCTTTGTCAATTAGCAAAAGTTTTAAAAAACAAGAAATTGGTAAATAAAATCACGAGAACACATGTATAATGAAAAACAAGTGAAAACATAAAATAAAATAAAAATGGATATTTGTAAACGCGAATTAATTCCTACTATTGTTTCTTATACTGCAGAGCATCTCTTCTCAAATTTTAAGTAACTCAAGGGACACTGAATCATCGCAAATATTCTTACAGCGTAAAAAGATCTCTATTCATTCCCGAATAATGTATGGTAAATAAAATCTTGATGGATAGATTATTCTACTATTTTTTTAAATTAATCTATAAAGGTTCTTTACTACATAATCTGACTGTATAGTTCTCTTGCGGTACTTGATGTACTGCTATATTTTCTTTGATTCTAGTTTAAAGTTTTCTGTTTGTTATATCTATATAAAATTGCATTGTTCTATCATCTTTGATGAAAGATATTTTATATACTACCGATAATTGATTTGCTTCTATTGGATCTATTTTCTTACTGACTATATTTTTTAAATTTTATCGAATGTTTTGGAGTAAGGGAAATATTGAATTTATTATTGAATTTAAGGGAGATATTGATATTGTCTCACATGTAAAAATAATTTCATTAGACGTCCTGAAATTTTAATATTTCGTTATCCAGTCACTAGCATAAATACGTTACCGGTCGCATGTAGAAGTGTCTCATTATAAGATAGAAGTTGTATATCTGTACTATATTACAAAGAAGAATTGTTTGTTTGTTTATAAGTGGTAATCTCTAGAATTACGGAACCGATTAAAAAAATTATGTTCGTAAAATTAAGGTGATTGTCTCTGTTCCACTATACGCTGTATTTTATGTCGGCATTAATAACAACTCTGTGGTGCAGGATCTAAAAACGTTCTAAAATTGAGATTTTTGTGATACAGCTGGAGCTAGAAACGTGCAAGGATCAAGGTCCATAAAGCCGCGTTTTTGGCCCATGAAATATGACTAAAATTCGATTATGTTATATGGACTTAATTATTTCACTTTTTAATATTAGAAGGTATATATTTGTACGATTTTAAAAATAGATTTTGCATTTTGTTCGGATTTATATGACTGACATAAGCTCAAAGTTCGTATAATTTGTAGTTTTGATGTATATACGCAATTTTTGCTATTTTTACCATCAATTTACTCTCTATTTTTGCTATTTTACTATGAGCGCAGCTTTGCAACACTTTTATTTTAACATATTTTGTATATTTTGATACGTTTTATGATATATGTCAAGAAGAAAGTGTTGCACGATTGCGCTCATATAAATAATTGAGGTAAAAATAGCAGAAATTGCGTATTTTTCATCAAAACTACGAATTATACGAACATTGAGCTTGTGTAAGTTATATAAATCCGAACAAAATACAAAAACTATTGTTAAAATCGTACAGTGTATACCCTCTAATATTAAGAACTTAAATAATTAAGTCAGAATAACATAATATAATTTTAGTCCTATTTCATGGGCTAAAAACGCGGTTTATGGACCTTGATCCTTTGACGTGTTGAAGAAAAATTTCTAAAAATTCGAAATTTAAAAGGGTAAAATGAGTGGGAAGCGATCTAAAAACTTCTAAATTATAAATTATTTGGAATTTATTGGGGGTATGAGCTTGAAATTTGATAAGGATGTTATTTTTAAGATGTAAATACCCGCAGAGAACAGTTTCTAAAAAAAAAAAAAAAAAAAAAAGAAATTTAAAAAGATGCAGGAACATAAAACGTTTAAAAATTTCAATTTTTGTGTTAATGTTGGAGTTAAAAACTTGAAATTTGGCATGATAGTGTATGTAAATGCGCACTTTAAAATGTAAATGTTCGCTTTATAAAAAAAAAAAAAAAAAAAAAAAAAAAAACTCGAAATTTAAATGGATAAAATGAACGGAAAACATACTAAAAACGTTCTTATTTACGATTTATTTGGATACAGGGATAGAAACTTGAAATTTGACATGTCTGGTACTCTGAAGCAGGCTTAAATGCTCACACAGAACAATTTTGCAAAAATTCGACATTTAAAAGGGTGCAGGAGCAAAAAATATTCTAAAATTATTATTTCTGTGGTAATGTTGGGTCAAGAAGTTTAAAATTTGGTATGCTGGTTATTCTTAAGATGTAAATGCTCGCTAAGAATGGTTTTTAAAGAAATATGATGGCCAACTTCGTAAGTAAGTATATTCACATTTAGCCTCTCACGGAGAATAAATTATACAAAATATGAAAAAAACGATATGAATGATAAAAAATACTAAACCAATTGTTTCTAACTTATTGCTTAACCCTTTATGTACTGAATTATGAATTCGTGAAAATTTTATCTCCTAAAGCATTTTTCGTGAATTGTTTAAACTACAATAGAAGATTTACACAATCATTTAATAAATTTTAGAAGTATTTTAGAAGGATTGAAGGATTTAGAAGGATCAATTAAATTTGAATTCATGGGGATTTTGTGCAATATTTATAATCCCACTCAAATCTTTTATTTTAAATGTTTTTCTTAGTATTTTGTAGAATTAGGAAATGTACAAATATAATATTCTTACAATATAAATATAGATATATTTTCGAATTGAAAATCCCTTCCCCCCCCCCCCCCCTGCTCTCCAACGCCAAGAAAACTGAAAAGATGCAAAGGCAAAAGAAATCATCCTTTTAAAAATATTTTTGTTTTGTGTAACCAATAACGCTTTTGGAACGAGATAAAGTAAAGTATCTATAACTCATTCTAAACTCTATTACAACTAATTCATGTATTAAATGAATTTTATAACAAGTTATTTTAATGGTACTTATAAGTACCGTCTGTAGATAAAGGGTTAACGATGTCTTAATTTTTATGGAAAATCAAGGTAAACTAATATTGTAAAAAAGGAAAAAAACAGTTTGTAAAAAATAGACGCTGAAACTACTGAACCGCTTTTAAAAATTCGTTCATTGTACGATAGCAGATAAACAGAGTTTCGAAGTCGACTGCATTGTATCTGTATTTTTAGAAGGGGGTGGTTGCAAATGGTTTGGAAATAAGATTTTCTTAATCATTCAAATGTCACGTTCCTCTAATGCAGTACAAGAATGAAGTTTCCTCAAAATGTGACTTAATAATATTTAAAATAATATTTAAAATAATTATTTAAAATAATATTTAAAATAGTTAGTTAATAATATTTAAATTATCCATAACAGTATAATTTCCTTCTAATGTAAATAGTTACACACTTGGCGTATTTCAACAACTACGCATCCAAAACCGCTCTAAATTTTTTAATTGACTTTTTTCTGTCATATTTCTCTAATTAGGGTCAATAACTTCCAAATATTTCCACTAGGGTCGCTGCAGCCACTCTCATATGATAGCACATGGTCGTTTACTACAGGTTGATAGTTGTTGCACTACTTTATCTTTATTCGTTCAGAAGTTATTTATGTGGGTCCTGGGTTTAGTTTGCACCTTGTATATAAATTACAAATGGAAAATTTAATATACCAACAACATTCATTACATTTTTTAATGTACTTTTAATTCGCGCTTGCAAGCTTTATAAACTTTTAAACAGACAAACATGATAAGCATTACTTTTGGTCCGCTGGCGTTTGATAAAACCTTTCTATTAAACATTTATTGTGTCCGTCATATGTCAGATTTCTTTCTTACTTGGCTGATAAGAGTTTAAAATCATAAAGCTTAATCGACAACATCATAAAACGATACAATAAAATTATTTCATGAATCAACACATATGCCTGTACGTCCACGATACTGCATACTGTGGTAAAATAGGGGAAAAAAGGGGAAAGACAAAAATTATATTTAGCTTATATCATAAAATTAAATAATAAAGCTTTAAACCTTTATTTTACTATGTAGTCAAGTTTCAGTTCGCATTTATAGTTTGTAAAATTCTGTAAAGAATTAATACTAGAAAACAGGAATTCTGCTTTTTCAGAATTCAGTGCCGCCCCCGATGAATATATATATATATATATATATATATATATATATATATATATATAAGTAGATAGATAGATAGATAGTACAAAAGATATTTCAGTTTTAAGATTTAAAACACACGCTTTTATTTTATATAAAATGACGTCATCTGCATCCGCTGAAGAATTCCTCATTTGCCATCCAGTATTACAACATCTACAGTAAAGTACGCATAGGACGTCACTATCGCAGAATAATACACAAATCCAAGAAAAGAGATATCGTCTTTCAAGAAACTCGACAAAAAAAATCGGCTATCTAAAGATTCATATGCCTTCATTTGTTTGTAATATTAATGTAGATACTTAAAATTAAATTTAGTTTATAATAGCTCCATGTTTTATCAGAAATTATTCATTTATATTTTTTCAAAATATCACGTATTTTAAGTACATTTTTTTTTTCAGTTTTTATGAGAAAACGGCGACAAAAAGATATAATTGCTTTTCTCCTTTACTTTCTACAGAAATGGAGTACTTGAGTTGCCAAATTTAAACAAATGACGTTAAAAACTGCAAAAAAATTATTATCTCAAAAATAAATGGGGATGCAGTTTTCAAATAAATTGCATTTATAAGTACTTTTTTTTCCCTAAATACGACGGTCTAAAAATTGAAAATGTGCGATGCTTAGAAATTAAAAAAATTGCAGAAGAGTATTCAAAAGTACAATGATACATCAGCTTTGTTTTGCGGCTGGCTTATACAACGGAACGTTATTTTTGGAGACGACATTTTATTTGCAGGAAGAAAGAAATAGCATACCCGGAGGCTAAAAATATCTATTCTTAATACAAATTCAAAATGCAGTTTAATAACGCTTTTATATACATTATACAACTTTCTGAGTTGTAATTTTCCAATTGAGTTAAAAAGTGTCCATGTCAGGATTTGAATCAGTGACCTTTGGCTTAACACGAGAGTAATCGCGTCTTTTTTCAGAACGTTATTACTCGCGCCCGGTCTTTTTGCCGCCGACTCCCTGTATACAGAAAATGCAAAGAAACATTTTTCATTTAATATTCGAATATTACATTTCAATGAAGTTATAATTTGCAGTTTACTTAAATTATACGTTTTATTCATGAGATTTGGAATAATGGGAAAAGGTAAAAAGGAACTGACAATATGGATTGTTGCGCAGACTTTTCCACCAATTTCAACTTTGCTTGTAAAAATGTGCCTGGAGAAAACAGATATGTCTTGTTACTTCACTATGGTAGTAGAGAATCATTTAGAGTCAACTACATGGTAGGTCTCCATTGTATTCGTAAGGTGATATGAGATAGGAGAAGATAATTTATATGGGCTACAAAAAGACATATGCGCGACTACTGCCGGGTTAAGCTGTCAATGCTCTGCCAATTGAGCTATCCTGGACAAATATAGCGGGCACAACTCGCACAGAAAACCTTTTGATAAGAGCATCTTGTCTGTAATTTTAAATATTTCAACAAAAATCTGAGTAAATTGTCCATGTTAGTTCAGTAGGCAGTGCACTAGCAGCTTAAGCCAAAGGTCTTTGGTTCAAATCCTGGTCTGGACACTATTTCACTCAGTTGGAAAAATAGAAATCGAGTGACTTATTTACCACTTAGAATAATTGTGTTAAAATTAATCAAAGTGTAAACTACACTTGATTTTTACTGATCCAATTACTTCTCTTCTATTATTACTGGAACGTCAACTGAGCCGACTGTGAACTTTTCCGTGGCTGGCTGGCTGGCTGACTGTTCAGTCATACAAGTCGCAAGAAAAAAATCTGATTGATTTGAAATTTGGGTGATATTTTTATCAGGTATTCTTAATTAGCTGAGTAGCCGTAAGTCTGATTCAAAATTGTAGAATAATAAACTTTTTTACCAAAAATAAAACCGACTTCAAATACTACTGCAAAAGAGAGAATGTACATTAAATTGCTATTTTGAATGCGATTGGTCATTGTTAATTTTAAATATGACTAGCGATTAACAAATGCGAAGAAACCGATTGGAGAAGATCCATTACTGAATTTGAATGTCGCCAAATTAGTCAGCTGCAACCAAGTTGGATTCATTTATGGCGACTCATTTTGGTCGTCAAATTTGACAATATTTCACAAGCTTGGCGACAACTTGACGCTAACGTATATGAATGCATATTTTTATGTTTATGATTGGAAAAATGGTTACAACAATGAAAGATAATTTGCAAGAAATCATTGATTTTATTAGTTTTTGTGGAATTACTAAAAAAATACTAAACCAATTTTGATGAAACGGGAGTGGTACCAATTCGATAGTGTCCTCTTTCAATCAAAATAAAAATGCTATGTTTGATCGTGAAGCCTCCTCCGAAATTAAAGATGTTTTTAAACACTAAAATTGATCCTATTAATAGGGATGACATCTCAGGAGTTTATATGATTCCATTTATTAGGGAGGGGGGAATCAAAATTTTTTAGGATTTAAACGTTATACCTTCCGATGCATGCACCCCAACGTCTTATAAATTATCCACCTTCAGGTTCCTAATTAATTGTGCTTTCAGGATTTCTTCCGATATAAATCTGGGGGATGAATTAGAGAAAATTAAACGTATCGCTATTGATAATGGACAGGTAAAATTTATTCACCTGTCAGGTAAAATTTCTTAACAAATTGATTCAGAGCTCCTTTGATAAAATGTACACGGATACTTCTAAAAATAAAAATAAAACTATTAATGAAGTTAATATGAAAAGGGTTGTGACAAATTATTTCCCGGGTTTCTTTGAATATATAAAAAATCATTTAAGAAATTTTGGTTTATGTTTGATCGCGAAGCCTTCTCCAAAATTAAAGATGCTTTTAAACACTAAAATTGATCCGATTAATAGGGATGACCTCTCAGGAGTTTATATGATTCTATTTATTAGGGAGGAGTGGGAATCAAAAGTCATTATATAGGTATAGCCCAACGAAATTCAATATCAGATGTAAAGAACATATAGAGGACATAAAATATAATAGAGGTGAGAGTAGAATAATCTACAGGTCTTATTTTTATTTACAATTATTTATAAGAGAGTTCATTGAAATCAATTTAAGAGGTTCAGGAGTTTGTAACGATGCATTATCTTTTTGTATACCGAATTTATGGATTGAGTGGTTGGACAACTTATGGAGTCGCGACATAGAGGGAACACGTGCTATCGCGAAAAGGTAGGGCGCGTTATATGATTACTTACTTATATTCGATGATTTTTCCATTTTTCATATACATTATATTTGTAATTTTCTGTTATACATTCTGATGACGACTCAGTGAAAGAGTTGAAACATGTCAATATAGATTTTTAATTTACTTTTAATGTGTTTTTATAACGTCTTTTAAGCAAATAAATATTTTAATATTGTGATATAGTTTTGCGTTACTTTTATAAAATAATTCTATGATTACACGTTCTCCCTTAATTATTTACGCAGAAATATTTAACAGTTAAATACAGAGCAATTTGGTATTCAAATATCAATAGCTATAATATTCTAACAATTAAATCGATGAATAATTACAAGAAAAACAATCATTTAAGCAATATTCGAACAATAAGGTAAGCAAATTACAGTTTATGTATAAAGGTATAAAAGACTTGCATATGAATGCATGTAATAATATTCTAATGAAAATATTTAAGACTACACAAACAACTAAAAGAAAAGCTTTTAACCCCTTGGAGACGAGCGACCGGTATTCATGCCACGTAAGTTGCTCAGAATCAGTTATTATTCTCACCAGCAAAATTTTATTGTAAACTTTGCCTTATTTAATCCAAGCGTTTTCCCGATTCAATTAGGCAAAAATTTTTCTTTCGAAAAACCGGTGACAAAAGATTAAAAATTCTGTAAAAGACGCTCGTCCCGAAGGGGTTAAGCGAATATTTACAAAAATAATAAATTGTGTCGTATAATAAATGTGTATAATAAATTGTGTCATGATCTCGAAACATGATGATTTAACAAGTAAAACTTTCTTTTCAAACCATAAAATTAAATTTATACATGACAAATATTTCGAACCAAAAAATTTGTCGTCGTTCTTTAGACTTAAAAATGTACCGGTAAAACATTTAACCACGTCTAAAAAATACAATTCTGAGATTAGGAATCACAATTTATTTCTAATCTCACAAATGCTACCAGTAAACTATCTATAATTAACTACCGAAATAAATTACTAAATTGCGTGCTTTAAACTTGTTACAATTTCATTGATCGTGGGATTAAAAAAAAGAAATCTAGTTTAATTCAATTTTAAAGCAACTAACGACTGCATTTTAAGAAAAACTTTTTTTTCAACCAAATTTAAAACGTTTTAAATTGCCACATGAACTTTAATTTTCTACTTTCTTTACTGTTCTCAACTTTAACTATAAGGGCGTAACTGAAGTGAGATAAATGAGAAAACTTACCTTTGAAGAAACGAATAATGTGCATATTAAGATTTTTTTTTCAGTTTCTAATTTTCGTATTCCTTGATATCGTGCTGCATCTATTTTAGCTCGAGTTATTATTCAAATAAAGATTGTATTCTATTGCAGAGTCACTTGGTTACATTTATACTATTTCAAAATTACAAATATTTACACAATGTAAATTTCTGTCACAATTAAATTCAATTTAAAACACAATTTAAACTTCTTAGTTTCGAAAATCATTATCGACCTAGAATGTTATTCATTCTGTTTGCTTCAATTTCAAAAAACATCCGTTAAATTATATTCAGAAAGTGCTAAAAAATATTCAATGAATTATTTATAAGTTGGACGATATCTTGCTAATTAAATATCATGCATGTGAAATAAATTTCTATGTTTATAAATATGTATCCAAGTAACTGATATTTAATACTTTTTTACAATATGAAAATATTGCTCCGCTTTGTTTTGCGTGTTTTAAGATTTTTATTATGCGATGACTAAGTATATTGTTTTTAAAAATATTGGCTGTTGCTCATTAAAACTATTAAACTTTATTTCAGTTAGTTTTGTAGATATTTATTCTATTGATATCGGTGATATGAATATTAAATGTCAAATATGTGCAATTCTACTTAAATTTACTATATGTGCACTAATATGTAGACTTACATATTTCAGCTTTTTAGCACTTTCCAACAATGTTGAAAAGCTGTTTATTAGATCAGTTTGTATGGCCGTCTGTCAGTCCATCTGCCCAAGTTCTAACTTTCGTAAATATTCTTCAATTACCACGCCACTGGTATGCATTATTGTGGTTTACTACAGAGCATACCTATTGGAAATGGAGTGTTTACCATTTACCGTTCGTTTACATGGATGCCCAAAACGATTACATAACATTACGATTTAAGG
This sequence comes from Maratus speciosus, assembly GCA_963932465.1. Lineage (NCBI taxonomy): Eukaryota > Metazoa > Arthropoda > Arachnida > Araneae > Salticidae > Maratus > Maratus speciosus. Next base: position 474,094,221 of record OZ010789.1, read on the forward strand.
GTGGGGACATGGATGCCGTGTATTTTAATTATGTTACACAATTTTAAACAGGATGAAATTGCATTGCTGAAGTGCAATACAAAATTATTTTCTGTTTAATATGGAGAGCGTAGCACTTATCGCTCTTTTACAGGGTCACACACAATAATTCGGTTACTCTACTCTCTACTGTCTATGAGCTATAATTGCCGGAAGTAAGTTTTCAGTTATGACATGCATTTTTAAGTTTAACTAATTTTTTGCTTATTACGTGGTATATGTAATTTGTATAGATCATATACTGCACAAAAGAATTCGCGAACGTTACTGCTTATGACCGCGAATTGCTTAAGGGTTGTTTTATATCTATTATTTAATGTACTAAGATATGTTTGTAGAATATAACTAAATTCACATGCAGGGCTAGACAAAGAACTGAATACAATGCCATTTATGGAAGGTAATTGCTGTAAGTGCATTTTCAGTTGTGTCATACATATTTTATCTTAATTAAATTTTAGCTTAATATGTGGGGTGTATGAAAATCTCTAAATAATATACAGGGCTGTGCAAAAGAATTCAAGTACATTTCCATCTATTGTCGGAAATTTCTGAAAATAAATTTTAAATTGTTACATATGTTTTCGAGCTGAACTAAATTTTAGCATATTGTGAAGTATATATGCACAAATTTATAGATTATATACAGAGATGAACAAAACTATTCGACTACTTCTAACAAGGAAAGGGCCAACCTTGTTAATCACAGATTTTGATTATTTAAATATATGTTGTAGGGTAGAGACCCCTTAGTGTCAGGTTCAACGGATTTTATCCTACGCTCCTTAGTTCTTGAGAAACCGATGGGTCTAATAATAGTACACAACTTAAATTCTTACTTTGCAACCGCAATGATAGGTTTTTCGTAGCTCAGTTGGTATGGCGTTTACCGGTTGATCCGCAGGCCCGGGTACGATACCTGAATGCGCTACATTTGTTTTTCTCATTTTTTGTTTTATAAATATACTTGTAAGTATAATTAATAATCTCATCGTCAATTAAAATTTATAATATTGTATATCAATTATAATTTTAACCTATTTATTTTTTTTTTTTTTTACTTTTAACTAAATAGTTGTCTAAAACATTATAAAACTGTTAATTTTTTAAAAATCACTTTTAAAATGTATTTCATATATTCTTTATCGATGCAATGATATTGAGCAATTGTGTCAATTCGTGATTTTAAAGAAATATTATTTACGCATTGCTTTAACAAAAGAAGTCAATGCGATAATACTATTATTCTGTTTTTAAAGTAACAAGCATAATTATATTAAAAGTTAGCATCAGAATTAAATTACAACCGATTTTTTGCATATTAAAGATTTTTAATTTTGTAATACGTATGCTTGCGCTTTCAAATATTTTGCTTTCACCTTTATCTTCTTTCTGCTTTTATTTTTATTTTATTTGAATATTCTTTTATTTTATTATAACTAGATGGCACCACAATAGATTTTGTCACGATTTTGGAATTTTTATCATTCAATAATAGATCCAATTTCTTTTTAAAGCTCTTTAAAGGTTGGGAAATAATAGTTTAAAAATAAGAAAATGATAAATTTAAGTTTGTTAACACTATAATTAATGTATGATATTAAAATTTGTAATTGAAATTATTAAATAGTTACAAGTATATTTATAAAAGAAATGTAGCGCGTTCGGGTACCGAACCTGGGCCGCAGATCCGCCAGCGAACGCCGTACCAACTGAGCTACGACCAACCTATCATTGCTGTTGCAAAGTAAGTATTTAAGTTGTGTACTATTATTAGACCCCTGGTTTCTCAAGAACTAAGGAGCGTTGGATAAAATCCGTTGAACCTGACACTAAGGGGTCTCTATCCTACAACATATATTAAAATAATCAAAATCTGTGATTAACAAGGTTGGCCCTCTCCTTGTAAGACTATGAACAGTAATTGCTGAAATTGAGTTTTTTAAATGTGTTTTGCGATTACTAAACTGTATACTTATATAATTTCTTTCAAATTATTTAGTGGTGAAGTTTTATTGCATTGTTCTGGATGTGTTGAAAAGTGTTTCTTAATCTATGCTTGGCGCAATTTTTTTTTAATCACTATGAACACTTTCTTCTCTATATACTTTCTTCTCTGTGAATTTCCTTTCTTTTTTTAACACATTCAAGATTTGTAATGCTTTTCTTATTATTTTTTATCGTTAAATAAATCTTACAATTGTTTTGTATACATACTATAAAAAATAAAACGTGTCCGTGCGTAACACTGACGTCATTATGATGTTGGCAACAACAGACAATTAAATTTCGCTTTTACTGCAATTTTTTCAACTTCTAAACATCACACATTTTCAACTTTTACACCATCGAATAGAGAAAAAAATATACTTACAAATGCAATTTGTTTACAAAATGTATTGCAATTTGTTTGAAAACTGTATCGAAATTTATTAATTTTTTATGGTTTTTAAGTAATTTTCCAGCATGAATTCTTTTATTTTTAATCTATCTCTATCAGAGCAGACGATTATGAAAGATAAATCCACCTGCACTTAAGTTAATATAAATATTTCAGCATTTGTTTCCAGCTGATATTTCATAACGAAGTTAAAACTTTACAAATAAAATAATATATTATAAATAAAACAGAAATTTAACAGACGGGTAATCGAACTACGCGCTTAAAAAACTGAAATAATGAGAATTAAAAAGGACTGCTGTAAGTAATGAAATCTTTGACAAATTCTTCGGGCTATTAACTTATAATGATTTCAGATATATTTCAAAACGCTATTTGGATGCAAACTTGATACTTTTAAAATAAAAATGATTTTTGAGGTTATTAGTTTGCAGTTAAAAAAAATAAATATTAATATGGAAAAAAAAGGGATTTCCCTTATATTCTCTAACCCAGAAGGTCGGGGTTGGATCCTCTAGTTATTTTAACAGACAGGGTAATTAAATTAACAGGAGATTAAGTTATAAATTAGAAAACAACTATTTAATTTTATTGAAAAATTTTCTTTGAAATATGCATTTGAATAATTAATACAAATATCTAATAGCAACCTAAAAATGTCCTATTAAACTAAATCAATAAAACTAATAGGAAATATGTGTTCTCTTTTTAAACATGGGTATTTGTGTAATGCGACCGCTTTCCCAACAACTATTCAACTTTCAAGTATTAAAAGGATAACAATCATAGCTAGAACCATTTCATAAATATTTAAAAGTATGTCCGTCTGAAATTCAATTTTATAAAGAGTTTTTTTTTTTTTTTTTTTAATTGACACAAGTTAAAAAATGAAACTTTTTATTCATTCATAATTCATTTATATCAGTAAATGAACCGTTGATTTTGAAAACTGGGTAAGTTCATTTTGTGAAAACAAATTAGTTAAAACTAAATCTTATTACAAATTAACATAAAACTTATGTTTTCATCAATTCACAATATAGAATTTATGTTTTCATCAATTCGCAATAAATATCTTTTAATATCAGCATTACTGCCAGCGTTATACAGTTAATTTATTTGTTCAACGATATTTCAAATTTGGTTGATTTTAAAAATGAGGCAAGTCCACTTTGAATACAATTACTTTTAATGTTGCATAATATTAACAAGCACAATTAGAATTTCATCATGAACACTTTCAAAATCTTCACTATCTAGATTAAGAAATATAATTGTAGGCATACAACAAATTACTGAAATTTTTTTTTCTCTTTTTTTCCGCTTTTTCCTTCAAAAGTAAATTTATTTTATGTTTTATTGTAACTTTTCTAAATAAGAATGAACATCGAAATAAAATAAATAAGTAAGCAAAATAACATGCAAAAGTTTCAGTCAGCTTTCTTGAATATAGTTAAAACAGTTTTCCATGGTTTTTTTTTTTTTTTTTTTTTCGAGTTACAAAGTTTAAATAACTGGGGAAATTCAACTGTTCAATCTATATAAAACATTTATAATCAAAAATGTAGTTCAATGAAGCAAAAAAAAAAATAAATAAATAAAGACATTTCATTTTTAGTTTTGTACCGCATACTTTATGATGATTTTTTACTTACCCATCATACGTAGTATAGGGTAAGTCTTGTAATCGTTTTGAAAATCGAAAAAAAAAATTTTGGCGGATTTGCACGTTTCAGACACTGGAGATTCCGAAAAACATATTTTTAGAAAAAAATTTGTCCGTCCGTCTGTATGTGTATATGTCTGTAATCGCTCTATCTCCCGAACAAATTGAGATAGAGACTTGAAATTCGGTGTGTACTTAGGGAATAATAATGGGAAGAAGCCTATTGAATATCAGTAACCTCGATTAACGGGAACTATTTTTTCGGACTCTTGAAATATTCGTTCTGATAAAAGGTATACAAAAATTTTCGAAATTGTTTCTTTGAAGGAGTGAATATAAAAGACAATAAAAAAACATAAATTTTTCATCATGAATGAACTCAATCGGATAATTAGTTGCCGAGATATTTGTTATTTCTGAGCTATTTTCGAGATATTTGAGCCTATTTTTCACACTCTTCGATTTTTCATGACTCTGTATTTCATTCAAATTTCAATTCAAAGATATATTTTAATTGGAAATGAGGCGCTTAATCCGACGCAGTTAACTGTTAGTTAATATGATTATAATTTTTCGAGTTATAAGGATGTTTCTTATACGCAATTCGGTACTACTCGATTATCCCGCCGACCAAAAAACTATCGCCAAACTATAAGATTAAATGCCAATAATGGCTTATCGTAAATGTCAAGCATTTAATTGGCTCTCCATACCTATAAGGGAGTTACCGTAGGGGGGGGAGGGGCAGTTCTGTCGCCAAATACCGCCAAGTTTGTCGCCAAATTGGCGGTAAAATAATCGCCAAAATAAGTCACCAAAAGTGACACCAACTTGGCGATATCTCTAATATTTCGCCAAATTCTCATAGACTTCCATTGTAAACCAATAGCGTTTACTTGCTTACAGAAAATCAACAAATTGAGATATTTTAATGCAACAAAAAGTAATATTAGCTTAAGGGGTTATATTAATTATATTTAAGGGAGTCCAAATAAATTAAATTATGAATAAAAGTAGCGTGTTACAATGCTTAGCAAATATCGCATGTTTTATTTTCATATTTTATATTATCTATATCCATGATTGGTAAGTATTACGGTGCCCCCCCCCCCCCCAACGACTAGTTTTTTACTTTTGCTTAGTAATTTTTAGAATTCCATATTCAAAATTGATATTAGATCAGCATAAATGATTATGAAGTATGCGAAAAGATCAAGAGAAAATTAAAACAGAAACTTTTTAAACTATTTAAAATAACTTATATTTCACAGCCGTTAAATTTCAAAACAATAGTTTGATAATGTAATAAATATTTTTTATAACATTTTTATAACATATTTTGAGCAGTGTAACAAACATTGTTTCAAATTTGTTTTTACAAAATTTAATTGTTATTTTAAGTGTTAATAATACAATTATTTTCATTTTAAAGGATTTAAATGGACAGTGAAGAAATTAGTTAAAATGCTTTTTTATTTTTTTCATCTAAAACGGATAACCACTGTTACATATTCGAACTTTCATGAAATAAGACCACAAACAAATATAAAATATATCTGTTACTGTTTACCGAATATTTTGAAACCTGTTCAAATGCAAAACATTAAATATCTCGCACTAACATAAAATAGACCCCCCCCCCCCCGCTTTCAAAATTGTTTATATATATACAGAATTTGCTATTAACTGTAACTCATCCCTATAACACGAGTAAGGATATTTGCTGTGTTGGTAAGGATGCATGATTCTGTTTCAATTATGAATTTTAAGATATTATCTATTTCTATTAATGAGTAAGTTTTTAACTCACAGGTTTCATTTTTATTTTTACTGTGCATGACTTGATTCTGTCTAAATTTAATATATTTATTTATTAATATATATATTTTTTTCTTTTGGTGGCGGTTAATCGGGCAGTGGTAGAAATATGCATTTAAGCGGTTGCTTATTATTTCTATTTCAGAAATTAACCGTATTTTACTTATGATATCGTAATATTGCCCTTGAAAACGAGTTACGAATCATAAGTTCCATTTTTATCCATGACAGTTCTCCCTTTTTGCATTCATTTGTGGTTTTTTTCTCATCGAGTTTGTGTATTTTCAATTATGAGATCCTACATATCGTACAATGGATTTATTGGTATGTCAATGATTCATTTTTTCTGGTCTTTTTCTATTGGTTAAAATGTTTTGGTTACAAATAGCTTGACAAAACATTTCAAATATTTATGAAATGCTACATATTTATCTTTATTGATTTATTCTTTTTATGCATTCACCTTCCTGCTAATATTGACCTTTGGCCAATTTTAAATGTTATAATTTTTCAATACTTCCTTTATAAGTGATTGGATCTAGTTTTAAAAAAATCATTAGTGGTTAGTTAATTTAATAATTGTTAATCCAAATTTAATATGCATAATGTTTGTATCATGTCTTGATACTCAATTTATAAGTTTTATTTGATATTGATGATGAATTGTATTATTCTATAATGGTTATATATATATAGTTCGTTGCCATTTCTTTTATTATATATTAATGTTTCTCTATGTAACTATACGCTTAAATTTAAATAATTTTTTTCTATATATTTTTAGTAATAATTTGTTATAGAATATTTTTATGCATCTAATAATTTTATATAATAATGACGATATGTCATTTTATTTTTATTTGTCCTTGTGTAATTTTTCGGAACACTATGTAGTTTCGCTACCGTAAGAATTCGTTTTTAACTGTAAAAATAAATCGGCGGGACAATTGTTGTGATTAATTTGCTACTTGTTCATGGTTTTATGTGGTCTTTGAAATTCTATTTCTTGGTGTGTCTTCGAATTTAATTGTTTCTTTAATTTAAAAATGTTTATTATTAACGATCTTGTTATAATTAAATTTTTATATTATTTAATTCACATGTCATGGGATTTTTATGCCTTTTTTATGGTGTGTAGTCGATTGGGTGCATCAGGAATCAATTTTTAGCTTATGCTGGATTCTTGTACAGAAATCGACTATGCTTTTCCTTATATTGGCGTCTCATGTACCCCTGATGAAGTGAAATGCTATATAAGCTTCCGGCTCCATCTTTCCTTCCACTTGATCTATTCTCGGTTTACAATATGTCTTTTATGTGTTCAACAATTTTTGGCTGGTTTCTTGTTTCAAAAGTCTTTAATAATTTTTTTTTCAAAAATATTTTGGTGGTTTTTCATATGTAAATATGGATTAATCGTATGCAATGTGCTGGCTAATTTGTGGATTTTGCTTAATTAATATTACATGTATAGGGTTCCATCTGTATTTAGTATAATGTTACAGTTATAATTTGCTGCTAAATTTATTAAATTAATTATTGTAATAGGATTAGATGATGTTTTGTAATTATATTATGGCTATATATATATATATATATATATATATATATATATATATACGAGTGTATATATAAGAACGACAGAAAGTTTTTTTTTAAATACAGTAATACCTCGACTTACGTCAGCAATTCGTTCCAAGATTAGCGACGTAAGTCGAGGTATATTTAGATAAGCAAAAAGGTAAGTAATAAAAATTCTCCAAAATCTAATGAACATATTCTATTGTATTTAAGGATTATGTTACATACATTTAAAATTAGCAAAAAAAGGCGTTTGCAATACAAGAATTTGGAATAAATCAATAGGTTGTTAACTTACAATTTATTGTTCTTCTAACTGACCCGTTCGAGTGTTTGAGAATGGGAAAAAATCTTACAATGAAGTTTGAACCGACAGTTATTTTTTTTCTCTTAGAAGCTGGTTATAACAGCAAAGTGAGGTTCCTAAGCTTTTTCTAGTGACATTTTTTATTTAATTTTCACTATCACTTGACTGTCGCCGAAAAGCTTCCCTTCATAGAGCCAAAAGTCTTTAAAAAAAAAAAATCAAAGTGCGTCCACGTTAAAGCGCCACATCAGCCACCGGTGGCTGACAGCGAACTTTCCGTTTAAAACGCGTCATTCACCGATGGCTGACGTCTAAAATATAATACAAAACTGAAAAAATATTCATTGTTTTAAATAATTACTGAACAAATATTTAAAATTTACCTACCTTTTATTTATTACAGGATTATACTTTCTTAAAAATTACTTTAAACATTGTAAATTTTCAGCGCTTCAGTGTCAGTCATCGTGGCACTCAACGTGTTAAGGAATTTCTTTTTCCAGTCCAGAGAACGTAAATGCGGGGTGACGTAAGTCGGGGTACTACTGTATAAATTTTACGTGTTAACTAGTTATTGTTTAAAAACGATTTTTCACTTAAGGCTGTTCTTAACTGCTCTGCTCAACAAGCGAAAAACGTTTTGACATATTTACAAATTCATTTTTTAACGGAAAGATATAAAATTGGAAAGCATGGCCATGGAAGCGATTTGGAATTGAACTATTTTTTCCATTTTTTGATCAATCAATTACCTATTGAGTTATAAGCAAATTCGATCACGTGACAAACCCGTTTTTCGCCCCCTCTTGAGTGCTCTTTCTCCCTTCGAGCGGAAATTCGGTTCAAAACGCCCACTTTCACATTATTTTCCGAAAGATCTATTGCGTTTGCAAAAAAATGGAAAAAACAGCTCGATTACATAGTTTCTGAAAACAACACCAGCTAGTTTCATGCATTTTCGAACAAAAATAAATTAAAACTTATGTCAGAAACTTGCCTTTTTCGATTTGAGAACACCCTTAAAGGATTTAAACGGACAGTGAAGAAATTAGTTAAAACATAAAGTTTTGTTTACATCTGCAGTACGACAAATGAAATAAAGGAAAACGTTAATCTGGAAAATTCTTTACCGAAATGGGTTAATTCTAAATATTTCGGCGAAAAATAATCAGTTGAATCCTTATTATTTTGCCCAGTACTCTCTTTTTATTGCAGAGTGTAGTAAGGAATTAATAAAGCAGGAAAGGAGATTATATGAAAATTTTGCTGAAAATAATTTTGTTTAAATTAAATAAAATAAAAATATTTTTTTTTTATTCCACATAAAAACACTCAAACCTTTATGAAAAAGTACCAAGCTATTTTTTTTTTTTTTTATCTCAAAGCCAAAGTATGTCATATTTTTTATTAAGTTATTTTAGAAATCTACAAAAAGCTAAAAAATATTCTGCTACTCTTTACAAATTATGCGGAAAAATTACTGTTGATTTTTTTAAAACTAATTAGTTCATATTTTTCATAAAGTTTGAGTTAATTTTCATGGATATAGTTAAAACAGTTCTTCATTTTTTTGTTGTTATAAAGTTAATTGAATAGGGAAATACAGCTGTTCCATCTATATGCTACATTCGTAATCAAAAATGTAGTTTAATGAAGCAAAAAATTCAGACATTTCATTTTCATTTTTTAAGGCATATTGTGTAAGATTTAATTTAATTTTGTTTAGTAACTTTTAGAATTGCATATTCGAAAATGATATTAGATCCGTATAAATGATGATGAAGTGTGGGAAAATGTCAAGTGAAAATCAAAATTAGAAACTTTTTAGACTATTTAAAATAACTTACATTTCAAAGCCGTTAAATTTCAAAACAATAGTTTGATAACTGAAATAATGATTATTTTTTATATCTTTTTTTTTACACCAGCGTAACAAACATTGTTGCAAATTCAAACGTTATTTTAAGTGTTAATAATACAATTATTTTTATTCGAATACTAAAAACCGTCTGCAGCCTTTTTTAGAAAATGAAAATATGAATAATCAATTTTTCTTTAATGAAAAATTTTGTTTTACACTTTCATTTATATTTAGATCGTCAATAATGATTCACTTAATAAATTTTTAAAAAAATCATGAATTGCATACTATCACGATACCTTTAAAAAGTTAATTATTTCACAAAGTAAATTATTTCACAATATATGTCATAAATAATTTGCCGGATAAAGATTCATCATGCTATTACTGCTTCTAAATACTTTAGAATATGATTTAAGAAATTTAAATGCATTTTTAATTTGAAGTTTTATTCGAACATGCATATTTATTATATTGCAACATTATTGTTGCAATATAATTTAAGTTGCAAAATTCCAAAATTAACATATAAAGGCTTAATAAAGTAATGCCAACATGCTTAAGGTTAAGTTACTGTAAATTTTTTTAAATGCAATACTCTTACTTTTAAATTTTCATTTTTTAAATTTATAGCTATCTTTTCAAAACAATTAAAAAAATTATCTGCGTAGTTATATAAATAAAACAGTAATGTAATTTAAGCAATTTGAATTAAACATTCCGTTGTAATTTAAACAAAAATAAAATAATTGTTCAAGACACCACACTCAAGCTGTTACCAAGGGGCTCTTTCAATTTTTAAAAGTGATATGATATCAAACTTTAACACGCTACGCAACAAAAAATAAATAAAAAATCATAGCAGCGCGACATGGCGGTCATGGGAAGGACGTGCATTTTTAAAACAACTTTATACAATGTTTTCCATATTATACAATATTCAATCACTATGACAACAAACGAAAAAATAATGAACTTACTGTTGTGCCCCAGGACATTGTGCTAAAATAAAGCTTCAGAAAATTTTACTGTTTTTATATCTTTTCTGAGCGCCTATCATCAAAGGTTTTGTTGGTGAAAGATGATGTACACTTGGTTTCACCTCTCTATCGATTTTAAAAGATGGGCTGAATTGTGTAGGTGGCACATGCGCAGAAGAAGTCTATCACTGACAGAACAGAGCAGGAGAAGCGGTCTTTTATTTCAACTACAGCGCCTAACATAATTCTAACCAGGAATTAGCAGAGATTTTTCTGTTTCTTTGCCGCTTATCCCGTGAAATTAGAATTTGTTCCTTATATGGATTCTAATCCAGAAAAGAAGATTATTTTTATATGAAAGAGAAATCTTTCAAAAATATAACTTTAAAAAACAAAATGAAAAAGTACTCCACTTATTAAATTGTTTGAAGTAAATGTTTTACGCATGGAGGAAAGTTTTATATTTTGAAAGTTTAGATTTATGTGAATGTGTTTCGTAGAAGTTAAATTAAATTTGCAAAGTACACTTTGCTTGTAGATTAATTAATTTGTTTTTATAAAAATGTAGGCATAATCTGAATTGTGATACATCAGTTGAAAAGGGCATCTTTTCACTACAAACTTGAATATGCTACATTTACTTTTCATTACAGTAAGAAAGATTATAAAAAGTAAAAAATATACAGAAAAAAAAATCAGAATATTCTAACTCATCATAAAGAACATTTTATATGTATGAAAAAATCCTGAAAAGTTTTTAGAGGAAAAGGGGAAAAAAAATGCTTTTATTAAGTTGTTTGAAACAAATGTTAAACACTGAGGAAAGTTTTATCTTTTGAAAGTTTAAATTTACGCGAATGTAATTCACAGAAGCTAAATTAAATTCGTAAAGTTAATTTATTTTGTGAATTAATTTATATGTTAATTTATAAAAATGTCCAGGCTCAGTTCAATTGTGATATGTTAGGTACAAATTGGATGTTTTAACTACAAACTTCAATATGCCAATTTTACTTTTCATCATAGTAAGAAAGATTATAAAAAAACAAAAATTAACATTCGAAATAATCTTCATGAATCTTTCGAAAGTATAATTTTTAAATGAAAAAGAAAAGGGGAAAATAACCCGCTTATAAAACTGTAGGAAATAAATGTTAGATATTGAGGAAAGTTTTTCCTTTTTTATGTTTAGATTCGTGCGAATGTATTTCGTAAATATTAAATTTACTAAATACTCTGTAAAGCAAGTGGGTAAGTGTGATCGCAGATAGCACAGAGGGTTTCGTTTAATATCTCTTTTAAAACACTTTATCCTTAAATTAATAAATCAAAATTGTCAATTTATAATTATTAAATCCTTACATAAATGGCAGCACCATTACATTTAATTTTAAAGTAATTAGAAAATATTTTTAAATCAAATTAAAAATATTCAAGAAAAATTATTTAAATAAAATTTAACAAATCCGAATATTTAAATTCAGCAATTTCAAAAATTTAGCGCAGGTATAAATAAAATACAAAATTTTTAAAAGCAAAAAATTGTTTAAAACATATTTAAAATGCTCAAATATTCCATATTAATTGTTTTATTTTCCAAACACTCACTTGATGGCGCCATAAAAGGTGTTAACATTTTAATCAAATTCGAAAGAGGAAAGAAAAAACCTTTCAAAAGTTGCCCTATTATTTCAAAAAATGGCCAGTAGATGTCAGCAGTAAACAAAAATACTGGTTCTAAATCGAAATTCCAGATTTTCTGTGTCTGAAAAAAAAAAGATATTTTAAAAATTATTCCTGCACCAAAATAACAAAATAAGCCTTTAAAATGGCAAAAACAGAATTATCTTTTAATTAAATCCTCTGAAAAAAAAGTGTAATAATGAAAATCAAAATTTAAAAGTTCCGCCTGAGAGATACGAACCCCCAATCTACTGCATGGGACACATTCGCGTTACCACGATCGCATCGGTGCTCGGCGATATTTGCTGAATTTAAGATTATGTTTCGAAATCGAAAAAGAACGAATTCGCCTAATTAAAATAATATAAGGATTTTGCAAAGTTGTATGATTTTGGGAATGTCAGGGTGTATTTAGCTCTATGTAAAAAAAAAATAATAATAATAAGTCTATAACTTAAATAGTTTCCGAGTATGAGCCTGGGACGGACGGGCGGACAGACAGAGGAATAAGACTATATAAAGGTTTCGTGAAATGAACGAAACACTAAAAAAAAGGGAAATGTGTCTTATTACAAGAAAATACGTATAATATAACCACTAACGAAAATATACAATAACCTCTTATGATTTACCCACTATTCCAAAAAGCGTCCCTTGATTTTAGAAATCTCAGAAAGTAATATATTTTCTTGATTTAAAGAAACATTTACAAAAGCAATCTTTGTTTGGCTGCAACTGATTTTCGGAAACGTTTCCGAAGTAGTTTTTTTTTTTTTTTTTTTTTTTTTTTTTTTAGTATAGTAATCACTTAACTCACCCTGGAATAATAGGATTCTTGAATGCTACACATTATCAAGTAAACATTTTCATGTTCAACAAACATGGTTTACAGACAAACATCATAAATTAAAAACATTGACATTACCTAAATTAATATTACAGTAGAACCTCGATTATCCGAAGTAACTGGGACCGATCCTCTTTCGGAAAATCGAAATTTTCGGATAATCGAGAATGCTTTAATTTTAAGATTAAGGAGAAATATATGCGTTATTTCTTATTGTGGTAACAAGTGCTTAATAAAAATAAAGCAATAACAAAATAGAAACAAGTATAAATTACCTGAATTTTAATTTTTAAATTAAGTAGCTTTTACATATTTCACAAGGGTTTGAAAAAATGTTTTGTTTTTCGCAGTTTCGATTGCCTTTGCTTTGAAACTCTATCACGAATTTTTTAATATTATTAGTTTAAGAGTATCACAGTCTTCCTGCTGCTCCAGCTATGCCAAACCTTTTGCAAAACATTCAAAAGCTTCTGAATTGCTAATTTGTTCGTTTTCTTCGTTCTACTTCGCAGCTTACGGGAGCTCAAGTTAAATTCAAAGAAACTCTAAGAAAGGGGATCGAAAATATTTATATGTACTCGTAGTTCGGAATGGACCGCTTGCACAGAAGGAATATAGCAATTTAAAAAATAAAAAATAAATAAAAAACTTTGAAAATGGATTTTAACACAAGGAATGTGATATTAAAAAAAAAAAAAAAACCTTTAAAAATGGATTTCGGTTAACCGAGAGTTTCTGTTAAAAGAGTTTCGGATAAAAGAGGTTATACTGTATTTTGTTACTCTTGCATGTATAAATTAAATTACGCAGCTTAAAATATTTAATTCAGGAAGGATAATATCTAAAAAACCGATATATCGGCTTTAGAAAATTGATTTATACACTTAAAACCTACTCAGAAATGTTTGGAGAAATCAGTGACAACAAAAAAAAACCCTTTGTTTTTCTATAAATGCTGCTTTAAATCTTGAAAATACACAGGGAGATGCAAAAAAAGTTTACAAAATCACATGACAAATCAGGCATAAAACAAGGATGAAAAATCACATAGGATCATAGGGTCGCAAACCACTTACTTGGTCACAAATACAGGGTGTTTCATCCTAACTGAACTTGGGTTGAGGGTTATAACTTTCAGGAAACTGAAGTATATTATAATAAAACATTTAACAGACATTTTCACCTTTACACTAGATTAATTTTACCACAGTTATTCCAACTGGCAAATAAATCATCTGGTTAAATAATCATCTGATATTTTCACCTTTGTTGTAAATGTGATAACACCAATCAGAAGTGGTAGAAGTTTGCATTATATGCGCTAGCAGTATGCACTTGACACCCCACATTTTGGACTGTGATGATCAGTCCATACGGTATCATCGATTGCTTGAGCAACATGTTTTTCCAGAACTTTTCGAGGTGTTATCAGATTTCACACAAAACAAGGAACATATCGTTGCATTTTCATTAAAAAGTTTTTATTTTTCTCGAAATTATTACAGTCATCCCGAGTTCAGTTACAATGAAACAGTCTGTGTTTGCGACTAAATAAGTGGTTTGCGACCCTATGTTCCTATATGATTTTTTATCCTTGCTGTATGCCTGATTTGCATTTTGTAAACTTTTTTTTTTTTTTTTTAATCGCCCTGTATTGGTTTCTGAGGTTTCTTCAGAATAGCGGGTAACTCGGAATAAGTTATTTTATTTTTTCGTTCGTAGTTATATTACATTTTCGTATATATTAAGAAATATTTGCATTTTTTTTAAGTGTAGTTAAATTCCTAAAGTTCGCTTATTTTGAGAATTAAAGTATGCGCTTGTTTATAAAAATCACATCAGGTATGTTAATTAAAAATGGAATATTTTCATCAGAGTATGCTAATTTCATTTCTTATAATAGTAAGAAAGATTATAATAATAAGAAACTAACTCAAAAAAATATATATATTATGTAGGATAATAAAGCATTTATTAAATGCCCGAAATGTTTTTAGGACAAAAAGTATTGTTTTTGAGTTAGATAATTTGTTCATAAGTAACATTTTTCCTTCTTTTTTTTTTTTTCTCTTTTAATGCTGTGCATTTTCTAAAAGTGCACGAATTTCCAAAAAAAAAAGAAAAATCCTTTGAGTTTTGAGCATTCAGAATGTTTTATTTAAACTACTACTCGATCTACCCATCAAATATACGAGCGAAAAAAAAACCTGACTTACAATTTTAGGAAGCCACAAATGTAAATTTTATTAATGCGTCCGAGACACAAAATTCCCAAAGATATAACATTTTTATTTTTATTTGGCTTAAAAAATGCTCTAGATCTTTTATAACAAAATGATCCAAACTACTACTACTTGTAAATATGATAATTAGTTCAAAAGGTTTTATGTTGTACTGTATAGGGTCGTGTAAGAGGTATTTTACACTTTAAATCCATTTATCTCAAAATATATTTTTCAAGATTCATCAGATTTAAAATGTGTAAGAAAAAATCAATTTTTCTTAATCTGGGAAAATATAATATAACCACGAACAAAATTATATCGTAATCTCTCCCGAGTTACCCACGATTCCGAAAAACGTTCTTTATCTTTAGAAAGCTCAGAAACCAATATATTTTCCGGATTTAAAAAAGCATTTAGGAAAACAAAGTTTCTTTTGCTGTTACTAATTATCGGAAAGGTTCCCGAGTAGGTTTTGTGGTGTTTTATCAGTTTTCTCAACATTAGAAAACAGGTTTTTCTCGTATCTATTCTGGTGTAAATCGCTAAACAGGTGGCGCTGCTATGCTGAATTTGTCATGACTTCCGCAATAGCTCTATCTCAAGAACTAATGCACGAATTTCCCCCAAACTTCATATTCAGTTAGACGTTGACATAAGTTGATGATGACTAGGTTCTGGTGTAAATCGCCCAATAGGTGGCGTTTCTATGCTGCATTTTGCTGGACTTACACGATTTCCGCGATAGTCATATCTCAAGAACTATTGCACAGAATTTCATCTTTTTAGAATCCTCATGATAAGCATATATTGCCATTTATTTTCAGCACTGTGATAGCGAATTTTGAAGTATTAACCTGTATGAGATAGAAGAAAGTTTTGGGATTGGTACATCCAGCTTGTTTATACAATGTAGCGATTTTCTTTTTTCAACTGAACATTCTTAGGATTGTATGATAGTTTTTTAGCAGTCAAGTTTTGCAGTTTATTTCAGGTTCATAAATTGTAAAAATAAAACATAAAGTATTCTTTTTAAATCATTAAAAGGGAGAAAAAAAATAGAGAATATTTTTTTAAGAATTTGAAGAGTATAAATCATTGTAAATGATTTTGTTGAAAGTGTTCATTAAAATTCATGTATTGTTCCTTTTTACATACATTTTGTTACGCAGAAGTATCAGGTCGGTTTTTTAATGGTTCCTTAAGTATTTTTAACTACTCAGAAATGTTTGAGATAATCAGTGGCAGCAAAAAAGTCTTTGTTTTCATAAATGCTTCTTTAAATCTCAAAAATATATTGGTTTCGGAGATTTCTAAAGATAAAGAACGCTTTTCTGGATCATGGTTACTCGGAAGAGTTTATTGTATATTTTCGATCGTAGTTATACAGTGTGACTTCAAAAATCCGGCATTCAGAAATACGGCAACTTCAAAATTCCGGCATGAAAACCATCTTTATTCTACCTTTTTCTTTTACAATTTCAAGTTATGGGAGAAGAGAAATAGCAATTCTTTATGAATTAAAAACTTCAAGATCGAAAGTAAAAATGCAAAAAAAGTGTTGGCAAAAAAGCCGCCTTTGTTTTGAGCAGTATTACACTTATCTGGTATTACACGCGCGCTAATATTTAGATATCAAAGCTGGCTTTTTTAAATAAATCAATCAAATATAATAATATAGGTAAATTTCTTACCTTTATGTTTTTTGCACAGCAATCCCTCGCATCACAGTTTGGCCGAGTAATCCGAGTCTGGTGTCCTTCGACGAAATCCTTACTTTGGGTTTACACTATAGTGTAATAATTTTAAAAATGTGGTGTTTATTATATATTTTCTCCACAAATGAAGCAAATCCATTACTGAGACTATTTTTCTTTCTTTATGTTAATCTTATATTTAATGGTTAGCTTTACAGTATTAAATTAACTATTTTTGCATCTATATTACGCTGCGTTGTACAGCAGCAATTTTATATTTTACATATTACCAGGATGAAATCTAATAGCAAAATGAATTAATAATAAAAATGTTTATAAGTCATTTTCAGTTCTTTTTCGGTAGTGACGTCAAACTACTGCATCATGCGTGGGATGGAATAAATAGTTTTTATTTATGGTTATAACTGTTCGTTTTTGACGAACATAATTTAGATAATTTAAAAAGTTCGATGATTGCATAATTATGGATTGCTGCCTAATTTATTTTGATAAGTATTAAAAACTTATTGTCCTTGAGAATTATTGTTTCTACTTCCTGTATTCGTTGTTTATGGCTTTATCTGAGTATGGTTATATTTCCATCACCCTTCCTTAACCATCTCAGATGCATCATGTAGTAGTTGCATGGATTCTCTGTGTTTCACAAACTGAGGTTTTGGCAGTGGTTTGGTTAAGCAATCAGCTGTCATGTCTTGAGTCAGACAGTAACGAAGATCTAATATACCATCTTTTTTCATCTGTTTTATACCGTGGTAACGCAGGTCTATGTGCTTCGTTCTTTTTGAGAATTTTTCGTTCGCTACCATCTTAATACAACTTCGATTGTCGTTGTATAGGATTACTGGTAATTTTTGCTTTACGTCTACGTTGGACAAAAGTTTAATTATCCAGGCAATTTCCTGCCCTGCACTAGCTGCTGAAACAAATTCAGCTTCCGCCGATGAGTAGGCAATGCAATTTTGCCGTTTGGTGTACCACTGTATGGGACTATTTCCCAGCATGAATAAATTCCCACGGGTCGATTTTCTCGTTTTTGTGTCCCCTGCCCAGTCAGCGTCGGCAAATCCGATAAGTTTTGGTTCGTGATCCGTGTTTAATGTAAGATTAAGAGTTTTTGTATAGTTCAGGTAACTTATAACGTGTTTCACCGCGTTCCAGTTCTTGCTGCGAGGAGTTTCGCACCTTCTACTTAGAATGTTCACAGCGGCTGATATATCTGGGCGTGTAGTAGTTGTTATGTATAACAGTGATCCGATCGCTTGTCGGAATTTGGTGTTATTGGGCTGTACGTTTTCTTCGTCCTCTAATTTGTAAAAACCAGGATCCATGGGAGTGCTTACTGGTTTCGCATTTTCTAAATTAAATTTTCATGCGATTTCTTCTATGTTTAATCTTTGATTCAATTTGTACCCGTTTTATGTTTTTTTTTATTTCCATGCCTAAATAGTGGGATACTCCCCCAAGATCCTTTAACTGATATTCTTGCTTTAAAGCTTTTATTATTCCTTCAATTGTTTCATTTTCACCGCCTATCAAAATATCATCAACGTACACTATTATATAAGTGGAACTGTTGTTTTCTTTTCTCGTGTATAGACATGAGTCTACTGTTCTTTGTTGGGAATTTAGTTTTTTCAAAGATTGTTCGATTCTTTTATTCCATGTTCTGGCTGCCTGTTTGAGTCCGTAGATTGATTTTTCTAGTTTGCAGACTTTATTTTCTGAATTTTTCTCAATATAGCCCTCCGGCTGTTTCATATATACTTCATCTTCTAGCTCGCCATAGAGAAAGGCTGTATCAATGTGAATCTGCCTAACGTTTAATTTCTTATGTGCGGCTGCTGCCAAAAAAGTTCTGATGGTTGTTTGTGACACTACGGGAGCGAAAGTCTCGTCACAGTTTTCACCATATTTTTGACTATAGCCTTTGGCTACCAAACGTGCTTTGTACTTTGGAATGTTCCCGTAACTGTCTAATTTCTTTTTGAATCTCCATTTGCAACCTATAACCGTTTTGTTAGGTGGTGGATCCACTAGCTCTCATGTGTTGTGTTTTCTTAGCGAATTGATTTCCGCTTGTGTGGCTTTAAGCCAATTTTCTTTTTCTGTGGGATTATTTATTTCGAGTATATCATTCCAACTTGTAGGTTCTATCATATCATTATTTTTTACATAACAGACATATCTGTCTGGTGGTACACCCCTATTCTATCTTTCAGATCTTCTTGGTTCATTGGCCGGTTGTTTGAACGCGGTTGGTTCTTCGGTTGTGTTGTTTATCTCTGTTTCAATGTAATTTTTGTCGTCATGTGAGTTTTCTGTCTCTTTACTTTCTTTTGGGTTAATTTTGCTATTTTCTATGAATTTCACTGTTCTGCCAATAACAATTTTGTTTTCTTTAGTGTATATACGATATCTTTTTGAGTTGTTGTCGTATCCTACAAAAATCCCTCCCTGAGCCCTGTCGTCCAATTTTCCTCGATGTTGTTTATTCACGTATACGTAAACTTTGCACCCGAATGTTTGCAAGTAGTGCAAATTCGGTTTGCGATTAAACCATAGCTCAAATGGGGTTTTACTTGTTGATCTTGTTGGTAAGCGATTTTGTAAATGGTTCGTGGTGTTAATTGCTTCTCCCCAAAATCTTTGTGGTAGATCCGCTTCTCTGAGTATGCTTCTAGTCATGTCTGATAGTGACCTATTTTTTCTTTCCGCAATGCCATTTTGGCTCGGACAATACGACACAGTTAATTGATGTTGAATGCCTCTTTTTCTTAGATAGTCCTCTATCCCTCTATTTATGTACTCTCTCCCGTTATCAGATCTCATTGCTTTCGGATATTTTCCGAACTGGTTTCGAACCATAGCTATGTAGCCGATTAGTTTATCCTGTAATTCATCTTTATGTTTTAATAAGTATATTACAGTAAATCTAGAGTAGTCATCAATGAAAGTTACAAACATTGTTTTACCACCTATTGTGGGGGATCCTATCGCTATGCATACGTCCGTATGCACTAGATCGAGTACTCTACCTGTTTTGTTTTTATACAATGTTTTGGGATAGGGAGCATCGCTTGTTTTTGTTTGTATGCACGTTTCGCAATCGCATGTTGTTCCATGATTGCAATTATTTAGTGTTATGCCATAGGCTAAATCTTCTTTAACCATTTCCTTTATGGAATTATAATTTCTATGACCCAGGCGTTTGTGCCAAAGTTCCAGGCAATCTTTATTTTTGCATTCATGCGCCATGTTTATTATATTCCTTTCTGTATTTTCTAATAATTCAACTTCGTATAGATTATTTTTCATTTTTGCTCCAAATAAATTTTCCCATTTCGGGACAGCGTGCATTTATCTTTATCAAATAATAATTTATATCCATTTTTTGTGGCTTTACTGACTGAAATTAAATTAGATTCTAGCTCAGGTACATATAACACTTCTTTCAACGTAATTTTATTTATGCCTCCATCTCATGTTTTTGTCGTGAATGTAGTTTCTCCGTTACCTTTCGAGTTTAGAGTTTTTCCGTTGGCAATTATGACAGTTGTTTTTCCTGTGTCATTTAATTTAGTAAACTCATCTTTATTGTTTAGGATATGTGAAGATGAACCAGAATCAATGATCCAGGTTTGTTTTCCTGCTTTGTCTATTAGAAAGGCTGCGTCGCTGCTTTGATCTGGTTTTGTTTCAGTTCTATAATCTCTCTTATTTACTGATTCACGGTCAGTGTTTCCTATCTGGTTATCCGATTGTTGATAACACAACGATGATGAGTAATGTTTATTTTTGTATATTTGTTGTTGTTTTTGTGCATTTGGGTGAGTATTTCGATTTTTCAGGTGCCAACATTCTCTGTACGTGTGATTCCTCATTTTACAGTAGGTGCATAGTTTTTCTTTCTTAAAATTATCATTTGGAAATCTTTTCTGCGTTTTAAACGCTTTTGTGGAATTTTCACCCTGGTCTGCGTTTTCAACACTTCTGTTGTACTCATCTGTTAATTTACTTTTAATAAATTGTGGTGTAAGCTCGTCCTCATCACGCGATTCAAGGGCGGTAATTAAAGTATTATAACTCGGGGGTAGCGAACATAGTAATAAAGTCGAAAAATGGGAGGCGCTAATTGTTTTCCCGATTGCTGACAGTTTATCGATTAATTCTAGAATGTATGTTATGTGTTTGATTTACCGTTTTCTGGGAGCTTGGCTCCATAAAATTTTCTTAACAAAAATAATTTACTTGATAAATTAGATCTTTCGTGTATCGTTTTAAGCACGTTCGAAGTGTCTCTGGCTGTATTAACCCCCTTTACATGAACTACCTGAGAATCATCGATTGATAAACTGATAATTGCTCTGGCCTTCCTGTTTTTCTTCTGCCAATCAGTTGTGATCGGCGTGGGCATATCTTCGGTAATTACATAGAACAAGTCTTCTTTAATTAATAACATTTCTGTTGTAGTTGCTAGTATTGAGTTTTTCTATCAACTGGATTTCTCGTGATGCAGCCATTTTTTACTAGTAATTTAAGTTATTGTTCGGAAGAGGAATTGCTGTTATTTTATTTCAATATAAAAACTTATATATATTTAATTTTCATTCAATTCTTAACATTTCATATATACCATCAAAAATACACAATATTTATTTCATCTTAATATATCAAAGAACTAACATACTATATCTTCAACAATTTTCATTTTATTGTACGCACTTTTACGACCAGTAGTTTTTTTTTCTACTAATACTATGATACTAAATATCAGACTTTCTCAGTCTCCGTAATCAAAATATGTTGGCAAAAAAGCCGCCTCTGTTTTGCACAGTACTACACGCTCTAATATTTAGATATCAAAACTGGCTTTTCTTAATAAATCAATCGAATATAATATAGGTAAATTTCTTACCGTTATGTTTCTTGCACAGCAATCCCTCGCATCACAGTTTGGCCGAGTAATCCGAGTCTGGTGCCCTTCGACGAAATCCTTACTTTGGGTTTACACTATAGTGTAATCATTAAAAAAAAAATGTGGTGTTTATTATATATTTTCTCCACAAATGAAGCAAATCCATTACTGAGACTATTTTTCTTTCTTTATGTTAATCTTATATTTAATGGTTAGCTTTACAGTATTAAATTAACTATTTTTGCATCTATATTACGCTGCGTTGTACAGCAGCAATTTTATATTTTACATATTACCAGGATGAAATCTAATAGCAGAATGAATTAATAATAAAAGTGTTTGTAAGTCATTTTCAGTTATTTTTCGGTAGTGACGTCAAACTACTGCATCATGCGTGGGATGGAATAAATAGTTTTTATTTATGGTTATAACTGTTCGTTTTTGATGAACATAATTTAGGTAATTTAAAAAGTTCGATGATTGCATAATGATGGATTGCTGTCTAATTTATTTTGATAAGTATTAAAAACTTATTGTCCTTGAGAATTATTGTTTCTACTTCCACTATTCGTTGTTTATTGCTTTATCTGAGTATGGTTATATTTCCATCAAAAAGAATCATTGACTTTTTTTTTTTTTTTACATTGCTCAGTGGCGATTATTTTCTGAACAAATTTTCTGGGAGCTGCACTGTTGCTTAGCAACGGGAACAACTTTGGGAAATGAATAAATTTGACTGGAATATTAATATATGCTTTAGAGAAACAAGACTGTATTTCCGAAATAGACATTCTTCATTTGTATAAAATACCCCCCACCACCCCGAAAAAAAAAAAAAAAAAAAAAAAAAAAGTTAAAAAACGGCCCAAAAAAGTTGAAGCAAACAAAGTTGACATCGATGTTTCCGAAATTATAACAGAAGAAATTATTTCACTCTTTATTGGAATTTTTTTTCTTTCTGTAACGTAGAAAATATCATATAATTTTTTTTCTCTTTTTCTCGCATAATTATCACTATATCATAACTTTTATTATAGTGTCGCGGATTATAAAGAGTATGCGAACCTTTAGCTTTTTAATTTAAAAGATAGATATGGACGATATGCGTAAATATATATTTTTTTGAAAATATATGTGTGTGTGTGTATCCGATAGGTGAAAGTGCCTGCAGAGTGACGAAAATCGCGAATTTTTATTAGGTCTTCGGTCAAAAAACAACAGATTCATAAGAGTTCTCACGCAATAATCTGTAAATGCATGTTGCTGGCAAGATCTAGACAACTATTAAAAATTAGGTTAATGAATATCTTAATTTATCTATAAATTCCCTAGCACAAGCTAACAAGAGTGTTGGGCGCACCCTTTTCTCCGAACTTACTTGATCCAAAAGAAAATCTATCTTATAGGGGCCTCTAATTATAGAGGACCTGGTGATCGTAAAGCCTAGTTAGTTAATAGATAACCTACGGTCATTTACCTAAAAGGTTATCTTGAATAAATAAGACAATGCGTTGTGAAATGTTTAGAAGATAACTAACCTATGGCCAATTGGTTTGAAGGGAAATATATAATAAAATCAAAACCACTAAATATAACTCCCCAATTTTCAGACAAACCAACCCTACAAGATAAATTTAATTATGGCTTTTACATATATGGTCTAATAATAATATTAAGCAGTCGGGTAATTTCTAAATACGTAAAATAAGTAATTAGCAAGATTTTTAACAAATAATAACAAAGAAGGGAATTAATAATAATAAATCATTTATTTACACCACAGGCAAATTATATTAAGTTACAATTAAATAATTCATACTTTTACCATCCAAAATAATAACTCATGAAAAAAAAACACTAATTTGGATATTAATTGAAGTTGACAAGTTCTCCTGGGCACCCTATTCCCAATTCAAACATTTGATATTAATACGGTACACAATAGAAAAGAGAACATCCATAACATCATACCTTTTTCCCCATTGGGGGTCACAAGATCCTTTTAGAGTTGTAGACTTGACAGTATATATATATATATCCAAAAGTTTTTTTTTTGTTTGTAGAACCACAACACACATATTAGTGTTCCGTAATTTTAGTTTTATTTACACTAAATTCCACCCAGGTCTGGGCCAAAAGCAAAAATGTTTAAATCATTTTTAAAAAAAAAATTAACACTACTATATTGCTCGTCATAGACAGAGCAAGGAAACATGGGCAGATCAGCCAAAAGGGCTTGGAAAAAATAATCACCTCACTCTGGAACTCTTTTTGTACATCTGTGTTTTTTTCGAGAAAAAGAAAATCTCTCTCTGTTAAAAATTTGCATGTGCGGCCCTGAGTGGTGGATGCGAATTAACATATTCAGCATAATTAAAATCTCCAACCACTCGCCGCTGCCTGGACCCGCCTTCGTGTCGGCCAGTGGTCAGTGGGTCCCCGGAATGCACAGGGCCTTCCGACCCTCCTACATCCGATATTTCAAACCCCACTTTCTCACGAGACCGCGGGCTCCCACACGAAGATCCTGCAGCTGTCCCATAAAACATGAGGTCATAAAAGTCCCTCTTTTGTACCAAAACTGTCCAATTCTTTACTTTACATCGTAATATCATACATACAGATAGTAACTAGCAATTAAGCTTTCCCCTTAGCAAAACACTTGCCTGGGAAAATACTTAATGCTCTTGGTACCCATCCTTAATAAAATAATAATAATGTATTAATAAATGCATACATAAAAACAATAATACTGTACATTGAAGAAAAAAACTTGAATTAAAAAATTAATCAATTAGATAAAATAATCACTTAGATAAAATAATCACTTAGATAAAAAAAACTTGAATTAAAAAATTAATCAATTAGATAAAATAATCACTTAGATAAATATATACATAGATGATATCGACAGTAAACTTATTCATATATATATATATATCTTTTTCCTTCAAAAAAATAGTTCTAAATGTCCAAAATGTTGAAATCCTGCCAACATTGCTTCCCCCCCAACACAAAGCACTTGAAAGTCCATGTACAGGAACTATAACATCTTTCAAGTGGACCGATGTCCTTATCAAACACCGAAAGCCTCTCCAACGGCTGGACGTTGCATATCTGTAAGGCACTGGGGCTTCTCCTCTATGCTCCCTGATTCACCTCTTCCGTAGTGTTCAAAACTCTGTGAAGTCCGTGCAGAGATATGAATGTTCATTATCAAATACACGCTGATGTTATCTGTATAGTTCATTAAAATATGCCTGTACCCTAAATTGTACATTGTACATAAGATGAATATTCCTTCTTATTCTGTCCACGGTTTTATGCAGATTTGTATACGGTCCCTAAAGCAGTGTTCCCCATAACCATCACAGCCGCATACTGCATGAGTTCTGTCTCTCTGTGATGAAGGTACAGTCCCTGAATGTTCCCAAAAATTGTATATATGTGTACCAATTTAGAAGAGAAAACAAAAAGTTAATCATAAAAGATAAAATCCCAAAATTAGGAACCTAATTAATTATGCCAAAGAGTTTAAATACTGATCCACAAAGTTTAGCACACTTTTTTACACAAAGCAAGTATTCAGTTCATGACTACATAAGTACAACATTTAAATATCCATATTAAGAAAGGTTTATAACACACAATGAAACATATTTACCAACATAACTTTTTACACCGAATAATCATTTAACTACCAAACAAGCAAATATATCAATACATATTCTTACATTTTTCAAATACTTTTTTTTACAATTATTTCACTACCTTTATAGTTTACAACACACATATATTTTTAAAACTATGCAACCACAATATCTAAAATTGATTCTCATATAGTAAATTCGATACTTTCATTCAGTAAATTACGTGATTCTCTAAACGTACCCTCTAATTAAAAGTTAACCAAATAACTATTAATATTCTCTCAAATATAAGAAACTCAGTCTCAGACTTAAAAAAAAAAAAAAAAAAAAAAAAAAAAACAGCACTTCCACCCAGAGAAGGAGATAGAGATAGTAGAAATTTAAAAACAAAAGAAAGCAGAAAAGAAAAAAAAAACAGTATTTCATATTATTTTGTGACTGAACCTTTATCTGAAATTACAAATTATGAGTGTAAGTATTATCATGTTACTTTATTTTAAATAAATTACTTAAACACTCTTCTTCTATTTATTCTTTTCTTTCATATAAATAAGTGGATTGTTTCCACTCATTCACCGCTTCACTACTCCCTTTTCCTCAATAGGTACTTTAACCACCCTAGCAAACAGTGCAATACAAGCTATCGTAAAATTACAATTTCTAATAGCGTCAACAAAAGAGGAGAAAGAAAAAAAATATCCACTTTTCCAGCTACCCGTTACCTGCCATCGATAACACTTAGAATCGCCCATTATAATGTATCGAAACAGGCTGGAAAGTGATAATTCCAGAGCGGCCGAAGGTCACCCCTTAATGCCAAGCCAAGTCTAGTACGAGCTGGTGCTGGAGTGGCCCTTAAGAGAGAGGCGTGGATATTCCGTTTGCAAAGTAAGTAACAATTACTTCTATTAATCCCTGTAATACATGTATTATCTTTACATTACTTCTCCGTATTCCTTAATCTGCACCCTATACACCTCCTACGCAACAAAAACAATTTCTTTTCGTACTATTTACTATAATAATTAACTATAATACAAGTGTTTGTAATGCAAATACGGAAGCCTAGTAGCCATTTTGCTGCATCAATGACATTCCACGAAACCAGTTTCACTTCCTCCCGTACGGAACTGTAGCCTGTTTTCTTACAAACAGCATCTGATATCCTTATTTGATTACTGTCTCCCCTATAAATGTTAGTTCCATTTAGACCTATGAAAAGTGCTAAGAAAAACTCGATATACTTTCTTAAAATATAACATCCAAAAATGTTATTCCTGTTCATTGGAATCCCTCACTTTTACTGACACCTGTATAAGACGAAACTTAATTCGTAACTAATAAAGTTGAACCGCGCCTTCGAATTTACAGTATATTGCAGAATAAACGGGTTCTGTGTACTTTATATTAAAATATCCTAAACAATTAATTTTGTATTCACCCCGAGAGAAAAAAAAAGAAAACAAGGAAAAAAAATTATCAATAATAACTCTACGAATACTCTTATCTAAAATATATAAATATCGTTTTCAACTGATACTCTTAAAATTGAATTAAAACCACGAATGTTTTTTCTTTCTTTCTTTCTTTTTTTTTTTTTTTTTTTTTTTTTTTTTTTTTTTGTTGTTGTATGTGGAAACCCTTATTTTTTTAAATACAATACCCTAATACCTGCACCCAATCTATATTTTTACAGGGGAACCCTGAAGAAAGACATGATCCTCTTCCACACAATGCCGGCCGGCTAAAAATAAATCTCCGCCTGCAGAGAATATCAATGCCTGGAAGCTGATCAGCCCTCTTTCTGCTCTCCACACAAAAATGTAAGTAAAAATTAATTTAAATAATGATTTAATTATTATTCCACAAGAGAAAACAAAAATTATAAATAGAATTTTTTTTTTTTTTTTTTTTTTTAAACCTACAGTGTTCAATAATACATTTTCTTTTCATTTTAACCTAGCTCTCCCAGTTCTGATACCCCTGGTAAACCCTTTTATGTACTCTATATTTTCTCTTACGTGTAGATTTTTTATGTTACTTAAAAAAAAAACAAAAAAAAGCTGTATTACCTCGTAACTAAAAAAAATATATATACCAAAAGAGTCCGTAGAGAGAGAAAAAGAAAATAATAATAATTAATTTTGTTTTTCTTTTTGCGTATTTACTTGTATTATGAAATTTATTTTGTTATATTTATTTAATTAATTTGTATTATTTCAAATTTAATACATACTAAAAAATAAAAAAAAGATATACCAATAGATAAAAATTCTTATTAATTTAATTGCAACCTACATTCGTTAATGAATTTTTTACCATCCAGTATGCACCACAATTGACGGGATTAAATTGTTTAAATCTGATAATAGTCCTTCCTTTTTAAAAATGTAAATTTTGACTAACGAAAAGAAGAGAAAAAAAAAATTATCCTCTACTTTAATTTATTTTATCTTAATTTGTTAAAGATATTTTCTAACCCAATATCGTTTAAATGTCCTATATATCTATACGTAATGTCTTTTTATGTACTATGCTAATACTATGCGGGTTATTTCAGTGAACAAGAAGAAGAAAAAAAATTGTTGTTCCTGGTTAAAAATTAAATCTGGCGCTCGCAATGTGGCGAACCTTCCTGACTGAATCCAGGATTTCTACAGAGAGCGAAAACCGGTAAGATAAAATTACCATTTCTGCATGCCTGTCTTTGAATACATTTTGCATGTTTCTCTGAAATGCACGTAGATGGCGCTAGGCGACTGTTTATTTACATTTGACCCTTTAAATTTTCGTGACCTGTAGTAAACATTGCCCTTGGGGTATAACCGCTACCTTCTACACACCATAACTAGCATTTATTAATAAAAATACTTACTTAGGACAATATGAATTGTTTTTCTATTTATACTAGTAGAATATATATATATATATACATAAGGTATAAATAGTATTAATCTTAATTATTTATTCATTATTTTTTTTTTTTTTTTTTTTCGCACACTTAAATCTTAAATTACTTCTTTTCGGTGTCAAGCAATCTGTATTCCGAAAAGATGAAATGCAAAACTGACACCAGAATTTAAAATCAAATTTAGAAGAAAAAAAAGTCTTCATTATTTTCTTATTCATAAAAGGGGGGAAAAATCCAATTGAATTTTCTTGATGCCAGTATGTTTAAAACTATGTGTCCGCTAGAGAGGCCACAACATTTAAACCTCCAACCGAATGCCTGCTGGTCAATTTATTTTTATTTATTTAATTTCTTACTGCACGTACTCTGCATGACAATTTTTTATCTGTTTATTTATCTGATTTTAAACCGCATGCCTCTGCATGACAATTTTTTATATATATATGAAATGTGATAAAATGCTTTCAGGCAAGGTGAAGCAGATGTTTGTCCCTAATTTACTATTTTTTTTTTTTTTTTGCACAATACTATCTGTTTTGTATTTAAATACAATATGAATTTGAATCTTATATATTGATGTGTGTGCATAGGGAGCCCTTTTCCAAACCTACTGATTTTCTTTTTTTTTTTTTGTTTTTACTGCTTATCAGTTTATTTGATTAAGATTTTATTTCTATAAATATAATGTATCCATTTCATTCGAATCGTTTGTAAAATAACTGGAACCGTAAATACCCTTGTTATATATTTACTTTTCTTGGGAAGAAAAAAAAAAGTACATCCCCAAAAGAAGTTGCCAAAACCAAAAAAAAATGTATATACATATTTATCTTTGGCTCTGCCCAGTTTTATATTAATAATTATTTATAAAATATACCCTACTCTGCTGTTAATCCATCTTCCACAGTTATCCTAATATCCTTATTAATTTAGGTGTTGTTTAAATACCACCACCCCCCCCCCCTTTAAAAAGTGCAAATCCATTTTAATTATGCCTCCCCAAAAATTTATCCTGCAACATTTTTTTATCTATGTGTGCAGTTCCCATAGAAATTTTGAAAATCCCCTTTTCCAAAATTCCGCTGTCATGAACCAAGAAGTAAAAATATTGAGTAGTTATTCACTCCCCCTTCATCCTCCCCTTTCTCTGAACCCGAATTCCTTCTCTCGTTTCTGTAAAGAGAGATCGTGAACTGATGCTCCAAAAAGAGGATGGGGAGTTCTCCAAGAGAGAAAAACAATCCCTTCTCTGAATGTCTTTCCTGCCCTGCGCGCGCACTTATTGCGTGGTAAACAGAAACTAACTGACAGCCAGTTATTACCTATTACATTCCTTACTTACTTATCCGTACGGAGTGACCCTATGCACATACTTTTGCTTATGTTATATAAATTGTATTTATTACTTTATTTGTGTAAGAGAGAGGAAAAAAAAAGAGTTGTTTTATGTATTCCCTTTGTGTTTTAACTTGAATTCCGAATATATATATATATGTGTGTATATAAAAATAATTATTTATTTTTGTTAAAATGTTGTAGAGTTCCCTATTTATTATCTTGTAGACACCCCCCCATTTATATTAAAAAAAATATCCTTTTTTTTTTAAATTAGAGTCCACCGGATTTTATTAGGACCTAAAACAGTGGTGTGTAGCCCGCAAAAGGTTAACTTAGAGGCGTACCACATGCTTTTTACATGTATCCATTTGTCTAATGACTAGTAGTTACAAAACCAGTGTTCAGAGCCCTACTTTAAAATCCACCACAACCAAAAAAAATATTTTTTTTTTTTTCGTATGGCCAATTTGGGAAAAAAAACACTTTAGTCATGTATATCCATTTACCAACCATATAACTTACCCCCCCCCCCCCAACAATAGTAATTATACCCCAATAATACAGTAACTTTTCCAATTTTTATTATTATTATTATTTTTTTTAATTACTCATTGATAATACCATTATTCCAAGTATTGTAAATATTATAAAAGTGAAATATTAAATTTTTATATTTTACAGTAATATATCAAAAATTAGTCAAAAATCATAGATCCACTATGTTTATAATTTTTTTTCATTTTATTTATGGATTTATACCATTTTCCTCATTAAACTATTTCTACTAGAAATTTGCTTAACTAAATAATAATAAAAAATAATAAAATGAAGTATGTTCTTTGCTTGAACCTTTTACCTAAAACTATCTAGCCACTATTTTAACCACTTGGTTAAAGGTGCAACTAACTAAAATATATTCCGCAGGAATCGTAATTACAAAAAGTTTAAAATACTAACTAAAATTCCAGAGAACATCAAAAATCATCGCTATTTACAACCTAGTATGGCTAAGCAAAACAATGTATATTATAAGTTCTCCCTCTTCCTTTTTTTTCTTCACTTAGTGGTAAATCCGCTCTATGTG
Source organism: Maratus speciosus (assembly GCA_963932465.1). Classification (NCBI taxonomy): domain Eukaryota; kingdom Metazoa; phylum Arthropoda; class Arachnida; order Araneae; family Salticidae; genus Maratus; species Maratus speciosus. The sequence continues at coordinate 474,125,242 of OZ010789.1, forward strand.
TATTATTAATAGACTGGAACCTAGTAATTACCATTCTCCCAAAACGTACTCCCAGACTGTTACAGTGCACCAGAGTGAGAGAGAAAGAGGGGGAAAAAAAACACACCATCGTATGCTTGTGAGCATTTGTCTACTATTTATATATATGTATTTTGCTACATATTCTACCTATTTTACTATTTTACATGCTTTAATATACTATAAATAACCGAAATATGCAAAGAAAAGACACTTTTCTTATATCAATATATGCCGTGGCCGCCCCTCCGGGTGGTTCCGAACCGACCCCTTGAGTGGGGGAGGAGACCGGAAGCTCGGCAGAGTTCGTTGTGTACGAATGCGAGGGGGCCGGATGGGGACGATTCGCCACCTCCTCGAGAGACCTGCGGTCGACAGGCCAAGGGTCCGGTGGCCACGGGTAACGGACGTTGTGCATGGGGTGCGGGGGCCTTCGGGCTCGACCTACACGCATCCCCCGGCAGCTGGGTTCTCTGGCCAAGCCGGATAGCGACGCTCCATAGGTCGATCCCGGTGCCGGTCTAAGGGCCGGACGGTGTCGCCGGGCAAAGACTAGCTAAGGCGATAGGACCCCATCCACCAATTGACTAAGAGGGAGCCTGAAGTATGAGTGAGGGCTTTGTAGTGGAAAGTCCTCAGTGCTCGCTAGTGACGACGGGGCTCGCGGGAACGCCATGCAGGGACTCCCGGAGCAACCGAAGGGCGAGGGTTACGGACAGCGCCCAGGTTACTTTATGACTTGGGTGGCTCATCCCTCCGAGGACCTCAGCTGGAGCAGTTGGGAGCCGACCCTCAGGGTGGTAGGGTTTGGCGGTGCCCCCGTTGACCAAGGAGCGGTCGCGTGGGGAGGCCAGTATGGCTCTGGTTGCTCCATGTCGTGCCGTGACCCATGGGAGGGGGTCGGCCGGCAGGTCCACCATCGAACGCTATTCCCGCAGGGAAACGGGCCGGAGGCTCGCCGGTAACGCGGCGGCTCATCGTGCCTCAGGTGAACTCTTGGTCCGATCCAGGTCCTCCGTGTCTATGCGGTACCGGAGTTTGCCTCGCCTGGTGATGAGGACCTAGAGGTGTCTCCACCTAACTTTCGAACGCACTAACAAAGGTAGCGGTCGGTCACTGCACGGGGTCAGGGGTCTTCGGGCCTGGGTACCCTCGACGGCCGTGAGGTAAGGTAGTGGTGGGCGGGCTTCTGTCGGCCTCCGCTGGCTTCTCTGTCCTAGGATGGAGTCGAGTCGGTGGGGGCTGGCGGGACTCCGTTCCATCCAACCCCCTAGCGAGGCGGAGTCTATTCCGTCTAGGTGGAGCTTTCCGTGCCCGCCTGGGGTCGCTAACGGCACCTGGTCAGGGCCAACTGGCTCCCGGCGTGATCCGCGAGGGGTTCCGTCGGTTGAGCCGGGTGGACTGGGCGAAGAGCCAGGAGCTGGGTCGCTTTACGGCCGGAGGGATTTTCCCCGTCCTCCCTGGTTTTCAAGCTAGGGGCTCCTCACTAACTTTCCGATCGGCTGGCCCACAAAAATGTCTCTGCCGGAAAATGGTATCTGATCTTGGGGGCCTGTCCGTAAATTAAATTCGGGTCGGGAAGCCTCGGTTCAGTCCGTGGGCCCAGCGTCTTTATAGGCGTCTGGTTCCTGCGATGGCTTGCGGGGTCTACCGGCTCGGGTAACCAAGTTTAGGGACCACTTGGTTTTTCTAGCTGGGTGGTGAGGACTGTCGTAGCGGCCGTTCGTCTCTTCTTGGGAATAGCCGTCACCGTGTGCGCTGGGCAGCGGTGTCGGTTTGACCGGAGTTGGCGCGGGGTTCCGCTCTGTTGGAGCTTGTCTGGCGGCGACCTTCGGGACGCGTCGCGGGGCTTGTTTCACGGGTGGTTCCTTGTGTCGACAAATGGGCCTGAAAAGGGCCTGGGACCGGAAGATGGACCCCCCGTCATATCAATATATGCCCTTAGATATAAAAATTAATATTTGAATAAGAACCTTTAAGTGATATGTTTATCACCCTCGCAACTGTTAAACTACCTAGATTAATATACTATATATATTAAAACTTACACACTAGTAGATACATAAAAGCCGTTAAACTACCTGTTTATCTCCATCGCCAATATTAAACTACATTAATTACCATGTTATATATACTAAAACTTACACGCTAGTAGATACATAAAAACAATTCAATAACAAGTTTATAACCCTAAACCTCAAAAATATAAAGCACCTCTTAGGCCATGTGAATCACTACACTACATATACTAACTTAAACCCTAGTAGATACAGAAGCACAATTCGGTGGCCTGTTTATCCCCCTAAAGAACAAAAAATAGAAACCTATTTCGAATTATCTGACTAAATATCCTATATACATTAAACTTAAACACTAGTAGATACAGAAGCACAATTCGGTGGCCTGTTTATCACCCTAAAGAACAAAAAATAGAAACCTATTTCGAATTATCTGACTAAATATCCTATATACATTAAACTTAAACACTAGTAGATACAGAAGCACAATTCGGTGGCCTGTTTATCACCCTAAAGAACAAAAAATAGAAACCTATTTCGAATTATCTGACTAAATATCCTATATACATTAAACTTAAACACTAGTAGATACAAAAGAACAATTCGGTGACATATTTATCATCATAAACAGAAAAATAACAAGTAAACTTTGAATTATGTTACTAAACACACTATATACACTAAACATACACACTAGTAGATACACCAGAACAATTCAGCTCCCGCCCGTCTTTTTTTTTTTGTGTGTAATACTTTAGTTAGATCAACCTCTACTTCTAAAAAAACATAAAAATGAAGAAAATTTAAAATATTTTTACACTTCTTCCGTACTTTCCTCATCGTTGTCGTTCGTTTGAGGTAATTTAATTTTAGCACTTGGCTTCCACATGTGAGTAATATGGCGTTGAATCTTTTTTTTATTAGGTTCGAGTATATGTTTCAAAATATAATTATTGCGTCTTGCCACCTTTACAACTTCATAAGGACCGTCGAACTTAGGATGTAACGCCAATGGGCGTCCAACATTTTTTAAGTATACTTGATCCCCAATTTCCAATTTCACAACTTTTTCAAAATCTTTGCCCACATATTCTTTCGCCATTCGTTCTTGGTTTGCGAGTGCAGTTTTATAAACTTCTTTCATATGTGCAATGCGTTTTTGAACAAACTGTTGTGTACATAACATATCCGGCTCCTCTAGAGCTGTAAAATGGTTGGCCGTTTCTCTAGCGAAAAACAGCTTATCAGGACGGTATCCTAAAGCTCTGTGCATCGAAGTATTATGCGACAGAATAAAGAACGGCAACCTTATATCCCATTCCGTTGTTGTTCTTGCCATTGCACTAATCGAAGACTTTAACTCTTTGTGAGTCACTTCAAGAATTCCATTCGAGGAAGGTTTATAAGTAGAACAAAAGTGGAGGTTCACCCCCATTGCTGTCATAAATTCTTTAAAAAGGGTTCCCCGAAAATATTTCGCGTTATCCACAATTAATTCTCGAAAGAGGCCAAATGTACTAATGTAATTTGTGAGTGCATTTAGTATCGTTTGTGTCTCTACATTACGCAATGGTATTGCCTGTAAAAATCTTGACGCAACGTCAATGATCGTCAAGATAAAACAGTGTTTTTTTAAGGTCTGTGGTAGTTTGCCCACAATATCCGTATGCACCACTGAGCCTATTATATGATCTTTCTCCACTTTCTGTAAGGGAACCTTAATCATTTTATGCTGCTTATTTTTGTTACAAGGTATGCAAGCTGCACAATAATTTTTTACATCCCTATACATCCCAAACCAGTAAAATCTTGTTTTCACTAATTCATATGTTTTGGGAAAACCAAAATGTGCCTTATGAGCTTCTTGAATTATTTCAAATATTAATTTATTAGGAGCTATCAGCAGTGGTTTATCTTTATACCGTTGCTTCAATATTAGTACTTTGTTGTCCTTTAGCTCAAATTTCTTAGTCTGGCGATTTGGTTTACCATTTTCAATTTTCTGAATAATTAATTTAAGTTTTGGATCATCATTTTGAGCCTCTCTTATCTTTTCTTCTGAAAGATTAGAATTAACTTTAAATAAATCATTTTGAAGTTCATTTAAAGCCGTTATATTATTTATATTTCTTGAGACGAAATCTGCCGGGTTCTCTTCGCCAGGAATAAATCCTATCTCAAAATCAAAATTCCCTAACCTCATTATCCACCTTGCTATGATATCGCTCTGTTTTTCTAACTTAAGATGATCAGTCAAAGCTTTAGAATCAGTGAGTATTGTAAATTTTTTTCCCAAAAGAAAATTTTCAAAATAAACACAAGCATCATGAATCGCTAGTAATTCGTACTTTATACTAGGATATTTTTTCTCAGAATCCTTTAATTTTCGTCCGTAAAATTCAATCGGTACATAATCCTCTCCCTGTTTCTGTGCTAAGATTGCAGAAAGTGCTGTCTTAGATGCGTCCGTAATTAAAAAAAATTCCTTGTTGAAATTTGGCACTTTTAAAGTTGGATTATGTAAAATAGCTTCTTGAATGGCCAAAAATGCTTTTTCCGCCTCTTCGTTCCAATTAAATTTTACTTTTTCTTTGGTCATTTGAACTAATGGATCTACAATTTCCGAATATTTATGTATTAACGATCTAAAGTAATTGGCCATTCCTAAAAGAGATTTGACACCCTTTTTGTTTTTAGGCCTTGCCAAATTTTGAATTTTTTCAATATTCTTTTTCGAAGGAGAATAACCGTTTTCATGAACCCTAAAACCTAAGAATTCAATTTCATGTTTGCATATTTGCATCTTTCGTGGCTCTATTGTTAAATTGTTGTCAATCAATTTTTTTAAGACCTCTGCAATTAGAGTTAGCATTCTTTCCACCGAATTCGCCGCAATAAGGACATCATCTATAAAATATGTGACTTCCTCTTTATTGAAGTCGCCTAAAACTAAGTCCATTAATTCTGCGAAAGTAGTTGGACTGACCTTCAAGCCAAAATTCATTCTCACTGGCTGAAACTTGCCAAATTCCGTTATAAATGCTAACTTTTCCCTGTCTTGTGGTTGTAAATTTATTTGGAAAAATGCGCTGTGGAGGTCCAGGACTGTATAATATTTTTTTTCGCTAATTTTCTGCAACAATTCACGAATATCAGGTATCGGATAAGCATATCCTTCTAATATTGCATTTAGTAATCTATAATCACAAGCTAAACGATATTTTAACTCCTGGTTCTCCGCAGTCTTCTTTTTTACAAATAATACCGGAAACGCGTACGAAGATTTGCTTTTCTCAATAATATTTGCCTCCAACAACTTTCTTATCTCTGCTTGTGCATATTCTCGCACTGTATGAGGAATCTTATAAGGTTTAGACTGTATAGCATGATTGTGCGCCAATTTGATTTGGGGGGTGACTAAGGATGTCTGACCTAACGATTTGTAAGATTTCGAAAATGCATGTAAATGTTGCATCAAAAGGTTCTCCATCTTTTCCTGTAGTTCTTTGGGAAGATGCGCAAGATCAAAATCTTCCGGTGAAATTTCTGTTTCCCTCAATTTACGAACTTCCTCAATACTTAAAGTATTAATCTCATGTACCTTACCGTCTATAATATTTTCGGGCACTTCATCCGTTCCAAAATCAATGTCTAAAATTAAATTCCCAAATTTTGTACCCTTCTGTAGAATAATTTTCTTATCCGAAATATTCTTAATTATTACATTAATAATTCTGTTCTGAGATATTTCGTGTACCGAGTTATAACATTTAATGCCCAAATTATGAATATCTGGCTCAAAAAGTACCATACTGTTTTCTTCTATAAAATCAGGACATAGTAAAGTAGCGATTTTTTCTTGCCCTGCCGCAATATAAATTTTGTGCACTGATTTTACCCATATTTTGTTTCTCTTACTCTCCTTTTTAGTAACTACATTTTCTACTTCTTCAGTAATTATAATATTTATGTCCTGCACTGGTAATTTGTTATCATTATGATTGAGTGGAATTTTCGCATTTTTAAATTTCAACATTTTTTTTTCTATGTCAATCACCATTTGATTTGTTTTTAAATAATCATATCCCAACAACATATTATAAGATGCCTTAAAATTATTTTCTGTTACATAAAATGTGCCAGAAGTAAATGCATTCTGTAATTTAAATGACAATTGTATACGCTAAAAGATTGTATTCTAATCCTATGGCCCAAATATTTAAATTTTACATTATTTTCTTTTATTTTTTCAAATAAACTGGCTGAAATTAAAGACACTGCTCCGCCCGTATCTAAAAGAGCTGAAACTTTTATTCCTTTAATATCAAAATTAATAATTGGTACATTTTCCATTTCTTTATCACTAACACTCGCTATAACCTTCGTATTTTGGGATCTGAGGACAGATTCCTGCTCCTCGTTCTTAGTATCCCCAGATCCCCTTATATGTTTCCCGAACGTTGCTTATTTCCCGTTATCTTACGTCCCTCTGTTTTATTTGATGTACTATTATCCCGATTCGCATTATTCACATTCCTATAATTTTCCTGGGGATTTATTTGACCTTGATTTTGTGGGTGATACCCCTGCCCATTCGGAAAATTCTGCCCATAGTTATAATTAGGATGAATATTTCCCACACCATAATTACCATAACCTGAAGGCTGTCCCTGTGGGACATAATTATACTGATAATTTTGACCCATTGGCAATGAAGGAGGAAGAGGGGGTGGAGGAAAATTCCAATTACCTACACTTCCGTACCCCTGAAAATTCCGAGACTCATTATTAGAGCTTGTAAATCCCTGCATATTTTGTCCATGTGTTGGAAAATTCTGTTGATAATCATTATTCCGATACTCTCTTTTATTATTTACATTATAACGACATTCTTCCGTATCATGATTTCTTAAATTACATATATTACAATACCTCGTATTATTTCGTGAATTATTTTGCCATTTTTCTGTTGGCTTACATTTTAATTTTTCCAATTCAGCTCTCCACTGATTTAATTCCTTTTCTTGTTTTTCATTTTTTCTTAATAATGATTCGCAAAATTCAGTTGTTGTACTTGTACCTATCGCATTTAATTCCTCAAACTTAACCGACAAAAACGCCTCTTCCACTGTTAGGGCAATTTCGGTTGCTTCCTTATACTGATCAATCGCTCTCTTTCTTATTTCCAAAGCAATATCCTGTTTGATAGATTCTAAGAATCGGTGTAATTTCATCAAATCAAATAATTTCCGCGCATCTGCCTTGTTAGAAAGACCCGAAATGTCAAAAAATTTCGCAGCTACCAGATTAAATCTCACAATATAATCCGACATACTCTCCGCTGGTTTTTGTTGAATCTTTGAAAAATCATTATGTGATTCACCGAATGTTTTTTTCGTGTCAAAGGTTTGGATCGCTTTTTCTTTAAATTTCGCATAATCGGTTTCCGAATTTAGTTCTACATCCGTTTGCAACCTTTCACGTGCCGTTCCGACAAATTTTGAGCGTAAAATTATTAGTTTCACTTCATTAGAAAAGTTCGTCTGGACGGCAGCTCTATCGAACTCCTGAATAAAATAATGTATATTACATTCTCTCTTCCCATCATATGGTGCAATCACATTTAATAAATTATCCGTATTCGCCTTTTCGGTATCCGTTTTAGACATATTTACTTTATTCGTTGAATTTTTTAACTTACTCTGTGCAAGACGGGTACGCGCTTCAATAATGAAATTATTAAATTCCGAACTGGTACGCTTTTTAATTTTAGACTTATTTCCCATGCGCTAACATTATTTTAAAAAAATTGGGTGTAAAATTTCCAATTGCAAAAATTATTAATAATATGAAATACCATGAAAAATCAAATATAAAATGTAAAGAAATATAAACACAGCATTCAAAGAAAACCCCTTAGGAATAAGAGAAATAATCACAGTAAATATAACGCATACTCCAAAAAAAATAAATTCTTCCGAAAAATAGAGGAAAAGAAAAATTAATGTAATGTATATAAATCTTTCTTCAAGTGCACCATCTCAGCCACACATAACTGTATATATATATATATTTTTTTTTTTTTTTTTTTTTTTTTTACATCTATGTATTTCTACCTTTTCTATCAGTTGCACTGATAAATTATAGAAAAATTTTATTATTTTCTTTTTATTTATTTATTTTTTCTTATTTATTTTTTCTTTTATCATAATAATACCCCTCTATTATTATTTCTTAATGCACATGTATAATATACAATTACTCATTATAATTCAACTCGATATATTTAACAAACTCCTAAACCTGAGAAAAACATATATAAAAAGTAAATATATAATTTTCAATAATATATATTCTCATATTATCATTTGTCATGACTGAACCTTGTTATAAAAGTTGTGCCAATCTTTGTTTTGTCCACAGGAGAACTTTGTCATTCGAACAAAACAAAAAAAAATTTATATGTAGGATGAAAAAATTGAAATTATCTGCATAATAATTTAGACCTAAATATCCTTAGAATGTTAATACGTAAAGTATAAAAAAAGTATAAGTTTATTGAATAAAAACAAAAAAAAATATTAATGTAATTAATTTGACCCAAAATGTAATTATAATTAAGATAAAATAATAATAACCTCACGTTCCCAAAGGAAGAGATCACGGTACCACCTAAGTATCGGGGAAGCCCATGCTGGCAAGATCTAGACAACTATTAAAAATTAGGTTAATGAATATCTTAATTTATCTATAAATTCCCTAGCACAAGCTAACAAGAGTGTTGGGCGCACCCTTTTCTCCGAACTTACTTGATCCAAAAGAAAATCTATCTTATAGGGGCCTCTAATTATAGAGGACCTGGTGATCGTAAAGCCTAGTTAGTTAATAGATAACCTACGGTCATTTACCTAAAAGGTTATCTTGAATAAATAAGACAATGCGTTGTGAAATGTTTAGAAGATAACTAACCTATGGCCAATTGGTTTGAAGGGAAATATATAATAAAATCAAAACCACTAAATGTAACTCCCCAATTTTCAGACAAACCAACCCTACAAGATAAATTTAATTATGGCTTTTACATATATGGTCTAATAATAATATTAAGCAGTCAGGTAATTTCTAAATACGTAAAATAAGTAATTAGCAAGATTTTTAACAAATAATAACAAAGAAGGGAATTAATAATAATAAATCATTTATTTACACCACAGGCAAATTATATTAAGTTACAATTAAATAATTCATACTTTTACCATCCAAAATAATAACTCATGAAAAAAAAAACACTAATTTGGATATTAATTGAAGTTGACAAGTTCTCCTGGGCACCCTATTCCCAATTCAAACATTTGATATTAATACGGTACACAATAGAAAAGAGAACATCCATAACATCGTACCTTTTTCCCCATTGGGGGTCACAAGATCCTTTTAGAGTTGTAGACTTGACAGTATATATATATATATCCAAAAGTTCTTTTTTTTTGTTTGTAGAACCACAACACACATATTAGTGTTCCGTAATTTTAGTTTTATTTACACTAAATTCCACCCAGGTCTGGGCCAAAAGCAAAAATGTTTAAATCATTTTTAAAAAAAAAATTAACACTACTATATTGCTCGTCATAGACAGAGCAAGGAAACATGGGCAGATCAGCCAAAAGGGCTTGGAAAAAATAATCACCGCACTCTGGAACTCTTTTTGTACATCTGTGTTTTTTTCGAGAAAAAGAAAATCTCTCTCTGTTAAAAATTTGCATGTGCGGCCCTGAGTGGCGGATGCGAATTAACATATTCAGCATAATTAAAATCTCCAACCACTCGCCGCTGCCTGGACCCGCCTTCGTGTCGGCCAGTGGTCAGTGGGTCCCCGGAATGCACAGGGCCTTCCGACCCTCCTACATCCGATATTTCAAACCCCACTTTCTCACGAGACCGCGGGCTCCCACACGAAGATCCTGCAGCTGTCCCATAAAACATGAGGTCATAAAAGTCCCTCTTTTGTACCAAAACTGTCCAATTCTTTACTTTACATCGTAATATCATACATACAGATAGTAACTAGCAATTAAGCTTTCCCCTTAGCAAAACACTTGCCTGGGAAAATACTTAATGCTCTTGGTACCCATCCTTAATAAAATAATAATAATGTATTAATAAATGCATACATAAAAACAATAATACTGTACATTGAAAAAAAACTTGAATTAAAAAATTAATCAATTAGATAAAATAATCACTTAGATAAAATAATCACTTAGATAAAAAAAACTTGAATTAAAAAATTAATCAATTAGATAAAATAATCACTTAGATAAATATATACATAGATGATATCGACAGTAAACTTATTCATATATATATATATCTTTTTCCTTCAAAAAAATAGTTCTAAATATCCAAAATGTTGAAATCATGCCAACACATGTTCAAACGAAAAAGAATTGTTGTAAGTTTTTACATTAAATTTCATTTAAACATTAAAATTACATTTCGCTTTAATATTATTATAATGCTTTTAAAAAGAAGAAAAAGAGAATAGATGAAAAGGTCAGCGTTTAAAATAGCATGTGTAAGACTGTCGTGTATTAAAATAAAATATTATTTATAAATTAATGTATACGATTGTAGTAAAAGAGGCATACATTTTATAAAATCATTGCATGCATAAAACAATTAGTGTAAACTAAGTATTAAAAAAAATTTTTTTTTTTTTGTCCTCATAATAATTATTGGAAAACATGTAATTGTTTAAAGCATTTTGGATGTAATAACTTTAAAGTTATGTATCATAATTACATAATGATAATGATTTGTTTTATCATTTAAACTACAAAATAATTAAATTAAGTAAATAAATATGAGTTACCTTTATTTTCTTCTCCCACTTTTATTATAGTGTCGCGGGTTATAAAGAGTATGCGAACCTTTAGCTTTTTAATTTAAAAGGTAAATATGGACGATATACGTAAATATATATTTTTTTGAAAATATATGTGTGTGTGTGTGTGTATCCGATAGGTGAAAGTGCCTGCAGAGTGACGAAAATCGCGAATTTTTATTAGGTCTTCGGTCAAAAAACAACAGATTCATAAGAGTTCTCACGCAATAATCTGTAAATGCATGTTCAAACGAAAAAGAATTGTTGTAAGTTTTTACATTAAATTTCATTTAAACATTAAAATTACATTTCACTTTAATATTATTATAATGCTTTTAAAAAGAAGAAAAAGAGAATAGATGAAAAGGTCAGCGTTTAAAATAGCATGTGTAAGACTGTCGTGTATTAAAATAAAATATTATTTGTAAATTAATGTATACGATTGTAGTAAAAGAGGCATAATACATTTTATAAAATCATTGCATGCATAAAACAGTTAGTGTAAACTAAGTATTAAAAATACCTTTTTTATGGGTACTACAGTTTAAAGATAATAAAATATAGCTAAAATGCTTGTAGTAGTTAATGGAAAAATCATCGATTTTCAATTTACCTGAAAAATCAGGTAATAAAAATGGATAGACGACTAAATTTAAGATAAATGGATTCTTAAGGAACCATTAAAAAAACTTCCTGATACTTCTCCATAACTAAATGCATGTTTTAAACTAGTCGTTGGGGGCACCGTAATACTTACCCATCATGGATATAGATAATATAAAATATGAAAATAAAACATGTGATATTTGCTAAGCATTGTACCATGTTACTTTTATTCATAATTTAATTTATTTGGACTCCCTTAAATATAATTAATATAACCCCTTAAGCTAATATTACTTTTTGTTGCATTAAAATATCTCAATTTGTTGATTTTCTGTAAGCAAGTAAACGCTATTGGTTTACAATGGAAGTCTATGGGAATTTGGCTAAATATTAGAGATACCGCCAATTTGGCGTCATTTTTGGCGACTCATTTTGGCCGCAAAATTGGGCGATATACCGCAAAGTTGGCGACAAACTTGGCGGTATTTGGCGACAGAACAGGGTCCCCCTATGGTAAACCCCCCTTATAGGTATGGAGATGCATTAAATGCTTGACATTTACGATAAGCCATTATTGGCATTTAATCATATAGTTTGGCGATAGTTTTTTGGTCAACGGGATAAGCGAGTAGTACCGAATTGCGTAAAAGAAACATCCTTATAACTCGGAAAATTATAATCCGATTAACTAACAGTTTAATGCGTCGGATTAAGCGTCTCATTTCTAATTAAAATATATCTTTGAATTGAAATTTGAATGAAATACAGGGTCATGAAAAATCGAAAAGTGTGAAAAATAGAATTACAAATATCTCGGTAACTAATTATCCGATCGACTTCATTTATGATGCAAAATTTATGTTTTGTATTGTCTTTTATATTAACTCCTTCAAATAAACAATTTCGAAAAATTTTGTATACCTTTTATCAGAACGAATATTTCTAGAATCCGAAAAAAATAGTTCCGTTTAATCGAGGTTACTGATATTCAATAGGCTTCGTCCCATTATTACTTCCGAAGTACATATCGAATTTCAAGTCTCTATCTCAATTTGTTCGGGAGATAGAGCGATTACAGACACACAGACATACAGACGGACGGACAAATTTTTTTTTCTAAAAATATGTTTTTTGGAATCTCCAGTGTCTGAAACGTGTAAAGCCGTCATAAAAAAATTTTCGATTTTCAAAACGATTACAAGACTTACCCTATACTACGTATGATGGGTAAGTAAAAAGAATAAGAATACATGCATTTTAATGAACTATTTTAACAAAATCATTTATGATTATTTATACTCTTCAAATTCTTGAAGATTATTTTCTATTTTTTCTCAAATTTTTTTATGATTTTTCAAAAAAATTTACTTTATGTTTTATTTTTACAATTTATGAGCCTCAACTAGACTGCAAAACTTGGCTGCTAAAAAAATATCAAACCATCCTAAGAATTATAACAAAACACTCATACTACAATATATATTAAAACACACATACACACATAAATAACGCCTGCATTCAACAGTTAAAGGTATATATAAATATTATACAGACATACAAATAATAAATACAACAAACTAGAGGTCTGCATGGGCCGGAATTTCCAGGCCCGAGCCCGGCCCGGCCCGAAGGAAAGCTATTTTGGCCCGGCCCGGTGTAAAAATTGAAAGTTCGGCCCGAGCCCGGCCCGGCCCGTTTACATTTTTACCGTTCTCGGCCCGGCCCGTACAAAAATCAGTGAGGCCCGACTAAATGTCTACAAAAAATTCCTTTTTTTCTCGACATACAATTAAGATTCTTTTAATGAATACTACATGCTTATTTATGGGAACATTTTACAGTATATTTTAAATTACTATGTGTTCGCAAAATAGAAAACACACAATAGTAAACGTTAACGATTACTTACAGTGTTTTAGTCAACGTCTCTACAGACGTTTCAAAATTTAAATAAGGGTTCATTAAAAGATTATTGTAGTTTATAATAAAGGGTTAAAAAACATGATAACTTTTGAAGCTTATAATAAAAGGTAGATTTGTGAAAATATTTCTGTCATTTTTAAGGCTTTTCTCAAAGCCAAAGGAGCTACATTTTGATACATTTATGAATTCATTTCTTTTCGGAAACGCATGAGATTGGCAGGTATTCTTATTCAGAAACCCTGTAAATGCCGTTTTTTTTTTTTAGATAAAAGTAATATATCTTTCAGAAAATACTGCCAAAGTTAGCGTTTTGAATCGAATTTCCGGAAGCGATAGCACAGGAAAGGGGAAAACGTACAGTCACGTGACAAGAGTCTCTGTTATCTCTGTACGTAATTTATGAAAAATGGAAACGCTATTTGATCCCAATTGCCTTCAATACTCAGCCTGTCAATTTTATGCCTTTATAGTTAAAAATGAGTCAGAAAATGTGTCTGAGAGTTTCGCATTGTTGAGCAGTAAATATGAGAACCACCTTAAGGTACATTTCCAAAGATACTGTTAACAGAAGTTCATTATCGCTATTAATACTTTTACAAAACATAATGCCTGTCCTACGCATCCTGAGAACGATTAAGACCAGTTCCGTCCCGGCACAAGTCTGCCGAAAAAAATTAAACCCGGGATCAGGCATCATGTAACTGTACGATGCCGATCTCTACGATGGACATGTTACATTTCTGTATTGATGTTGTTAAACTCGCATCGGCTCGTAACGCACATTTATACTTCTCGAAAAAGTCATATTCATTGGAAATGACCTCGTATTTTATCTGCTCCTCTCAAATTGTTATATCGGGAATTTTTTTTATCGGCCGGGCCCGGCCCTTCAGGCCCGTTCAATTTTTTTGCCGGCCCGTTTATTTTGTCTGTCGGCCCGGCCCGTTGAAAAAATTGTCCTAATTCTGCCGGCCCGGCCCGTTTGAAAATTCTCCTCCATTCCGCCGGACCGGACCGGCCCGCGGGCCTCGGGCCAAGCCCGGGCCCGTGCAGACCTCTACAACAAACCCAACTGGAGTGAAAAATTAGCCAGAGCCAGGAATCGAACCCGGGACCACAGTATACAAGACTGCTGGGGCCGTTCAAATATTACGTAAGCACCTAAGGGGGGGGAGGGGGTTAGCGATTTGCTTATTTTTGCTGACAAGGGGGGAGGGGGAGTTTGAATGATGCTTACGTAAGACATTTTCAAAATCTCTTAACTTGTAAAAAAAAAAAAAAAAAAAAAAAAAAAAAACTATTAAAAATTTCAAATTGAAAAAAAGAAATAGCAAAAGAATACTTAACTTGAAGTTCTGATGTCAGCTATTTTGACCGCACAAGGAAAACATAAACAATCTCTTTTATCTAGAGGTGACTGTTCATGTTTGATGCATGAGCAGAGCTTAATTTCTAACAAAACAAGTACCGGAGCCCTACTATTCTGCGGTACCGGTACTAACAGCCATACCGTCCCCCTCCCCTCGCCAGTGCAATCTGCATATTTATATTTCATACATTATTTGCCAAAATGTAAAGTATTTTTTTCTATAGAAAAATAAAAAATTTAAATGTATCTATCAGCATATACTTAGTTGTGAACTATTCCACTTTTTAGCTATCACTTCTGCCGAATAGAATTCTTTGTCTAATTTTAATGTTGTTAAGTGCAGAATTCTGCGATTAAATGTGGTAAGGATTATGATTCGGAAATAGTGTTAACACCAAAAAGGAATAGTTCGCAGCTATGCATTTTTATGAAAAAATGAATCAAATGTACAGAGATTTATATTTATATGCTGAAGAATGGAACAACGTTTTTCAATTTCCTATAAAAGGTGCATATCTTAAACTACAATCGATTCCTTCCGTATAACGATCTTTCGTGGTGAGCCCTGAAAATCAGATTAAATTAAAAATTTAACACCGTTATTGGAAAGATTCGATGCTTTTATAGAAAAGGGGGAAACCCTGCTCGACTGCTTTCTAGCCAAGACCACAAACTGATATACAAATTTAATCAGTTTCATCTCCATCTCCTACGTGTGCGACACATTACGTCACATATAATTATTTTGGTAAAAAAGAATGCAAAACTTGGAGATGGGAAGGAATGAAAGGGTAATTTAGGCTTCGTTTTTTCGGAAGCGTTGCTACACTGGGCTCCGGAGCCCTGTATTTATGAGCTCCGCTGAATTCCGACCAATATTTAAATATTTACTAAGAACGGAGAAGTACCGGTGCTGAGCTCCAGTCGGCAACGGTGCAAATTAAAGCCCTGTGCATGAGGGCTTATTATCTCTGAGAACTTACTTCTATTTCCAATTGTGAGAATAGAATTGAATAGACGGATGCGATATGTTATATTGTGACAATATGAGTCTTCCGGGAAAGCTTCGAAAACGTAAGTAAAATTCCAACTTTTTTGTTTCCACCCCTCCTCTGTCAAGTGGTTGAACCCCATAGCCATAATGACCGACTGTTCTACTGTCTGGTGTCTCTTGAGTTTTGAAAACCTCTCAGTACTGTAGTGTAGTGGTGTTTAAAATAAATAAAATCAGAAATATGCCTTCATTTCGAGAAATCTTGTGTAAAAAACTTTTTGAAAGTTTCAAAAAGTCTGCATCAGATAAACCTTTGAAGGATATCCAATGTAAAACTAATGATGTGTGGCGGCAGTACAAAAAGTCTTCTAAAACTGACAAAGAGTTAGAGGTATTGGTGCTAAAAATAATTGAGGACGAACTGCGCAAGGCAACCAAAAAGAAATCAGTCTTTCTTGATTATTTTATAAAGGTAATTATAATCAATTTATTCTTAAAATTTTAAATATATTTTATCATAACTTTTAGTTTACATGATTACTTGTAAAAATTGAAAAAAAGATAGATAAGATAAAATGACCGTGTAGCCTTGGCAAAACATGGTCAGAATGGGAATAAATAAAGACCAAAGAAATGTCAAAAAATGAGTTATTACTTTTTAAATATGGCGTAGCCAAGCTAAACCTTATTTTTTCTTTTCAAATAACTCTAAAAATAATGTATCCATGGGGGAAAAAATTTAAAAATATGTAAGTTTTGTAGCAGATAATCTTCTAACTGTTTTCAAATTTTGTACCTTACAAAAAATGAAATGTAATCCAATTGAATTGAAACCAGTGTATCTCAAATTCAAAAACAAATAAATAAGGTTTCAGTGATCTAAAAAAAGGAAAACAATCCTTAAAAAGGAAACGACAAAATGATGAATACCAAAGAAAACATCGAACCACCAAACGAACAAAGCTTGAAGAAATCTACCATGATAAATCCAGACATTTAAAAAAAATTAGCTTTGAGGGAATCAGTACGAAGACCAAGTTTAAGTGTAGATCAACCATTATTGCTTAAGGCAATAGCAGACATAGCTATTATTGGAAACGCTGCAGATGCAAAAAGAAGAAGCGAGTCAATACGAAGTGTCAAAACTCTCGATAACTTGACTGTAGAACTGAAAAAGGTTGGTTTTGCAATAAGCATGAGTGGAACATATTTTCGTTTGCTTCCAAAAAATTCCTCAACCATCGAGGGTCAAAGACATGTCACCACAGTGCCGATAAAACTTTCTTGGGTTCAGACTGATTATTACCGATCTCACATTGATACCCAATTTGCAGTAACATCCATCCGCTATTTAGAAACTTTAGCTTCAATTCTTGGACCCATGCAAGTGTTTCTTTTTTCACGGGATGACATAGTGCGTGTACCTTTGGGAATTACAGCAGCCAATAAACAGTCCCCGATACTGATGAATATGGAGTATCGTGTGTCCTTACCCGACCACGAGTGGGTCATCGCTGAACGCCACAAACTTATCCCATCTATTTACGCTGGTATTGTGATTGCTCCTGGCATGGCAGGTCAAAGTAAAGCCATAGGTTATTCTGGTCCAACGTTTATTGCTATAAGAAGTAGGAAACTCAGCTCTTCCACAGCAAATACTCATGCTCAGGATTTTGAAACTCTGTTAATACGAGTAGAAAGGCGAATGGCACCACTCAGTCGAGAACAGTGTGGTCTTATACACCCTTATGACCATTATGGTTCCCATCTCGATGAGAACGGTAGCACTATTGATGAAGAAATAGAGCAAAATATCTTTGCATATGCTGGTAAAACTCTCGCAGATATCTGGAACTCATTAAACATTGACGGTTATCCTGTTACTGCCACATATGTTGATTCAGGCGAACCAGACTCTCTTGGTTATGACTTGGATTGGTATTCGAAGCACTTATAAGAAAATCAATACTTGCTGCAAATTATAAAATGCGAAGAAAGGAATTGTTGCTCTCCTGCACGTAGTGGATTATTTCGTATATTAAAAGGACGATTCATTCCTCCTCCAATTAAAATGATACAATCGTCAAATGACATCATTACAAGTGAGGAAAGGGAATTTATAGATTTAAGTCTCCGTCTGGCCTTAAATCTCAATATTACAGCAAAGGGTTTTTTTAAAGATGCTGTATGATTATTTTTGCCCTTCCATAAAATTGCAATTATCCCCAAGAACTTGTGGAAGTTGTGGCCAATATCATGCATTTTAGAAGTCAGCAAGCAGACACAAAAAAATTCAGCACAGTGAAAAAAGCGAGAAGGCTTGCCTTATACGACCATTGAAAATTGCTGCTCGTCGAGCAAATGAACTTATGTGCTTCGTAAAATTCGTGAAAGATACAGAAGATGTTGAGTATATCAAGGAAGATGAAGTTGATCAAGATTGTATCCGAAAAGAATGCGATGAAGATAATCAAGTAAAACTGGAAACCAATATCATAACAGATATGGAAAAATGGCTTGAACAGCCGTGGTCAGCATCGGAATAGATATAGGCATGTTCAAATTTAAATTTTTCAAATGGCTAAGTTCTTCTAAAATTGTGATCTAAGAAATTTTCTTAAATAGAATTGTAAGGAAATAAAACAAGTATTTATTATTATTTCTTTTTAAGTCTAGTAGAGTTTTTTTTTATTTGTATTGTGTCCTAATTTTTTTTTAAGTGGAAGGGGGGGGGGGTGCAATTTTCTTACGTAATTATTAAGGGGGGGTTTGCGATTTGCTTATTTTTGCTGACAAGGGGGGAGGGGGGGTTAAAAATTGTCAAAAACATGCTTACGTAATATTTGAACAGCCCCGCTGCTCTAACCCCTGAGCTACCCCGGCCGATGCCTGAGCCTGCAATTTCTCACTAATAAACCATGTTGGGGAAGTCACCAGCCTTGGTATGACCGGGTACAGATAACAGATACAGATAACAGAGACTCTTGTCACGTGACTGTACGTTTTCTCCTTTCCTGTGCTATCGCTTCCGGAAATTCGATTCAAAACGCTAACTTTGGCAGTATTTTCTGAAAGATATATTACTTTTATCTAAAAAAAAAACGGCATTTACATGGTTTCTGAATAAGAATACCTGCCAATCTCATGCGTTTCCGAAAAGAAATGAATTCATAAATGTATCAAAATGTAGCTCCTTTGGATGATACGACAGCCTTGGATGACCGAGCAACGATGAATAGATTTTACTATTACATCGATCTACGATAATTATAATAAAACACTCATACTACAATATATATTAAAACACACATACACACATAAATAACGCTTGCATTCAACAGTTAAATACTGTGGTCCCGGGTTCGATTCCTGGCTCTGGCTAATTTTTCAATAAAGTTGGATTTATTGTATTTATTGTTTGTAAGTATGTATAATATTTATATATACCTTTAACTGTTGAATGCAGGCATTATTTATGTGTGTATTTGTGTTTTAATATATATTGTAGTATGAGTATTGTATTATAATTATCGTAGATCGATGTAATAGTAAAATCTATTCGTCGTTGTCCGGTCATCCAAGGCTGTCGTGTAGATGGCTGGTGACTTTCCCAACATGGTTTATTAGTGAGAAATTGCAGATTCAGGCATCGGCCGGAAAAACTCAGTGGTTAGAGCAGCAGTCTTGTATACTGTGGTCCCGTGTTCGATTCCTGGCTCTGGCTAATTTTTCACTCCAGTTGAATTTATTGTTTGTATGTCTGTGTAATATTTATATATACCTTTAACTGTTGAATGCAGGCGTTATTTATGTGTGCATGTGTGTTTTAATGTATATTGTAGTATGAGTGTTTTATTATAATTATCGTAGATCGATGTAATAGTAAAATCTATTCGTCGTTGTCCGGTCATCCAAGGCTGTCGTGTATATGGCTGGTGACTTCCCCAACATGGTTTATTAGTGAGAAATTGCCGACTCAGGCATCGGCCGGGGTAGCTCAGTGGTTAGAGCAACAGTCTTGAATACTGTGGTCCCGGGTTTGATTCCTGGCTCTGGCTAATTTTTCACTCCAGTTGGGTTTATTGTATTTATTGTTTGTATGGCTGTATAATATTTATATATAACATCCTAAGAATGTTCAGTTGAAAAAAAAATCACTACAATGTATAAAAATTTAGAAGATATAGGCAAAACATAGCTGTACTATAAAGCTAAAACATGTCCGTGAGTAACACTGAAGTCATATTGAGGATGGCAATACCTTACGAATAAAGTTCGTTTTGACTGCAGTTCTTGTTAACTTCTAAACATTGCACAATTTCAATGATGTTCGTTCAAATGCAATTTGTGTGAAAACTCTATCTCAATTTATTTATTAATTTATTTTTACACTAATTTTGAAACATGATTTTTTTTTCTTTCTTTGTTATCTATCTGTATCGCGTACAGACCCATTACGAAAGACTAATCCATTTGCACTTAAAACAATATAAATAGTTCAACATTGTTTCCGGCTAATATTCCATAAAGAAATTAACCCGTAACCGGAGTGGCAAATATTGTCGCATAACTACTGTGAGCACTGAGCAGTCTGTCAGACCGCTTAATCCAAAAATGAATAAAATCCTACATTAACTCTCAAAATACTATTTATGTACTAAACTGCATCTACCGAACTATTATATTTAAAATTCAGCTATTCAGAAGTCTCTAGTGAAGATAAAAGGACTCCAAATAAAACAAAATTTAGCCAGTACCTATAGTTAAACTGAAAATTTGTGAAAATTGAAAAATGCAGCGGTCTGTGACACCACTAACAACGTTTACGGGTTAAAATTCCACCAATAAATAAATAAAACTATACAATAATATAAACAAACTCAACAACACTCATTATAATCTAACTACGCGCTTAAACCACTGAAAGTATCATAATCAAAAAAGTTGCTGTAAGTAGCAATCATATTTGACGATTTATTCAGCTGTTAATTTCTGGCATGCGGATAACACTAAAACATCGCTTCTAATAAATTGCAAAACTTTATTTAAATATTTTTTTTATATTTTTCATTTAAAATGCTTTTTGGTGTTGTTAGTGGACAATCTAAATATCATATTAAAAGTAAAATAATCTATTAGAGTTTTCAATATTAAAAAAATATGGATTTCAGCTATGTTCTTTAACTCGGAAATCCCGGGTTGGATTCCCTAGTACAGTAAACTCCCGACTATCTGGCCCTCCATACTATCTGACCTAATAAAAAAAAATGAGGAATGTCGCAAGCGGCCGAGACAGGCAGTTTCTTGTTCGTAGGAAAGTGCTAACACACGACATGAAGGAGCAAGAAGGGATTACAGAATGCAATAGCAGGGACAGTCTTCTATCAACTACTTTTTCAAAAACTCAAAACTAAGTTTTGATTCTTTTATCTTATGCATAACTTTTCATATTTGTGCAATCATTAATAAAGAGTAAAATAAGATTTACACTTTTTTTTTTTTTTTTACGAATTAGGCTTACGTTTTGCGTTAATTTTTTGCTTATTTTGAAAATGTATGTACTGTATGTATAAAATTTATCTTAAAAGGTGTAACATGTGTTTTAATATAATGGTGGGGGGGGGGGTGAAGGAAGTGAATAAATATTTATAGAACTCCGGTCTATCCGGCTTTTTTGTTATCCGGCCTACCCTTCCGCCATATTAGGCCGGATAGTCGGGAGTTTACTGTATGTATAAATTTCTATAAAAAGTAAAGTTATGATACTTCGTACAATTATTTTCAGACATACGGTAAAACCCCCAGTTATTGACACCTAAGCAATAACTGACACTTCAAACAAACTTTCCAACAAAGTTGAAAAGTGTTTATGACTTCGGTTTGCCTGTCTGTCTGTCTGCACTCTAACTCTCGTAAATGTACTCGGATCGTTCTGAAATTTTTGGATGTTAGCGACCTCTACCATAGCACGATCCCTATTTCAAAGGGTTTGTAGCATGTTTAGTTCATTTACAGGGACTGTCAAAAGTATTCCATTACATTTACGGCCAATGGAAAAAAATCGTTTCAAATGATTTTTAATGGTGTTACGCTCTTTCAAACATAGTGAAATTGATTTGTATTTATGAAGTCCACTAAAATATGCATTCTGTAGAATATGCGGTGCAAAGAATAGTTATTATTCATTTACAGGGCCACACAAAAGAATTCCGTTACATAATGGTATGGGGGGGGGGGGATTGTTTGCGGCGTATTTGAATTATGTTAAACTATTTCATACATAATGAAATTGATGTATGTCGCTGAGCTTTAGTATAAGTTATTTCATGTATAATACGAAGTGCATAGCATTTACAGGGACACACAAAAGATTTCAGATACCATATTGTATCCGAATTACTGTATATTAGCAATCATTGCACGAAATGCATTTTTAATTATGATATGCACTTTTAAATTTCACTATATTTATGCATACTATATAGTGTGTATAAATGCTATAGTTCATATACAGGGCTACAAAAACAGGACTGCAGAATATAGATAAAATGATATACATGGCCACGCAAAAAATTGGATACATGGCCGTCTATGATAATTTCTGGAAATGTGATTTCAGTAGTTTTAAGAGTGTTTTAGTTTTAATTAAATTTTAGCTAAATAGTGGCGTGTGTGATAACGGTACTAGGTAAACTACAGGGCTGTACAAAAGTGTTCAGGTATGGTTCTATCTATTAGTATAAATTGCTGAAAGAGAAATTTCAACCTGTTATGTGTTTTCTTTCTAAACTAAATTTTCCCTTTATATAGTATATATATCAACAGACAGATCAAATACAGGGCTGTTCAAAAGAATTGGTATACATTTTTGGCTATGGACGGTAACTGCTGAAAACAGTTTTTCAAATGTTTTATGCGTTTTCTAAAATGTTTACTGAGTTATCTTATTTACCATATTTCCCTAAATAACGAAGTTTTGTTAAAGCATTCAGGAACTGTTGGAAAGTGTTTCATAATCTATGCTTAACGCACGATTTTTCTTTCTTGTTTTTCTAAAATTAAGGTAGAGGTTTTTTTATGTATTTTTAATGCAACCATCGTCAACTCTTTCTTAAAGTTATACTTGTAGAACTTAGTTAAAAGATGCCTATGACATATTATGACCATGGTTAATAGTTTATCGTTATTTAATTTAGCTTAATGGGGGTGACAGTTATTGGTTACAGGAATTTCATTTCTGCAGTCTCTGACAGAGGTGTGAAGTATTGATTTGATTATATTAAAGAAATTTTAATTTTTTTGAACTGTTTAAAAAAACATAATAATAATTTATCTAGTAAAAACATCATTAAAATTTACCAAGAAATAGAATAGTTGTTCTACCAGTGTCTGAAATTACTTGTTTGTTACTGGTTCATAAACGCCAGTTATTAGATGTCTGCATTACTAATAATTTAAAAACTGAAAAAAAAGGGACATATGCATCTGTAGTATGATATCATACATAAAAAAGTTTAAGAATTTTATTTTTATAATAAAGATTAAAGTATCGGACAGTTCGATCAAAATTACGAGAGCTGAAAAGAGTAGAACTACTGATATCATGGATACGGATGTTTATGATTCAAAGGTTCATGATGCACACTTGATGATGTAAATACTTATTCTGTTCTTAAGAAAGATCTGACACTTTCCATTCAACACAAGATGAACTTAATTATTTCCAAGTTTGAAAAGCTTAAAGCCCCCCCCCCCCCCTCTAAAGCGCAGACAGACTACTAATATCTCTCAATCTATCACCACTACTGTTTACAGAAAACCTACATCTACTGGTCAATATACCAATTTCAATTCAGTATGCTCTTTCAGCCATAAAATAGCTGCTGTTCCAGAAATGACTTTGAAAAAGAGAAATGTAAAATTCATCACGATTTGGTTAATAATAGCTATCCTATTGGTCTTGTTAAAAAAAATCCTTAAAAATACTTTAAGTTTTGTAAATTCTACTCCCTCCCCTTTTTTTTCAACGTAGTAAACCAAATTCTTTTATCTGCATCCCTTGTTATAATAACATTTCTGATAAAATTTCTGGCATTCTAAAATCGTTCAATGTTGGTGTTTCTTTTAAACCAATTAATAAACTGAGTTCCTTTTTCAATAAGCATAAATTTCAATATGATAAGTCTAAATTACCCGGTGTCGTTCATGTTATTCCCCGTAAAGATTGCGATAGTGTTTACATTGGTGAAACAGATAGATAGTTGGAAATTAGCCTGAAGGAATATACTGGTGCTTCAAAAAATGTTAATTTGAATTCAAAAATTGTCCAACATTATCTTGAAACGAATCACATTCCGCTAATTGCAAACGCCTGTATTTTGAAATCGGGTTGCAACAGTTATGATGGTAGATTACTTCGAAAGTTGGTTCACTCAATTACGATCGCAGGCTTTGAATGAAGCTCGTTCTGTCCCTAGTAAAATATTGTCTGTTTCTAAAAACTAACTAACTTTAACACGTTAAGCGCCGCGTCAGTCACTGATGACAGACACTGAACTTTCCGTTTAGAACGCGTCATTCACCAATGACTGAAGGTCTAAAATATTGTATAAAACTAAAAATATATATATTGTTTTAAATAATTACTGAAAAATTATTTAAAATTTATTTACCTTTTATTTATTACAGGGTTATACTTTCTTAAAAATTACTTAAAACATTGTAAATTTTTCAGCTTCAGTGTCAGTCACCGTGGCATTCAACGTGTTAAGTGTTTTTGATATATTCCCTTGTTTGTCGTGCAATGGATATTTTGTACTGATGATGTCTTGCGGGTAGCTCGGTGAAACGTTTACTAATTGTATTTTAAATTGTTTTTAGTAATTTTTCATAAAATTTTATTTTTTAACTGTGTTTAAGTCTGTCTTATTTTATTTTATTTAGTCTTTTAAGGATTAAAGTAATTTTAAAGAATAAATTCCTCGAAATATAAAATAACTCCTTTTTTATATCTTTGCAAATAAAGTGTCTAACACTGGTTCACTTTCTGTCAGTTACAGGTTTTTCAAAATAGGGTAGGTGTCAGTTACTGACGTTTTCGACTCTATTTATGAAAATATTAATTTTTAATAATACAATGTATAAATTTTCAAACTTTTGTCAATAGTAATTTTTTAAGGTATTTCTACTATCCTTTCAAAAATAAAAATAAGTATAAAACCGATTTAAAACCTTGTAATAGTGATTTGAACAAGAAAGAATCCGTAAGGTGTCAGTTACTGGGTGTTTCACCTTCTATTGGTTAAATTGCTTTCAAAATTTATTTTGACAGAAAATTTCAGAAATATGACTCGCATTTTTAATACAATCAAACTGATTGTTAAAGTTATCACACAAATTGAATATTTCCAACTGAGCGAAAAAATGCCCAGGCCGAGAATCGAACCCAGCCAGGGGTCTGGGTTCGCTCAGGCTGGCATTGGCCGGCCTGGGCATTTTTTCGCTCAGTTGTAAATATTCAATTAACATGACTCTCGTTATATAATGTACTCATGAAAAATTACTTTCTCTTTTAACAATTATTATATATTATCATTTTCAATTATTTATTTATTATTTGAATAGTAGACATCTTTGAAACATAGATTTTTCAGCAACATTCCATTTGAATTATAAAAACATTAACTCATGCATTGTCAAATTCTAAGCTTTTAAAATCTATCCAGCACCGCAGGAATACCAAGCGCTACATTTTTTTCCTTATTATATTTATTAAAAAGAGTGAAGTGTAATTGCTTTAAGTAAGTTTAATGTAATAATTTTAGTTATAGTTGCATGTATTTGTATTGTACTTTAAAGTTATGTATCATAATCACGCAATAATAATGATTGTTTTATTATTTAAATTACAAAATAAATAAATTAAGAAAATAAATATTAAGTATATTTCTTTTACCACTTTTATTATTATTTCACGGGTTGTACAAAGTAAGGAGGACATTTAGTTAAAAAAAAAAGGGTAAATATGGACGATATACGTAAATGTATATCTGCGAGTATCCAGTCACTACCCCCTACATACTACATGCCTCTCGCATTTGACTCAAAAATGGAAGTCAGCAAGGTTGATAGATGGCGCTACTGTTTGGGGTATGTTATTGCTGTATTTACATGGATCGCCTCATAGACCTGCCTTTGAAAGCTATTGTTTTTTTTATTTTTTGCAGTAATTTGTCATTTTTTTAAACAGAATGTTTACTTTTAATGAAGTTAATATATTCTCTATAAATTGCCATATTGCTGTGTGCCTTACTGCTGTTCATCCAGCAAAATAAAGGAAAATATTTCTTTTCACCATTCCTGTAGAAGACAGTCAACGAGTCTTTTTAACTTTTTTTCATTGTATTTTTAAAAATACAAATAGATATTTTTACTACTATTATTTGCATGTTTCTAATAACATTCCGTTGAATAATAATAAATTAAATTAATGTACAGTTGCTATTAATAAGATGTATTTTTATTAATTTACAATGCCTTAAAAGGAAAAGAGTACCTTAATCTGAAAGAATCTGAAATAATATTGTTATTATTAATAATAAAAATGATAGATCAAAGTATTTCTTTTTATAAAATAATTATGTATGAAAATGAAAATACAATAACATTCAAAATTATTTTAATTTCTACCAGCAAAATTATAATGATAATAATAATAAATGATACACGATGAAATCGAATACGAATTAGTAATGTGATCAAAATAAATATGTATTCATAGCATTGTGTTTTGAAGCAATATAAATATTATGTAATTGAAATATATCAATAATTTCATTCCTGAAAGTACTTGATTATTACTTGTAATAATTAATAGTACAAAAAAAAAAAAAAAATGAAACTAAATTAAATGTTTAAAAAAAAAAAAACTGCAGAATTGACGTTTTGAGGCCTTGACCGGAAGACTTGCTAGTTTCATTATCATAATAAATGTAATTAATATGTATAGTATTATTATCACAATATCAATAAATTAATTATTTTATAGAGAAAATATAAAATAGGGAATTAAAAAAAATACTATTATCAGTTTATTGAAGCAACATGTGTGTGTATCGGAGGGGGGGGGGGGGGGGGATAGTAAAAAAGATGAAAAAAGTGTCTTGGAACATCAGTGCACAGAATCGTATTTCCAACTTATTAAATTTCTTGAAAGTACTTGATCTATTACTCGTAATAATTAATAATGCAAATATGAAAGAAATGAAACTGAGTTGACTGTTTTAAACACTGCAAGAAAAAAAAAAAAAAAAAAAAAGAGAGAGAGAGTTCCAATTTATTAAATTTCCTGAAAGTATTTGATATATTACTCGTAATAATTAATAATGCAAATATGAAAGAGATGAAACTGTGAGTTGACTGTTTTAAACGCTGCAAAAAAGAGAGAGAGAGAGAGCAGAATTGATGTTTGATGTCCTGACACGAAAAAAAGATGAAAAAAGTGTCTTGGAACATCAGTGCATAGAATCGTATTTCCAATTTATTCAATTTCCTGAAAGTACTTCATATATTACTCGTAATAATTAATAATGCAAATAAAAATGAAACTGTGAGCTGACTGTTTTAAACACTGCCAAAAAAAAAAAAAAAAAAAAAAAAAAAAAAGAGACAGAGAGAGAAAGAGAGACAGGGAGAAAGAAAAAAAAGCTGCCTAATTGACGTTTGAGGTCCTGACCCGAAGACTTGCTAATTTCATTATTACAATAAATGTCACTAATATTTATAATATTATTATCACGATATCAATAATTTAATTATTTTAGATAGAAAATATTAAATAGGGAATTTCAGAAAAACACTGCAATCAATTTATTCAGGCAACGTGCGTGTGTATGTGGCAGCGCCGAAACTAAGGGGGGGGGGGGGCAGAGGGGGCATGTGCCCCGGGCGCCAGAATAAAGGGGCGCCAAACGAAGGATTTTACCTTTAGAATGAATCATTTTATTCTGACGAACTGGTGGCTTCCATTATTATGGAACAGCGATTATAAATGAAGTGTTAGGTGAAGATGACAGAGCAGTCGTAAAAAGTTAGAACTCTCATTTTCTGGTTAGAATGGGAACAAAAATGGCAAAAAAATTATGCCCATTTTTTTTCCCATTCTGACCAGAAAATCAGAGTTCTCGAAAAAAAAATGCCCATAATTTTTTTTTTTTTTTTCAAAAAAAATTTTGCCCATATTTTTCCCATTCTGACCAGAAAATCAGAGTTCTAACTTTTTACGACTGCTCTTTCATCTTCACCTAACACTTCATTTATAATGGGTGTTTTATAATAATGGAAGCCATCAGTCCATCAGAATAAAATAACTCGGTGAAAGCGGAAACTCGGATAATCAGGACTCTACTGTATATTTCATCTTAAAAATAATCTTTAGAATATTTTTGTTGGTGTTTAGAGGGACCTCCCCCTTGGATCCGCCACTGTAGATTACGTAGTTCAGTATTACATATTTTAAATTTTGAAATAAGTCGTCTATTATAAAATTAGTAAAATTCTCTTTGTAAATATACTTTGTGGAAGAAGGAGGGGGGGGGGGGAGGTGCGCCAAAACCATGTTTGCCCCGGGTGCAAAAAAGGCTAGTTTCGGCCCTGGTGTGTGTGTGTGTGTAGGGGTGAGGGGGGGGGGGGTAGTCAAAAAGATGAAAAAAAAAGTGTCTTGGAGCATCATTGAATACTATTTAAATTTCCTGAAAGTACTTGATGATTACTTATAATAATTAATAATTCAAATATAAAAGAAATGAAACTGTGAGTTAAATGTTTTTTAAACACTTAAAAAAAAAGACTTGCTAGTTTCATTATTATGATAAAGGTAATTAATATTTATAGTATTATCATCACAATATCAATGATTTAATTATTTTAGATAGAAAATATTAAATAGGGAAGTTCAGAAAAATATTGCAATCTATTTATTGAGGCAACTGTATGGTACTAGTACTGGTGTGTCAAGTAATTATGTTATTAGAATTAAATTTTAATTCACAATGGGAAGTACAACTATGAAGTTAGTTAAATATTGTTGATAGATTAATATAATGTCAAAAAACAGGAATATAATAATTATAATTATTAATTAAAAATTATTTTTAAAGCAATTCCTTAAGATTGTCCTTCACTGACACATTCACCCCACATTAACTTTGTTTATTATAAATATTTTGCCTGAAAGAAATACATGTCTTACTATTTAGTAAAATTTAATTTAATCAAATACTTTTATGTTTTGCAATAACCTTTTTAAACTTGCTCATAGTTTTTGATCCATTGATTAAAATTCATGTACCATTTTATAGTGTTAATAAATATTTTCACTTCATAAACCTTGTTTATTTTATTTTTGATGGAAATCTATTTACAAGTAAATGTAAGTGCTATTAATTTATATATTATAATTAATTTTAAAAAAGAACATATAATTTAAAATTCATATAATAAAATAAATTATGTGCGTTATTTTATCATTCATCATTTGAAATTGAAGAGAAATTATGAAATAATTTCCCTTTTCAAATATTTTATAGAAAAAATGTCATTTAATACAACAATTAAAATAAATACAAAAGAGAAAAAAAAAAAAAAAAAGGGAAATTCTAGGAATAAATAAAAAAAAATTAACAAATTTTGCTTTTTAAGCTAATTTATTTTAAAATTTTCTATTTAAATATTCTCAAAACAACTTTTGTTTACGTTATTTTTCTATAGGTTTTTAAAAATCATGTCAATTGTCACCGATAGATGGCAGAGCATTTTGGGGCTAAGCTGACTTCCAGTTCTTATATGGGGAAAACGGTGAATGCGAGAGGCATTTAGTATGTAGGGGGTAGTGATCCAGTAGGTGAAAGTGCGTTATGATAGACTAAGATCGCAAGTTTTTATTAGGTCTTTATATTGTTATTTTGTTTCATTTTCAATAATTGCAAATGTAAGATTTTTTCAGCATGATTTTAAAGTGAAAGATGCTGAAGAGATTTCTAAGAATGCATGTGATCATCTGTAAATGAACATTCAAACGAAAAAAAAAAAAAAAAGTGGCATAAATTTTCACTTAAATATTATTATAATATGTTAAAAAAAGAAAAGTAGAAAATCTGAAAAGATCAGTGTATATTAACACCCTGTGTTAACTATCATTTATATAAAAAATATATTATTTATAAATTAAGGTATATGATTGTTGTAAAAAAAGAATATATTTTATAAAAGTGTTGGATGCATAAAACAGTTAATGGAAACTAAGTATTAAAAATGCCCTTTTTTTTTTGTTCATTTAGTATAGTTTAAAGTTAATAATGTGTAGCTAAAATGCTTGTATCAGCTAATGGAAAAGTCATCGATTTTCAATTTACCTACAAAATCGGGTGATAAAAGCAAGTACAAGACTAAATTCAGCATAAATGGATTCTTGAGGAACCATTAAGAAACCTGCCTCATACTTCTGAATAACTAAATGCATGTTTTAAAAAGAAATAAAAGTACATGCATTTTAATTAACACTTTAGCAAAATAATTTACGATGATTTATATTCTTCCATTTCTTGAAGATTGTTCTCTATTTTTTTTTTTTTTTTTTTTTAATGATTCTTTAAAAAAAAAATGAATCCTGTATTTAACAATTTGTAAGCTTGAAAGTGACAGCAAAACATGTCTGCTAAATATATATATATATATCATACCCTCTTAGCATGTTCAGTTGGAAAATAAATCTCTGATTTATATAACAATTTAAAAGAAGAGATATATTTCATAAGTTCAGTGTGAAAGTAAAACGCGATAAAAAAAAAAAAAGATCTATGGGTCGGAATGACACCAACAAAAAAATTAGTTCAAATTCTCGACAATAGAGGGCGCTACTGCAGATAATTCCATGGAATAATTCTATATTGCTCACACAACACACGATTTGGATGCAAAAACATTAGCGAATACTGCATGTACAGCTTTTTGTAGCCAAATCTTGCGTTGTGTGAGCAATATGGAATTACTTCATGGAATTAACTGCAGTAGCGCCCTCTATTGTCGAAATTTTGAACTAATTTTTCTGTAGGTGTCATACAAAATCCCGTACCACGCTGAATATTTATCTGCAAACCGCATGTCTCTCCGACCTTTAGGTCTTTTTTTATCGCGTTTTATTTTCGCACCGAACTTTTGAAACACCCCGTACATGTCGTAGGCTAATTGAGAAATCCGGCTCTTTGCAAAGAGCCGGGCTAATTTCAGAATCATCTCCCTTTTTCCAATCTGCCTGATATTTTTCAGGCCTATTGCAAAGAGCTTAAGTAGCTTTAGGCTAATTGGAATATGACCATTTATTTCTCAATCAGCCTGATAATTTTTGAGCTTATTACGAAGAACCTGTGCAATTTTAGGCTATTAAGAAGATGACCAACTGTTTGTCCAAATATCGTGTTGTACTCGACCCGAACCCGACAACGAAAAATAAATCCACCGAACCGCAACCCTATCCGAAAACGACAAAATAATTTCCGTCGACACGCAACCCCGACCCGAACCTGATAATTTTCATTTAAATTAAACACACAACCTGACAAAATAAATTCTATCAAACCGCAACCCGATCCGAACCCGACAAAATAATTTCCGTCAACATGCAACCCGATCAGATCCTAACATATTTGAACCCGAACACTAAATGAAAGGAAATTAATTCATATTTTAATGCAATTAGGAAAAGTTGGCTAGAATTACATCAGTAATTCCAATCTTATCTTTTATATTGAAAAATGTGGTCATGTTATATTCTTTAATATTCAAAAATAGTAAAATCTCTTGATAGCGGAAACCTCTGCATCAGGTCGGGTTGTCCCTAATTTCTTTTTTCGGTTCGGGACGAACGCAATTTTCTTTTTGTGCGTCGAGTTCATTCTAAAATGCTTTTTGTGGGTCAGGTTCAGATTTTTGCAAGTCGGGTTATTGCGGTTTTCACAAACAAACTAATGAAAATAAGTAGAACTATATTTCAGATGAATAGGGCTTATTGTCTCGTGTTTTTAAAACGTTTGCTTTAATTAACGTTTTAACTTTTTTCGTAAACATTAATAGATACTTTATTTATTATTAAAAAGTATATTTTCTAACTTTAAAAAACAGATTAAGTAGAATCCCTGACGCATTAATATAATACTACTAATTGTTTTAATTTTTAAAAAGAAAAAGTTTTCTTTAATGATAATTAAAAGAACTATTAGTTTCATTTCATTTCGGGTTTATGTTGAAGTGTCGGTTTGGGTCAGATTGCCCATCGAGGAAAAATATTTTGTTAGTTTTGCGTCGGGTAGGAGTTGACTTCAAATGGAATTTTTGGTTTCGGGTAGGATACACCACCCGCGCAGGATTCCACAATTGAATAAGTTCGCGATTCGGTGGGATTCACTATTCACAGGTAAAAACGTACGAAATTATTACTGTTACGAATTGAAAAAGAAAACCGCTAAATAGAGTTGTTCACTATGGAAATGATGGTTATGGAGATTTTACTGTGCATAAATTTCTCACCTGAAAAAGTATTTTGGGTTTTCTTTGAAAAAATAGACCCTAACTCCACCCGCAATAGTCAAAACCTAAACAAAAACCGACGCGAACCTGGAAAAATGAAAGTCAGCCCTACCCGAAACGAGAAAATATAGTGGCAACACCACCCGACACGAACGACGGATCGGGTCAGTTTCTGGTAAAATCGATTTACGCGACTTGATGAAGGACTCTAATGCAGTATTATTGAAATAAGTTCAAGGTATTGAATGATTATGCATCATTTTCGGTTCAAAATAAGAGCAAGAGCTTTAAAGTTTTATTTTAAAAAAAATGTATAAGAAAACTGCAGTTGTGACGGATTTCATTTACGCGACTGGGAGTCTAAGGTTAGAGAATATTTTATTTTTATATTAAGACTGTATTTTCAAACATTCCGTGCAGAAGCATCAATAAAATCTAGAGATAAGGTTGTTTTTTAATGTTTTCTTAGCAGGTAGAAAACGTAGAAAAGGTAGGTTGCTAATGAAAATAATTATAAAAATCATGTAAGGAAATTTTTGTAAATAAAATCATAAGATGAAATGCAATTTTTCACCTTGATTCAACATAAAATATATAATGTGAACTTTAAAAATTCACAGTCTTACTTAAAAGGCGACTAAAGTAATGAAAAAGATGTTACAAGTTTAAAATATACATTTTATTTAAAACTTCTTAGTACTTTCAGCTATCCAAGCTCATCATCTGAGAATATTTTAATAATTAAATGTTGTTTATATAATGTGGAATATACAAATACGTAACTTTGTTTTGAAAATGAGAGAGCCAATAATTACTAGAGTTGAAAGTAAAAGTAACAGTAGCAGTTTCTAGGATCCAAGAAACTGACTGCTACATACTTTCATTACTTTAGTCGCCTTTTAAGTAAGATTGTGAATTTTTAAAGTTCACATTATATATTTTAAGGAAATTTTTATATTAGTGAAATCTGCACGGGAGAAGATTTTTAATGTTTTCCCAGCGTTACACAGAGAAGATATGTTGCTGAATGAAAATAAATATAAAGCATTATAACTCATCTGCAGATTTTATCGATGTTGCAATTTTTGTTATATATGTTTTATAATTATTTTCATTAGCAATCCATCTCCTGTACATCATATTGGAAAAAAAAAACATTAAAAAACTACCTCACCTTGTTTTCATTATTGCAAAAAAAAAAATAAATAAATAAATAAAAAAAAATAAAAAAAATAAAAAAATACACATATATTTTAATTATTTTCATTAGCGACCCATCTTCCTTGCGTAATGCTGAGAAAACATTAAAAATCTGCCACATTTGCATACTTCATCAATACAGAAATTTTCATATATATTTTTTATAATTTTTATTCAGAGACACATCTTCTTTACGTAATGCTGGAAAAGTATTAAAAATCTTTTCATCTGCATGTTTAATTTACATAGCACTTTTCTTATATAATTTATTTTCATTCAGCATCTCTTCTTTTCTACGTAATGCTGTGTAAACATTGAAAATCTGCATTATTTGCATATTTTATTGATACTTCTGCACTGGAGTTTGCGAAATATATAACCTTAAAATAAAAATGAAGTATATTCACTAACTTTAAACTCTCAGTCGCGTAAATGAAATATGTGAATAAGATAATATTCTTATACATTTTTATAAGCATTTTAAGTTTCCGTTTTTTATTATTATTATTATCCTATCCATAATCATTCCCTACCTTGGACTGTAGCATAGCAATGAGTCTGGCCCGCGGTACGGGTCGGGTTAGGTTGGCAGTACATTTTGCTTTTCGGGTTGGATTGAATTCTACTTTTTTGCTGCCAGTTACATTGACTTTCATTGCTTGGAGTTTGGGTCAGTTTCGGGTTATGTTTTAACTTTTTCGGGTCGGGGTCGGGTCGACTGGATATTTCAAATCAAAGACCACATTTTTTTAAAGGTGAAAAAAATATATAGAACTAGCAGAACTACCCGGCTTCGCCCGTGTCAATTATAAGAAGCCTTCCAGGTAAAATAAATTAAAACGAAATAATACGGCAATCACAATAACTGAAATTTGTGCATTCCCATCCACAAATCGTTATAAAGACAATCCAGAAAAATGGCGTTATTGTCTTGCAACCATAGTAAAATCCCTGAGCTTTAATAACAGAATGCACGTTTTCGTTGGCGGGAATAAGAGAAAAATATGCGATTTTCCTGACAATACGAAAAAAAGAAATTCCTCCAAATCGCGCAGCACTTAGTGAAATTCTCGTTTGTATGGTATTATCTACATTATAAAGTAAAAACACTATGTCAGTGCCCATAAATTGTGCCCCATAAATTATAACCCATAAAATGTGCCTTTACTGCAATTTTTCTAATTCTTAAACATCACAGAATTTCATTTTTTACAATGTCGAATAGAAAAAAATTCTCTCAAATGAAATTTGTTTGAAAATTGTACCTCAGTTTTCTGATTTTAATGGATTTTAAAGTAATTTTTAAGCATGGATATTTTTAAAGTTGAGTGCAACCCGATTACGAAAGATGAACCTGTTTACACTTAATGCAATAGTATAAAGAAAAGACATGTCTATGGGTAACGCTGGTATCATATTTTCGGTGGCAACAACCTAACACAACAAATTTCCCTTTTGCTGCAGTTTAACGTCTAAACATTGTACATTCGATTGTTTCAACGTATTATAGAAAACAAAAGTACTTTCAGTGATATTTGTTTGCAATGTTTATCTCAATTTACGAATTTTTTATGGGTTTTAAAATATTTTTTAAGCATACATACTTTTTAAATATGCGTGCAACCCAAATACGAAAGATTAACTCAATTGTTCAAAAACATTGTAAATAATTCAGAATTTGTTTGCTTTCGCGTAATATTCAGTAATTAAATTGGCAAACGAAATTAAAACGCCAAAAATAAAATAAAATAAAACATGAATTTAACAGATATCAAATCAAACTACTCAAAATAACCTGATAAGTATATAAAATTCAAATGGGAATTTCGTTCCGGGTGCATATAACTTGAATTCTTCAGAACGGATTTCCATGCAACTTGCACTATTAGTTTTTTAGGGAAGGTTTTAGTGCGTAACATATTGTTTTCCGTTGCTTAGTCATAGAATTATAGGGGAAAGTTATATAAGCATGTGAACCCAATTATGAAGGATTAGTCTTATTAGCTGAATGAAAAATGCAGAACTATTTTTGTCGCTAAGTATATTGACGGGTTTATCTTCGGTAATGGGGCTGTGCGCTAGGGTATTCTTATTTTAATGAGTGTGCCTGACACCTATTATGGCATGCACCTTTGTTTAAAACAATATAGAATGACTTATGTTTTAAGCGACTATCTGGCATGCAACTTGATTACAAAATACTAACCTGCAATAATGCTTAAGGTGCTTCTCCAGTTCCCTGCTCAACAACGCGAAACTTTCTGACACATTTTCTGACTCATTAAACATAAAGGCTTAAAATTTGTAGGCCACACTATTAAAGCGATTTTGAATTGAATTGAGTTTTTCCTTTTTTCATAAATAAATTACTTATCGAATTATGAGCAATTGTGGTTGCGTGACGGCCGGTTTTATCTTTTATTGCACTGTTGCGTCCGAAATTCAGTTCAAAACACCAACTGAAAGATCTTATACCTTTACCAACATATGGAAACTATCTTTCGATTACATAGTTTCTAAATAAGAACTCCTGTCAATTTCATGCGTTTCCGAACAAAAATTAATTAAAAAATATGTCAGAAAATAGCTCCTTTGGATTTGAGAACAGCCTTAACTTGACGTTTATGAAAAAACTCACATTTTCAGTTTTAATTTTGGAACTCGCAAAATTTAAATTCAGAAAAAGGATGTTCTTTTGACACATTGTGGTAATTTTTTTTAACTTTTAAAATTAAAATACGTGTTTTCTTCGGCGCGCGTAACAGAAGTATACAATATCTTCCACAATACGGCGGAAAATGCAAAAAAAATACATCCAAATGAGGTAGTAGTAGCTAAAATTTTATTTGGAAAATTTGAAATTTTATTGAAATTAAATCTACAATGATTAGATGAAATGATGTCATTTTCCATAAATTTTAAATCAAGATATCTGTGAAGATTTTTTTTTGAAAATGTAAATAACCGCTCTCTTTTTGCTATAAATCACAGAAAATGTTAGCACTGAATCTAAACCAATACAACACTTAGCGATAACGTACAGCTATAAGATATGGCTGTAGTATACAATCGAAGTAGTAAGCAAAATATAGGAGCCATATGTTTACAATGAGTTTGATTACGCGTTGAAAAGATTTGATAGAATGTAACGTCATATCTAGCCTTTTTTTTCTTTTTCTTAAAATGTTTTCGTGAAATTTGACTGTTTGTATTAAAATAGATGTTTTAATTTAAAAAAAACATTCAAATTGAGGTGCTACGTTATTTTCCAGCTCTTATAGTAAAATTTTTTATTTTATATACAAAAAAAATGTAACTTTTCCGTTTAGAATGACGTCAGTATCAAACACGCAAAAATATAGCAAGAAAATCTGAATTTTTATTGGCAAATAGAAACAAAATACACGCGTTATCCTTATTTTTTTTTCACATTATTGTGTCATTTTTTAGGGTTTGGCAACAGGAAAGAAACGTTTGAATTAAAAAAGATTTAAAAAGAGATATTTCTATAATGTTAAATTATGGAAGTGGTAGAAAAGGGATAAATAGTGGTCTGATAATTTTTTTAAGTAGACAGTGATCTTTTCCACGTTCTAAAACGTATGTACATCGAGTTTCGTGCAAATCGGTCAAAAATTAAAGATTTGTATAAAGGACATACACACAGAGAACGGCTTTTATATATACGAGGCGGAACCCGTCGAATTTCGACGAAAGAAAATGTTTACAAAGGAACTGATGCATGAAATTTATAATACATCACCAGCAATAATTACAATAAAAAATCCATCTTACACTTGTTAGTTTAACTCTCCAAAAACATATTTCAACCTAAGATTCACAAAATACTTTTTTCATAAACTTCAACTGTTAAAATTATTGAAAAATTAAATTTTATTCATATACGTAATCAGTAACATATAATCAAGATAAGTAATTTTGATTAAGTTATCAATTGATGCTTGGTATTGCGGAATGAAAAATCAGCAAAAATAATTTCACCTTGACATAATCATAGAATCCCACCCCCCCCCCCCCCCCCTTTAAATCTAAACCGAATCAAGTCATTTTCCACGTTTCACATCCATATTAACCATTTAGAAACATTTTAACCCGCAATATTTCGCGATTAATAAAGATATTTTCAAGCTCGTTTGTCAACTATTACAACTTTCCATGTTAAAATTCCCACTCGTGTTTTGAGGTCTTAGTATAATCTCTGTACCTGCGCGTAAAAATTCCAGAAATTTATATCTTTTAGACGTATTCAAGGGGAAATATCTAGTTTTATCAAATAAAATTACCGTTTTATTTTAACTATGACGTCCTTTTCAGTCGCTGAAATATTGCCCATTGTCTCAAACTCAATATCAGCGAAATGAAAAAATAGTGAAATATAACAGCATCATCAGGGAAATTGTATCTTTTTTAAAGTGTGACGTCATTTTCTGTTTAAAATTTTAAAAAAGATATTTTTAATTGTAATGAGAAAATGGCATCAGTAAGAATAAAATCAATAAAGATAACTAAACAACTTTTAATAGAAATGAAGTACTTCAGTTGCCACGATTAGAAAATTGGTATAAAAAACTATAAAAATAATTAATATATCAAAAATAAATTGAGATACAGCTTTCAAACAAATTGCATTTAAAAGTGCATTTTTTTCTGCATACGACGGTGTAAGCATTTAAAATGTAGGATGTTTAGAAGTTTAAAAATTTGCAGTAGCGAAAATTGCAAAACCGAAATTTCATTTCAAATTTCAAAGTGTTGCCATTCGCAGAATGACGTATGTGTTACGCAAAGATATGTTTGTCCTTTATAATATAGATAGATAGATAAAAATCTACATATGCTTCAAGAGATCCACTTATAATCAATCATTAGGTTAAAATTTAAAATATATATATATTTGTAATAAAAAAGTATGTACTAATATATACATATAAAATGAAAACGTTAATCATAGAAAGCGTTTTAAAAACGTAATATAACGAACTCAATTCATCCGAGACATACTTCAGCATATTTTTATTAATTTGTTTGTGAAAATCCCAAAATTCCGGCTTCTAAAAACCTAAATCTGACCCGCAAGAAACATTGTACAGTGAACCCGACCGACGCGATGCAGAGAAAAAAAAAATAGAGTCTGCCCAAGCCGAAAAAAGGAAATTAAGGACAACCTGATCCGATGCAGGGTGCTGTGCAACAATCTCGAGACGTCCGCTGTTCAGAAATTTTACTTCATTTGAATACTAAAGAATATGCGTAGATATGTCCATTTTTCAGTATAAAAGGTAAACAAATCATTAGAGATATAATTGTAGACTTCTTTTCATATGTGCATTAAAAAATTAATTTACTTTCATTTAGTATTCGAATTGAAGTATTTCTGGTTCGGGTTGAAATGTGTCAGGTTCTAATCGAGTTGCAGCTCAATGGAAATTACTTTGTTGGGATGATTCTCCAATTAAATCATATCCTTGTAAACAGCCTAGGCTCTTTGCAAAGAGCCGGATTTCTCATTTAGCCTGTGGCATATATATAGATATCGATATGTCTGGAAGGAAGGAATCTTGGCTTCTGATAGAGGACTGCACGGGCCAAAATTTCCAGGACCGGGGCCAGCTCGGCCTGAATGAGAGTCATCTTGACTCGGCCAGGCCCATTATAAAAACTAAAAGCTCGTCCCAATCCGTTCAAAAATCAATGAAATTCGACCCGACTCAATTTCGACAAAAAAAAATCACTTTTTTTAAACATACAATTCAGATTCTTTTAAAGAGTACTCCATCTACATTTATGGAAATTTTTAGATTAGTTACTACATGTTTGGTATATTTCATGTTACTATATGTTCGGTATATTTTATATTATTACATTTTCGCAGGCCATAGAATACAGAATAACAACATTAAGGATTACTCATAGACTGTTAGAATATTACATTCGAATAATGACTCATTAATATTAATGTAGTTTAGAATAAAAGAAAAAAGATGATTAAAAGCATCGTAACTTTGAAACTGTATAATAAAAGTAAGTAGATTTTTTAAATATGTCTCTATGATTTATTGAAGTATATATTTCCAAAGATTCCGTTAACAGAAGTTATCGCTATTACTATCTTTAAAAAGCAAATTGCTTGCCCCGCACGCCCTGGATACAATTAAGCCCAGTCCCGGCCTGGCCCGAGTCTGCTGAAAAAAATTAAGCGCAGGATCAGGTATGATGTAACTATCTGATGCCGATCTAACGATTTGATGCTAATCCCTACGCTGCATATGTAACATTTCATGGCTCGTGGAGCACGTTTATACTAATTCTCATACCTCAATCATGTCCATTGACAATTATTCAGATTTTATCGGCTTAGTTTGGTGCTTCTAAATTTGTTATATCGGGCCTGTCGTCCCACTTAGTTTTTTCTCTGCCCGGCTGACCCGTTTAAAGTATGTTTAGAGAACATTCTAAAATTTATCAAAAACATATAAATGTATTTAGCTAAGATTGTGGGAAAAATTATCTTGTTTAATTATATTTTGGAATCAAATCACAATTTAAAAAATATTTTGTGACGAAGTCGCATAATATACAATATCATATGCATATAATATATGTTGGAATGATAGGGGAGAGTAGCCATATTTGGACCGCCGCTTTAAATGGGCCGTTGCCATTCTGCCGTTAATTACAAAAAGAGACGCCATCTACCACTGAAATCCTACTCATCAGAATGGCATCATTTATGATTAAAGGAAGCACCCGCCGTCTGTGCTGTTTTCACCACCCGTCTGTGCTGTTTTCACACAATTTTAGAAAACCTAAAGTTAGCTGTTTTGATCCAGTTTTTTCCTACTAAACGTAAGTGAATACTTTAAAACTAAGGTAAGTTGTTATGTTTTCAAATACGTATCTAAATTCATCTGTTTATTGCACATATTTTTCATGCGGATTTGTTTGATTTCGTTTTTGTTCTTAGTCTTGAGATTATCTGTTTTAAAAATGGCACAGTTGCCTTAATTGGGCCAATTTAAGTTGCTCAAATTGGACCAAATATACGATCATAAATTTGAAAAGTAAGTCATGAATTTCGAGGGCAGTACGCTTTGTACATTATTTTTTTAATATTTTATAATGGATTACTATCTCCGTGAATGTTTTTGATTTTTTTTTTTTTTTTTTTTTTTTTTTGTATATCTGGATCAATTTTTTTTATACATTTCAAGCTTTTATAAACATAAAAATATTTTTACATGTTTATGCAATAAATTTTGTTTGCAATTTCTTTATCTTGTATGTATTTGTATTTATTTTCTTTAAATTCTTTAGTCCTTCGGAGTATTTGATTTACAGAGTTGAATTCAAGCATTTTCCTCCTGGGGGATATTTGTGATTCCGTGAGGGGGAGGGGCAGACTTTTTACAGTTCTGGAGCGTGTAATTACACTTTTTTGCTATTAAAACTCATAAAACTTCAAAACTTTGGGGCGAAATAGTTATTTCAAAGCTCCGGCGGGGGGGGTGGGGCTGAATTCAACATTGTTTGAATAGCTGTTTTGCGTTTGATTAATCGAAGCGCATTTTATTTTTCAATAGAGCATATTTTTTAAATACTTTTAAATATAATGTTGAAAATGTTGAAAACGACACAAACTATCTGGAAGGAAAACATCGACAGCAAAAGCTGTTAAAGATATAGGAAACGAAAAGGAGAGAGTAAGTTGTAAAGAAATTGACTTACAAGAAAGCTGCAGCTACAAATCCCCCCAAAAAGCCAAAAAATCATTATAAATGTCATCTCCCTTGCTAAATTCAGTTAAATCAAAGCACAGAGGGAGCGAAAAAACAGTTGAGTTAACATCTTCGCCATATAGATTAAACCTCGAAATGAAAAAAAAAAACGGCAAAAGGAAGCTCTCACAGCACAAAAGCAATTGGACCATCAAGTTTTAAAAAATAGGCGTAATGCAATAGGAAAACAAATGATGGAAGGGAAAAAGTACAAACATAATGTAAAGAAAAATTCTGTTTTTAAAAAATGTCTAATAATTCAGAATCTTAAAAGAAAAATCTAGACAGTGATAATTGGTTTTGCCTAATTTGTAAGAAAAATAAAATAGCAGAAATGATTCAGTGTTTAGATTGCCAAATACGGTTCCATGTTGTATGCGCTGGGATAAAAAATGAATAAACAAAAATTATGTGTAAACTTTGCATCACTCCTTACATGATATCCAAGTAACTGGCAATTAGTTCCATAATTTCTATTCTTAATTACTGATAACTTTGATTTATATTTGAATACATTTTGATTTAAAACAATTACTCGTATTTTCAGATATTTGATTTCATCATATTCCATTGCTGTTATTTTGTTTGATTGTTTCATTAATCGCAAACTTTGCTTTTAATAAAATCAGTTATATTCCCTAGTCATTAAAACAACCAGATATTGCTCGGTCCAATTTAGGAGACTGGGGGATCCAACTTAGGCGATCAGTTGCTGAATTTGGACCACTTTTGACAATTTTTTCAAATTAAAATAAAATTTACGATTTTCAAAAAGAAATTGATCTAAGGATTTATTTAGTTAGTAAGTGAATAGATTGACCCCATGTAATGACGTTTTGCAGATATTCCAAAAATTAAGCGAGTTACACCTGAAAATAAGTGAAGTGATCCAAATTTGGCTACTCTCCCCTGCAAATGTAATGTTATGTTTATGAAAAATTACATTTGCGAAATCGAACAAAGCTACTTTACAGAATTCAAGGATACAACTAAAGAAAGGAATGTTCAATAATACAGGGGTTTTTTATGAAAGTGAAGCTTTGAATGTTTTGCTCAAAGTAGATGTTACAAAATTCTGTAAAGATTAAGAGAAAAACGGAATAAAACGTAATAAAAATTGCATGCACTTTGTAAATTAAAAACAAAACATAATAATAAATAAGGAAACACTTTCCAGAATATTGTTAGGAAACTTCATTTTTTAAAACGATGAAAAGAGATCATAATTCAATAAACAATTTATAAAAATACATAAAACAATTGAAAACTCCTTTTCAGTAATTACTGCCCGATTTCGTACAGCTTTGTATATAATCCATGGATTTTTTATATACCACACGGTGTGTTGATATTTAATTGAGCTAAAAAATCCATAACACAACTAAAAACTCTTCTTCGGAAATTACTATCCATAAATAGTAAAGTAGCCATATCCTTTTGTGCACCCTTGTATATATATAAATTTATTTATATTATACACACACAACATAACATAGAAAAAAAATATTTCATGTGAAAGACGCGCAACACGGTTGAAAACGCACACTTAGCTATTTCTGCCATCAAAAGGTAATTAATTCGAATTCTTTTGTACGAACCCGTAAAAGAACATTAAATATTATAAGTCCTATTTTCTATACGAAAGATGCCATTGCACATATCAATTACTTACATCATTTCCATTAAGCGCAGTACAAACAAGTACTCCTTACAGACACTAATGTAATCGAGTTATTTTATGTAACCAGTTACAGTCCTGAGCGGGTCAGGTTGTACAAATATTTAAATGTATGGAACAGAAAAAGTGTCCATTATCGCTAAAAAGAGATTCCTCTTTCCAGGGGTGTCCACTATGGAGGTCTTATTGTATATAGATTTTTAACCTGAAAAAATATTTTGGACATTATTTTGAAAAAACGGTCCAACTAGAATCTGACTCAAAACTCAACTCGAAACCGAAACAATAAAAGTCAACCCGACCGGAACCCGACTCGCAGCAAAAAAGTAGGAGTCAATCCGACCCGCAGCGAAAAAATATAATCCCGAACCGCGGGTCTGGTACGGTTAAAAGCGGGTAACCCGACCCGATGCAGGACTCTACATCCTGTAACAATAATGCCACGCACATCATTTTCCGTAGGAAACGTTTTGAATTGTTTTAGGGCGTTCGAACATTGTATATCGATTCTATAATATTTGAAAAGGTGTGACTATTAAAATGTACTTCAAACTATTATCCCCGTACACCGCGATGTACCAAATTTTTTTAGTATCCTTCTAAACGATCTATAAATTCTACATATTTTAATTTGAATCAGAAACATTCTATAATAAACTTCATTAACATGTGCCAATTATGCAAAATTCCAAGCATATTTACGAAA
This sequence comes from Maratus speciosus, assembly GCA_963932465.1. Taxonomy (NCBI): domain Eukaryota; kingdom Metazoa; phylum Arthropoda; class Arachnida; order Araneae; family Salticidae; genus Maratus; species Maratus speciosus. Next base: position 474,169,015 of record OZ010789.1, read on the forward strand.
TTTAGATTGCGGGCAGATGGACAGTAAAACAAACCGAAGTCATAAACTCTTTTGAACTATGTTGGAAGGTTCTCTGAGTGATATGTGTCGGCCAGATTTGTCTAGGATACCTCAGTTGGCAGAGCATTGGCAGCTTAAACCAATAGGTCTCTGGTTCGAATCCTTGCTTGAACACTTTTCACTCAGTTGGAAAATTGCGTTGGAAAGTGTTAAAAGGAAAGTGGTTCATTCATTCGGAACTTAAACAGGTACTCGAATCAAACCGAAACGAAAACAGTAAAACCTCTAAATAACGGGCACCTCGGGAGCACATTAACTGTCCGCTATTCGGAGGTGTCCGCTATTGGGAAAACCTCAGAGATTCAAAAATTACTAAGTAATACTTAATGTTTCATTAATTGAATTTTATACGTCCTAAAACCTCTATTATATGATTAATCAGAAATTCAAATTAATTTTTTAAGCAATAAAATTGAAATAAAATTGTGCATACTTCTTAAAATTGTACATAATCCACTGTTTAATGCAGTCTTACGAAAAAAAATCTGTTGCAAAAGTTTGATTTTGCTTGCGATTACATGTAATTTGTTTTTCAGTGTGAAGTTTTAACTTTGTCAGTAGTTTTAATATTTCTGAATCGTCCCTTTTTAGAAAAAACTTGTGTAACTGCTCACTGTATTTTGCCGCTTTTTGGAAATTCTCGATATTACAAGAAAGCATCTCCAGTTTGGTATCTGTTTCATCATCACTAATAGAATCAGATTTTGTCGAAAATTCTGAAGGAATATAATCGCACCTTTTTTAGGTACACATTTTTAATAGGTAATTCATCATCAATATTAAAGAAATTTTCGGCAGTTTCTTCACTTCTGATACATTTCATTAATTCAATTATTTCGCTTAGTTCTTCATTTGTGTCGGAAATGTGCGTTTCATTTTCTTTTAATATAAAGTCTGCTTTTCTGAAAGATTGTCGTAAGCTTTCGGTTTTATGTTTTTTACAGCTGAGGAAATTAAAATTATAGCATCAAGAGTATTAACTAATTTTAGGCAGTTCTCAAGAGTATTCATAATAACTAACTTTGAAAGAATGTGGCGTAATAAAAGCTTTCTGTACCAGGATTGAAAATTGCGTATTACGCCATGATCAAGTGGCTGGCATACTGAAGTTGTGTTTGGGGGAAGAAACACAATTTTAGCATTGTCAAATTTCAAATGTTTTGGATGAGAACTTGCATTGCCCAAGAACAAGAGAACTTTTCTTTGTTGTTTTTTCTCCTATTATCAACGAAAGTTAACCATTCGATCATATTAAAGGGCTGGTCATCCACGCTTTCTTATTCGCTCTCCACACAATACCAAATTTATTAAATTGAATGTTCTTTGGGAAAAACCTGGGTTTTAGAGATTTTCCAATAACAAGAGGGATTTCAAATTCTCCTAACACATTGCAACCTAATAAAATAGTGAGTCGCTCTTTTGACATTTTTTCTACCGATACTGTCATCCTTTTTAATATGCAAAGTCTTATTCGGAAAAATTCTGAAAAAGGGTCTGGTTTCATCGGCATTTAAAATGTTTCTCTCCTCATAACCTTCACAAATTGATTGCAGTCGTTCATGCCAGTCCTCCACTTCTTTAAGATCTACAGCTTCTCCACAGATTATTTTGAAAGAAGTGCCGAGATCGGAACTTTTCCAGCCACCTACTGGAAGTATCAAAATCGTGTAATCCGAGTTCTTTAGCGACTAATAAAGCCTTTTCCTGAATCAATGGCCCACTGCCAGGAATGTTTTTTGAACGAACTGAAATAAACCAATTCAGAATTATCGAAACAATTTCAATGGAATTAGTATTCCTCAATTTCACATTTTTGGTGTTCTCGTTAGAGTTAGCAATCCACAAATTTCTTATTTTTCTTTATTTCGTAAAATTTCTCCCACCTGTGTTTTACCTATTTTAAAACGTTCAGCAAGTATCCGTAAACTCAATTTCTCTTTCTCAGATACACTTACAATTTCAAATTTTTCTTTTAAAATGAATCATTTTCTTTTTGAAGCCATTCTCAAAATAATTACAAACAGTAATCGACATTGCAAAATAGTTTTTTTCCTGCTCTTACTGCATTCTTGGCGACTTTAATTTTTGCTCCCAAAAACTCAGTACGCAATTTCCCAATAAAAAAAATAAATAAAATAGAGTAACTCTTTCTTTGTTTTATAAAAGAGTAAAAATAAATAAATAAAATCTTATGTTAGGTTTTCAGTGATAATTTTTCTTTTGCTCAGATTATATGACGCCATGTGACCTTTCTGATTTCTCTCTTCTATGTTATGCAAGGATGAAATTCAGTTAATTATTTTTTAATTTTAAGAACGAGCCCTACTAAAATGATTTTTTTACTTTGTTTCTTGACACTGTATAAGATTATCCCAAACACTGTTTGAATCCGAAAAATAGAAGCTTTTTACTTTTTTTCCTTTTTTTTTCTCGTTAAAAACTAATTTTTCCTCCTTTGTCGCCAAAATTATTGTCCTCTATTCGGAATGTCCGTTATTCAGAGTTTAAACATACAAAAATTTAGGTTTTGGGAGTGGGGATTCAAAAACTGTCCGTTGAATAGAAGTGTCCGCTATTCGGGAGTGTCCGTTATGGAGATTTTACTGTATTTTATTTTAACTCAACCCGAAATACAAAGCTAAAAACATTACAGTTCATGATTCTGAATTACATAAATATGAAGGAGGAAAATATAAACAAATTATTTAATTTAATTCTCTAATTTCTGCGTCAAAGATTTTCTAAAAGTGGTGCTTCAGCTCAAGTAATTTTTTTAATTCTTTTTCACAAGTATATGTATTTCAGTTTTTCAGAGAAACGCATGTGATTAAAGGGAAGTTATTAAAAGTACGACGCCAACGCATGGGTGTGGTCATTTACATACATAAAAACGAAGCAGAGTAATAAATAACATTCGAGCAAATTTAACGGGCTGGTTAGCAGAAAGCTTATTAGGGTGTTTTTGTAGTTTCCAGCTAAGAGACATGAATCAAGTCATATACAAGAAAAAAATAAATGTTTCACATGGCCTACTAACGTATTATTTTGCATGAAAAGGAATACAAATTAACTAAATCTCAACTGCCTCATGCTTTAAAATGTCTTTCAAGTTTTGAAAAATCAACTTAAAAGTTTTATTCTCATTAAAGACGGTCAACTCATTTTACAAACTTAAAAATCATAAAAAAAAGTAAGACAAATCAAAGTGAACTTTATCTTTATTGGTCTGAATTAATTTTTAAAAAATACATAAGCAATTAAAAAAAATAAACTAGACTCCGAGTGATTGTTTTTTAACCAACGGCTTGCATACAGTTGTGCAGAAACATTCATGTAAAAAAATGGATATTTTTTATTTATTTATCTCACGCCAGTTGCCAAATTTTAGCCACTGTAATTTCGCACAACGTAATACTTTTTGTGAGAACCCTTTATTTTTATCCACATTCATCTTCAAAATGTTCTAGTACGATAAACTAGAATCAATATCATAACTTTCAGATTCATGTGTAATCTTTAACTTTCTGCTCTTAAATAAATGTTCCTGATAAATAACACATACTTTTAATAAATTTTAATAACTTTTTTTTTAAGCTGAGTTTATTAAAAGAAAAAAAAATAAAACATTTATTTTCTTACTTTTTAGGTGCGTTCGTATAAATATAAATACGTAGCACCTATAGTCGTCGTTCAGTCCGTCCGTCCGTCCGCATATAACAGAGCAAAAACTACCCAGCCGAATGGTCTGAAATTTTAAATATATTAAAATTTTGTTGCAAAATTTTGTCGAGCCATTTCAAATTTTATGAAAATCGGATGTATAGTTTAACTACAGGGACAATCAAAAGTTTTTCTTTACATTACGGTCAATGGGGAAAATTATTGCAAGTACATTTTAATGATGTTACAGCCTTTCGAATGGTCTGAAATTTTAAATATATCATTGTTGCAAAATTTTGTCGAGCCATTTCAAATTTTATGAAAATCGGATGCGTAATTTAATTACAGGGACAATCAAAAGTTTTTCTTTACATTACCGCCAATGAGAAAAATTATTGCAAGTGCATTTTAGTGATGTTACAGCATTCCGAAAGGTCTGAAATTTTAAATATATAATTGTTGCAAAATTTTGTTGAGCCATTTCAAATTTTATGAAAATTAGATGTATAGTTTAATTACAGGGACAGTCAAACTTTTTCCGTTTCATTACAGGGAATGGGAAAAAATAATTGCAGTGCATTTTAATGATGTTACAGACTATGCACTTATGAAGTGCAAAAAAATATACATTCAGTACAATATGGGAGGCAAAAAATAATTGTAAAACTAGCTATAGTACGAACGCACCTCATTTGCCACGTTTGACGAGCAGTTTCCAACTTGTTTCTTGCTGTTAAGGGGGAATTTGTACAAATATAGATTTTCGAATTTTTATGTTTTTAAAGTCACTGATTCATTCTCTTTAAATTGATGCCAATTTTAATCCCTACTCGGTTTAAAGGTTTGAAATTTTTTCTCGAGTCGGAAAAAATTATGGTGGGGATTCAATCGTGCTGAAGTTTATGCAAAAAAAGTTACAATCACAAAAACCGTCATCCTGACTCTGGCTGCGATGTAAACAATACGGCCTATTCAAAGATTTTTCCCATCCTCAACTGATGAAAAAAACGTGTGCATAGGAATACACAAAATCCAACAATGTAATATGGTCCCGTATTCTCAAAAAGACATTCGTACAAATAGAAACATTACCATTTGGTACTTATGATGCAGATGCATCTTTCAACAAGAGCTATATAACAAAACTTGAAAGAGTGATCAAATTAGGCATATATCCAGGGGAAAACACAACAACAACTATGAAACGGATCGACAAAGCATAAGTGATAAAAGCAAAACATGCACATTCACTGCAATCAAAAACTGCAAGAATAGATAAAATACTTAAAAGAAAAGAAAAGAAGATAAACTTCAAAATAATCCAGAAAATTTAATGTATGATGTTGGTGAATTTTTAAATGTGAGATTTTTTGCCAAAATCGTGTGTGTGTGTGTGTTTTCCAAAATGGGATTTTTTGCTCTTTTATACATTTTCTTAAAAAAAAACGGCTTATTGGCAAAGAAAATATTGTGAATGTTCCTCCTTAACTTAAGTATATACCAAAATGATATTTTCTTTTCGTGTTTTATATTATTTAGGTTTTTAACTTTTTTGTAATTAAAAAATTGAATTTTTCAGCATTTTAAAAATTACTTCTGTTGTACATTTTTTTTAAACAATAAAAAAAAATTATTTTAAAAAGCTCATTTCAATATAATGTCCAACATATGTTTGTCATATATAAAAAAAATTCATATCATATGTCGTGAAAACATAATTAAGTTCTATTTCATGTAAAATGCTACGCGCACATCGTTTCAATTATGTTAACTTCATTAATTTTGAGGAGATTTTTAAAAATATCTCGCCATGTATGACAAACATACCAAAACGGGAAAAAATTACATTTTTCCGCATCGAAGTTAAAAAGCTTTGTGCTATTTATTCTACCGGTTTTATATTTCACAGATTATATAACTTAGGTACTTTGTGACGAAGTAGCTTTTTTGCAGACAATAGACGCATATGATGCGCACAACCCCAAATTTATGTTTCAATATGCTTTATAAAGCGATATGTGCGTTACTCGTAAATTCGATTAGTGTCATTGAAAATACCAAAAAATTGCAAGTATAATACATTTTTCAAGTTTTATTCAAATATTTATCGGTTCTTTTTAACAATATTGATGCAGAAGCTTGTTTTTTTTTTGTTTTTTTTTTTTTTTTTTTTTTTTTTTTTTTATGTGGACCTTTATTCGATCAAACACCACTAACTGCCAAAGTCGCACCCAGGGGCAGGTAATTCCAATGTTTCGCTCTCCTCAAATACCTACAGAAGATGACTGCACCAACAATTTTCCGGTATATAACATGATCTTGATTTTACAAGACTAAAATGTTGAAAATTATAAAAGTTTCAAAAATCGTACATAAGTATCAAAACCCAATTAGTTAAAAAATAATAATTTTAAGTTCAGAATATTGCTCACAAGACGAAAAATAATAATAATTTACAGCAATATAAAAAGCTGGACTTAAAGTAGTGATTTTTTTTCATCAATTATCTTTTTTGGTTTTCACCTGCTTTTTCTACTTATCCCAATACATTTTCTTTTAAGTAAGTACTTTATGTAAGGGGTAAAACATACACGGTTCCTCATGCTGTGTAACTTACGGAGCAACTCTATATAGTTGACAAACCAAAATACATACAATTTTTACCCACGTCGTGGAAATGCGTCGTTTCAGCAAACTGTGCGGTGGCCCCCGGTACATATACTTAATGTATACTTTAAATATACTTAAAATTACCTAAAATATTATATACAAGAAAAGTTAGTGGTGTCGGTGTGGGCTCTCAGTGATGAGAGATCCACTACCTTCGGCATCGTACTGATTGATGGTTAATACGGCAATCACTATAAACCGATCGTGCCATATTGGCATTTCTTTGTCATCGCTCATATTTTTCGATTGAGCCGATAACTTCTAAATTTCGCCACTAGTCACTCTTACATGATAGTTTCACAGTCGTTTTATTATAGGGAAGACACGTGTTCCATAATTCTGGTTCTATCCGTTAAAGAGTTATTTGAGAATACGGGAGTTCACTTTACAACTGGATATAGCTTGGGAAACTCACGCAAAGTAGGTGTTTTGAATCTTGCTTTCTTCTAACTTATGCGGAGTAGCTCCAAAATAAAACAAATTTTTTCTTGTTAGTTAAGTTGTTGCAGTCTTTTCGGTGTTGCAAACGGTAATCAAATCGGAAGTATCCCTTTACAGATATAGGCTTCTGAAAATAGGGTTGAATTTATTAATTTAATTTTTGATGGGATTTAAAAGATGAATAAATTAATAAATATTTTACCAGGCGGGAAAAGATTTCGGCAGCTTTATGATACGTACATAGGTAATTAATTGGTAAAGTGAGAAATTTGTAAAGTGTTACAGCAGTTCAGTGGTTACAGCTTATGAAAGCAGAAGTCAAATTCAATCGCTACAGATCAATAATTCCTAGTTTGATGCCAAATGATATTGACTTCTGATCTTTAAAACTGCAATTACTTTTTAAAGGGAAAAAAGTGCTAGATCACATATTTGGAATGCGTAAGGTTTCTTGCATACTGTTAAAAAACTGTATTTTTTACAGAAAAAAAACTGTTTAAGAGAAAAAACAGTTTTTTTTTCTGTAAAAAAATATGTATTATGTAATTTTTACAGAAAAATCCATATACAGTCGGCTCTCGTTAATTCGAACACGTCGGGACCACAAGAAATGTTCGAATTATCCAGAGTTCGAATTATGTGAAGTATGAGAGGAAAACATGTTTAAAGGGGTACTATGACAAAAGAATTAATGTTAAAGTATTTTTTAAAATTATTCCGGCTGTTATCGTTAAAATATGACTTAATATCAAATGAAAAGATATAAATACATAAAATAATTAATAAGATGAAAATATTATAAATAAAACATAAAATTAATAATACACTATAGAACAACTGCATTTAAAATTACATTTTAATTGTACTATAATTTTCTTACCTGAAATTAGATGAACATTTAAGAAATTATTTACAATTATTTATCATCTTTATGAAAAAAATTATCAATTGTTGTTTGCTTAGTCCTATTCATTTTTGACTTTTTAGTCAGTTTTCTATTTGTAACAAACAGTTACGTTCTTTGTCCGATAACGGCTGCATCAGGATAAATACACGCAAACACTCAATTGATTGTGCAGTTGATTTTTCTGCGGGTAAGGAAAGCACGTGGGACACAGTAGTAGGATCGCCAGAATCTGATTACATCTCCTTATTACATTTTTCGTGAATTGTTTCAACAATTTCTTCCGCAGGTAAGGGTCCAGATACTTCTAAACTATTGTCGGCTACTACATATTCTGCGAATGTAATATCACATTGGAACTTTTCAGAAAAGTTTGGAAATTCTATTTCTTCGAAAGGTCTGTCGTTTTCGTCATTTGCATTAGAACCACTCTTTTTAGATGGATGGATAAATCCGGCATGTCGAAAGCATTTTTCGAATGTTTCAGGTTGTACGGCGTCCCATGCCGCATATAAATCATTGATGGCTGTGAGTAATATTATGTCGTAGCTTTCTTTAAGATCAATCGAAAATAAAATTTGTTCTAGAACCCTTTTACGATAATGAGTTTTTAAATTTTGAATTATTCCTTGGTCCATCGGTTGCAGTTGTGCGGTAGTAATCGGGGGTAAATATTCAATCTTTGTAGAGCTCAGTGTTGGTAGTTTACAATGACTCTGCACATTATCTAGCAGCAATAGAATTTTTCTGTTTTCACGAGAAATTTTTTTATCCAGTTCTTTTAACGAACTGATGCAGATGTCACGCGTCATCCAGGCTTTGGCATTTGTCGCATAATCAACAAGCAGTGTTTTAACCCCTTTGAAGCAACGTGTATTAGTTGATTTACCAATAACTAACAATTTTAACTTCTCACTTCCATCCATATTGGCACCTACCATCACAGTTATCCTGTCTTTTCTAAGTTTATCACTTGTGCACGTTTCACCTTTAAATGTTAAAGTCTTATTAGGAAGAAGTCTATAAAACAACCCTGTTTCATCGGCATTAAACACGTCTTTCATTGCATAAGTAGAAATAATTTCGGGTAGCTTTTCGTAGAATTCATTGCAGGCAGCGAGGTCTACAGCACCACTTTCACTACACACAGTTTTATGTACGATGTTATTTCGGTGCTTAAAACGTGTCAGCCATCCTTCGCTGTAATTGAAATTTTGAATACCCATGAGAAGTGCAAGTTCTTTCGCTTTAGCTGCCAATATGGGTCCACTCAAAGGTACATTTCTTGCCAATGCATCCTTTGTCCATAACAGTAAAGCTTCCTCTAAATCCTCATGGGCTGCTGTTCTCATACGTTTTCGTCCTTTAGCAAATCTTTTCTTTTCCCATGATTTCAGGATGAATTCTTTATTTTTCAAGTAAGTAGAGAGCGTATTTTTTTTATTCCATATTCTGCAGCAATTTCCGTCTTAGATCGGCCACATCCTACCTTTTTAATAATTTTCACTTTAGCTTCTAGAGTTAACGATTTATAACTTCCACGTGGAGCCATATTTTAAAGAAACAAGATCTTTTACTTTCTCAAAAAACACTTTAGCAGTAAGTAAAACCATTGACTGAAAAATTCGATCCCCACAATGCAAATAGAACGTAGTGATAAAACGGGTTTCCGCTATCTTTAACAGATGTCCACCCTGCGAATTTCTCTGAATGTCACTGGGTCAAATGCTAGAGAAGGGATTAGCAAGAATCACAATGGAAGAAAGGGCAGAGGTGTCATTGATGGACAGACGGGGGCACTAACAAAGTGGATATCAAATGCATGGTATTATTATACTAGTTCAGAACAATTCTGACAAAAATGAAAGAAAGAAAGTTATTTCAAGGATCTGAAGTCCGTGAGAAAGTAAGGAAAAATGAAAAAATGAAGTTCTCGTTAGTTCGAATTAAACGAAGTCAAGAGAAAATGAGTTCGAATAAACAAAAAGTTTTAACGTTATTCTGCCATTGAAAACTTCGGGACTTCATGTTTAGTTCGAATTAAGCAAAGATTCGATTTATCCGATTTCGAATTAACGAGAGCCGACTGTATATATATATATATATATATATATATATAAACTCAGTTTATGGCATCAGATGTCGCCGTTCGAAAAATCTACAAGAGTGTATTCCAGTTCGCCCGGTCAAGGGTCCATTCCTACTTCAGACCTCTATCCCTCATGCCTCATCGCCTTTTCAGTATCATCCATCCAGTTCTTTCGTGGGTCTTCCTCCTTTCCTTTTTTACTTTCTTCTATCTTCAATAGAAGAAAGTTTTGTAATCAAAATTTTCTTCGACTTCCGGTTTTCGACGGATTTACACGTTTTAGGGGTCAGAGATCCCAAAAAACATGTTTATAGAAAATGTCTGTCTGTCCATGTGTCCGTCTGTCTGTCGCCATTGTACCATCCAAAAGTTATGAAGTTATGCATAGATTTGAACCAAACTTTTATTTTAAGTTTTTAGATATGGCAAGTAGGTCCTCCCTGAATTTGGAAAAAAATTGCCTGTAGGGAGCGCTGTAACAGCGATTTTTGTGCAATTTTGAATATTGTACCATCCAAAAGTGTATGAAGTTATGCATAGAATTGATCCAAATTTTTATTTTAAGTTTTTGGCTATGGCAAGCAGGTCCTCCCAGAATTTGGAAAAAATTCGCCGGTAAGGGGCACTGTAATAGCGATTTTGAATATTGTACCATCCAAAAGTGTATGAAGTTATGTATAGAATTGAACCAAATTTTTATTTTAAGTTTTTGACTATAACAAGCAGGTCCTCCCTGAATTTGAAAAAAAATCGCCGGTAGGGGACGCTGTAATAGCGACTTTTGTGCGATTTTTAATATTGTACCATTGAAAAGTGTATGAAGTTATACACAGAATTGAGCCAAATATTTTGTGTTTGTTTTTTGGTCATGGCATGAGGTCCTCCCTGAATTTGGAAATTCTCCGCCGGAAGGGGGCGCTATAATTGCGATGTCTGTACCATTTTCATTATTGTACCATCGAAAATTGTATGAAGGTATGCATAGAATTGAACCAATTTTTTTGTGTACGTTTCTGGCTATGGCAAATAAGTCTTCCCTGAATTTGAAAAAATCTGCCGGAAGGGGGTGCATTGTAATAGCGATGTTTGTGCCATTTTCTTTATTGTACCATCGGAAAGTGTATAAAATTATGCATACAATTGAACCAAATTTTTTCGTGCATGTTTTTGGCTTTGGCCAACAGGTCCTCCTTGAATTTGGAAAATATTCCGTGGTAAAGGGGCTCTGTGATAGCGATTTTTGTATGCTTTTCTTGATTTTTCGTAGTTCTGTTGTCCATCGGCGGCGCGTGCAGGGGCAGAAACTCGCTTTTTGCTAAACCGGCTATTCGCAAACATCTGATAACAACAGAATAAGCAAAAACTATTAATTTTAACAAATATCATGATATTGATTAACTCGTTTTTAGTCTGTTTAATTGACTGAAGCAGAAATTTAAGAAGAAAATCAAAGTTGGGATAGTACTGAACTAATAATATTGAAGTATTAACATGTGTAACTAATTTTTGAAATATTATGTATAAGATAGAAGAAAGTTTTGGGATTGGCACATCCAACTACTTTTATTTTGTTTTATAATTAAAGGCGATTTTGGTTAGTGTTTCATCTCTCATTCTTTTAACATGACCGTACCAGATTAATGAATATCATCTAATATGGTTCCCTATATTTTCATAATTTTCTTTGATTCTTTTATTTCTTATTCTTTCTATTCTTAATATCCTGCGTGATCTTAGATCATCCATGTCTACTGCCTCTAATTTCTGTCTCCTTAATATTTTTGCAGAAAAAAATTGCTTAAAAGGAAAAATAGTTTTTTCTATTTTTTTCCCTAACCGATGCAAAAAATACTAAACTGTAGCGCACTTTCATTTTCACTGTTTGTCTGTCAATGTCATTCAAAAGCACTCCAATGAAGACGAACAAACAGTAGTTTTTTTTACTAAATGTGAAGATTTTTCATTATTTACAGGGAAAATGGGTGTGTGTGTGTGTGGCAAGAGTGTGTGTGTTGGGGGGGAGGGGGGAGGAAGGAGGAGGTTTATGGACTAACCGAAAAATGTGAAATAAAATCCTGGGATTTTGGACAAAAAAAAAAAACCGCAATTCTGACATTTCACTGAGGGAAATTTTAGATGCTTTTTTCTTCAAGGGAGGGGTGGAGGGCAGATATCTGGGTTAAAGAGATAATACCATCTTTAGATTATTTCAATTCGCTACATTTACAGCCTTATATATCATTATACAGTATACATATAATTTTCAAAAAGAATTTCGAAAATTTTCAAAAGATTTTCGAAAGGCCTTTGGGTGGGGGATGCGCAATAAAGGCAACAAATTTAAAAAAAAAAATTAAACTTTACATAAAAATATTTTAAAGAGGTTGAAATAAAAAAGAATAAAGGGGAAAGTTTTCCCATCTTCGGGCCTTTTCAGGGTAAGGGTGAGGGGATACAAAATATATACAAGATAAAATTCTGCAATTTAACACAAGAACACACTATTTTGACATTTTACTGGGAAAATTTTAAAAGGTTTATGCTTTATTTCTTCAAGAAAGTGTGACTTCCTGCGAAGGTTAGGGGCAAGAGCGATATCATGAACAGTAAGATGACAAATTTGATGATTTGATCGTTTTTCTTGCAACGGGGAATGGTACCTCACCTATATTACTTCTTTCTCTGGCAGTTTGCAGATGTCCATTTCAGAATTATATAGCGATTACATTAAAATTGAAGGGGATCCAGCAGGAACCATATCCAAATTCAGACCACCTGGCATAGTTGAAAAATAGACTGCAATGCGAATAATTTTTGAAGCATAATTCAAAAAATGCAGACTACTTCGCGAAATGAGCTACAGTTTTGGATTTACATATTTGAAGCTTCTGAAAATTGCTTTCTGTTTTAAAAAAAATTATGCATTACAATTCATATTTTTGTTTTCAAAGATTAATTTCGAAAATATCTATAACTTGAAATTAATCTTTTAAAAAAATATGAACTGTACCTTATGAATTTTTTTAAAGAAATCGATTTCTTAAGACTTCTTTGGACTTGCATTTTTTTTTTCTTTGCAACGATTAAAATTGAATTTAAAATTATAATTTTAAATCTTAAACCTGCATAATTCCTAAACAGCTTCACCGAATGACTTCCCGCTTGGTAACCAAAAGTTAAAAATTACCTAAGAATCCAATGATGACAAAAACTAGATGTTAGCAATAAAAATTTTAAATTTTGTTACAATTTCTATATGTAAGAAACCCCTTTAAGCAAAATTTAAGGATAGACAAATTAATACACGTTATCAGCATTTAATTGGTACCAGTCAATTTTTTATATGACGATCTGCGGCAAAGTTAGTGAAGGGTGGAGTAGATTTTTTTCTCTCTCTCACGACCGTAGTTATATTTCTCCTGTATTAAAGTACTATTATTTTTCGAAGAAATATTCTTGAAGTACGTATTACTACTAAACTTATATTTGTCTCTGCCTTTAACTATTTCATGACCTTTAACGGTTCTAAAAAACTTCAAAGATAGCGCTGATTAATGGCCCACTAAAAGGAAAGAGAAACGAAAAATAACGATCCTTAAATCTTCTCTACTTCAAAAGGTCTCTTTTTATATATGTATTAAGGATATCAATACTATGTCAGAAATATTACATACTTGGAGGTTTTATTAAATTCGATATTTTAGAATTATTTAGTTAAGAAAATATTTTAAGAACCCATTAACCTATTTAATAATTTTCCTTTTACTTACCCATCATACGTAGTATAGGGCAAGTCTTGTAATCGTTTTAAAAATCGAAAAAAAAATTGACAGATTTACACGTTTCAGACACTGGAGATTTCGGAAAAACATTTTTAGAAAAAAAAAATTGCCGTCCGTCTGTCTGTGTGTGTGTCTGTAAACGCTCTATTGAGATAGAGACTTGAAATTTGGTGCGTACTTAGTATGTAATAATGGGGAGAAGCCTATTGAATATCGGTAACCTCGATTATCCGGAACTATTTTTACGGACTCTCGAAATATTCGTTCTGATAAAATGTATACAAAAATTTTTGAAATTGTTTATTTGAAGGAGTAAATATAAAAGACAATAAAAAAACATAAATTTTGCATAAAGATCGGATAATTAGTTGCCGAGATATTTGTAATCATATTTTTCACACGCTTCGATTTTTCGTGACCCTGTATTTCATTCAAATTTCAATTCAAAGATATATTTTAATTGGAAATGAGACGCTTAATCCGACGCAGTAAACTGTTATTTAATATGATTATAATTTTTCGAGTTATAAGGATGTTTCTTTTACGCAATTCGGCACTACTCGATTATCCCGTCGACCGCAAAACTATCGCCAAACTATAGGATTAAATGCCAATAATGGCCTATCTTAAATGTCACATTCACTTGACATTAAACACGTTACACGTGTTTGTTGCGTCATCAAGTACTTTTTAATTCTACTTTTTATTTGTATTTTTATTAATATTTTACTAATTTATTTGTTCTTTCGTTATTTAAAATAGGAATCATGCTAATCTATATGTCTGTTCCGTCACCAAATGCCGCCAAGTTTGTCGCCAACATTGCAATATATAGCCAAATTTGGCTACCAAAATTAGTCGCCAAAAAGTGACGCCCAATTCAGTAATTAAGTATTACTATGTTTTAAAAATATTTAAATATACGTTTAAATTGTATTTTGGTATTGCAATGCATTTTATAAATAGTTTACACATGCTTTATTTTCATATTTTATATTATGCATATCCATGACGGTAAGTATTACGGTGGCCACCAACGACTAGGTTAGAAATTGCAGGAATTAAATTTTTTTTTAACTGAAAAGTCTTTAAAATGTGCTTATTTGGACAAAAAATTGGAATACTCGCAGAATTTCATTGCGACTAAACAACTGACAACTAATTTCTCATGAAAGGAAAATAATTTTTAAGGCAATGCAAGCACAATAGTACACAAGCAAAACAAGCACTATAGTATAATAAAATCTGCTAAGGCGAAATTGAAATGGACCAAGAAAAAAACTGTTCATTTACACAAAGGTACGCTAACCCTTGTAACTGCATACGCTTTTCACCGAGCCCAAGAAATCTTTCGTTTAAGGCGGTTAAGTTCGTTAAGGCGGTTTTCGTTTTCACAAGATGCACTGTAATATTAATATAAAATGACAAAAGTTAACTTTCCATCTCAAATATCGTTGTAGTTGTAAAAGTAGTTTTACAGGAACTCCTGAGATTGCTGGTGTGAAAATTGTCCTTGTCCTTAGTGAAGAACGTTGTGATTTTGTCGGACAAATTTACTTACATCTGGAAAGTTTCAGAAGTCTCCCTTTTAACAAACTTCCAAAACAGGAGATTATATAATTCGTTTGTATTATATACATATGTGTGTATTTGTGTGTGTCCAGGTGTATCATTAGGATCTAAAGAGGAAATATTTGTCTGCCTGTCTTTTCATGTCTTTTCTTTTACTTTATAGGCTTTAATTTTCGTAAAAATTGATCAATCGTCATGAAATTTAATATCGTGTCGATATAACTAACACTGCCTTTACGTTTTAAAGTAACCATCGTATCATGTATAGTTTTTTTCATAAGGACATCTCAAAAATTTTAATATATCATCGTCTACTGCGTATCAATATAAGGTATATTGACAACAATAAGATTTAAAATGAATGTGGATTGGAGTTCTACAGCAAGTCGAATAGCCCGATTTTACTCAAACATGATACAAGCCTCGTAAGGAACTATAATTTTTTTTTTTTTTTTTTTTTTTTTTTTTAAGTTGAGGGGGGTGGAGATCGAGTTCACTCTAATTTTTTAGCTTCAGGTTGGTTTCGAGTTCGATTTTTTTTTTTTTTTCATATGAGCCGGGTTCAGTAACCCATTATTTCAAATGAAGTTGCGTAATATCGCTAAAACGAAAACAATTATTTATTTTAATGTGAATGTGTCAATATACATGTGTATGTGTGTTTATCTTTTTAAATAAAAGATAAAATTAATATTCGAAATATTAATACAGAGAATATTTTTCATTGCATTAAAATATTGATAAATTTTCTTTCATTTCGGGTTTCGAGTAGGTTTTGGGCTGAAGTGGGTATGGGTCAGGTTTCGGGTTTTGGGTTGACTTCAAATAAAATTTCCGGATTCAGATTGGTATAGCCCGACTAGTGTAGGACTTTAATGTCCATAACAATATGTAGTTGACACACAAAAACACAAAGATAAAGAAACAATCAATTGAAATCAGTTTTTTATTTGTTTTTATTCTCAAATTATACATCGAAAAATTATCATTTTTTAACGCTAATCTACAGTAAAATGTAGGACAGTGAAAAAGAATGTCATATTTAATGGAAAACATAAATTTTCATAATCCTAATGAAACTATTTTCTGAAACGGCTGAATTGAAACGAATTTATGAAACGGCTAAATTGAAACGAATTTATGAAACGATTAATTATGTGTTAAAATTAACACCAAAAATCTGTATTGATCCGCAGATTTCAAAACTGGTATTAGAATTTTAAAATTCGACTTAATTTTCGAGATATTAAGTTTTTTTCTAATTTTAAATACTTTTCTCTATTGATGGCAACTCAAATTTTAGTCATAACAGATATTTGTTTTCGTATTTTAGAAAAGGTTATTACTTTAAACTAATTTGGCGACCAGTTTGGCCTCCCTTAAATGTATGGTAAGAAATGTATCATGTTACTTTTATTCATAATTCAATTTACTTGAACAATCTTTCGCCAAATCGAAAGATTCTGATAGAGAAATCAAGAACTCGGTATTTTTATGTTAGCGGGATGCAGGCGATAAATCGCCAAACATTTTTTCCTTTCGCATTTTTTTGTATTTAATTAATTTCATTTAAAATATGTTCCTTTCATTCATTTTATTTAAAATACAAAACTTTCATTTAAAATTGAAATATTTAAAATTGATGGCTTTCACTTTTTTCTTTTTTTTTTTTTTTTTTTTTTTAACAAAACGAAAAGAAAAATATTAAGCACAGATGTCATATACGCACCGGGGTACCTGATTGGCTCCAAAATGGCATTATTTTGATTGACATGGTAACCCGGATATTCTTGTTTATTTAATAATAAATGTTTATTTATTTTTATTTTCTTTTTTAAAATTGTATAAATTGTTTTGTTCTATAGTTATTAATTTTTTTTGTTATTTCCTTTTAAAAATAATAGAAAATAATTAAAAAATACGGTACTACTTAGTTGTTCCGTCGACCAATTTCGCCAAATTATATAAATCGCCAAACCACTCGCCAAATTATACAAATTGACATAATTTTTATTTTAAATAACGAAAGAACAAATAAATTAGTATAACATTAATAAATATACAAATAAAACGTCGAAATAAAAATCCTTTGATAACGTAAACACGTGTGTAACTTGCTTAAATCAAGTTAATGTGACATTTACGATCAACCATTATTGGCATTTAATCTTATAGTTTGGCGATAGATTTTTGGCTGACGGGATAACTAAGTAGTACCAAAAATACATATGCAACTGGTATTCGAAAACAAGATTTTCGCCAAATTTTCGTTAAAAAATAATCACGCCAAACCTGCGGTGCATATATGACATCTGGCCAAATATTAAATAAGGCAACTAACCATGACATTTAATTTCAACTTCAAAGCAATGTTTTAATTTACCATTCGAAAAATTAATAAAATGCGAACTGGCGAGTTGAAAAAAAGCTACTGGCGAGATTTGAACCCGGCTAGCGTAACAGTACCAAGAATTCCTTCGAACCATGGCAACTTTCATGTAGTTTTATTCGAAAAAAAAATCGATTTTTTAATCAAAATGGAAAATGTTCGGCACAGATATGGTCCCATATTGGCGCGATTTTTTTCTGACGCCAATGTCATATATGCAACAGGTATTTAACTGGCGCCAAAGTATAGTTATTTTGCATGATATGGTAAGCCGGATGTTGTTGTTTATGCTGTTGATGTTTTCCCCAAATTGGCGTCAGAAAAAAATCGCGCCAATATGGGGCGTATATGACATCTGTGCCAAACTTTCATATGAAAGGCGAAGGGATCAAACCGTATTTCTTTATGGCAATTACATGACTTGAACTATTATAATATAGATGAAATGATGGTGATAGAATAATATTTGGTGACTTATCACTTGTGCCTGGCTAACATTAAAGTACTAAAATGGCACCTGGAATATAAAAAGCGAAGTGGTCCGCTCGGAACTGTTGATGATAGTCACATGATTTAGGCTATTGTTATAGAGGTTGTTTTAAAATACCGGGAGACAAAGACTCTGTTTACTTAATTCATTTTATTTTAGCTTCTTTTCAAATGTTTAACTTATCCCCTTTAATCAAACACTGAAACAACCATTGGATGTCTTAACAGCTACTGATTCGACCTTAAATTTTTGCAATCAAAGGGAATTGAATGGAAACCCGTTTACAGAGAGATTTGCGCAGCTTTTTCAGTATAATTCATTCTCCTCTAATATTTTAAAAACCCATCAGATTAGCATGCTTTTATATTCTGCGGTTTCTGAACGGGGGTTGGCGAGCGTAGCTTGCAGGGTGCAGAGCCCCCTAGTATTTGAAACATTTTTCTATTTTTCTAAATCTGCATTAGAATAGCGTAATTTTTTCTGCCTTTTCATTTTGTATGTACTGAGAAATAAAAGTACTGTTATCTCACTTTAAAAACGTTTTCAATAATCCAATAAAATTTTATTGTACAATAACGTCAAATAGTACATTTTTGTTACATACTACATTGATCTTAATCTCAATACAATGGAATGAAAAATCAGTAAAAAAAATGGCCGATTTAACGCATTCGCAACAAGATATTTAAATTTTATGATTGCAAATGCAAGTTAAAGATAACGTCATTTTCACAAGCGAAAACTTTTTGTTTGTATACAGATTGGGGCCTATTAACAAATATTTCTCTCATTACAAACGTGTAAAGGTATGTTTCAGTTTAGGTAAAAAATATGAACTTCTAAACATTTTACTTTTACTAACAACTTAAAAAATAATTTCTAGAATTCTGCTTTTTCAGAATTTAGTATCGCCCTGACGAAAGAAAATATGTATAAATATATATAGTACAAAACATATTTCAGTTTTTGTAAAATGACGTCATTTGCATCCGCTAAAGAATTCCACATTTACGATCCAGTCTTAAACAGCATCTATAGAAAAGTATGCATAGGACGTCACTATCGCGAAATAATACACAAATCCGGTCAAAAACAATATCTTAAACTCGACCAAAAAAAAAAAAATAAAAAAAAAAAAATAATAATAATAATAATAATAATAATAATAATAATCAGCTATCTAATTATTCATATGCTTTCATTTGTTTGTAATATCAATATGGATACTTAAAATTAAATATAGTTTATAATAGCTCCATGTTTTATCAGAAATCATTCATTTATATATATATATATTTCAAAAAAGCACGTATTTTAATTAGAATTTTTGTTTCAGTTGTTATGAGAAAATGGCAACAAAAAGATATATAGTAATCTACTATTTTCTAACTATTTTCCCTTTACTTTCTACTGAAATAGAGTACTTCATTTTTCACCATTACAGAAATGGCAATAAAAACTACAAAAAAATTAATATCTCAAAAATAAATTGAGATGCAGTTTTTAAACCAATTGCAGTTAAAAGTACTTTTTCCTCCCTATACAAAGGTGTAAAAAATGAAAATGTGCGATGCTTAGAGGTTTAAAAAATTGCAGTAGAGATTATGAGTATTTAACCGTACAATGATGCATCCGCTTCGATTTACGGCTGGCTTATGTAACGTAACGTTATTTTTAGAGACGACACTTTAACTGTTGCCTGAAAGAAATAGCATATTGGGGGCTAATGAATTTAAATTTTTATTTGCTAAGCCTGCCTTAATAAATACCGTCATTCATAATGGGAAAAGAAAAAATATATACAGCGTTTTCTATTTGTGGTGAATTTAAAATTCAAATTTTACAAATGAAAATGAGTTGTTTTTTTTTTTTGTTTTTTGTTTTTTGTTTTTTTGTTTGTTTGTTTTTTGTTTTGTTTTGTTTTTGTTTTTGTTGTTGTTGTTGTTGTTGCTGAATGTATAATCCCTTTTAGGAACGGAAACATTTTAAGATTCAAAATTAATGGATAGTTATTACACTATTTTTAGTCAGATTTAATTTTTTTTTAAGTCATAAAAACGGTAATGAAAATGAGACCTTTTTTTTTTAATCAATTATTCCTCAATTAATTTAGCATTGCAATTTATTAGCCCCCGGTACTGTATGCAATTTCTTTCTCCCAGCTTATTTTGTGTCGTCTTAAAAAAAAAATAACGTTACTTTACAGAAGACAGCCGTAAAACAAGGCAGTACAATTAAATACTCTAAAGCAATTTTTTACACTTCTAAGCATCGCACATTTTCAATTTTTATACCGTCGTATTGGGGAAAAAAAAGTTCTTTTAAATGCATTTTGTTTGAAAACTGCATCTCCATTTATTTTTGAGATATTAATTATTATTTTTTTTTTGTAGTTTTTAGAACCATTTGCTTAATATTGGCAACGGAAGGACTTCTTTTCTGTAGAAAGTGAAAGAAAAATAGCAATTATATCTTTTTGTTGCCATTTTGCCATAACAACTTTTTTTTAAAAATTAATTAAAATACGTGCTATTTTGAAAAGATATAAATGAAGGATTTCTGATTAAACATGCAGTTATTAGAAACTAAACTTAATTTTAAATATCTATATTAATAATACAAACAAACTGAAGGCCTGTGAATCTTTCGATAGCCGATTTTTTTGTCGAGATTTTTGAATGACGAAATCTCTTTTTTTTTTTGGATTTGTGTATTATTTAGCGATAGTGACGTCCTAAGCGTACTTTACTGTAGATGTTGTTTAACACTGGATCGCAAATGATGCAGCGGATGTGGATGAGGTCAATTTATGTAAAATAAAATCGCGTGTTATAAATCTTAAAACTGAACTACAGTAGAGTCCCGATTATCGGAGTTTCCGCTTTCACCGAGTTATTTTCTTCTGATGGACTGGTGGTTTCCATTATTATGAACAAATAAATTATGGGCATTTTTTTCCCCATTCTGACCAGAAAATCAGAGTTCTAACTTTTTACGGCTGCTCTTTCATCTTCACCTAACACTTCATTTATAATGACTGTTTCATAATAATGGAAGCCATCAGTCCATCAGAAGAAAATGATCCATTCCAAAGATATAAGTTCGATTAACTCGGATAATCGGAACTCTACTGTATCTATATTTATATACATATATTTTTTTGCCATCGGGGGCGACATTAAATTCTGAAAAAGCAGAATTCCTGTTTTCTAGTTTTAAACTATTTGTTCGGGTGAAATAAAATGTATCCTTCTTCTTCTTTCTGTAACCAGAACTATCTCTCTCGAGGTATCTATAACTTAATTAAGACGTGATCGAGGAATAAATAAAAGGCTTTCACATTTATAATATCCGCATAAATTACTAATTTTATCTGCAAAATATTGCGCAAATGATAGCATTAAAACACAAACATAATATGCCTTCAGGTAAAAGCAGAAAAAATATTTTAATTTTACAAATTGCTTAAAAGCATGTATAAGGTATTAAAATGGTATGGAAGGATATTTTATTTTTATTTAAAAAAATTACTTGAAAAAAATTATTTTATGCTCAGATAAAAACTTAAGTGCAGGTAAAAATTATCGAAAAAAAAAGACGTAAATGAAGAATTATCGATTTTCTTGAAAAAGACAGGCAAATATCTAGCACTAAGTTTAAAAAGAAAAAACCGATTACTCGCATAAAAACACAAAAGTCATAAAAGCGAAAAGTTAGAAGAGCATTAATAAAATTAAGAACTTCTTTAGCTGCTGACTGTAATATAAAAAATTCAAACTCTTTACATTTCGTTTTCTTTTCTTCTCTTTTATATGAATCTTGTGAATAAAAATATTCTGGATAGAAAAAGTATTTATAACATATGGCGTATTAATAATGACTATAATAATAAATTAATAAGACAAGCACCAAGACCTGTATCCCTATTTCCTACTGCATTTTTTTATATATATACAGGGTGTTAATAAAAAAAGACCCTATTTTAAAGTTGTCTATTGACGAAATTTTTGTTCAGAAAGTTGTGAAATTTTGTGAAGAACATAATGAAGGTATGGGAATTTGTTTGAGCTAAAAAAAAAGTTCACAATTTCGCCACCAGAGGCCGTTTTAATTAAGTTTACATATTTAACATAGATTTACGATAGTTTACAAATTTTATTACCATAAAACATGTTCCGCATGACGGCCATCATTTTCAGGTACATTTGTAATCGTAAGATAGCATGTTCTACAGTTCTACAGCGCAATGTATTCTGAGAAATGCTAAGAGCATGTCGTTGAATGCTATCTTTAAGATTGTAAGGAACCAGTAACTTTGTCACAGAGGCTCTCTAGTGGTTTGAAGGTGAACATGGTGTAAGACGTAACTCTAATATAGAAGCACTCTAATTGTCCGCGGTGCATTTTTGATTAGGAGTTCACTGTTCCGCAAGTTAGCGATAACCGTATGCAAATTTATTTGCTCAGTCTGCCAGAGTATAAATAGGGGAGCGAAAATATGTTAAGCAGTTAGTTGATGGATAGTCAGTTAGTTGGTTAGTCAGTGCAGTTAGACGTTGGAGAGAATGTGAGTTGGTGTGGAGAAAACGGCCTGTGTGACTGGAGCTTAGCCTGGGAACAAAAAACAGATTCAGAGTGAGATGAAATCTAGATGTGGATTTGAAATGAATCCCGCTCAAGCACTCTCCGGAGAAATGAAGTTACGTGAGTTAACTTTTAAGTTTATATTTAATTAAGATTGTTTTATTGCTATCACGGAGTGAGTGCGAAATTTATGAGATCTTGTCTGCCAACCCCTTGCCCGTTGTTTAATAAAAGCTCTATATTTAAAGCCTATAAGACTCCTCATGGACTCCCACCACCACTATAAATACGCCACAAGATCAGGAAAAGTTAATAAACAAAATTTGTAAACTATCGTAAATGTATTCTAAATGTGTAATTCCTTAAAAACTGTCCTCTGGTGGCGAAATTTTGAACTTTTTTTCGCTTAAACAAATTTTTATCCTTTCATTATGTCCATCACAAAATTTCACAAATTGCAGAACAACAGTTTCGTTTATAGGCAACTTTAAAATAGGGTCGTTTAATTATGGACACCTGTATATATAGAAATATTTGGAGTATAAACTTTTCAAAACGAATTCAATTACTGATAATTAGCATTCAAAATCAATAATATAAAAGATTTCTGACAAAAAAGTACTCAAATCATATAGATTACAGTTACTTCTAGTTTTATTGAGCTTATCAAGTGATAACAGAAAAAGCGCGAAATATCCGAAAGCGCAATAAAACCTAGAACATTTTGAAACGTTATAATATACAATTAAGTGTTTTATATTTGACTTAAAAACATTAATTTATACGCATAAAATATTTTTTCGATAAGTTTAACAATAGAGAATTACATGCAATTATTGTTATCTACATATGAAATTTACTTAAAAAGTACAGAAAAGTTTATTTTTTATTAGATTTAAATTTTCGGGAGAAATGTAAAAAGATAGATGTATCTTGCTTTGCTTTATAACGAGGCGCTGTCTAACGGATGGAGGGGGGGTCTCAATATTTAATATATTAATTTATTTAGGAAAATATAAATAGGATTCTATAGATTCCAGATATTCGCGCCAGAATCATAGAAACATTAAAATGTGAACTTTATTTTCATTATGTTTTTTAAGATAATTTTCGAAACGGAGTTATATTTTAGTTGTAGTAAATTAATTTCCCAAATTTTTAAACGATTAATTTCTGTTAGTTTAGTTACAATGCATGTTCAAATCTTGAAATTGATTTTTCACTTGCATCCACCAAACAAAATTACTTCAAACTGTGTGTTACGCAAAATAGATGACAATGCAACATTTTATAAGATTTTCATAGGAGTATAGTCTATATGAGTATGTTAGTTTGTTCTGTATTCTATGCACATATTCTTAATCTAGTCTTTTCACTTACTTTTGTAATAATGCAAGATTCAAAATAAAATTATACTAGGACTTCCCTCAGAGGAATTAGTCTGAGCGATATTGCTGAGAACATAGATTTAATAATAACATGTGGAAGCAAAGAAAATGAGATGTTATCTTTAATTGTCCATATACTGCGATAAATTGAAATGATGAAAATAAACGAATCGTAGAATTACAAAATCTTATATATAAATTCGTATACACTGTTTAAAAAAATGGGAAATCAAACCATTCAAGAAGGCCATGCATGGATATAAAATTGAAAGTACGCAATAATTAAAAGTAAAATAGAAAATGAAACACTAAATTACTTATATCGAAATTTTAACTGTATAAGATGATGTCAAGAGCATAATCAGACACTCCGCACCAATTTGAGTAACTTTAAATGACAAATATATGACGTTTAAAAAGGATGGACTATACTTTATATGGTGTGTGCTCCCCCGGAATAGTTAATATTGTGCAATATCCACGGATGCAATGAGGTTGTCGATAAGAGATAAGGAATTCTCTCTTCAAAATCTGATATAGTATCAAAGTACCGAACACACCAACAGTGGCATGCAATGCGTCGTTAGAGTGTGTTTTAGATATGCTCGATCGGATTTAAAGGATGAGTGTATGCTGTCTACTACATACGCTGTATCGTTTTGTTTTTAAACATATTCTGAACAAGTTGAGCTGTATTTAGCATGTATCAAATAAAAGAAATCGGCAATGATTGCAACATAATGTATGACGCAAGATCTGAATATATCGTCTGCATAACCTTTGATCTGTCAAAGTGTCTTTTGAAGTAATTTACAAATCCATACATATTTTTTCAGCAAACCATGCAAGCTAAAATACGCCAATATGAACCCGATTATGAAATTTCACCAGAATAAGTTAATACATAAAAATTCTGCTAATGCCAATTGAGAATATGACCTTATGATAAAATGTCTAGAAAAAAAAGCAGAAAAAAATTCATATCACATTTAAAACGGCACTTCCCTCTGTTAGTGGCCTTGGCGAGAGAGAGAAAAGCCTAGCGAAGGAACACTTTAACAAGTACTTTCGGGCAACCTATTCACTGTTTCATACAGGTCTTTATTGAATAATTACACAATTTAGTTAATGCTAGGTGGATATCTATCCGTTTTGTTGCATTTAAATTGCATGTTTTGTGGAGGAAATGTAGCATTATGAAATATTTAAAGTTGCTATACCTAATAATTCCAAATTAATGGTAATTGAGATCGCTTTCCGTTCATTTCATCTTTTTAAATTTTTAATTTTTTAGAAACCATTCATAGAGACAATTTCATATTTTAAAACTAACCCAAAGCAAAATTTCAAGTTTTTGGGCTCATCAGTAACACAGAAATAAAAAAATTTCGAATGTGTTTTGTTTCTGCAGTGTTTTATATAGAGACATTTTTAGAAATTGTTCTATTGCGAGAATTTACGTCATGATAAATACAGCCATGTCAATTTTCATTTTTATATTCCTAGCAATACCATGTACTTCGTTACTTAGATCATCTTTAGATCTTTTCCGCTTTGTTTAGTCTTTCGATTTTTTATAGTTCGTTCTTCAACTAGCATTTACATCTTATAAAATACTGCCATGCCAAAGTTCTAGTTTCTAACTGCAACAGTATCCCAGAAATTTCAGTATTCCAAATAAATCATAATTTAGAATCTTTCTAGAAATTTTTACGTTTATCTGTCAAATTGATTTTTCGAACCTTTTAGAGAGCGTTCATAACGAGTATTTACATCTTAAAAGTAACCACCACACCGAATTAAAAGTTTCTAAGTCAATCAATATCACAGAAATCGCAATTTTAGAACTTTTTTGCTCCTGCAGTGATGTAGGTTGTTGCACTGGCATAAAATACAGTCTTTTTTTCGGAGCAGAGATGTCCACCAACATTTTTTTTAAGTTGGCTATGTAGTTTCAGAGATGACACCTCACAAACGCACAAACATTTATAATATTGTACACCTAATAATATTATAGCGCTTTATAATTTTAGCATTAGATATACAAATAAAAGGCCATTTATCTGTTACAAACTAAAGTGTCCGGCGTTGCCCAGAATTTGAAGGATGTTTGTTCTGAAAAATCAATTTCAAAATTTAACATACAACACAAAACAAACATTAAAAAAAGCAGTCGAAATGTTGTATGAATGAATCATATGAAAACGCTATATAAAAATGTATAAATGTATATAACAGATGCAAAAGAATACAGCTATAAATGAACTTCTTTCAATTTATAATTGGAGCAATAATGTTAAAATACGCCAATATTTCCCTAGTCGGGTTTTTATCATGCTTCAATACATTTTTCACACTCATATGACGTTATACTATACCCACCCCATCCTTTATATTTCCAATATGACGTAATATTTTCCTATTTCACGTGGAAACCTTGAAATAGAAAAGTTATGAAGTTATATTCACTTTCATTTAAATTCGTCAAACTATTTATTTCATTTTCATTTTTCACGTGAATATCTTGCAATAGAAAAGTTGTGACGTAATATTCACTTTTTTTTTTTAATTCGGCAAACTATTTATTTCATTTTCATTTTTCACGTGGAAATCTTGCAGTAGAAAATTAATTGTTGTAGTAATAATTTTATTGTGTTTTTTAATTGTTGGCAACTGCTATAACGAAAAATGTTTAAATTTGATAAGAAATTGCTGTTAAATTGGTGGTTTTTTATTAATTAAAAGTTAATTGTAAATTATTTCGATTCCAGATTACTTTAGTTGCATCGGCCATGTTTTAATATACATGTACGTATCTTTTCACAATTTTGGCTTCCAAATTGTGGATTTTTATGGAATTACAAATAGACAGATAGACAAGTTTTCACTTTTATATATCTCTCTATTCTAAAAAAAAAGTAACTAACGCTGTCACCGCCGCCGGTTTTGAATTGTTTATGACCGGAGGTCTTTCTCCGTTAATTTTAAGAAAACTATTGCATACAAAAATATGAAAATCGGTGGTATTATAGCGAAATGTTTGATCAACACGCTGATGCATACAGTTTTGAAATCGAAGAATTATTTTAAGAGATATTTAATGCTAAATTTGGACAAAATCGTTCCATTAAAAAAGTTTCATAGGAGCAAAAACTATACCTGGGAATTTAATCATTTTTAGATCATTTTATTCAATAGAAGATCTCGGTGTGCAAATTCCATTAATTTTTTTAATTTGACTCATTTTTTGAGGTTTTATTTCTATTTTAAATTCAAATATTCAGCATTTCGACAGATATTTTTTGCATATTTTAGAAAATGGTATTAATTTAAACTGTTGCCAACTGTATAAACAGCGCAAACAATAATGTTTGCTTCAAATAAAAAAAATATTTACACGTTACTATTATAAACAAAAAAAAACCTTCAAATTAGAATTAAATAATTAGATATAAAAAGCAGGCACTTATTGGAAATTACGCCATAAAAACTATATTTGCATGTGAATATTAAAAGAGAAAGGATATTGTAAAATAAATTCATTAACATGCGTTAGAAGTCTGAAATAGAAGAAATTACGTCACATTACACTTATTATGCGAAATGACCAAAAAATAGTATTACAAAACAGTTTAAATTTAAAAATTGCGCGAGACAAAATATTAGAGGTTAAATATTAGATTTTTTCAAAATTTTATTATTTGTCGTTTGATGTGAGGTGTTCAGCTATAAGTATGCAAAATTTCATGCCTTCAACTTAATTAGGGGCTGAGTTAAAAAAATTGCTTAAAATACACAAGTTAGAGCCCAGAGGGTTAAATAATAGACTTTTTCAAAATTTTATATGTCGTTTGATGTGAGGTGTTCAGCTATAAGTATGCAAAATTTCATGTCTCCAATCTAATTAGGGGCTGAGTTAGAAAAATTGCTTAAAATACACAAGTTAGACATCAGAGGGTTAAATATTAGACTTTTTCAAAATTTTATTATTTGTCGTTTGATGTGAGGTGTTCAGCTATAAGTATGCAAATTTTCATGTCTTCAACTTAATTAGGGGCTGAGTTAGAAAAATTGCTTAAAATACACAAGTTAGAGTCCAGAGGGTTAAATAATAGACTTTTTCAAAATTTTATTATATGTCGTTTGATGTGAGGTGTTCAGCTATAAGTATGCAAAATTTCATGTCTCCAATCTAATTAGGGGCTGAGTTGGAAAAATTGCTTAAAATACACAAGTTAGACACCAGAGGGTTAAATATAAGACTTTTTCAAAATTTTATTATTTGTCGTTTGATGTGAGATGTTCAGCTATAAGTAAGCAAAATTTCATGTCTCCAACTTAATTAGGGGCTGAGTTAGAAAAATTGCTTAAAATACAGAAGTTAGAGACTGGAGTGTTAAATATGACTTTTTCAAAATTTTATGATTTATCGTGTTATCGTAAGTGTTCAGCTATAAGTATGCAAACTTTCAAATCTCCAACTTAGTTAGGGGATGAGTTAGAAAAATTGCTTAAATACATAAGTTAGAGCCCAGAGAGTTAAATATTAGACCTTTTTCAAAATTTTATTATTTGTCGTTTGATGTGAGGTGTTCAGCTATAAGTATGCAAAATTTCATGTCTCCAACTTAATTAGCGGCTGAGTTAGAAAAATTGTTTAAAATGCACAAGTTAGAGCCCAGAGGGTTATATATTAGGCCTTTTACAAAATTTTATTATTTGTCGTTTGATGTAAGGTGTTCAGCTATAAGTATGCAAAATTTCATGTCTCCAACTTAATTAGGGGCTGAGTTTGAAAAATTGTTTAAAATACACAAGTTAGAACCCAGAGGGTTAAATATTAGGCCTTTTTCAAAGTTTTATTATTTGTCGTTTGATGTGAGGTGTTCAGCTATAAGTATGCAAAATTTCATGTCTCCAACTTAATTAGGGGCTGAGTTAGAAAAATTACTTAAAATACACAAGTTAGAGCCCAGAGGGTTAAATATTAGACTTTTTCAAAATTTTATTATTTGCCGTTTGATGTGTGGTGTTCAGCTATAAGTATGCAATTTTTCAAGTCTCCGACATAGTTTCTGAGAACGGGCTCTGTGACAGACGGACAGACAGACAGGCAAAGGAGTGAGACAGGTAGGGTTTCGTTAGATGAACGAAACTCTAAGAACATGCTGCGGATGACTGTAACAACATCCTAAAATTACATTATCATCAGCGATCTACCAATCCCTAATTTAGTTTATATTCGTTTCATAATTCTTATTCTTTTGTGCGGCCCTGTAAAATAACTATCAATAATATATACAGTAAAACCTCTGAATAGCGGGCACTTCGAGAATGCAGAATTTGTCCTCTATTTGGAGGTGTCCGCTACTGAGAGTAAAACATGCACAGTTATTTAAGTGTTAGTAATCGAAAAAAATGTCCGCTAAATAGAGGTATCCGCTAATCGGGTGTGTCCGTTATGGAGGTTTTGCCAGTAAAACCTCTGAATAGCGAACACCTCGAGAGGGCAGAATTTGTCCTCTATTTGGAGGTGTCCGCTACTGAGAGTAAAAAATGTAGTTATTTAAGGGTTGGTAATCGAAAAAATGCCCGCTAAATAGAGGTGTCCACTAATCGGGTGGGTCCGTTATGGAGGTTTTACTGCATAATAATATCATCTTTTACAAGAAAATTGCATGCTGTATGATAGACAGACATCCAGAGAAAGATAACCTCCCGGAGCAATAAACACTCATGTCTTTTGTTTTAATCATCCACAATTGTATGTCATACAACAGGCCAGATTTTATACAACAGGCGAAAAACGGTCACCGTGGTATGGAGTACTGTATTATTATTTGTTTGCCCACCAAAACTGGTTGCCACGGGTTGTTGCAAGGTTTGTGATCACGTGGTTGAAACTGATCTATTCAATATTACTGCGTACGTATTTTTTTTTATTTGCTCCATGTGTTCAAAGCAGTTGTCTACGAAAACATACACCGGTGGAAGTGACGCACACCAAATTTCTATGACGTATGCAGATAAATTGTGCTTTTTTATCAGTTTTTTTAACATAATTTTTAAACGGTTTGGAACTTATTTTTCGTAGTAGGTGCATTCAGTAGGTGGCCCTCATAGGTACCTTCTGGTGCAATCAGAAACGAAATCCGACAAATATTTTTTGAGTTATGCTTGACGAAAGGTTTTTATTAGGCTTTTTTTTTTTTTAGTAGGACATGGCGTTAATATCCATCGTAGCTGTAATGTGTCCGGATAGTAATATTTCGCTGAGTATTAGCCTTCGCTTCGCTCAGACAATTATGTTACGGAAGTTGTTTGTAGTATGTTTGGGAGCAAATATGATAGTAACAACAAAAATAAAGTGCTATTAAAATTTAAGAAATTCAAACGTTATGTCGTTAGTACGATCTCCTGGGAACATTGGGTTGTTATTGGCTCTACGTTGATGTCATACATTAGCACGTAAAAACGGTGGTTTAGTTAAAGAGTCCTCTCATTAATAGGTTAATGGGTATAGGAGAGATGCACTGATTCTGGAGATTCCTCCTTTCCGATAAAAATTAAAATTATAGAGAAAGAGATCGACCGAAAATTCGGTTTCGCTTTCGTTTTCGGCAAATGATAGTAACAAAATATGGGTTTCGCGGCGAAAATGCTGCTGAAAATTCGGTCGGACTGAAACTATCTGTATTCTAAAAATCTTGATTTTTCTTTCCGGAATTTTCAAAATTGCTCATTAATCTAAACTGTTTCGGCTCAAATGAGACACTCTCTATTTATTGCTATGAACTTCACTGTTTATAATTATCAGTCACGACTGACTCAAGATATGAGTAAGCAAGAAATGCATATGGACTCAAATTTGAAGACGCTTTCCACGTGCTCATTAAAAACTGTAGACTTAACAGTAAAAAAAAGTTTTTAGTTTGAAACTGAAGAGGTGTTTCGAATATTCTTTGAGAAAGTTCTAGTATAACAGATGATCATTTACAAAAATCATTTAAAAGATAAATCAATGTGTGTATACCTAAAACATTTTTTAATTGGATGAAATTTGCATAATTATAAAATCATTTTGTGTCGTTGATGAATTAATTACATTTTATTTTATATGGAAATAAAAAGTTTTGGTCAGAGGCACAGAGAGCCAATTTGGGCCACACTTATAATTAGACGTAATAATTAA
The DNA here is from genome assembly GCA_963932465.1 of Maratus speciosus. Classification (NCBI taxonomy): domain Eukaryota; kingdom Metazoa; phylum Arthropoda; class Arachnida; order Araneae; family Salticidae; genus Maratus; species Maratus speciosus. The sequence continues at coordinate 474,200,236 of OZ010789.1, forward strand.
TTAATAATTATGTATATTTATGTATGTATTAATTACTTTAAAAAAATTTGAACATTTTCGTAATTTCGTTTTGCTTTTGGACGAAGATTACCGGGTTTCGGTTCCAGTTCCGGCCTTAAAAACCTATTTCGGTCGATCCTTAACAGAAACTATTTAGGCTTCATCAGTCTTCCGCCCATGTGGATACCATTAAATTAGAGAAGCGCATCCTTTGCTCTTGGGATCTGGTCATCTCGATCGGCTGAGGCTTTAATGAGCATTAGGAGCAAAAAGAAAAATAAGATATATTTTTCCAAAAACAATAAATTAATAAGCCCGTGAAATAGAAATATTTATCAGGAGAACTTTAAGTTTCTCCTTAAAGATTTACAATAAAATGATCTCAGCAAGAATAAACCTAATATCATATATTCTCTTATTATTATTTTCATTTCTTTATGTCTTACAATATACTTTTATATAATTCACCGATCGATTTTCGCGTCGTCTCGTCGCCAAAAGTTAAATGGTAAAAGCCTGATTTATCTTTCTCCGAGTTTCACAAAAGAGTTACTTTTGAACATATCTTGGAACTATTTTAAAATCAATAGCGACCTTGAAAGGGAATGCTTTCCGGAAAATAAAGTGATTAAAGCAATTTTTCAAACACCCGGCTTCAAAGCTTCTATACGGCCCATTAATTTCTCTTGAGTTTCAGCTTTTTTTTTATATTATCTCCCGTTGAGAAGGTTTGGTTAATTAAGTATAGGCTGTCAAGAATTAAAGATAAGATAATATATATATATATATATTTTTTTTTTTATCAGGGAATAATAATTCTCTCACTGCAAAATTTATTAAAGTATAGATGAACTTTAATAAACCGGAGTAGTAATGATAATCAAAATTACATAAAACAAAAAAAAAGATAGAAAACAAAGGGGAAGTTGAGGCTAATTCGGATCATTGCTATTAGTTTTTGCATATATACATCTTTATAGCAGAAATATGAATATTATAATTTAGTTAAAGATAATTATTCATTATTATTTAACATTTACCGATTTTTCAAGCCAGGATATCGGAATTCCTAAGTTTCTGGAGAGGAAAAATGCATCGGCCAGTTTTGACTACATTGCCGCAGATCAGAAAATCATATTACCGCAGGCGGAGACTGGGCAGATTAATTTTAAGGCCAGATTAAGGTAGGACACAGAGCACAAGCCCAGGGGTGACTCACCAAGGTAGGCAAGGGACACTAAGCCTGCTTTGTAAATTGCTTTAAAATAAACAAAAGCTGAATTCAAATATATTTGCAATAAGAATGAAATTAAAGATCAAAGTATGGAAGTCTTTATTCTAACCACTTTAATAATTCTACCAAAAGCCCACGACAAATAACAGGACTATATGTATGTGACAGAAGGATACACTGCACTTCATAAAAATCTGTAACACTATAATTAAAACTTTAAAACATAATATTTACAAAACACAGAACATTAAATATTCTGCTTTTCAATATACTATCCGCTCAGGAAGGCCTATTAAAGAAGAAAGTCACACAAATTCTCTTTTTATGCGAAAGAAATCTGTAAATGCTTCACATTGACTTTGTTCCAATGATACAGGAATAACTTTTGAATTTTCGTTAAAGCTCCTTATACTAGTAGTTTAGCTCATGACTGATTAGTTTATACTCATGACTGAGTGGTCTCCATGAGTCTGGTGGGAAATGTTGGAAATTTTCTCTTGAATTTAATAAGCAGTGACATATGTATTACATATATGAAATTCGGCAAGGTTACAAGTGTTGATTTCAGAACAAATAAATGATTTTAGGCTTGAAGTTCTTTGTCATATTATTTCATGTGTTCGTTTCGATGTTGCCCGCGATAAGCTCGTGACTGTCGTGAAGGTGGGTCCGTGAGTTGCTTACCATTAGAATTTCTGAAAATAAATTATGTTGATAATTTTATACGCTTTGCTTTGAAACCATTGAAGTGTTAATATAATAGGTTACAATTGCCACAGAGTCTTTGGTCCAGCTGACTACAGAGCTTTCACTTTTCTTGCCGTCTTAGACGGATCAATTTAGTTGAGTTAACCCTCTAACTTCCAACAACTTCCAACAAAAGGGCTATGAACGATTTTGTCATTACTAGGTGTACTGATCGACAGGAAAAAACTACCGAAATCTAACAACCGAAAGTGAGTTATTTTCAAGATAACTGCCGCTAACTATGAAAATCAGTATAACTCTTATAACTTTATTATTTTTGAGCATAGAACATAGAACAATTATTTTACTATCAAACTTATGGTTTTTATGGCTAAGGAATTCATGTACCTCCAAGAAATGAGCCAATTGGAGAGGAATAATCCTGAAGTCTAATGAATGTTTCAAAATGCATAACATGGTATCCGTCGAACAAATTAACTTTAGGCTAGTCAAGGTTGCGACTTTGTGATCGAACAAACACTTATAAGGTCGCTAAAACATCAGGCGGTTTAACACGTTCACGCCGGCGCGGTGGGTCACACTCAACTGTCTCAGAGCTGCCAAGTCTCCGGCTCTTTGGATACCAGTATTTTAATACAGAAAATGTTGTTTTATTTAATTAGAACAACTGGGCGATTTAAAGGAATAACATTTTCTCTAAAATAACAGTGGTGTGGGAAAAGCCGGAGACTTGACAACGCTGAGACAGTCGGGTGTGACCCACCGCGCCGGCGTGAACGTGTTAACTTATGGAAACAAGATGACGGAAGATCAGCGAGCGCTCCGAAAAATGTCAGCTCCTATTATGTCTGAGTACAATATTGCCCTGCAGTAAATGTGTAATAAGAATGAAAAAGAGCATACACAAGCATACAATGAATTCACATACACTACAAGCGAAAAAACAACTCCTGTATCTTCAGAATTTAAAGAGGCAGTATGCGCTTTTCAAAAATACATGCAAAGCTGTCATCATGTTCGCCGTTTTTCTGATGACCCATCTCTGAGAAACATCACCAATGGTACTGCGCCGAAAGAAGATGTAAATATGCACGAATCAGTTGAAAGGGGCGAATGCTTGGATATCATGTGTTTTCCTTCACTTTTAAGAAAATCGAAAAGCAAATGGTACGTAAGCTGAAGTGGAAAAAAAAGGAGATACCTATTAGGTTGTAGCAAAGGTATATGCAGACTTTACAATTGAACATTATGAGTTAGCAATTGTTGTGTCCGATGGGTATGATGCAGGTCCTTCAATAAAGGATAATACACATAAGAGAAATCACAATACATCCATTATCCAATATACATTTCACCGTTGATACTGAATTCGAAAGAAAGCAGGCAGAATTCCTTCTAATGGTACATAACAAACAACAGCTAATAACATTAATCAATGGAAAAGTGGTGATGAGAGACTGAAGTTTTTTTTCAATCGTAAAGTGATGCTGATGTCAGTGTTGCCAGATTGGGGACTTTTTTGTCCCCAAATTGTTGATTGTCACCACTTTTTTGAAATAGAAATATTCGCCCTGTTTAAAAATAGATTAAAAATTCTGAAAAAAAAAAGCGAATTATACTATTTTTAAAAAGTGGTGACAGTCAAATAATCTGAATTAAAAAAGTCTCCAATCTGGCAACACTGGCTGATGTAGATATTACAAAGGTCTCAGTTAACATCGCACAGGAATATTCCACCACTCATTGGGGAGGATACTAACCTGTTATTCTTTTTCTATATTACGCTGAAGCTAATGGAAATCTACAGTATTTTAGATCGGATAATCAGTCAAGGCGCATTTCAAAAGTGTATTAGATCAATAACTTGAGATCAATTCTCGGCAGTGTATTATGGTTGCAGTTGTTATTTCCTCATGCATTCACAGGATGTGATTCCCCCTCGCGTGTTTATAGTGTCGATAAAAAATCGGTTTTTTAAAAATTTAAAGGGTGACCCATAACCCAGGAACATCAACGCTTCATTCCTATTCAATTAAGTCTTGGCAATCAGATGATGGCTGTTATTTTTGGGTGGCAACCGTACAAGTTCTTTGGCAACTTTGCGTTACCAGCAGGGCTTAATTTGCGCCGGAGCCCACCGGAGCTCAGCTCCGGTACTTCTCTGCTTTTAATAAATATTTAAATATTGGTCGGAATTCACCGGAGCCCATAAATACAGAGCTCCGGAGCCCAGTTCAATTGCGCTTTTTTTGTATCATGAACGCTGCCCATTTTAAGGCTCTGCTCTGCACATTTACGAAGTCACTTTCATTTGTAAGTGGATATATGTATTGTTATTCTGATAGAAAATAATCGAGCAGTGTTTCCTCTTTTTCTATAAAAGCATCGAATCTTTCCGATAACGGTGTCAAGCTTTTAATTTAATCCGATTTTCAGGGACACTCACCACAAAAGATTGTTAAGCGAAGAAATCGATTATAGTTTAAGATATGCACCTTTTTATAGAAAATTAAAAAACGTTGTTCCATTCTTCAGCATATAAATATTAATTTCTATAAATTTTATTAATTTTTTCATAAAAATGCATAGCTGCGATCTATTCCTTTTTTGTATTAACACTATTTCCGAATCATAATCCTTACCATATTTAATCCCAGAATTCTGGTAAAGATTTCTATTCGGAAAGAGTGGTAATTAAAAAGTGGAATAGTTGACAGCTAAGTATATACTGATAGATATATGTACATTTTTTATTTTCCTAAAAAAAAAAGCCTTAAATTGTGCAAATAATGTACGAAATATAAATATGCAGATGGGAGTGACGGGGGGGAGGGGGGGGACGGCACGCTACGGTTGTTAGTACGGCAGAATATTAGGGCTCCGGTACTTTTTTTGTTAGAAATTAAGCCTTGGTTACCAGGCACTTAAGAAGAAAGTCGTCACAGCCAAATCATCTGTTAATCGAGGGCGTCTTCCACAAAATTCCATTGTCTCAGAATCAGTCACTGCTATCATCAGTCACTGCTAGTTGTCAATCTTTTACTTTTGGTAAAAATATGTTTTCTTATAACTTTTCTATAATCAAATAATCTTTCACGATTCCTTTACACGAATAAATTAAGTTTTTGTATTAATAAAATAAAAATAAAATTCAAAACTTTCAAAAAATATTTAAAAATTTAAATAAACAAGTTTTCACTTAGTTTATTTTAATTTTTTTTCAAATAGAATCATTAATTTGCATAGAATATAAGTGTTTTTAAATAGTAATGCTAAATACAATTTTTTTCAACATATTTACTAGCGAACAAAATAATAATACATTATTTTGTTAATTGGAAGAAAAAGAAAAATTCAATTATTTCCTTTGTGACTAAATCCAAAGATAGGAACTACCCTATGTTAAAAATAACTTCAGTATTTGTACCACTTAATTTATCATCCTCTTTCATTATTCCATTATACTGAAAACGATTCACGCTTACTTAGCACAAAAAGTTGAATAAACCTGATTTATCTTACGAAGTTACTTTTTAATGTGAAAACTTGTTTGAAAATCGTTTGAAAGAACTTGCTGTTTCCAGAAAATAAATCGATTGAAACAATTTTTCAGTTGTCAAGGATTTTGTCGACTCATTAATTTCACTTAAATTTCGACGTGTTTTATTTCTAGTAAAGAGTAATAATAGCGCTCAGACGTAAATTATTTTTCTTTTTTTCGCAGGAGTTTTATACTGTTTATAATATTGCTATTTCTACTCCAATTAGAATCTTGCCTGGTATCATAGCACCCAAGACCCAACCCGAATCATTCAAAATGTGTTTGTCCGTTTTTAATATCGAAAAAGGATGAAAATTCGTCAAATTCAATGCATCATAACAAAGTTTTGGATGGTCAAAAAAAATTTTTTTTAACTTGTTAGAAGATAGAGAATGTTTGTGTAAATATAACTCGCAGTGGATGCAAAACTTTCGAAATTCACAAACGACTAAAATCAAAATTTTAAATCCCGCGAACCATTAAACTTTTGAAAACATAAATACATTTGTGCAATGGTGATGAGAGAACTTCCATGTTATTAACAATTAGACCAGCAGACGGTGCGCATATCATCACCTCATCGAGTTGACGGCTGAAAGTTCAGGATTAGACAGAACTCGATTAGCATATTAAAATGCAGCTGGTCTGCCAAGTCATATATTGGTGGAAACCATCTGCAGACACGATTTTAGTGGTTGATCGGTAGGTTTATCATTGTGCTTTCTTGCACCCAAAAGTATGAAAACATGGAGTACTGGGAGCAGAAAACACAATGGTAAACCTACTAGTCAACCACTAAAATCGGGTTTGCAGGTATTTTCCACCAAGGTATGACTTGGCAGGCCAGTTGCATTTTAGTATACGAATGGAATATTAAAGATGTGAATTATCACTTTGCTAACTAAGGGTAAACCAACTTAGTGAAAAATGTCCAAGCCGGGAATCGAACCCGGACCCCTGGAATAGCGCTCCAGTGCTCTACCTTTAAGCCACGAGGACGATGCCCAGCTTGGCATCTCACACTCATATAAGTCGGTAAGACTGCTACCGCAGCTATAAGATGGAAAAGTCTTCATGAGTCTTCATGCTGGGTTCATTTGCATCTCATGTTACGCCGCAAGATTGTGTGCTCATGAAGACTTTTCCATCTTATAGCTGCGGCCGCAGCTTGGCTCCGGCCTGAGCTCCGGCCCATCTTGGCTATGCCAAGCTGGGCATCGTCCTCGTGGCTTAATGGTAGAGCACTGGAGCGCTATTCCAGGGGTCCGGGTTCGATTCCCGGCTTGGACATTTTTCACTCTGCTGGTTTACCCTTAGTTAGCAATGTGATAATTTACGTTTTTAATATTCAATAATTTCAAGCGTAATTTCACTGCTGAAAACTACTTGAAAAATTAATTAAAATGCGAATCGAGTTTTAACTAATCCTGAAATTTCAGCCGTCAACTCAATGAGGTGATGGTTTGTGTAGCCTCCTGCCGGTCTACAAGAAATGCACCTATTTAATAAACACAATTATAAATACTTATTTAATTAATCGGAAATGTTTATTTAATGACAAAAAAAGTTTAAAAGTTGTTTTAATGGTAAAAAAATTACTGAAGTCAGTTCAATTTTTACAAAAGAAATAAAGCTAATTAAAGTTTCAATTATGAGCTTTATATTTAAGCTTTATATATAAGCTTTATATTTTATTATACATTTTTAGCACGATATTTGTGTCTGACTGCTTGAAATGTTCGTGAATTTTTGGTTCCAATGGCGTTATTGCAAGACGGAGAGCAGTTTTTATTTCAAGTCGATACGGGTAACGACTAGCGCCGTGCGAAGAGAAAACGGCGCCCGGGCAAAGTTTCAATTTGGCGCCCCCCCTCACACGCACACATACACCTTTTCTTTCTGTCAGATGTCACAAAATTGATAAAGTGCAGAAAGAGAATTAAATTCTATTGAATAAATATTTTGCGTTTATTTTGGAACTTTAAGGTTGTTCTCAAATCCAAAAGGGCAACTTTATGACATAGGGGAGACCGGGCTAGTAGTGACATTTTCGACACTTTTGATATTATCCGTAAGATTTGAACTGAAGCGAAACATTTAGTGCATCATATCATTAGAGTAAATCTTGCGTAACATATTTATAAAACTACTATTAACATTATTAACGTTTTATAAAACGTTAATAATGTTAATAGTAGTTTACATAACACAAAATGAATTCTGCGTAACCTCGAAATTTGTCACACTAACCCCCGCTACGGGGCAAGTTGTGACATGCTTGGGGCACATTGTGACACATAAATGACACATACAAGTACATTGTAACATATACAAATTATGTAAGAAAGGCAATTAATTGGGATATGTTAAATCAAGAATGAGAAATTTATTCATTTATAAGGTTCTTAACACAATAAAACACTTTCATGTTTTAATAATATTGTAAATCAAATGAAAATAAAATAGTTAAATTGTTAACACTTGTAAACTTGTAAACCCTTTGTCCTTTATAAAGATACTTTTAGAGACACTTAGCAATAAAAAGAAAAAAAAAGCTGTCTTAATCAGGAAAAAAATAAAAAGTAAGCCAACACTGATCTTTGGCCATATTGATCTTTGACTCGGTAGCCTACTACAACGTGTAGGACTATGCCCTATATTTTTAATCACTCATTGTCATCGCTTGTTTCAGCGTCTGATTTGCAGTTAATACAAATAAAATAAGGTTCATTTTTGGTACATTTGACATGCGCCCCTTTTTTACATACATTACACCCAGTCTTCTCCGGGTCTAGAAATTTTGTAATGCTCCGAGCAAACTAGACATAAGCAATTTTCGTCATCTTCAGAGCTATCCAATACTTGCTTCGCCCTTTTTTTCAATAACCTAGGTGTAATTTTTTATGCACTGCTTGGCCTTTCCATACAGTTTCTTTTTTGGCTTTTTCTTCTTCAATTTGTTTTCTGCGTTCTTTTGCTTTTTATTCTGCTCGAATTTTCTCTTTTACAGGTGTGCTTGTTAGAATGGCAGATTTCAAATATTTACGAATATATCGCTTCCTTTTCGAGGTCCTGCTTTAGGGAGTGGTCTTATTTCTGTAAGACTTACCACTGACACATTGCTATTATCAATTGTCATAGAATCATCTAATTCAATGAGATTTCTTACTTCTGAAGACGGTCTTACAATCTCACCGTCATTAATTAAAGTTATTGCTGAAGTGCTTGGTTTATTAACAGTTTCATATTTACTAATTTTTTCCATTATCATTCTAGTTTTTAACGCTCTCATCTCTGATGGATAACGGTCAATCAGTTACTGAGGGACATAGGAAGTTAAAATTATGAGGAAAAATTATGCTGGGATAAGTATAGTGACACTGTCACAACGTGCCTCTTAGACTTCGTCACAACTAGCCCCACGTTACGCCATTTTGAACTTTATTCATTATTTTCAGAAATGTTGGCATGATTAACAAATGAAATACATAGAATAACAGCTCAAAATATACGCATTTAAATAATGTTAGGGAAGTTTATATACCTCAGTATCGCTAGTGGCAATGACGATTCTAACGTAGATCGTAAAATTTACTTTTACGATAGAAAACAAGATAAATATTTTATCTCGAAAACAACGCAACACTATACTTCAAAACATACGCAGCACACTGAGACAATCAACCCCTTCACTCGCATAACGCGACAGGTGTTGCAACCTATTGGCTCAGTCAGGAAGCTCAATGGCACAACTTGCCCCTGGCACAACTAACCCCGGTCTCCCCTAAGTTTTAATTTATTTTTGTTCGGAAATGCATGAAACTACCAGATGTTGTTGTTCAGAAACTATGTAATCGAGCTGTTTTGTTTTTCATTTTTTTGCGAACACAATAGATCTTTCAGAAAATAGTGTCAAGGTGGGCGTTTTGAACTGAATTTCCGCGCGAAAGTAGAATAATCACTCAAGAAAGGGCAAAAAAAGTGTCTGCCACGTGATCAAAATCGCTTATAACTCAATAGGTAATTTATTTATCAAAAAATAGAAAACACAGTTCGATTCCAAATCGCTTCCATTGTCAGGCTTTCCAATTTTATATTTTTCCTTTAAAAAATGAATTTGTAAATGTGTCAAAACATTTTGTCCCTGTTGGGCAAAGCAGTTGAGAATAGCCTTAAGAGGTGTAATTTTAACTCAGAAATTCTAAACAACTAAATAACATAATAGAAACTTCCACTTATTTGTTAGAGAGATCATGATGTTTTGAGATAGATTTTTCTCAACCTTTCTCACTTTTTTTTTCCCTCTAACCAAATTTTAGTTGTTGTTAGTATTTATTTGAGTTGGAGAAAATGAGAAAGTTGCCAAGGTAAAAATCGCTAACCACCAAGAAAGAGTTTCAATTGCTGTGACAGATGAAAATGTTTTTCATGCACATATGTTGTTGAAAACTAAATCAAAATTTTCATTGCTTTTCTCTCAGTAACGGGCATTCGCTATATATATATATATATATATATATATATATAAACTCGGTTTATGGCGTCAGATGCCGCCTTCCGAAAATTCTACAATAGTCTTTTCCAGTTCTTCCGGTCAAGGGTCCATTCTTCCTCCAGACCTCTATCCCTCATCGCCTTTTTAATGCCATCCATCCAGTTCTTTTGTGGTCATCCTCGTTTCCTTTTTTTATTTGTTTTATAATTAAATGCGATTCATCTAGTCTTTCATCACTCATTCTTTTAACATGACCATACCAGAATAATTGCTTATTTTGAAGATCATCTAATATGGTTCCCTTTATTTCCTTGATTCTTTCATTTCTTATTCTTTCTTTTCTTGATATCCTGCATGATCTTCTTAGTGCATCCATTTCTACTGTCGCTATTTTCATTCTTTCTGTCTCCATAATTCTCCATCCTTCTGCTCCATATAACAATATGCTCTTTACAATAGAATTGCATATGTTGTACTTTCTTGTCCTAAAGATCTCCTTACTTAGCCAAATAGAATTTAATAGTTATACAGACTTTCTCATACCTTTCTGATAAATTCTGTATTTAATATCCAGTGAGTCTCTTCCTTCTCTATTAATGTCTACACCAAGATATCTAGCTATAATGCTCACAGCTTTCTATTTTTATGTTATAATTTAGATTCAATCTGTCTCATTAACTCCTATACATAGGTATTTGGTCTTGCTAACGTTTATGTAATGTCCCCATCTCTCATATTCTTCCTTATTCGCTTTTTATGAAGAGTCAAAAATTAAAAATTACCTGTTTAGCAAATAAGTTCAAACTAACATCTATTAACACATTTATCAATCAGTGGTGTCTGGCGAGTGAAATATGAGAGCAGGATCACTAACTAAGTGGTCGGCATTTGCGGTTGTACTTTGAAGGCATAAGATTATTTGTATTTAGATTTATATCATTTATCTAGTTATATTGATTAACACATATTTTAGAAATAAGATATTAACGTATGAATTGAATATTTCCAACTGAGCGAAAAAATGGCCAGGCCGGGAATCGAACCCAGATCCTTGGCTTACAAGGCCAATGCTTTTTCCGTTTAAGCTAACTGGGCCGACAACCAGCCAGCATGTTTCGCTCAGATAACCTTATAGGTAGAACATCTGGTCTGTCATGTAGACAGCTCAACAGAATAAACCGCAGGTAAAGGAACTCCATATAAACGATGGATACGTAGAACAACTATTATTTTAACACAATCAAACTGATTGGTAAAGCTATCATACGAATTGAATATTTCCAACTGAGCGAAAAAATGCCCAGGCTGGGAATCGAACCCAGATCCTTGGCTTACAAGGCCAATGCTTTTTCCGTTTAAGCTAACTGGACCGACAACCAACCAGCATGTTTCGCTCAGATAACCTTATAGGTAGAACATCTGGTCTGTCATGTAGACAGCTCAACAGAATAAACCGCAGGTAAAGGAACTCCATATAAACGATGGATACGTAGAACAACTATTATTTTAACACAATCAAACTGATTGGTAAAGCTATCATACGAATTGAATATTTCCAACTGAGCGAAAAAATGCCCAGGCCGGGAATCGAACCCAGATCCTTGGCTTACAAGGCCAATGCTTTTTCCGTTTAAGCTAACTGGGCCGACAACCAGCCAGCATGTTTCGCTCAGATAACCTTATAGGGAGAACATCTGGTCTGTGAAAAATGCAGCCTAGCAGCGCCACCTGTTGGGCGATTTACACTCAAAAGTAAACAGCACTAATTTATATCAGGGACTAACTGAATCTGAAGTTTGATGAAAATTCGCGTATTAGTTCCTGAGATAGAGCTATTGCGATAATCATGAATAATGCTGCATAGCAGCACCACCTTTTGGGCGATTTTCACCAAAAAGTAATCAACACTAAATTATATCAAGGACGAACTGAATCTGAAGTTTTATGAAAATTCATGCATTAGTTCTTGAGATATAGCTATTGCAGAAATCGTGAAAAAGTCAGTATAGCAGCGCCACCTGCTGGACGATTTACACCAAAAAGTAATCAGAGTCAGTTTATATCACGGTCTAACTGAATCTAAAGTTTTGTGAAATTCAGTGCATTAGTTCTTGAGATAGAGCGCCCACAAAATTTTTGTCACATACAGACTCACAAAGTGACAGAGTGACAGACATTTTCTATAAAACATCAAATCGTGTTCAGGAGCTTCTAAAACGTATAAATCCATCGAAAACCGGAAGTCGAAAGTTTTCGCGAATCCAATACTTTCTTCTTGTAAAGAGAGAAGAAAGTAAAAATACCATGTATTCATTACACATAAAGCTAACAATGAAACATAAAGGTAAATTTGTGTGCAATAAAGCATGCTAATAAAAAAATTATGATATTTTTTTATTGAACAACCCTCGTAGTTTGATTGATCCGTAAATTCTGTCTTCTTCCCCTTCATTGCATTAGGAAGAGAGTGCGGTCCTTCGCTTCTGCTCTCTGTTTCCATCTCCCCTCCCCTGAAAAAAATAGAACATATTACAGTGAAACCTCCCTGTGCGACCACATCCATTAAGCGACTATGTCCCTGAACGACCATTTTTTCATGGAACGAAATTTATCCCATTGGTTCAATACTAATTTTACCTCCATTCAGAGACCATCCCAGTTCAACTCCCTCCATGAGTGACCCATTTCTTTGAATAAAATGAAACCAATTCCGTTTTTCCCTGGGCGCTTGAAGAAGGTTTTATTAGAAAAATAGTTCCGGAGAGCGCATTATTCATCAAACTTATAAACTAAGTTTAGAATTTTTTTATTCCTGTAACTTTTAAGTGTTTAAACCCCTTTGTGCCTTTTTAGGCAATGAATTTAACTCTGATGACAAATTAAGAATAACGGTCAATAAACTCCCCTGCCCTATTCTGTCAGGAAACTCTCAAAGAAATAGATAAATGAATGAAATCGTCATTATTTGTTCCCGTCCAAAAAAAAAAAAAAAAAATAACATTTATTTACTGAAGTTCGAAATAAAAGTTATAAAAAATAAAACCGTAAAATCAAAGCAAACTTCAATGTAAACTTCATTTTTTAAACTCTATAGTAATTAACTTATGTAATTAATTTTTCTTTTTATACTTAAATTTTAAATTTTTTTCAAAATGTGAAAAAAAAGTTTTAGTAACATTAATTGTTACCTTTTTCAACAGTTAAAATCTATATTTAAACATGACCTCCATTAAGAGACCACCTCTCGTAGGGACCAATTTTTATTGGAACGGAACGTGGTCACTTTAGGGAAATTTTACTGTATATCATTAGAAAACTAATAATTACAAATTCATTATAGTACATAGTACTTAGTATCCCATTGTTTTCAAGAGATGTTCAGGAATTTCATTACTAACGTTGTTCTCAAAACGAAGAAAGTTAAAACCATTTATGATCACCAATTGGGGGCATTTTTCATTTAGATATCTTGACATAATCAAAGAGAAAGTTTGTAAACAAATACCCCCCCCCCCCCCCCCGTCAACCAAAGTATCATTCTTTTTTTTACCCGACTGCCAAGAAGGGTTATGTGTTGTTTCACGCGTATCTGGGTATGTAGATTTCTTTATACCCTCGAAACATCCCAACGGCTGGATGGATTTTAATGAATGAGGTCTCTATCGATTCGTCTTAACCGTCCGATGGTTATAGGCTACGTTTTGTTTTTATAAATACAAAATGGCGCTAGAGACGAAAAAAAATTTTATGCACCCTATTGAGTGACATATCATTGGATAGGTCTTGTTTGATAAGACGATGTTTCATTGACTATTTTACAGTCAGAAGCTCCGTTTAAATATTACACAACCTTGAAGTTGTGTAGGTAAGATCGCTAGCTTTACTGCAACTCTAACCTTCATAGACATTTATAGGCCTTATCAAAACAGTGTTTATAGATAGGAACTAACAAACAACTTAAAGACAACTTAAAAGTCAACTTTAAAGACAACTTAAAAGTCATCAATACAAGTAAATAAAAAAGAGTAAGTAAGTAATATAAAAAATAGTTTCACATTGATGAGAAATAATTAATTAGTTCGCTTTTTACGCAGTCGGGTTTTTTTATTTTTAAAAATTAATTTTTACTTGTTCTTTTAAGTTGTGATCCTCTTTCTTGTGATACCCTGTATAAGGATATGAATAGTATTGCCAAGTTGTGATATTTTTAATTTTATGAATTTTTGTCACTAAAAATGAAAAACCATCAGCGATTTATTTGATAATCTCCATAACCTCTATTTTGAATCAACCAGTATATCGATTTGATTAAACATGTTGTCTGAACTGTTTGTATATACGGAAGATATTTAGCATGAACGCTTTCGCTCTTTTCGAATATTTCTTCAACTGAAAGAACCTCTTGATGCACTCCAGCTAAGGAGAGAAAGCCATAAGTGCAATCAAAGTAAATGGAAAAGTGGAAAGCCAGGAAATGAAACAAAAGATAAATACGTAAAAAAAAAATAGAAAAAAACTTTTTGAAACTGCAGAAATCTCTAAATCAAATAATTCTAGAAACAGGAATGAGCAGCTAACGAGAGTGAACTAGTATTTTAAATATTTTACTGTGAAAGTTATAAATATTAAAACTTTGAAAACAAGCACTTTAACAACTGATTTAGTATTACCAAAGTTTGATTATGGATAAGTGGAAAGGTAAAATAACCTCAGCCCCCTCCCCCTCCAATATACATAGATATGAAGAAAATTAATTATGATTTAAATATAACCTCTTCGGCCCCTGGGTCCCCAAACGAGGACCTCCGTTCTTTTCCTTATAAAAACTAAAATGTCCGATTTTTTTACATTTTCACATCACTTCTTAATAGATGAATGTTTTTGCGTTCAAAGCAAACGAATAAATGCCAGCATCTAAGCTGATTCCCACATAAAATAAATGTTATTTTCATCTGAGTTTGCAAAATGTCTAAAATGCCCAAAAGACAGTATGACCAAGAAAGTGAGAAATTTTCATAAGTATTTAACTTAAATCTTTTCCCATAAAAAAATTTGAGGATTTGTAGATAGTTTACATGTTTAAAGCTCTTAAATTTGTGATTCCGTTAATTTAGGCTAATTATTATTAAACTGATGTTTTAAGGGGGTTTGTAGTTTTAGAACCATATTTTTTAACTTAAATTTCTAAGCGCCTAAAGGACCAATTTCAGAAAAGATATTTTTTCTGTCATTTACGATGTCATTTTGTTTGGAAAACACCAATTAGCATTTGTATTATTATTTTAGTTTCGGAACTGGAGAGATTAAAACATACACACTTATATATTGGAAGTACAGTAGAACCTCTTTTATCCGAAACTCTCGGTTAACCGAAATAAATATTTTAAGCTTGCTTTTTTTTCTCCCCCTATTTTTTTTTTTTTTTTTTTACTATCACATTTCTTGTGTGCAAAACCCATTTTTAAAGCTTTTTTTTTTACTATCACATTGATCAAAGCGAAGAAAAGGACAACGATGAGGGCGAAGAAAACGAACAAATTAGCAATTCTGGAGATTTTGAATGTTTTGCAAAAGATTTGACATGGCTGGAGCAGAAAGACTGTGATACTGGTGAACTAATAATATTAAGAAAACCTTCGTAATAGAGCTGCAAAGCAAAGGCAATCGAAACTGCGAGAAACGAAACTTTTCTCCAAACTCTTGTGAAATATGTAAAAAGTACTTATTTTCAAAATTAAAATTCAGGTAATTTATTTATGTTTCTATTTTGATATTGCTTTATTTTTATTAAGCACTTGTTACCATAATAAGAAATAGTGCATATATTTGTGCATAACCGTGCGAAGAGAAAACTGCGCCCGGAGCGAGTTTCAGTTTGCCCCCCACCCCCACACACACATACACACTTTTTCTTGTGAGATGTATCACAAAACTGAAAAATGCAGAAACAGAAATAAATTCTATTGAATACATAGTTCGCGTAGTTTAATTTTAATTCAAAAACTCCAAACAACTAAATATAACATTAATTTTTAAGGAAATTGCGCTTATATTTTGGCAAAGGGAATCTGAGAAATGGATGTAGAAACTATGTATCTAGCAGTACAGTTTGAAACCCTTTTGTATCCTCAGAAGAAAAATTCTATGGTATTTTGAGAGTATATGTTTTTGCCACAAGCACAGAAAAAAATTACAGACTCCAAAAAAGAGAAGGGGAGCGAAGGAGACCAAGACAAAGGCCTAGAACAAGTTTTGAAAAGTTTCGTTCTTATTCATAAATTTGTATTTGGGTGTAGCCTAAGAGACAATGCGATAACTTTGAAACGAAAAATGGACGTACTTTCATTGGGAAAAAATTCCCAATCTGTAAATATATAATTTGTCTTTTTAAAAAAGGTGTAGAAGAAACCAGGTTTGTGGCATAAATTTGGCGCCCCCTCAATTTACACTTTTGTGCCACGCTATCCAAAATCAAAAGTAAAATTTATGTAAACGATTTCTTTGCGTCATAATATCCATTTGCACACATTTCGCTTAGTTTGGATACAATGACGCAAAGAAATCATTTACATAAATTTTACTTTTGATTTTGGATAGCGTGGCACAAAAGATAATCAATTTATTCATATAAATACATTACAGTGCATTGTATAGGTTCAGTGAAAGTGATATTTTTAATTTTTATTGTAAAATTAAAAGTTTTGATTAGATGTGTAAATATATTTAGCCAAACCGAAAACAATTAAAATTGAATTTTAAAACAAATTGTTTAAAGCTACATCAAAGCGTCACTTAAATTTTGATATCATATCTTTTAAAACTCATATTTTGAATTTATGAAAGATGTGAATGATAAAGCATCAAGGAATAAATTTTTATACATCCTTTTAAATTTAACATAATTCTTACACATGCAATTATAAATAAAACAAAAATAAAAAGATGAAATGAATAATATAGCGTCACTTAAAATTTGATATAATTATTTTTAAGTTCCATATTTAAAATTCTTTATAGCAATAAGATAAAGTGTTGCGCCACAAACTTTTAGCTCGTTAAGGGTTTTTTGAATTGATATCATTACTTTTTTCTTTAGGCTAATAACAAAAAGATTTTTAAAAAATAAAGACCAACGGTAAGAACTCATAATCGTGATTACTATTCATCTTTAATCACCCCCCCCCCCTCCCGCTCAAAAAAGCATACCTCATACTTCAATTTTAATGAGTGCTGTACTATTTGATTTTTTTAAAGAACTTTTAGTAAGATATGGAAGTATTATACAAAATGGGGGCTTTTTATGGTTCGTTTCACTGATATAGAAAGCTTTGTTGAATTTTGTTATGTAAAAAGTTTACTTTCTTAAGAAAAATATCAAGAAATATTACTCTTTAAACATGTAAACTACAATTTAAAATAATATTTAAAATACAAAAATTTGAACTGAAAAATGCCTTTTTGAAAAATATTAGAATTGCATACCAAATTTTAAATATTTCAGCATGGAGCAGGAAAAGATTAAAGTTGCATTGTATTTGTAACAATAAATATATATATTATAGGTTAATTCTATAAAAATTGTTTAAAAAATTTTTACATACTCATATTACTGAATAGAAGACAATTTGACAAGAAGACTTACAAA
Source organism: Maratus speciosus (assembly GCA_963932465.1). Lineage (NCBI taxonomy): Eukaryota > Metazoa > Arthropoda > Arachnida > Araneae > Salticidae > Maratus > Maratus speciosus. The sequence continues at coordinate 474,217,859 of OZ010789.1, forward strand.
TTATTTTGCTAATCAGAAAATAATTTTGAATTATTATGCAAAACATTAAACAGCAAATTTTTAATGATTTTAATTTACATCATTTTTCAAAACGAAAAAGAAATACCTAGTCTAAGGTATGATATTTTCAACATATATAAAAAATAAATATGACAGTTAGTTAATAACCTTAATAAATAATTGGAACAATTTCAAGAGATTCTTATTTTAACTTACAGGGTGATTATAATTAAAGTCCCAGTTTCAAAACGCTCTAAAAAACGAACCACTCTTTAGAATGGCGTCAAAATTTAACAGCGTATTATTGAAGAAGGGGGAAAGAACATGAACCAAAAAAAAAAAAGTTCCAAATTTTAGTGACAGATGGCGCTGTAAGCGTCAGTATATGTAAATTAAAATACCTGGCATGCGCACGACAATTTCAGGTGTTATAAAAGCGTTGGGTAAACGGCGTTTCCACATTTCGCGTCTCAGACGTTGGCCATGAGTGTCTCAATGAAGGATCGTGCTCTGCTTGTAAAGCTTTATTACAAGAACGGTGATTCTGCACCAGTAGCTCTGCAGAAGTTCAGGACTCTTAAGGGTATGAAAAAAGTCGTTGGACCGATGACTGTCAGAGGTCTGGTGAAAATGATGAAAAAATTCGAAAATACAGGTTCGTTTGATGTGCAGTCTGGTAGAGGAAAGAAAAGATGTGATCCGGCGGTAGTTGAAGAAGTGGCCACAGCAGTTCAGGAGGAGTCTAGCGGTGGTGAGCAACCATGCAGTGCACGGAGAATTGCCCGAACATTGAACAGGCCTGTGAGCACGGTACATAACATTCTACGAAACATCCTGCAATGCTATCCGTATAAAATTTGCCATGTGCAGGAGTTGTTCCCTTCTGACCTGCCAGCAAGAGAGGGTTTTGCTTTGGAATTTCTTGCTCGCATGGAAATGGACAATGATTGGCCGACGGACGAAGCCCATTTCCACCTGACGGGATATGTCAATACAGAGAATTGCCGAATATGGGCAACGGAAAATCCACTCGCAATGAACCCAGTACCACTTCATCCTGCAAAGGTCACTGTGTGGTGCGGATTTACAGCATCATTTATCACAGGGCCGTATTTTTTCGAGGAGACGGATGCTTTCGGTCCTGTTACCGTTACCGTCAATGGTCAACGCTATGAGTCTCTTTTGCGTAATGACATCATTCCAGCTCTGCAACAGCGTGAATGTCTGGATAGTATCATTTTTATGCAAGATGGCGCTCCTCCGCACATTGAAAATCGAGTGAAGCAGTTGTTGAGGCGGCATTTCGGAAATGCTAGAATTATCAGTCGTCATTTCCCTACAGCCTGGCCGGCCCGATCACCTGATCTTAATCCGTGTGATTTCTGGCTGTGGGGTTATCTGAAAGATATTGTGTTCAGTACTCCGATTGCCAACGTAGCTGAATTAAAGACACGCATTGCGCAACACATTCTGAACTTGACCCCGGATACACTTCGATCGGTTGTGGAACATGCTGTTTCCCGATTTAATCTTGTTGCACACAACGGTGGACAGCATATTGAACATGTTTTGCGCCAGTCTCGCGAAACTTAAAAACCGATTGGATGGATGCTTTTTATTGCGGTTTTTGGCCTCAGGATAATTAAAAACCGATTTTTCCCATCCGATGTGATACGACCTTGCCGTGGTGGACGGGCTTAAGTAACTAACAGTATCACACGTGTACAGTCATGCACACTGAACAATACAGTTGGTTTATATCGTGCAACTTACGCTTTAGCCGTTGTTTTACGATTTGTCATTTGTAGTCGAAATTCTGACGCTTACAGCGCCATCTGTCGCTAAAATTTGGAACTTTTTTTTGGTTCATGTTCTTTCCCCCTTCTTCAATAATACGCTGTTAAATTTTGACGCCATTCTAAAGAGTGGTTCGTTTTTTAGAGTGTTTTGAAACTGGGACTTCAATTATAATCACCCTGTACATTAAATTTTTTATGCTCCTTAATATAGGAAAAGTTATTTCTGAAGTTTTTTTTTTAACACACACACACACCTTCCCGGAGAAAAATGTCTAAATTTAATACTATTTGGGATTTTTTTTTTTTTTAGCAGATATAAAAAGCATACATTAGACAAGAAAAGACTGTATTTATTTATATATACATAATTAAATGTGAAAATACTTTCTGAAACAGTTAATGTGAGATTTTTAATTTTTATGTGGAGATAAGATACATAGTTACAAAATATTTGAAATGCATAGAACAAAATTCATTACTTAAATTTAGATAAAGATTTTTAACTCAATTACATTTACGAGTTAATAAAGTCAATGCACTAGATATATTTGCTGTGTGATAGTAACACTCTCAAAATATCTAACGGATTATGAAATAATATTGAATAACATTTTCCAGTTATCGTTATTTAAAAAATGTTAAATGTATATATATCTGTATTCTATATGAAATGTTAGAGTTTAGGTTTCTATCCAAAATATAGATGGCGCCACATTTACAGCTGCAGGAAATGGCACATTTTGTTATTGAAATTTATTTAAAATGAAGTTTTATTTTATTTAACTTAGTTATAATTGCAATTTAAATTTATTTAATTTGATAACAATTAAAAAAGTCTTAAATTTTATTTAATGATCTAATGGAACTCATAAAAAAAATCAAAAGGCATTACTGCGGATTGAACCCGAGATATCGTGTCTGTGAGAGCAGCGCTCTTAACCGCCTAGCTCGTGTTTCGATAGCTAGCTGTTCCCAAAAGTGAATAAAAAGAAAGCATGCGCAGGAATACATTAATAACTTCTTGCGCATTTGCGGTAAATTCGCATAGAATGGCGAAAAAATATAGTCTCATTTTTCATACCGATTATATAACAAACAACAGTTTTTCTGCAAATAAGTGTTATGTTATTCGCGTTATCTCAAACAGATTTATATTATATATTAATTTTAATAAAATCGCGCACGCCATTTTTGAGAAAACAAAATTGCGAATTATATAAAAAACAAGAGTTTTCCCGGACACAAGTATTATCTTATTCCCTTCATCTAAAACAAATTCATATTATATATCAATTTAAAGAAAATTGCCCAGGCCATTTTCCAGAAATGGAAATTCAAATTTTATCCATCGCAAGTACTTTAAAAATGGGTTTCGAGATCTCAAAATATACTGCATGTAGAAATATAAAAATTTCAGAATAGGATAAGACTGCAGATATAAGACTGTTTTTAAAAAATCAGAACAATATGCGCTATATTTGCTGAGTTATGAAGTGGCGGTTTTTCGCGTTTCCTTTGATCTTTCCTGATTGAAAATTTGTGCCACATACATACAGACAGAGTCACAGACAGACATTTCGTAAAAACATGTTTTTCGTAATCTCTGACCTCTGAATTGTATAAGATGAGGGGTTCATCTTCCGGTCCCAGGCCCTTTTCAGGCCCATATGTCGACGCGAGGAACCACCCGTGAAGCAAGCCCCGCGACGCGTCCCGAAGGTCGCCGCCAGACAAGCTCCGACAGAGCGGAACCCCACGCAAACTCCGGTCAAACCGACACCGCTGCCCAGCGCACACGGTGACGGCTATTCCCAAGAAGAGACGAACGGCCGCTACGACAGTCCTCACCACCCAGCTAGAAAAACCAAGTGGTCCCTAAACTTGGTTACTCGAGCCGGTAGACCCCGCAAGCCATCGCAGGAACCAGACGCCTATAAAGACGCTGGGCCCACGGACTGAACCGAGGCTTCCCGACCCGAATTTAATTTACGGACAGGCCCCCAAGATCAGATACCATTTTCCGGCAGAGACATTTTTGTGGGCCAGCCGATAAGAAAGTTAATGAGGAGCCCCTAGCTTGAAAACCAGGGAGGACGGGGAAAATCCCTCCGGCCGTAAAGCGACCCAGCTCCTGGCTTTTCGCCCAAACCACCCGGCTCAACCGACGGAACCCCTCGCGGATCACGCCGGGAGCCAGTTGGCCCAGACTAGGTGCCGTTAGCGACCCCAGGCGGGCACGGAAAGCTCCACCTAGACGGAATAGACTCCGCCTCGCTAGGGGGTCGGACGGAACGGAGTCCCGCCAGCCCCCACCGACTCGACTCCATCCTAGGACAGAGAAGCCAGCGGAGGCCGACAGAAGCCCGCCCGCCACTACCTTACCTCACGGCCGTCGAGGGTACCCAGGCCCGAAGACCCCTGACCCCGTGCAGTGACCGACCGCTACCTTTGTTAGTACGTTCGAAAGTTAGGTGGAGGCACCTCTAGGTCCTCATCACCAGGCGAGGCAAACTCCGGTACCGCATAGACACGGAGGACCTGGATCGGACCAAGAGTTCACCTGAGGCACGATGAGCCGCCGCGTTACCGGCGAGCCTCCGGCCCGTTTCCCTGCGGGAATAGCGTTCGATGGTGGACCTGCCGGCCGACCCCCTCCCATGGGGTCACGGCACGACATGGAGCAACCAGAGCCATACTGGCCTCCCCACGCGACCGCTCCTTGGTCAACGGGGGCACCGCCAAACCCTACCACCCTAAGGGTCGGCTCACAACTGCTCCAGCTGAGGTCCTCGGAGGGATGAGCCAACCAAGTCATAAAGTAACCTGGGCGCTGTCCGTAACCCTCGCCCTTCGGTTGCTCCGGGAGTCCCTGCATGGCGTTCCCGCGAGCCCCGTCGTCACTAGCGAGCACCGAGGACTTTCCTCTTCAAAGCCCTCACTCATACTTCAGGCTCCCTCTTAGTCAATTGGTGGATGGGGTCCTATCGCCTTAGCTAGTCTTTGCCCGGTGGCACCGTCCGGCCCTTAGACCGGCACCGGGATCGACCTATGGAGCGTCGCTATCCGGCATTACCCAGAGAACCTGAGCGCCGGGGGCTACCGAAAGAATTCGAACCCGAAGGTCCTGCAACCCATGCACAACGTCCGTTACCCGTGGCCACCGGACCCTTGGCCTGTCGACCGCAGGTCTCTCTAGGAGGTGGCGAATCGTCCCCATCCGGCCCCCTCGCATTCGTACACAACGAACTCTGCCGAGCTTCCGGTCACCTCCCTCTGAATTGTACAAATCCATCGAAAACCGAAAGTCGAAAATTTTCACGAATCCAACACTTTCTTCTCACGAAGGTAGAAGAAAGTAAAAATTAGTCACCACAAAAAATCGTCCCCGAAGAAGTTAAGTGTAAGGTAAAAGTGAGAGAGAAAATTTTTTCTGCCTCATATAACAGCAAGATGCCAGACTGTCTTTAATCTTACGTCAATAGGATTCCTAGTAAATCAAATGTCTTCGAGCTTCTGGTCCAGAAATAATCTTTAACCATGGAACATCTCCATTTCTTTAACATCGCTTCTCGGCCTTTTGGCTAATATCAAAGTGTAGTCTTTGTTGCTGTTTGGTCAACTGACCTTGAAATTTAACCAAAAGCCGAGCTAGTTGATATTTTCGTCATTTTTTATTTTTCGAGAAAATTCGCAAATTCCGCCATTGCTCGTCAAGATTATTCTAGAACATTCTCCACCTTTCTGGTAAATTACCCAATGCACTTTCCATCTTTCCGTAGCTTCAGAATCTTCAGGTTTCAATCCACTGCGGCTGCAAGGTCAAAACAAAGGAGGTCGGAAGTCGAGTCTGGGCGGAACGAACTTGAAAATTTTATTTAAAATCAACCCGAAATGTAAAAATATTAATATGTCTAATATAAATTTTATCTTTTACGTTTAAAAAAAAACTGATATATACAGGGTGTTCACAATTAAACCACCATACTTTAAAGTTGTCTACAGACAAAACTATTGTTCATAAAGTTGTGAAATTTTGTGAAAGACATAATAAAGGGATGCGAATTTATTTAAGCTAAAAAAATGTAAATAAAAGTAGTTCAAAATTTCGCCACCAGACGGCTCTTTTTAATAAATTACACATTTAGCATTACGATAGTTTAGAAATTTTATTTATTAACTTAACCTTACTCTAAAGACAGCATTTCACTACATTTTCCTAGCTTTTTCCTGAACATACTGCGGTCAACTGTGGAACATGCTATCTTACGATTTCAGATGGTATCTGAAAAGGATGAAAGTCATGCAGAACATTTTCGGTTATAACAAAGTTTGTTAAACCATCGTAAATGTATGCTAATTGTGTAATTCGTTAAAAAACGGCCTCTTATTTTTTTTCTCTCAAACATATTCCCATACTTTTATTATGTCCTCCAAAAATGTTCACAACATTCTGAAAAATAGTTTCGTCTGTAGACAACTTTAAAATAGGGTCGTTTAGTTATGGACACCCTGTACTTAAGAAAAACTTGGACTTACGCTGTCAAAATTTAATAATTAAAAATTCTTATGATACTCATCAGCGTACACATAAATAAAAACTATACTAAAAACACATTAAAAATTAATTCCAACGTTTCATGCTCTTTCTAATGAGCCATCATCAGGGGAGAGGGTTTCCACGAAGCAAAGTTACAAACAGCACAGTCACTTTCACAACATCAAACTGAAAACATTTCAGTAACTGATCATTAAACATCAAAATCAATACTGCATCGGATATGGCGCCATCTGTTGGTAGGCTATAACACTATTATCAGAAACTAGGAAAATCCGAAATTAACATGGTTCAATCTTCAAAAAATTATTTCTCTGGATCTAAAATCCAAATGAGCTCAAAAATATCACTGTAAGTACATAAAAAAAATGCAGATTCTAATAAAAAATACGTAAAAAATTAATTTGTAATTTTTAAGGCCAAAAAATTAAACCAAAATTGAAAGTTATGGTTATTTTTCTGAATTTTTGTCATTTTACACAAAAGGCTCTCCACAAAAAGGCAAATGAAATTTCCAATTTCTTTTTGTTTTAAAAAAAAGTTTACACTTTGGGCTTTCTATTTATGAAATAAAAATTATGTCTTTCTCATGGCTTATGCAAAAATGTTGACTTATTTTGGGATGCTGTGCCTATCAAGAGATAAAAATCTCTAATTTTGCTTATGGTACATAAATAATTTCTGCACGTTTTAAATTTAAATTTATTAATCATTTTATTTGCTAAAATGAGCCCTTAAAATCAGACTGATTTATTTATTGTTATAACAGTAGAAAATTTTTAATGTATAGTATTGGTTACATATCACATATTATCTGAAATTGTGTTGTTCTCAATCTTATCGCATATGTTTGTCACATAAATGTACATCTATCATTGGATTCAGTGATATATTTCTATAAATACTTTCACAATGGTAATATACAAGGAATATGTACAGTATTTAATGGAGGGGGGGGGGGGAGAATTTGCAGTCATAGATTTTTTTTTCTATTTACTCGGAAAAAAAACAAAGCAAAAACTTTATTTGGAAATAAAAAAAGAAGCACTTATACACTCAACAAGTCATTGGAACTAGGAACCACAGTAATTATTTAGATACCACAACTTAAATTAGGCACATTTTTTCTTGATTTGTAGAATTTCCCAAAACAGGACAACATTTTTACATAAGCTATGAGAAAGACATCATTTTTATTAAAATTGAAATAATCATTAATTTAAATCTAATGTATTAAATAAAATGGCTTATAAATATTTTAAAATTTATATTGTTATTTTTTTTTTTTTTTTTTTTTTTTTTTGTAACAAATAAAGAATTTGTTAAATTATATGCAAAATTTTTAAACTAAAAAATCAGAATAAACATTCTATTTAAAAGATTTAAATTCAAAAATAGAACTGAGCTATATATAAATATAGAAATAAATGACGTACTTTTGCAGTATCACTTAGACTTTGCAACATTCTTTCTTTGTACAATTTTAAATTTATATTTATTATGAATAAGCAACATTGAGAACCTTCTAATATATATTTTATTTTTCCTATTTTACTACAACTCCAAACATAGTAATATAACAAAACAACAGTATATTAGAAGATCTTCGTAATTTAGTATCTAAGATGCTATTGTATTTGTATTTCAAAATCGGTGGCTATCCCTCCTCCTTCCCTCCCACCCCCCAGAAAAAAAAATGTTAAATATCTTAAGCTGAAATTATCTTCACTTTGGTAAAGGTTTATGAAAATTTACAATTTTTATATTGGCCAGAGCAGCCATCACTAAAGTCAAAGACTTTCTTTACATCAGGAAATCTCTCTTTTACAAATGATATCATTTCCTTCTGAGTTAAACACACAAGAGTGACATCATGTTGCATATCATAAGATAAAATGTATATATTGCTCGCTGATAATCTAATACTGAGAGATAGAGTGTACAGTCGTGGAAAAAAAAAAAGTAAACACCCCCTACTAACTCCTCAACAAATTATCGTAGAAGAAAGTTACTGGTACCGAACGTTTGGAAATAAAGTCTACTTTTAAAGGATATATATAAAATTTGCTTAGAGGGCCGTCTACATATTAAAACGAATCCAAACTTCATTTTTTTTCAATGACAATACCCAATTTTAACGAGATATTTCAAATCTTCGGTTCAAACTATGCCTAAACACCGAATTTCAAGTCATTTTAATGATAAGTTTTTGAATTATAAATATTCAAAATTTAGTGCTTCTAATGTTAAATTACATTTTCATATTTTTATTTATATCTCCAGAAATTATGCTCCTAATGTGCTAATTTTTTTGTAGCAATAATACTAATATACCCAAACACAAATACGCTGAATTTGCAATTTTTATAACTTTATGATATGAATTATGATTTATGAAATTAATACTCGAAAAAAATATGAATTGCAACCTACAATTTTTTTTGATGGAATTAGATTTATTAAGCCCTGCTTTATGGAAATCCGAAATTTCACATTTTTCTTCCAAGTAGTTTTCAAATTATGCTTAAAAAACGGCAAAATGATGGTTTAAGGAGCCGTCTATAATACAGTGGTGGTCAAAATTATAAGGACAAGGGAAAAATCGCCAAATCTTGGCTACACTTGGCCGGAAACTTATGCAAATTTAATGGATGGAAACTAAAAGAAAAATGAAGAATATTTTTATAAGTTTTTATGGAAATATGTGGAAAATCCATATTCATAAAATGTATTATGGATTTATACAGCCATCTGGTATGGACAAAATTATAAAAACAACTGTATTTGTGTGTTCTAAAAAGTAAAATTTGCATGTTTTTTGCTCTACACACGAAACTCAGCGACGATATAAATGCGTAGTAAGTGTTTGGGATCGTCATATTCTGTTTTTCAGTCATACCGCTAGATACAAAGCTTTCGGAGTTTGAGAAAGGGAAAGTGGAAGCATTTAAAAGTTCAGGACTTTCTGTACGCCAAATTGCGACAAAGCTTAATAGATCAAGAATGGTTATTTACAATTATCTTAAAAATCCCGGTAAATATGGACGGCAAAGACATACACGTAGGCAATCTTCTGTTTCTGTACGGGAGAAAAGAATAATAATAAGGCAATCTTGCTCCAAAAAACAAACGTCAACAGAAATAAAACGTGAATTGAACTTAGAATGCAGTGCTCGAACTGTTCGACGTGTTTTACAAAAAGAAAAAAAGGTTCGCTATGGTAAATATATGTCACGACCGCCTCTTACAAAAGTTCATAAGAGACTCAGAATGGAGTTTGCCAAAAAAATGCATTACTATGGGAAAAAAGTGGGATGATGTTGTCTTTTCAGATGAGAAAAAGTTTAATTTGGATGGAACAGATGGTTTTCGCTACTTCTGGTATGATTCCCGTAGAGAAAAAGAAATTTTCTCAAAGCGTGCATTTGGAGGTGGCTCGATAAAGGTCTGGGGTGGTTTCGCAACTGGTGGAACTACTCCAATAGTTTTTGTGCAGGCTAGAATGAATTCTGAGAGTTATGTTGATGTATTGGGCGATAATCTTTTACCGGAAGCACCGTTAATAACGAGTGGAGACTATTTTTTCCAGCAGGACAATGTCTCAGTACATGTTTTCCAAACTTCAAAATCGTGGTTTGATGCTAATTTCGTGAAACTACTTCATTGGCCAGCCAGAAGCCCTGATCTGAATCCAATGGAAAATCTGTGGGGTATTCTGGCACACGAAGTATACAAAAATGGTATACAATATGGAAACAAGCAAGAACTCATGTCCTCCATCGAAAAAGCATGGTCAAAAATTTCCAAGAATGTTCTTAAGGAACTGTCAAACTCCATGGCGTCAAGACAGATCAAAGTGATTGAGAAGGAGGGGGAGATTATTAATTATTAGTGTGTTTCAGGCAAAAACATTCATTGTCCTTATAATTTTGTCCAATTTTTACAATGGCATATTTTGTTAATTATGGCAAAACATTCATATTTTGCATTTTCCAATGTTTTGCATTCTATAATGATTTCTAGCATAAAAAAGCATTTTATGTATAAATTTCACTTTATTTAGTTCAGAAATAATTTTTTTCTGTTCAATTTTCAATTGTTCTTATAATTCTGACCACCACTGTAGGAGTAACTAGATATTTTGAAATTTCTTCTGCTGTCGTGTAATCTAGCAGGCTGCATTGACTTCTTAAGGTGCCTTGATCAAGATGAGCGCTCTCTCGGTTAACAACCGAGTTCCGAACTTCAATTTGGATACAGCCCTTAAAATACGCTCGTTTTAAAAGAATTAATTTCTCAGAAACTTATGGTACGAATTGCATAAAAATTTGTTTTTAGGCTAATTGAAGGGTGTAGAGTTCATTTATGCTGTCAGAATTGTGTACCGCTATTGAAAAAAAGAAAGTTACGGTTCGTTTTAATATGTAGATGCCCCCCTAAGCAAATTTTCTATATTATTTAAAAGTAGACTTTATTTCCAATCGTTCAGTACCAGTAACTTTCTTCTACGATAATTTGTTGAGGAGTTAGTAGGGGGTGTTTACTTTTTTTTTCCACGACTGTACATAACAGTTGGATGAAGAGTGCATCTTCCTTGGTCCAATGGTAACTTTAAACTTCATCTTGAATAAGAAAAGTAAAACTTTTGCTGAAATCCAACACAACGATAGCTTTTTGAGGGCCAAAGTTTGCTTTAGTTTCTTTTAGGAAATTAGATTTAGCTTTCGTTATAAAAGAGTGGAATAACATTTTCCAAACATTTTATTAAGCTTGTTACAAATTCACAGGGTTGGTAAAAAAAAAACCGTTTAAAAAAAAAAAAAAAAAAAAACCAATAACCAGGTTTTTTTTTTGTTTTTTTTTTTTGTTTTTGTTTAAACCGGGTTTTTTTAATATATTTTCCTATTACATATACTGCATATTTATTAATAAAAATAAACATTGTTGGATATATAAGTAATATAACTTCATTTAAAAATAATTAAAATTAAATAATTACAATCAATTATGTAGAAAATTGAAATCATTTGAAATTCAAACATCTTTAGTAAAAAAGCTATGTCTTATGTTCCATGAATAAAACTGCTCTACATAGTGAAACATTGATACCTTGAAAATCTTAATAAACAATCTATTGACTACTAGTACTATAAATAAATATATGGTGTAGTTTCATAAATATAATATATTTTCTCATGGCTATTCAAAATAATTTCTTTGAAATATTTGCAATCTGAGATATCTGATTTTTCTGTTAGAACACTACATGAACAATTATTATCTTTTATTGAAAGTAAAGCTTTTTATAAAGAATTCCGGAATAATTTGAATTTAGCAGTAGAGTCTTTACACGTTTCAAGAAGTATTGTGTGAGAAGTCTCATTTGACACTTCTCCCCAGAAACTGCCACGTAGAAGGGAAAAAAAAAAAAAAAAAAAAAAAAAAAGGCGACAGTAAAATAAACAGAAATACCTATTTATCAACTTTTTAGACTACTGAAAACATTGATCTTAAAATGGACAGTAGTTTTAGAAAAGCTATCATACACTAAAATATTTAAACAGCCATCAGACTTAATACACAGGTTTTTTTTTTTTCTAAGCTATACTATAATATGTATTACTTTTAAATGACTAAAAATTAATAATATATCTTTTTAGGTATTTTTATGAGACTTTTTTCTATTATATCTCAAGCAAACCTTATCTTGATTTTCCCCCATTTTTTTGTCAGATCTAAATAGTGGATTCGATTATGCAATAGATGATTTAAATATACTTATTGCACATTTTAGTTAAAAGTAAACAGGTGCTTCGCTAGCACCCAATTTTTCAAAGTCCTCTTACTCGACTTCATATCTTGAGTTTCTTTTTTATTCTTAAGGCCGTTCTCAAATCCGAAAGGGCAACTTTATGACATAAGTTTTCATTTATTTTTGTTCGGAAATGCATGAAACTAGCAGATACTGTTGTTTGCAGATGCTAGAAACAATGAAGTGGAACTGCGCTTTTCTTTCTTTTCTTTTTTTTTTTTTTTTTTTTTTTTTTGTAAACGCAATGGATCTTTCAGAAAACATTGTCAAAGTGGGCGTTTTCAACCGAATTTCCACACGAAAGAAGAATAATCACTCAAGTAAGGTTAAAATCAAGGAACATTAAAAACATCTTTGTCACATGGTCAAAATTGCTTATGCTCAAGAGGTAATTTATTTATCCAAAATGGAAAACACAGTTCAATTCCCAATCGCTTCCATAGTCAGGCCTTCCAATTTTATATCTTTCCGTTAAAAAGTGAATTTGTAAATGTGTCAAAGTGTTTTGCGCTTGTTGAGTAGAGCAGTTGAGAACAGCCTTAAAAGATAATTTCCCCAATCAAGAAAATTTTCTTTTACTGCTTGACTGAAATCTTAAAGGTCATTTTATGTTATTTAATTGTAAATAATCTGTGTTTTCTCAAAGGAAAATATTTTATTCAAAATATTGAATATTTTTAATCTATTTTATCTTTGCTAAATTCACATGTTTTAAATTTTCTCTTTAGAGCTTCAGATATGTTCATCCACACATGTAATTTGCATTTTACACGCATACAAATATAACCTAGATTCACTATGTCTCACGGTGACTGCTGGGATAAGACTGTTAAAAGTAGAAATTATTTATATCCAATAGTTTGAAACACTTAAATTACAAAAATGAAAAAATATTATATTAGATTTTTTCTAAAAAACCAGTTGGTTAACCAATTCATTTAAACCATGCCAAGCCTACTGGTAACAGAATAAAATTATAATGCAAAGCCCCAATCCCAATGTAGGAATGCAAGAAAAACAAAGGCTTACTAAACCCAATAGCCATGATACAGATAAGAAAACTCACAGTCAATCATTCATTTATTCATTAGCATACAGAACAAAGAGTAACCAATGGAGAGAATTACTTATGATTATGTCATCATTGAGGCATAATGTAATCCTTAGTAAATCTTAACTAATCAAGCAATCTAAGTAATAAAACTTTATTTTTAGCTCAAATCTGCCATTTTGGCTATTTTTAAAAATAAAAGGCTTAAAAAAATGAAGATAGAAAACTTCTTATTTTCTTCTTCCCAGTGAATTTTAGAAAAATTAGTTAGTCTGCTATGTAGATTTAAAGCTTATAAGAAAAGTTTGATTGATTAAAAATGTTTTGTCACTTTATAAATTTATTAATTCATCATTTTTCTAAAGCTTTGCTTGTAGCTTTTGCATAACTTTGATTTTGCGTTTTTCAATAATTTTGTAAAATAAATGAAAACATTAGGGAAAAAGAGAAAAAAACCAGATGAAAAAAAAAACAGCATGGTTAAAAAAAAAAAAAAAAAAAAAAAAAAAAAACAGCGTGGTTTAAATCAAACAACCCAGCAAATTCATCTAAAGGAACAGTGCTGCTAATACTGGATTGAATGCCTAGAGTTATAATTCTCAAAGTTTTTTGGAAATTCCTGTTTAAAAAGACAATACAACTCATGTAGATATACACAATATCAATCTCTTTTGTGCATAGTATATTCTCAGCAATGCTAACTACTTTTATTTTCAGCCATGATTTTTCAATATTCATTACAATTATAAAAATTTTCAATTAGTTCAATTGTTTCTAGACCTGTGGCTGTGGCTTTACCTTTTCTTATTTCTGGCATTGACAAGATTCTCTTTGTTTTCGGATGTTGTCATGATTGTCTTGCAACATAATCAGTTACTTGAAATTCATCTATTAACCCTTTGAGCTCTGATGAGTGAATTTCTTCCCACTTTATGTTAATCTCCAAATGACACATTGGCACCAGAATATTCAGCGAAAATTATTTGAAAATAGACCAATACATTTATTATAAGCCGAATCTCTTGTTTACAAAATACTGGTGCCAATGTGACTTTTGGGCATTTGAAGAAATTCACCCCCAAACTCACCCCCAAAATACCCCTTACTGAAGAAAATGTTAAAGTTTTCAACATCGAGCATGCCCAGTCTTTTCTTGATAGCACGTGAGAGTGGAGAAATGCTCTTCAAAGTAAGTTTATGCGGATGGGAACGAGAGAGACAAAGGCCAATGCCTTGCTTAGACACCCTCCAACATGCTGTAGCATTGCATTTTTAGCGGTAATTTTCTTGTACGTTTTGATTTCTTTTGTGATTTGAATATCAAGTTGGATATTTATTTTAATAATTCTTAATCTGTCTGTTTCTAATATTCTTAGTTTTATTATTATATGTAAGAAGTAGTTACAAACAGTTAACATGGAAGTTAGAAAAAATAATACTTTGGAACTAAAGATACTGTTTACACTTAATTTACAAAAATTGTACTTGAATAACATTCAAAGGTAAATTGTAAGCAATATTGTGATTCTACGTTCTTTTGTAGAAAATAAAATGGTACCAGTTTTCCATCTATGGATGCATTTTTATTTCTTTTGGTTGCAAATTTTTAAACTTGGGAAAACAAAAATTCAGTGATGAATTCAGGTGATGCCAAGGGGAAAACCCACTGGGAAATCCCCCCTCCCCATGAAATCCACATTGTCTTTCACGGAACAGCAAAATTTCATCCATAGAAAAACGACTCTGAATTCAATATTGTGCAAATGTATTTTAACCTTTATGTTATGTCCTTCCTACAAATTATATTTTCGTATTTTTTATATTGTGATTGTGAACACCTTTAAATATAATCCACGAGCCGCCACTGCTTTTGATAATAATATTTGTACTGCTGATGAGAATTTTTCTTTGTCAGATTAAAAAAAACTTTCCTTAAAGAAAGAGGAACCATATGAAATGAAAATGTGCTTATTCTAACTTCAAAACTTAGGTTACGTGGGGCAAAGACATGAACCGGCTGATTTAATATGAATGCAATGCTTTTTCAATGTTAAACAGTAGTCAACAGTTAGGCTTCAATTGTACAAGTTGTGTGTTGATAACATGAGAAGAAAGTTGCATTCCATGCAGAGAAAATTAGGTAAGTTTCAATTTTTCATTCTTGATGGAATATTTTAAAAAATTCTTGTGATTATTGAGATGATAATACAGCAAATGTCTACAAATCCAAAAATTCAGTGAAGAACTGAAACTCTTTAGCTTCGGTCATGTAGTTTACCTCGACTGCATTTCTGTAAACTTTCAGTTGGCCAGTTAAACAAAACGGGGCTTCGTGCTCTTCACTGTGGGTTTTTACCCTAATCAATGGGACAAAGACACAGAGCAATGTTTTTAAAAAATTGCTATCTCTTACGAAATTATGAGTTGACAGATTCTAGATGGTGATACTGAGTGAGGTTCTAATATAAGATTTTATTTAGCCATCAAACAAATTTAGACCAATGTGTTCATTTAAAATCAAAATTTATGGAAAATGTGTGTCTTTACTCCCACCTATCCTAACTGGAGTCTGAAGGTTTCTAAATAATGAGCTAGTCTAAATCGAATCAAATTATAAATTTAAATCATTTTTTGGGAGTATTTGTGAATAGTTAAAACATGAATACATTAAAATGATTCTCAGTTTTTATTACTAAAATAGGTGCTAAAAATACAATTAACAGGTTTTAAAATATTAAAACCAATAATCAGATGGTAAAAAACTTCCCGAGCGCTTTCGACCAAGCCCTGGTCATCATCAATGGGGTGAAAAATGAGAAGAAGACCTTCAGAATGCATACCGGTATAAATAACGCAGGGCGATTCCAAAAACTGTAAAAAGGGGGGGGGGGGGTCGGATGAGTCCATACAGCTACATTGATTATTCCAATCCAAAGATTCCATTGACTCCAAGTAGACCAAACCAAATGCTCGGTATATGACAGGACAATGTATCATTACAAGTGTTTCTACCTCTGGTTAAAATTTCTATAGACTCTCTCAAAATACATGTGTTAAATTGATTTGTATGCGTGATGATCCTTGCTTTACTAAAAAGGATGTCAATATCAGCTTCTAAATTCAACCGAGCTAAAGCTGTAGATGGTTTCCCCTTTCCTATATCAGCCATATGTTCTTTCAACCTTTCCTGTAGCCTTCTGGTTGTCATTCCAATGTATGTAAAAGTTCTATTATTATTTTTATATCTGAATGGGATCATATAAATTCCTGCTTTGTCATATGAATTAACTGGATCAACTTTTCTGTGAACTAGATTTTGCAGTTTAGCTGGAGGTTTAGCTATTATTGCTATATCATATTTTTTCAATGCATACCTAATTCTCTCATAAAGTTGAGGAACGTAATCAACACTACAAAATTTTGAAAAATGCGTACTCTTTTTTATACAATTCCTACTTTTAAACTCATTAATTACTTTATTGATAAATTTTCTCGAGTAACCGTTTTCAGCTGCGATTGTTTTGATCTTAGTTAATTCCTCCTGTATTTCTTTAGCCACTCATGGAATCACATTTATTGCAAAATAATGGCGTAGCAAGAGAGCCGTCCAGATGCAGTTGATACAACGAAGTTTTCTTCGCCTTGTCAGAGACATTTCAGCTATTAATCAAGGTGAAAAAAACTTTACAATTTTAGTGGTGTGAAGTAAGAAAACAGTTAGGTATCTTCCTGTAGTTTAACCCCGTCCGCTACATGGCATGCGACCTTGATTGATGTGACCCGAGATGTAACCTCGCCTTTAATCTTGCGGTTACCTCTCCCATTTAAGATAGGGCGCTTACTTATATCGCTTTGATGAGAACTGTTATGCAGTGCAGAACTATTCAACATGAAACCCCGATAAAGGTTCTCTTAGGCGTTTTTTCAAATACAACAATAACTTATAAAATAGAAATAACTTATAAAAAATAATTAATTATTAATTAATTAATTAAAATTAATTAATTAATTAAAAATAATCAATTAATTAATAACTTATAAAAAAATAAAATTCTATTTTAAAGGATGCTTTTCTCTAAAATAATATTTTCATGTTTATTATTATTATTATTATATGAGGGAAGTTTTTTAGCCCCTTCTCCTGCAAAACTTTTCAAGAAACCCAGACCCCTGTCTCAGAAAAATGCAATATAAAATGTACCATGTGTTTATTATTAATTACATTTATTGTTAATTATGTTGTATGCTGGACCTTTGCAGTGTAAAGTCCATATGGTTACACTGTGAGGTATATATCTATATGTATGTTGTATGTATGTATGCACTACCATAGCCACAACCAGAGTGAGATAATATTGTTGTGTGTTTGCAATAATGTAAATAACAGTGCTCTTCATTGTTTGCCAAAAGCTGAAGTGAACCCTTGATTACTGAAAGGATGGACAGCACAGGCCTAATGTGCAGTGCCAGCAAAAAAAAATCTTGTCACTCAAGACACAATTTCAATGTTCAAATGTTTTTTTTTTTTTTTTTTTTTTTTTTTTCCCCGTCTTTAAATAAAAGAGGCAGGCAAGAGTTTCTATCATGCGTTGGTCATGTGGAGTGGTGGCCCTTGCAGGTTGAGATGACTCAGCGTTCTGACTTTGTTTTAGTTCTGACTTTGTTTTGTTTTCTGGTAGTGGTTCGAAAAGATTGCTTTTTTTTATTCTTTTTGCTGCAGAAAGAAATTCTTCTAGTGCACATAATGGGAAATAAAAAGCTTACAATTATTGAAAAATCTCGTGCTTTGAATTTATTAGAACAGAATGCTCCAATAAGTCGTATAGCCTTAGATTTACAAGCATCAAGGCAAACTATTTATGCCCTAAGAAAGGTAAGGGCCAATTTACCACGTGGCAGTATACCAAAATGAAAAATCGGCTCAGGAAGACCAGGTCTGATAGTTTATTAAAACATGAGCAGGGATCTGTCCAGACTTCACTTTCAGGGCTCTATTATTGTGAAATTGTGAACAGTTTTTTACATTTGTGAAAAATCTAGACACAATTTTGTGAATTTGAAATTATCGTTATATCCAGTTTCTAGTTTATACATTTTTAAGAAGATATATGTTTGTAAAATACAAATATATTCTTTATATATGTAAAAATAACAGGTCAGATTTTACTTTAAAATGATTAAATTTGTGAAATGTTCAGTTTAGAAATAGAAAATTTTTGTGAAAGCCCTATTTTTAAGACAGATAATTTTGTGAAGGGTCCTGTTTTTAGGTGATTAATTTTGTGAAGGGTCCTGTTTTGAGATGAATAATTTTGTGAAGGGTCTTGTTTTGAGATGAATAATTTTGTGAAGAGTCCTGTTTTGACATGAACAATTTTGTGAAGGGTCCTTTAAAGGACCCAATTTCTTCCTAAACAGATCCCTGATGGGGTACTGTTAAAACTCCCACTGTTAATGAACTGAACCCCCAAAACTAATCAGGGAAGAAAGAGCCTTATCACAATGAACCTAGAAAAAAAATTTGAAGCAAATCGGATGTTTCTATCAACAGTTATTGCATTATGTACATACATACATACAGAACTGGCAGGCGCATTAGCTCTCAGGCTTTGATAGCCTGTGAGCTAAAAAGAAACACTCAAGTTTACTAATGAATAGTGATGTAACGAATAGTGATTTGGCCGAATAGCCGAATACTGAATATTTGGCCAAGTTTTAGGCCGAATACTGACTTTAATATAAATGACTTTTATTTTAATTGTTTAATTTTTTTTTTCAATTTTAAAATAAAAAATTAATTGTTTGAGTTTTAAAAAATCATAACAGCTGAATGTATTTTTTGTAATACTTTAAATGGCTTAAAAAATACTTTAAAGATAACATATGACTTTTAAAAATGTAAATAATAATTTAATTCATAATTTTTTATTTAATCCATAGATAGTTCTAGTAATTTATATATATATATACTATCTAAAATAGAACTCATTACCTCTGTAAAAATGAAACTTTTTTATTTTAATAAAATCCTTTCACCCCTTAAAAATAAGAACTTGCATGTGTCCTCTGTCTTTTTATATCCTTTTTCATGCAACTTAAACTTAGTAAATTTACACTCTGTATGTCAAAAAAAAAAGGTTATTTTCTTAAAATATAATTATTCATTCCATTAAAATATTATATTCTTTTCTGATACCAAGATATACTTTTCTCTTTTCTTTCTCTCAAAATTAACAAGCCCCTCATAATACTTCCTCCACCCCATATTTCAGAATGAGATCTTTTTCTTATAATAATTAATGTATTTAGGTATAATTTTTTAATATTGTTTGTCGAAAATATTTAAAATCATGTTTTGTTTTGATTTTCTGGAACATATCTAACCAAATATCTTAAAATATTCGGCCAAATATGCCACTATTCGGCTACAGGTATTCGGTCAAATGTCCCACTATTCGGCCACAGGTATTCGGCCGAATACCGAATAGTGGCTGAATATTCGTTACATCCCTACTAATGAATGCATCAGTAATGATCATTTGTCACAGACTTCAGACAGACTTGGAACTAGGAGCTACCAGCATGAAGGGAAGCGGAAAAAAACCTCTGTTTATTGATGTCATGAAAAATAAAAATTAAATTTTTCTAAGAAATATTCGAATTTGACAGCAAAAGACAGGGAAAAAGTAATTTTTTCTGATAAAAGTACTTTCAGGCTAATCAGAGCAGATCAGATGATGGTGAGGCGATCTAACGGTTCCTCACGATATGACACAAAGTTTACTGTGAAAACTGTAAAGCACCCAGATAGTGTTGTGGTATGAAGTGCTTTAGTGGTGAAAAAGGTAGAGATGGACTATTTTTTCTTCTCAAAAATATGACTAGTAAATATTTAGAAATTCTACAAGACCACTTGCTGTAATTTTGGTTCCTTCATGGATGTCAGTTTTTCATGCATGATGGAGCACCTGCTCATAAGACATAAGTTGTGCAAAAGTGATTACATGATAATATAGCAGTACTTGAATGGCCAGGCAGCTCACCTGACCTTAATCCAATAGAAAAGGATTGGAACCACAAGAAAAATAAAATTCAAGAGACACACCCATCCAGCATCAAGGAGCTGCAGGAGGTATGAAAAAAGTTGTTGGTCCATATGGACAAAGACTATTTCCAAAATTTGGTAACTTCTGTGTTAAACCGGGAGCCGACAGCACAGACAATCACCTCATCAAGTTCACAGATGAAATTTTAGGATTAGTTAAATCTTGATTCGCATATTAAAATGCAATCGGCCTGCCAAGTCATATCTTGGTAGAAAACACCAGAAAACCTGATTTAACGGCTGACTTGTAGGTTTAACATTGTGTTTTCCTGCACTAGAAGGTATGAAAACATGGAGGACTGGGAGCAGGAAAACACAATGGTAAACCAATGAGTCAGCCACTAAAATTCGATTTTTAGGTATTTTCCACCAAGATATGACTTGGCAGACCGATTGCATTTTAATATGCGAATCAAGATTTAATTAATCCTAGAATTTCATCCGTGAACTCGATGAGGTGATTGTCTGTGCTGCCGTCTCCCGGTCTATGTCTAATAGTGTCATAAAAGCCAAGGGAAGTATGACAAAATATTAGTTTTTGCAGTAAAATTTTACAAGATGGGTGTTTTTTAATTTTTTTTACATTTTTCACTGAGTGTCAATATTTTTTTTTATGGCACTGTAGTGCACCAAGGGCTCTGCAGAACATAGTTTGAGAAACTCTGTATTAAAGCTCAAACTCCTCCTGCACAAAAATACAAAGGAAACATATTATAATATTTTAACAAAATTAATAATGCACACAGTGAAAAGGAAAGCGATATTAATCTACCAATAAAAAGACCATAATTTATTAAAAACATTCTAACACCTGTTTTAAAATAATAAAATAGTTTCTCGTTTTGTACAAGCCTGTTTAGAATTTACAATAGACATATGTGACCTTGCTTTTCAACATGCT
Source organism: Maratus speciosus (assembly GCA_963932465.1). Classification (NCBI taxonomy): domain Eukaryota; kingdom Metazoa; phylum Arthropoda; class Arachnida; order Araneae; family Salticidae; genus Maratus; species Maratus speciosus. Next base: position 474,239,082 of record OZ010789.1, read on the forward strand.
AAAACACTGTACACATATTTATGGTCAGCTACTGCAACCAGAACCACAGTTTTCCCCAGAACACTGTAGCGATATTTTTTTAATCTGAAACAGAGAAAAAAAAATCTGTAATTTTTAAGAAAAACAATATATTTCTATAATATAAAATTCAATTTGCCTGATCACAATCCACTAATTAAAAGCATGCTTTCTACTAGCAAAAATGTTATATTTAAAAAACTAATTACAATGCCATTCAGATAAAGCATTTTAAAATGATTATGTGAAATGATGGCCTAATCTCAGACACGCAGAATGGTTCCAGTAGTGAAAATGACGTCCTTCTCAAAAGAAAAGATCATTTAGGGGAGAGGGGGGGCACATGTGAACAGTACATATTTCACTCAGTTAATTTGAAATAAAAAAATTTAAAAAATTACCAATTGATGGTAGTACTGGTACCATCTTTTGGCTGAATTTTCAGAACAATAGGCCATTTTGATTTCTGGTAGTTGTAATTTGTTTGTTTCAGAAGGTGTGAAGTAAAAAAGTCTTCTAAGTTACTGAAGTAAAAATTCATTCAAGACATTTTTTAAAGAAGGATATCAGCATTGCATCCTATAGTGGCATTAATTAGGTAAGTCTACAAAAAGTTTTGTCTTCTTATTTCAATTAAAAATATCTTTTTTTTTATAAGTTAGGCTGAAGTTGGTAGACGGGGCACTTGTGAACAGAACATATGGGGGCAGATGTGAACAGTTCACAAGTGTATTTTTTAAGTCTGTAAATGCACTTTTTTTTTTTTTTTAATTTAATTACCCTTGTCAAACATTGAACTATATATTCAATGTTTTTAGGATTGCTTCACAGTTTTAATTTACTGGAAGTTAGATAACAATTAAAAGTGACTCAAAAGGAGTAGGCATATTAGTGTACAATTTTACGAATAATTTCTTATATCTATATTGAAACATTTATTGATTTATTCACACAACTAGAAAGAGGGCATCTAATTAGTTTTTAATCACAGTTTTTATTCACAAAAAATTATTTTTGTCTTATTTCTGCATATGTTTACATGTGCCCCAGCTATGTTCACAACTACCGCTCTACTGGGGCACATGTGAACAAATTTAGACAATTTTTAGAATGATGATATAAGTTAGAAATTCGTGATAAATGCATCCAAAAGTTTCCCCAAAAGAACAAATAAATTCTAAATATTCATATAAATTAATTTTTGGTTCAATAGCTCATAACAATTTTGAGAAATAGTCAAAAATGTAAAAATTGTTCACATGTGCCCCCCTCTCCCCTATATCAATGAAAATAAAATATTTTACTACATCTCATTATGTTGTATTTGTATTGTTTCAATATGACATCATATTCACATACTTTTATTTCTGCTGTCAGCATTTAAAAAGGCCGAACACTCTACTTAGTTACTTAAAGTCGTTCAGTATGAACAGAATAAAAATTTCCAAAATAAGTCATTTTGACATAATCAATATAAATATTCAATAAAATCCAAACAGTTTAAAATGCAGTAAATGGTGCACTATCTTAAAAGCATGGAATAGCTCCAATGGTGTAAATGATGTCATCCTCTAAACATGGATTTTCATTCATAAAAATGAAATATTTTAATATGATAAATTATATGAAGACTAGAAAGATAGCCCTCCAAAAATGATGGAAAATGACGAAAAAAAAGATATATACAACACATGAGCAATAATGTGTTTTTCTTGCTTGTTTTGCAGTGATAGATGAAAATAACACATTTTAAAAACGAAACACATTTATGAAAAACTATGTATGTAATGAATACATCAAAAATGAAATTTAAGGATAAATTAAAATTTGCCCACAATACTTCAGGATTTTCCACTATAGGGGCCTTGGCATTTTTTTTTTAAAGGTTGGCAGAATTCAGGCATCAAAATGCAAGATTCGTTGCCAAATGTTATAAACAGCTATGAAAACAAACTTGATGAATTTTTTTGTTTGTTCATGTATGTATTTTAATTAAATGTATATTATTGTTGTTTTTTATGCACAAATTGCTTCTGTTTCTGCATAAAATTAGATAAATGGCTTCTTTATGTTAAATAAATTGTATAAATATTGAAAAAAAAAATGCATGTGTATATGAAAGGAAACAGTGAATAGGTTGCCAGAATATACAAGTATGTTACCAAATTTCTTTCTTTGCCAAGGCAGTTTTCTCTATTTCCCCAAGGCCCCTATACTGGAAAAGCACCGAGAATTTAATTTCTGCATCCAGCTACGTAAACACATAAAATTGTTTAGTGAGGAGCTCAGATAGTACAGCACCGTCTAGTGGCGGTTATTTTATTAGTAGCATCAGGATGAAGATGTAGACGTAAATTTTCGTACATTACTCTTTAAATGCTGACTCATAGATTTTGGAAAAAAAAAAAAATGCACTGAGTTTAAATTAAATTGCAGTGAGCTTGATTACAAAGATTAATGGGTTTCAATGGAAATTTCACTAAATTAGCCACCTATCGCCAAGTTGGCTTCATATATGGCAATTTATTTTTGTCGCCAAATTAGGCAATAATTTGCCAAGTTGGTCAAAATTTGGCGCTATTGTAGTAACCCTGTATTAGTACTTTTCAACAATTACTCATTGTTGAAGCTGATACCAATTTCTCCATAGGAAGTCTAACATGGCAGTGATTAATGATGTGGTCCAACCGGAATTGTGAGGGACACACAGAGACTTGGATTTTATATAAATATCTTGGTAAGTTAAGCAGAAAAAATTTAAATTAATGTACTGTATAAGAAAAATCTCTGATTAATAGGAATAATATAGTCAAGTTTCTTGTGATATGTGATATTTGTTTGAATTTTACAGTGTTGCTTATAGCATGTTTTTGGAGAGATGGTGAGCATCAGCAAGAAGGGGCCAGAACTCTCTAGTTACAAATAAAGCACATATTTTGTATTCATTGCAGTCAATTTTATAAAGTTTTCTCACCATGAAAACTTCTTATACCTTTCCATTAATTAAATTCAGAAAAACTAAAAATAATGTGAATATGCAAGTGAAATTTGTTCTCATAGTAGAATTATCTTTTGAAGAATAAGTAAAATTCCATTTATATGAACTCCAGCCATCTAGATTGCCAGATACCTGGATTGATATCAGAAAAATAAGAAGAAAGAAAAACAAGAGTAACACATAGATTATGAAACACTTTCCAACGCAACTTCATATTTTAATATGGTGACTTGACTCACATGCATAGCCAACTGTTAGAAGAAACAACTTCACGAGGGAAAGAACATAGTTGAACATAGTAGAATGTAAGAATAACATAGTTGAAAACCCAACTTCAAAAATTATCGTAAAAAGTTGTGGGCTGCCCCTCCAGGTGGTTCCAAATTGGCCCCTTCAGTGGGGAAGATGACCAGAAGCCAGGAAGAATACAAAGCAGTGTTTAACACGATGGGGGCCAGATATGCACAGGTCTTAGCCTCCAAGATGATGCCCATGGATAGTGAATCATTGTATTGTGGTAAAGAGACCACCTCTGCCACCTGGTTCTCAGGAAGGTGGAAGACACTTCACAGGTCGATATCAGAGCTGACTCTAGAGTTGGTTGGTGACTCTGCGCAAAGATGAGCTAATGAGATAGGAGCATATCCACCATTATTATCTGGGACAGAAGCATCTACAGTTTCCAAGTAGGGGGCACATTCCACGGGGAATGAGCACTTCAGTGCTCAAGAACCCAGCATGTCCTCGAAATAGTTGTAAGTTCTGAGGGAGATGACTGGTCTTGAACCTTGAGCGGATATGGAAGGTCCATATGCGAACTCCACATATGCCCACAGTTCACGCGAGAGACTGTCTTTGATCTAAAGGAGAAGTTTTCACGAATCCCAAAACAGGACTTTGTGAGAAAAATTCTAATTTTTCCCTATAATTTTTTTTTTTTTTAATCAGTAGTAGTCAGTTTGAGATAAAGAAAACTTCTTCAAAGTCCAGCCTCACAAGAGAACAGAACACACATTGTCTGCAGCTTTTTTAAAAATTATTATTCACTATGTGAAAAGAAGATAAAATAAAAAGAAGTGAAAGAGCATAGCAAGATATATTTAAAGTAATCCAAAGAAATGGTAGGGTAATTTTAGGTATATTTATGATTATTATTCCACACCTGGGCATCACCAGGCTGGTCTGCTAGTTTATAATAATGCATCTAAGTTTTAAATAATCTAACCAAGGAGGAAAACTATTTTTCAAAATTTAAGTTCAATACCAATATATAAGAATCAAAAGAACAGAATAGTATTTAATTCTAACTGAAAAATAATAATAAAATCAGAAATCTAAAAAATAACAAATTGCAGGTGATGAAATAAATAAATATGTTACCTTGTCTTTAACTTTGGTGCTTTTTTTCACTCCAAGACTAAACGATAAAATAAAACATAAATGAAATTTTACTAGCAAAAAAGTAAATAAATGGATAATCATGGATTCAAGCATGTAATTACACATACAACAGCATGTCTTAACATATATTTATTAACAAATATCAAGATTATAAACAAATATGAAAAATGTTGTTAATTTTTAAATAAAAAGTCCATACATAGAATATTAAATTATGATATACTATAGATTAGCAAAAATTTAAAACAATATTATGTAAGGGGAAAATATATTCCAAAATTTTATATCTTAGAGAAGTGGTTCTTAAATAGTGGTATGCAGACCTGAAGGGGTCTGCAGAGGTCTCATATTCAATGTAAAACTTTTCACTCCAATGTAAAATATTAGAAGGATATAAGAGAAATATTGTAAATAAATGGAAAGGAAAAAAATAAGAATACTTTTTACAATATAGTATAATTAGCTTACTGTAAAATTCTGAAAATAAGCCTCCCTTTTGACAACTTGAAATATTGGTAAAAGTGGGGAGGGACCTTATAAATGGAATTTTCTAGAAAATTTCCTCAATAAGGACTCTGAACATTAATGTCTATCAACAGCAATTTATTGATACATGATAAGGTATATTCCATAAACATTTAAAATAAAATGTTTTAAGAAATTTATTTTAATTTTAAAATAAACAAAAAATAATAATTATATAATCCTTTAAATAATATTTCCTCTTTAGAGAGAGATAGAAACTATTCAAGATTCAGATTATTCTATTTTTTTACATATAAAAAGAACTCCATGAATATGTTAGCAGGTTTGCATTGTTTGATTGCAGAAAAAGAAATTATTGAGCAAGCAAACAGGAAAAATCATTAAGAGAAAAAGATCGAAGAAAAATGATACCTCCATTGTAAGTTGACCAATTTCATTCAAATTTTCAATAAGTTGCAATAAAAGTAAATTAGGCTGTGTAACAAATTTTTATCTACCCTATATATATAAAATCCTAATGAAACAAATTTATGAAACGGCTGAAATGAAACGAATTTATAAAACGATTCTATTAAACAACTAATTATGTTTCACAGCAATTTCTCCTAAAATATGTGATATTTTGCGATGAAATTAACACCAAAAATCCGTATTGATCTGCAGCTCTCAAAACTGGTATTAGAATTTTAAAATTTGAATTAGTTTTCGAAATATTAATTTTTTTCCAATTTAATACTTTTCTCTAATGATGTTGATGGCAACTCATAACAGATATTTTTTTTCATATTTTAGAAAAGGTTATTATTTTAAACTAATTTGACGACCAGTTTGGCCTTCTTTAAATGTATGCTAAGAAATGTATCATGTTACTTTTATTCATAATTCAATTTGTATTTCATTATCATTTTATTTAATACAAAACTTTCATTTAAAACTGAAACATTTAAAATAAATGGCTTTCACTTCTTTCTTTTTTTTTAAACGAAAAGAAAAAAAAATATTAGGCACAAATGTCATATACACAACGCTGTACCTAATTGGTGCCAAAATGGCACTATTTTGCCTGACATGGTAACCCGGCTATTGTTGCTTATTTATTAATAAATGTCTATTTGTTTATTAATGTATTTTCTTTTTATTTACAAAAAATGTTGTAAATTGTTTTGTTCTATAGTTATTAATTAAACTTTTTTTTATTTATTGTTATTTCATTTTAAAAATAACAGAAAATAATTTAAAAATACATATGTAAATGGTATTCGAAAAAGAGGATTTTGCCAAATTATCGTAATAAAAATGCACGCTAAACCCGGTGCGTACATGACAATACAACAAATCATGACATTTAATTTCAACTTCAAAGCAATGTTTTAATGGTACTACTTCTCCCGTCGACCAATTTCGCCAAATTATATAAATCGCCAAATTATACAAATTGACATAATTTTTTATTTTAAATAACGAAAAAACAAATAAATTAGTATAACATTAATAAAAATACAAATAAAATGTCGAAATAAAAATCACTTGATGGCGTAAACATGTGTAACTTCCTTAAAGTCAAGTGAATATGATATTTACATATTACATTATATGATATTTACAATCAACCATTATTGGCATTTAATCTTATAGTTTGGCGACAAATTTTAGATATAACAGGCAACAGATTGTGAATCAAACACGAAAACAACAGCAACTGATTCTGTCTTAAATTTTTGCAATCAAAAGGAATTGAATGGAAACCTGTTTACAGGGAGATCGCTACAGATTTTTTCAGTATAATTCAACCTTCTCTAATCTTTTTAAAAGCGATCAGATGAGCGTGCTTTTAGATTCTGCAGTGTCTGAATGGGGTTGGCGAGCGTAGCTTGCAGGGTGCAGAGCCCCCCTCGATAAAATATAATAAGTTATAAGAAAATTCGAGCACCCTACAAAAAAGCGTACTATAGGACAAATACAAAGAAAAAAAGAGAGGACTATATGCAGTTATTTTTCCTTTTTCAACTCATGAAGTTGGAATGAGGAACATTATCAGAATCAGATCATCAGCTTTAAATGGATAACATATTTCATTATGCAGAAAGAAACCATGCGTAGATTGCTTATTTAATTAAAGAAAATGTCACGTGTTTTTCCACAAAATATGAAAAGTAAACTATGTTGAAAAAAATACAGGGCGCAAAGAAACATGGAAAGGTGGACGAGCACATTTTCTATGTTTTAAAAAGATAGGGTGTATTGGCATTTAAAACAAAAAGGGCAGTGCCTGTTGCCCTTTGAAAAACATCAAATGCCCACAATAGGGAGCATGAAAACAAAGAAACCAACCTTGGTGCACTTATTGAGATGGTAAAAAATTCGTTGCCAAGGGTAAATGAAAATACATTCCAACTAAAGATTTTTGGTAAGGGGGCTTATTTTTGGAATTTTACAATATATATTTCCATATATCCCATATTTGATATTCTAAAGAATATGAGTAATTTGCATCTTAATTCATAGGGGTCTGCATAGACAGATAAAATACTAAAATTGCTCTAACCATGCTAACTTAGAGATTAAAAGCCGTTGTATAAGAGCATATTTTTCAAAAGAAAACTATAAATATATTATTACTAAAAATAAATAAGCAATTATGATAAAACACTTCCTAAAAAAAAAGAAAGAAATGAAATGGATGAGAGAAAGAATAGAATTATAAGAATAACTCACTTTGGAACACCAGTATTCAAGCCTTCTAACATAACACAAGCTTTACAAATACTTTGACTTGATATGTAACCACATTTCAAACAAACACCTGATAAAAAAGATCAAAATGAAGATTTATTAATTATTAATAAAAATATTAAATTGCTGCTATTATTTTCATACATTATTAGAGCTGCAAAGTCTTTTTGTGTTTTCTTCTTTAATCCTGTTTCTCCCAGAATCTAAAACTCATTATGTTTTAAATAGTTTCATTAATTTTTAATGCTTGGTTAATTTATAATTATTCAACTAAAACAAGCAAAAGGTATAACCCATCAAAAAAAAAATTCTACAATATGTAATTTTTCATTTTTATAGCTAAAATCTAGCAACTCTGAAGCCATTAATTTATTAATTTTCATATAAAATTACTGAAAATAATACTCTAACATACCTTGTGAAGGTAGCTTAATTTCTTCTTTAATTTTCATGCATTCTCCAGAATGTATTATATCTGAATGAAGAAAAAAAAATCATACTTTCAAGTATAAGTATAGAAATAAACTTCACAGAACACTTGTTATTTAAAAATTTTCAGGCAAAAATACCAAGTAAAATGGCAAATCAAATTCACTCTACTTTACAAATGTTTACAGATCTGCAAGCAATAGATCAGTTTCAACCACATTACTCCAATTTTCCATTAACCAACCAAAATCGGCAATTTTTTAGCGGATGTTATCGCTAAATCAATCAAAGTAGAGAAAAAATGCAAAAACCCGATGGGCAAACAAAATGCCTGTGGGGTTGTCAAGTTGTTTGCTAGGGTGTGACGTCGGTTGAAACTGATCTATATCAATGGCAATTATCACTTTCTATTTATTATAGGTGTGTTTAATTTCCTATATATTTTTTTTATTTTGAAAATAATATTGAGAGAGGGCATCTGATTTAACTAAGATTTTTATAGAGGAATTATTTTTTAAAGATATTGTTACATCACACTTAATATTAAAACAGATTTTGTAAAAAACACAAGTTGCCATAACGACTAAAAATTCAGAACAGGTAGTTGAAATTTCAGACCATTGTTTTTTCAGCGAAATTAAAAATAACCTCCACTTAAAAAAAATATATATATATTACATTGCAGCTGCTATGGAATTAATTATAATGGAATGAATATTAAACTCAATTAAAGGTACAATGTTTTGAAAAAATAATGTTACAGTGCTGGAAAAAAGTTTAAGAACACATGCTAATTTTGTTGTTTAGAATAAAATTTCAAAAACAGTTATATATCTTGAATTCAGGCACATATATCTGATTATAATATGTGAAGTTAATTCAATTATAAAAGTTAAAAAGTATTTTTATCAACAAGTGTTTAAATATTGTAATATCAACAAATGGAAATAAGTTTAGGACCAGTAGCTTCTTTTAAATCTAACATAAAGAAATGACATCATGACTGTAGGATTTTTGTGGGATTCATCTCTGATGATGATGCATATAGGCTAGTAGTCGCTAGATTTGAAGTTTTGGGATACTGCTGCTTAGAGCATGGGTTGTGGGAAATCATCTGAAGAAGAAAAGGGTAAAACCATGGCCTTTTTCGGATTGTGGGCTGGATGAAAGGTAAACTGTTTTAAAAATAAATAAAACTAAAAATGTTGTTCTCAATTTTCTTTCTGATCCAATAAACTATGAAAGAAATAAAAGAAGCAGATGACCATCAAAACTCTCAGCCCAGTGCAAATGGGATATTATTCGAATGGTAGTTCAAGATTGTGCCTACTATAAATTTTTCTCTAGAACTCTCAGTAACATCCAAAACTGTTAGAAATGTGTAAAAAAGTGCTAAATGATTAAAATATGCTAAATTCAAGCTGAAACTATAAAAGCATCAATCACATTAATGCAAGACTAAAATCTGCATTGTCCAATGTCTTTCTATGTCAAAAATTGGTTTTTACTGGTAGGGAAAAAAAAAAAAAAAAACATAATGGACTGGTTTAAGGAGGAGTACAAGATGGTGGCTCAGTGATAATTTGGGCAGGTTTTAATGTAAAAGGAAAAACAAGTTTGGTTTCACTAAGACAAAAATGATCTCCTTTGACTATCAAGATATTGCTGGTAATAATTTTGTTCCACTTAAAGATGAACCCATGGATCAGAATTTAGTGTTGCTTCTCTTCACAAGTCTGCATCTATCTATCTAACCAATGACCAGGCCCTACCTGCCGGGTTGTCCCAGCTAAATGGGTTCGATACCTGATATTGGGGCAGGTGACTGACTAACCGCAGCATAGCAGCAATAAATTTGACAATCACTTTTTTGTCTTCCTATCTGAAGTGCCTACTGTTCAGTTGTGAGTTTTGTTATGCCTGTTACTTAACGTTTATATCTTGTTAATTGGAACCTGCATATTTCTACTCAAGTTGGTCTCGTAATTTAGAACCTTGACCAGATGACGAGACACAAGTCTGTATCAACTTCTGATTGGTTATCTGCAAACAACATTAAAACTATGGACTTTCCAGCTAAAAGTCCTGACCTAAATTCCACAGAAAACTTGTGGGGAATCTTGATTCATCAAGTTTATGCCAACGGAAGGAAGTCTGATTCAACTGTTGAATTGAAAGTAGCCATCTAGGAAAAATGGAACCAAATACCCATTTTAACATATAAAAACCTGGCCAAACCCTTCCCAAAGTACCTTTTGGAAGTCATCAATGTTAAGGGAAAGCAAACAAGGTACTGAAAATTAATGTACAAATCTTTTAGATCTGTAATTTAAATATTAAATATACTGGTCCGAAACTTTTTCCACCAAGTTGTGTTATGTAGAAATTAATTTTTGATTATTTTTTTTTAAATATTCTTGTAATTTAAGACAAATAACAAAACTTGCATAACTTTTTGTGCATACTTCTGTAATGGTATTAGTTTTTCATTAAAGTAACAGAGCTTTAGTGTCTTTGTTGGTGATTCTAAACTTTTTCCCAGCACTGTAGAACGTCTTTCAAAAACTCACAGCATAAAGTAACTATAAATTTTATCAGAATTTATCTTAAAACAACTTAACCCCATGAGGGGCACCAGTATATATTATATACTACCTACGATTAATGAAGTTTTACATCAGAAAAATTTTATTAAATTTTACTTTTCCAACTTTGATGGAAAAAAGCCGTAAAATTGCTTTTACTTATTTTGAAATAGAATTTTTCAAAAATTCCAGTGGAAATTCAGCATTTCACAAATGTAATTGCTTGCCCCTCAGGGGGTTAAAATAGCAAGGGCTTTCAGAACCTAAAATTTTAAAATTTCAATAATAGGTTTCTATAATGTTTAATGGGATATAAGTTGCAAGTAATATAAGAGCCAATACTGATAAGAAATATTCTATTCACATTTAGAAGATGGCTGTATGGAAGAGGCTGAAATAGCCAAGGATTTACTGAAGCATAAGAAATGCTTTTGTTATGGGATATTTGTGCACTTTTTGTTAGATTTTTATAAAACATTTAATTCATTATTGCTTCCATTTCGAAAATCTAACTTCAGTTAATATACATGTTACATTAAATATGAAAATAAGCACTCGCCAGTCGCCACTCGGCGACTAAACGTGAAAAACTGGCGACTAAAAATATGGAAAGTACCGGCCAAATGCAGGATTTTCCAAAGGGATTTCGGCGAAAAATCGCGGAAAAAACCCGCGAATTTTGTCAAAATATCGCGAAAAACAAACGCGAATTTCGTCAAAGAATCGCGAAAAAAACGAGAATTTCGTCAAAAGATCGCGTAAAACGCACATTTCGACAAAAGATTGCGGAAGAAAACGTAAATTTCGTCGAAGGATCCCGAAAAAACCCAAACATCGTGAATGGATCGCGAAAAAACCCAAACATCGTGAATGGATCGCGAAAAAAACCCAAACATCGTGAATGGATCGCGGAAAAAACACAAATATCGTCAATAGATCGCGAAAAAACGCAAATATCGTCAATAGATCACGAAAAAAACCCGCAAATATCGTCAAAAGATCGCGAAAAAAACCCGCAAATATCGTCAATAGATCGCGAAAAAAACGCAAATATCGTCAATAGATCGCGAAAAAATCCGCAAATATCGTCAATAGATCGCGAAAAAACTGCAAATATCGTCAATAGATCGCGAAAAAAACGCAAATATCGTCAATAGATCGCGAAAAAACGCAAATATCGTCAATTGATCGCGAAAAAGACGCAAATATCGTCAATAGATCGCGAAAAAGACGCAAGTATCGTCAATAGATCCCGAAAAAGACGCAAATATCGTCAATAGATCGCGAAAAAGACGCAAGTATCGTCAATAGATCCCGAAAAAGACGCAAATATCGTCAATAGATCGCGAAAAAACGCAAATATCATCAATAGATCGCGAAAAAAACCCGCAAATATCGTCAAAAGATCGCGAAAAAAAAACCCGCAAATATCGTCAATAGATCGCGAAAAAAACGCAAATATCGTCAATAGATCGCGAAAAAATCCGCAAATATCGTCAATAGATCGCGAAAAAAACGCAAATATCGTCAATTGATCGCGAAAAAGACGCAAATATCGTCAATAGATCGCGAAAAAGACGCAAGTATCGTCAATAGATCGCGAAAAAGACGCAAGTATCGTCAATAGATCCCGAAAAAGACGCAAATATCGTCAATAGATCGCGAAAAAAGACGCAAGTATCGTCAATAGATCCCGAAAAAGACGCAAATATCGTCAATAGATCGCGAAAAAACGCAAATATCATCAATAGATCGCGAAAAAAACCCGCAAATATCGTCAAAAGATCGCGAAAAAAACCCGCAAATATCGTCAATAGATCGCGAAAAAAACGCAAATATCGTCAATAGATCGCGAAAAAATCCGCAAATATCGTCAATAGATCGCGAAAAAACTGCAAATATCGTCAATAGATCGCGAAAAAAACGCTAATATCATCAATAGATCGCGAAAAAAACGCAAATATTGTCAATAGATCGCGAAAAAAAACGCAAATATTGTCAATAGATCGCGAAAAAAACGCAAATATCGTCAATTGATCGCGAAAAAGACGCAAATATCGTCAATAGATCGCGAAAAAGACGCAAGTATCGTCAATAGATCCCGAAAAAGACGCAAATATCGACAATAGATCGCGAAAAAAACCGCGAATTTCCCCGAATTTTGTCAAAGAATCGCGTAAAAAAGAGAATTTCGTCGCAGAATCGCGAAAACGAACGCGAATTTCATCAAAAAATTACGAAAAAAAGTGCAAATTTTGTCAAAAGATCGCGAAAAAAACGCGAATTTTGGCAAAAGATCGCGAAAAAAATGCACATTTTATCAAAGGATCGCGGAAGAAACACAAACATCGCCAATAGATCGCGAAAAAACGCGAATTTTGTTACAGTATCTTGTAAAAAATGCATAATTAGTGCCAGAAGAGACCCCCCCCTCAGCCCCCTCCCTTTACATTTCATAAAATTTGCTGTAAATTTCAGATTTTTTTTTACTTTTGAAAAGTACCTAAGTATAGTGGACTTATGTAGTTAGCTATATAAGCATTATATATATAATGGTGCAAAGTGTATAACGCTTCCGGAGTGAACTCATCCGGATCTTTATAATCTTTCGTTAAAATCAGCCATTTTATTTCGGCCATGTTAGGCCTAAGCATTCCGATGCGTATTATAAGTCGCACAACTGCCTTATTTAATCTACGTTGTATAACATATATCCTTCTTCTGTTTTAAAAACCTTCAAAAATTATAAAATCATCATATATATTAAAACGCAAAGGTAAAATTTTAAGTAGACCCATTTCGGAACATCTGCACATGCATCAACCCTGTTCAATTTAGAGGGAATGAGGACGAGTTCTCGGTGGCTGAGCGGTCTAAAGCAGCAGTTTAAAGCGCCGATATTTTGTAGTGGATAGCTGGTTCGAACCCAGTGCCCGACAAAATGATTTCTGTAATATTTTTCGCAATAAGTTATTTCAATAATGACATATTTTATTTGGAGGAGAAGTTATGATTTTTATTTTATTATTATTATTATTATTTGAATGCTTTATAATTAAATAAAATTTAACGCTGAACAATATTTAAAATAATAATAATAATAATAATTTTATATTTAAAATAGTTAAGCTAAAATAGTTTTAATGTAATTATCAATTAAATAAATTGAGCTGATCTACAATTTTTGTTATATCTTCTGACCATTATCAAGAATATGTGTGTGTGTGTGTGTGTGTGTGTGTGTGTGTCAGAAAAAAAGTTTGCCTTTCTTTTCCTTAAAAAAAGAAAACGGAAAGAAAGATATTCATATAAGAACTATTAAAAAAAATTACCTTGATATCCGTTGTTTAATATTTAAAAAAATTATAAAAATGTAAAATAAAATTCAAGTAATAAAAATTATATGCTGCACAAAGTTTCAAATTTGGGCTTTTAGAGAATGAGACTGATAAAAATAAAATCCATGGCAGCTTTTAATGGTCATATAGTTAAAAAATCCTAATAAATAAATAAAAATAAATACTGTTATTTTTTTCGAAAAAAATGAGACCATAGTAAATAAAACTAAATGCTCTACCCATAATTTTTAGTTAAATTTCTGGTAAAAAGAAGCATAATTGGTTGTAAATTATAATCTTAAAATTCTGTGACTTCATTGAATAGGTTTGGCTGACTGTACCCTCTATGGCTTTAAAGAAATAGGAATAACTTATGCACTATAGAAATTTGTCACAATTTCAATAATTAATTTAAAAGCAATTCATTAAAAATTCAAGAATTTTTTCTAATGAAACATTAAAGTTATTTACCGTCAAATCTTGACGGGTACGATCTAGTGTTACATATAACTTTGCTTTTAACTTGATTTAAAATTCAAAATAGATTGGAAATTAGTATCTTAAGTTTATTCAAAACAATATGAATTAAAACTTTTATTTGTTGCATAAATTACTTATTTACTCTAAACTTGTATATTTTAAAATTAAATATTCAGTGACATAAATGTACTTACTGGCGACTAAAGAAATTATTCTCACTAGCCAGTAACTGGCTACTAAAAAATATCAACTTACCGGCCAGTGGCCACTAAGCAATATTCCTTATTTTCATCTTTATGTTACATGTAAAGAAAACACTACTTAAAAAATTTAACATAGAACAGCTAAAAAAAAAAAAAAAACATAAATAATAAGTTCAAGATTTGAAAGACCATTTCAATGTTTAAGTAATCACAAGAACAGTTTACACAATTTTAATAATGATTAATTTGAATGGAACTCATTCAAAGAACTTTAACCCTGAAAAAACTATATTAATATTTTAAAACTCAAGTTGCAAGGTATGTAAATAGCCATAAGGTTAATATTTAAAGTAAAAACAAGATTTTATCTGATCTTTATTAAAATTATTTGTTTTAATTGAACTTTGCTATTTTTTCTTCACTCCAAAGTTTTAGCCTGGCTCCTAAAACTTTAAGAGGTGTTATATATATATATATATATCTTGATGTACAATTAAAAAAGAAAATGTTTAATTGGAAATTCTAAAAACTAACAAGAAATATTTTTATACAGAAATGAATTTCCCTCCCTCAAATCCACAACCCTAAAATCTGCAAACGCCTAAAATTCACACACCATCACAGATGTAAACAATGAAATTTTCAGTTCAGATGCAAGGAAAAAAATATTGATTTTTTTAATATTATATCACTCTGTATGTATTTTGATATGTAATTCTCGAAAATATAATAATAAATAATAAAAAAAATTCTGAAAAAAAAATCAAGATATTGTTGATATCACTGGTAATCACACTCATTTTACCAAATATATTTAAGTATTAATCAATGTTTTTTGGTTATTAAGACTTAACTAAACAAGAAATTAAACTTCTTTACTTTATAATTTTGATGTGAATTAATAGGGTACCTTTAACAGGAATGTTTCATTGGATAATTCGCGAAAAATGTATCTCATCTTATATTATGCATATTTAATTATACATTATTTATTATTTACTTGACCTTTACTTTTAATAATTTATTCATTTTTAAAGTTATCTTACTTTTTTATTATTTTAGTTTATTACTTTACTTAATTATTATAATATTTTACTATATTGCCAGCATTCATTATAATTTCAATTGCATTATTACATTAAAATTATTGTTTAAAAATGTAAACAAAGAAATGACCGAAAGTCCACAAAATTCTAAAATCCGCACAACCTCTGGTCGCAAGCTGTGTGGATTTGAGAGAGTCTACTGCATTACACATTATTTTTTCCCCTATATTTAGTGTTTTAAAAAAATTTATTTTCAAAAAATTAGAAATATTCCAAATTTTGGGAACACTACATAATTTAAACAGAAATCCCACAAGCAGCAAAATTCATACAGGCATTTATTTTTTCTTAAAGAAAACAAAATACTCCACATCAGATATGTCAAACTTATTTACCACAATAGGCCAGATTAAGCATTGTATACAAAGCTGCGGGCCATATACAAATAAGAAAAAAAGTTAAGAAAAGGAGATACATTTCATTACCACCTCACAGAATGAAATTTGCAGATACAAAATCAGGGTTGTAGTGGGTAGCTGCCCGGGTACCCGCCCAGCTGCCCGCCCGGGCTGGGTTTTTTATAAAAAGCCCAGGTAAAAAACCCGGGTTTTTTAAAATATATTTCTGGAAAAGAACAGATGATGTAATTGTTAACAGTTTATGGTTATTTTGTTTTATTTATTCATTTCTTTGAATCTTGGAAAATATATTTGTATTAATTTACTTGCACTTTTAGATTGGAAACAATTGGAAAACACACAATTGATAGCTTTGCAATTTAAAATTTGTTTGGGTACTTCTTAGTTATCCCGTTGACCAAATTACTGTCCCCAAATTGTAAGATTAAATGCCAATAAAACCATTAATTCGACGTTTTATTTGTATTTTTATTAATGTTTTACTAATTTATTTGATCTTTTGTTATTTAAAATAAAAATTATGTCAATGAGTTAAATTTGGCGAAAGTGGTCGACGGGATAACTAAGAAGTACCTTTGTTTGTTATTTAAATTAAAGTGATCATATCTATATATGTATTTTAATAACAGAGAAAAATTGTGAGATCATTATTAAGACTATGAAGTCTTTCCCATCTATTAGACTATGAAGTGTTCACAAAGATTGTATTTGAGATCAGGATTGCCACTTATTTTGGTAATCAAATTTCTTGTGCTTTACTAAGCAAAATATTAAATTTTCCCAGAGTAATTCCTCTGAGAATTTTCAAAATTTCAACGGATAAATTTTGCAAAGTACCAAAGTTTAGTAAAATTCCTTGTTTTTAATACTCATTTTTAAATTCCCTCAGATTTTCTAGTTTTCCCTATACAGTGGCAACTCTGAAGATTATTATTTGTGAGGAAGGTGGAATCATTGTCCAGATTTTGGCAATTTAATTTACCCGGGGAAAATTGCCCATTTAACCCGGGTTTTTTAATAAAACCCACCCGGGCTGGGTTTTTTCTAAAAAACCCGGGTTTTTTACAACCCTGTACAAAATACAGTAGACTCCCTCAAATCCATACAGCTTTAAGCAACAGGTTGTGCAGATTTCTGTTCATTGCTTTGTTTACATTTTTTAAACAGTGACTTGTATGTAATAATGCAATCAAAATTATAATGATTGCTTACAACATAGTAAAATAATTAAAAAAAGTAATAAACTAAAACAATAAAACTTAAGATAGTTTTAAAAAGGATTAAATTATTAAAAGTATAGGCCAAGTAAATAATTAATAATGTATAATTAGATATGCATAATAAAGATGAGATACATTAATCTTGAATTATTGCATGAAACTTGCCTACAAAAGGTACCTTACTAACTTACATCAAAATCATAAAATAAGGAAGATTTATTTCAGGTTTAGCCAGATCTAATAGCTAAAAAAGTTTGATTAACACATAAATATTTTTAGTAAAAAGATTACAATTACCAATGATATCAGCAATATCTTGATTTTTTCAGAAATAAATTTATACTTTCTTCATGAAAAAGTATGAGTTCAGTCATATTAACTAGAAGTACATATTAAAATACATATGGAATGATATAAAAAGTAAAAAAGACTATAATTTTGTCCCTACATCTGAACTGAAAGTTTCATTGTTTACATCTGCAATGATGTGTGTGTTTTAGGGATTTGCAGATTTTAGGGTTGTGGATTTGAGGGAGTCTACTGCATAACTTTTTATTTATTTATTTATTTATTTATTTATTGCAAAATTCTAAAGCTAATCACAGTAAAAATTTAAAATCTGCCCCAGAAAATTTTAAATGTAATATTTATTAAACAAAAGACATCAATTGTAATCTTTTTGTACTTTTACTATTTTGTAAAATTGAAAACAGCAAAGATATTGTACAGAAGTGTAGTGCAGAACATAGATAAAAATATGTTTAAATGAAAATCAAAAGATATTTAAACATATACCTGGAATTTAAAATTTTAAATTGAAATAAAAATGTTACAAAAATATATTATAAAGTGCATTACTTTCATCTTTGCATATTTTTTTTTTCTCATTTTTATAAAGCCAATTGTGACAGAAGTATTATTATTTACAATATAAACTAATGTTTTAAACAAACTTTTTGAGTTAAAACTTTCATAAGTGGGTCAACAATAGCAGTTATAGTGGTTGTAACAAGAACAGAAATAATTTCCAGAAACTCCTCACTTATTTTTAAGTACATATCATATTTGTGAGTAAAAATTGCCAACTAAGTAGAATTTTGTGCATCTGTATTTTCATGAATTACAGTGTATTGGGCAACAAATATTGAAATTATAGATTTTATTTGATTATTCAAATTTCTGGCTATATCATGAATATTTCTAGCAATGGTATTTGTATATTTTAGCTTATATTTTCAAATTTCTTAAACTGCTCTGGACATTATTTTTTCCACTTCATTGTGAATGCTTTTGAGTTTATTTTTTTTTTAATGTAATATACGCATTTTTTT
This sequence comes from Maratus speciosus, assembly GCA_963932465.1. Classification (NCBI taxonomy): domain Eukaryota; kingdom Metazoa; phylum Arthropoda; class Arachnida; order Araneae; family Salticidae; genus Maratus; species Maratus speciosus. The sequence goes on from OZ010789.1 coordinate 474,257,769, forward strand.
TTCCCTTTTAAACAGATTCATTGCCTTTAATAGACACTTTTTTAAAAAATGAAATATCAGTTTCAAATTTAAATATTTATCTTTCCAAAGTTTTTTTAGATATTTGTGAGTACATTCTCTGCAAACTCAAACAGAATATCTACGTATCAAACATAAAATTTTAGTTTTTATTTGAATAAAAGTATTGTATATAAAAATAAGAAATATGAGCTATTTTATAATCTGTGGATGTTCATCTTCAATGAAACATATTTATTTTGACTGTTAGAGAGAGAGAGCTTTAACATATTTAAAAATCCTAAAATGTATGTGGGTACGAATATGCCTGTAAAAATGAAATAAATAGAAAAAAGAAAATGATCATGTAGGGTTAAAGACAATAATACATTTAATAACCTAAATAATTAATGGGCTCAAATACAAAATCTTCGCGTTTGAATATTTATGCACTATATGTATATGTAATTATGTAAAAAAGTATACAGTAAATGATTTTTAAAGAATTTGAAAAAAATAAAATGGTTGAAGATCAACTACTCTGGAATTTGTACAGAGGAGAAATTAGATTCTGGATAACAATTGACTGACACCAATGGATTAAAAAAGAGCGGAAAGAGATTAAAATTTTAATAACTGTGCAATTCTAGAGTCTTTGGAAATTTTAATGCAAGCAAACAATTCTAATGATGTGTTATCATACCAAATTCTGTGTATTTGGTTTGAATTGTGTCATATTACAGGAGAGTTTGGCCTCCCGAGTGATTGAATTTTCTTTACCTCCCCCACCACACATTTCATTATTAATGGTTCCAACCTCCTGCAGGCATTTTGGAAGAAGTTTCCTGTCATCATATATCAGTTAACGTCAAGTTTTCTCCTTGACAATGCCTTAGGTTTAGCTGAAAACACTTGGAGTGTTTTTTATATGTACTTTTAACACCTAGTGTTTTTAATTTTTGAAAACCATTTGCATATTTCATCACACCTATTTCAGTACTGCATCTTAGTGAATCATTTTTTAATTTTTTTAAATATTTTTTATATAGTAAATAAAGGTGAATTTGACATTTCAAATGGACTATTTATAAAGTCAAAAAGTTAAAAAAGAGTTTTATCATTTAGAGTTAAATTAGCTTAGAAAATATAGAACTTACTTTTGCACTTTCTACCAATTTAAAAAACCTATGAATACAGTCATAACATTGCAATGCCTTAAAATAGTGAATTAAATAAATAACATACAAAAGGACATACTTACCTAAAATTATACGAGGATCTATTACTTCTAAATCTTTTAGATAAGCTCTAGCATGTCCTCTAAAAGAAAAGTATTAAAAATTCTGTTTATCCGTTTTTAGTAGATAGAAAAAAGCTTTTTAAGAAACTTACAAATATATTTATAAATTCAAATAAATACACAAATTTTTGACTAGTGGTCCCTTAAAAGTACTAATATAATGTATACACATTTCTAATCGTATTTTTGTATTTTTCTTTTTTATAAAAATAAGAAATACTATATACAATAGAGTAAAGTTTAATATAGAATTGGAGCTAACTTAGGACCATATTTACATTGAGGCAATTGGGAAAGTTGCAAAGTATGGCTAACAAATACAAATATAGCAAAAAAGATAGATTTTCAATAGTCAGAGTTTTTAAAAGACAACCTAAAAATTCACTCGGCCTGACAGAAAATCCACTTGTTAGTGGCAAGTAGAATGATGTAATTCTCCACCTCTGATATCACAATAAAATATAAAATATTATCAGGTTGATATCCTTACTGTAACTTTAAGGTCAAAAGAATTTAAACTCATTAAGCATAACTTTTAACAAAAAAGTGAGACAGTCCTGTTGGAAGGAAAAGGCAGAAAAACATCTTATGGGAAAAGCACCTGAAAAATCAAAACATTAATACATGACTATTGTTACCTGTAAGCATTAGGAGAATAGATACATTCAGTTGAAAAGTAGTCTAACTTCTTGAAATAGGCATACATCACAATTTCTTTTTCATAAGTATACTTAAAAGGTTTACATCTGGGTATTAATCCTTCACTATCCTGAAAAAAATATATATCTTTTTAGAAAACATTATAAAAATCTTGCTAACTTGCACAAGAATATTAAATTAAACTTACAGTAGTGATATTTGTACATCGTTGCAGTCTTGCAATATCACCTCTTAAAACTACACAGAAAAAAAGAGACAGACATAAATAAAACATACACTACACTAAACATGCAAAAGAAAAAAAAAATAAATAATAATAATAATAATCTATATATCTTAACACATTTACCATTCATTAAAACAGTTTCAGCAATGTCATCAGCATTGTGACCTAAAACACGAAAGTTTTGTTTCAGAAAAACTTGACTTCACAAAAACTTATATATAAACTTATAACAAATATAACTGAATCAAGATGATATTCTGATTTTTGATTTTGGGCATAGTTAAAAAATGCTCAAAAGTATGAGAAAGAATAAATGTGTAACCTTGTACTATAAATAACCTTATGCCATTTTATCACCAAGTTGCCACGAGATACAAGAGATTGACTGGCAATCATGCTTCTTTCCAAATATGAACATAACTTTTGTAATAAGAAAGGCCTACATAATAAAAATTGTACAAATTTTCATTTTTCAAACAGTGACACCTACTTTTGAGTTTCTTGGATCAAAGCAGCCTGGACAAAGGCAGGGATTTATCCATAAATTTCCAAAAAAATAAAAGTTAGATTTTTCAAGAAAAAGTACAGCAGAAAATTTATGCAAAAAATCTAAATACAGTCGAACCCCGATTTAACGAATCATTCGGGACTAGAAACATTCTTCGTGAAATCGAGATTATTCCTTAAATCAGAATAATCAAACGAATATTTTTATACAACAGAACAAGCTAAAAAATGGATAAATAAATAAGAAAATAAATAAGAAGAGCATTCCTGGCTTAAGTTAATAATTATGCTGAACATTTGTTGCTTTAAGAAAATGCTCTGCATAAAAATTGAATTTTTTTTTTTATGTACTACTATAAATCACACGCGTTGTAATTAAGAAAAAATCTCATTTATTCAACTTTCATAGATAAATTATAAGATATCTTTTATAGATGTTTGATTGTTTTGTTTTGATTTTGTATTACAAACTTACTTATCATTTTCTTTTTCTGAAGCTGCGAAAACAGTGTCACCAACATCATGATCCATCAACTACCGTTTCACAGTATCCAAAATGCTAACTGCCTTTGTGAATATTACATGCTTCATTTCAATTTCATCTTCTACACCTGATCCACTGTTCTACTACTGCTATTAATAACCTCAGTGAAATGTACATTTTTGCATGTAGATATTTCTGCGTCAAAAGATACATATTTAGAAAATTAACATTCAGGAACATAAAAAAATTATAATAAATCTTAGAAATTTTTTTTCAATTTTTCATTTTCTTGACATCGAAAGTTATTCATTAAATCGGGATTACAAATTCCTTAAATCAAAGTATTTTTGTTCCATTTTCGTTGGGAATATAAAAAATTTCGCTAAATCGAGAAATTCGTTAAACCACGATTCGTTAAATCGGGGCTCGACTGTATAAAATAAACTTACTTTACTTGAAAGAAATTCTATAAAAATCTTCAGTTACTTTCTAAGATTTTCTTTTCTGTGAATGAAAGTGATACCAGGAGACAGTTAGTTCCCTGTTCCCTTAAACTGAAGTAAAATGTCTTTATATCTTAAAAACTAATGACAGGAATGAGTTGTAAAAAGAAAAAGCCACATTTTGGATGATGCTTTTTTTTATGCAAACTAGGGTGCTCGGCCCCCTACGAGATACGCTCGCCAACCCCCGTCCAGACACAGCAGACTCTAAATGCACGCTAATCTGATCGGCTTTAAAAAGATTTCGAAAGGTTGAATTATAATTTAAAAAACAGTGGCGATCTCCCTATAAACGAATTTCTATTCATTTCTCTTTGATTGAGGAATTTTAACGCTAAATCCGCTGCGGTACTACTTGATTATCCCATTGACCAATTTCGCCAAATTATATAAATCGCCAAACCACTCGCCAAATTATACAAATTGACATAATTTTTATTTTAAATAACGAAAGAACATATAAATTAGCACAACATTAATAAAAATACAAATAAAACGTCGAAATAAAAATAACTTGATGACGTAGACACGTGTAACAACATTTCAAAATAAGCTAATGTAAAAGGAAACAGAGTCTTTGTCTCCTGGTATTTTTTAACAAAGCGAAAAGAAAGTTCTTTTAAATGAGACATTTTAAATTAATCGTTTTTAATCTGACGTAATTTTTACCAAGCTATTCTTTCTCTTTTAAAAATTCACATGAAAATACTTTTGTTAGAAATGAAATATTATTTGCGCTTTCCTAACAAAAATAGTTGAAAAGATCCTCTCAAAATATCAAATAAATGTCTAGCGCAATTTCTAAATGTAAACTGTTTTGCAATATTATTTTTTGTTCATTTTACGTAATAACTGTAATGTGACGTAAATATGACGTAATTTCTCCTATTTAAGACTTCTAACGCATGTTAATAAATTTATTATTTTACAATATCCTTTCTCTTTTAAAATTCACTTGCATACTTTTTATGACGTAATTTTTAATAAGTTCTTGCTTTTTGTACATAATTATTTAATTCTAATTCCAAATGATTTTTTCTGTTTATAATAGTCACGTGTAAATAAATTTTTAATTTGAAGCAAACATTATTGTTTGCGCTGTTTATACATTTGGCAACAGTATAAATTAATACCATTTTCTAAAATAATGTAAAAAATATCTCTAGAAATGCTGAAAATTTGAATTTAAAATAGAAATAAAACCTTAAAAAAATGAGTCAAAATAAAAAAATTAATGCAATCTGCACTCCGGCAAATTCTAATGCATAAAATGATCTAAAAATGATTACACTGCCATGTATAGTTTTTGCTGCTATAAAACTTTTTTAGTGGAACGATTTTGTCCAACTTTAGCATTAAATATCTCTTAAAATAATTCTTCGATTTGAAAACTGTCTGCATCAGCGTGTTTATCAAACATTTCTGTATAAAACCACCGATTTTCATATTTTTGTATGCATTAATTTTCTTAATATTAACGAAGAAACACCTCCGGTCACGAAAAATTCAAAACCGGCAGTGGCGGCGGTGACAGCAGTAGTTACTTTTTTTTAGAATAGAGAGAAATTAATGTTGGTCTTAATTTATAAATATCTTGAATATGAATTTATTAATAATTCACATAATTAGAATATCCTTATCTCTCTATTCTATAAAAAAATAACTAACGCTGTCACCACCGCCGGTTTTGAATTTTTGGTGAACGGAAGTCTTTTTTCGTTAATATTACGAAAAACATTGTATACAAAAATATGAAAATCAGTGGTATTATAGAGAAATGTTTAATAAACACACTGATGCAGGCAGTTTTTAAATCGAAGAATTATTTTAAGAGATATTTAATGTTAAAGTTCCATCGTTCCATTAAAAAAGTTTTATAGAAGCAAAAACTATACATAGGAATTTCATCATTTTTAGATCATTTTATACATTAAAAGTTCCCGGTGTGCAGACTGCATTTATTTTTTTAATTTGACTCATTTTTTGAGGTTTTATTTCTATTTTAAATTCAAATTTTCAGCATTTCAAGAGATATTTTTTACAACTTTTAGAAAAGAGTATTATTTTAAGTGGTTGCCAAATTTAAAAACAGCGCAAAGAATAATATTTATTCCAAATTAAAAATTTATTTACATGTGGCTATTATAAACAAAAAGAAACTTTCAAATGAGAATTAAACTATTACGTATTAAAAGCAGGAAAATATTGATAATTATGCCATAAAAACTATATTTGCACGTGAATTTTAAAAAAGAAAGAAAATTGTAAAATAATAAATTCATTAATATGCATTAAAAGACGTAAATGGAGGAAATTATGTCATATTAAAAATTGCCAAACCATAATATTGACAAACAGTTTAAATTTAAATATACATTTGCATGAGACATTTATTTAATATTTTGAGATAATCTTTTAAAACTATTATTGAGAATTCTACAACAGCGCAAATAATATTTCCTTTCTAACAGCAAAAGTATTTTCATGTGAATATAAAGAGAAAGAAAAGTTTTGTCAAAATTACGTCAAATTTAAAACGATACAATTAAAATGTCTTATTTAAAAAAACTTTCTTATAATGTTGTTAAAAAATACTGGGAGACAAAGACTCTGTTTACTTAATTCATTTTATATTAGCTTATTTTTACATGTTTCACTGATCTAATTTAATCAAAGACGAAAACAACCCGTTAACAGGGAGATCGCCACTGTTTTTTTAATTATAATTCATTCTTCCAAAAAAAAATTTAAGCCAATCAAATTAGCGTGCTTTTAGAGTTTGTGGTGTCTAAATGGGGTTGGTGAGCATAGCTCATAGGGGGCAGAGCTCCCTAGTGTATCAAAAAATGCTTGCAGAGGGTTTAGGTCTGTTCCTTGTATCTCATTTTTTTTAAAAAACATTTCAATAAGAGGTTTTTCTTAGAAAGTATAAATTAATGTTTGCCAAATTAGCATCCTCAAACTTTGATCCCTTCTAATTCTATAAAAATATATAAATAAAATAAAATAAAAATTATACAAATTACACTTTTTTTCAGGTTCTTTTGATTCAAAGAACTCAAAGTATCAAAAGTGGGTGTTACCATTTTAAAAATGAAAGTTAGTACAATTTTCAATACGTAGATGATCACTTTTTCAAAAACTGCATTCATATTTGGAAAGAAGACCTAACTCTCTTCCGGTACCTGTCAGATCTAACTAATCAGTTAGGACAAAGTAACCTTGGGATAACATGAATACAACTTACCTGACCCTCCTGAAAAGTTGCAATGAGGTAGCCACAGAGCAGTTAGTTTCAAAGGAATAGAAAAATTTACCATCTTACTCATTTTGTCAGTATTTGCTCATATTTGTGCCATTTTGAAAGTTGTAAATGTAAAAACACATTTATAAACATATTTGGCCTTTTTATTTGGTTAATTTTTATTTTAAAATGATTAAATTTATGAACTAGCTTGATATGCAGAAAGGAAAGGTTTTGTGAAAGATCTGTTTTTAAGACAAAGAATTTTGTAACAAGTCATGCTTTAAAATAAAAAAAAATAAAAAACTGAAAAGTCCATTAAAGGACCCAAATCCTTTCTAAACAATCCTCAAAAATTCTACCATTTGATAACTGTAAAAGGATTTGTTGGTAAAAACTACATCAACGTCAAACAAGTTAAGACACAGAAAAGTGGTTTTACACATGAGAATATTAAACATAAAACTAAAATTCATCTTAATCTAGATAGACCAAGATCCTATATTTCATAAATAATACATCAATAACTCAAAAATTTTTAAATAAAGATGTATTTCATCCACTTTTATTCAAACTATGATTTTACATTCAAAGAAACTCCAAGAGTAATTCTACGTTTCTAAAAAAATTTATTTAAGTTAATCTTATGTTGTTACCCAAACAGGAAAAGTGTAAAAAAAAAAAAAAGAGAGAGAGAGAGAAAATATACTTTTGTTTCAAGAAATTTAATTTAAATTTCTAGAATACGCTGGCTTCCAAAAGTTAAGGTACAGGGACTGGATTAGAGTCCTGCGCGGGTCAGGTTTTACCCGACCTGAACCCGCAAATTCCATTTTAAGTCAACTCGCAACCCGACCCGAACCCACAAAAATAATTTTCGGCAACCCGCAACCCGACCCGAACCTGCAAAAGTAATTTCAGGCAACCTGCAACCCGACCCGAACCCGAAGTATATCAACCCGCACCCGACCCTAACCTGCAATATTTCAACCTGCAACCTGACCTGAACCCGCAATGTAAGGAAAGCAAATCATGTTTTAATACTGTTATGAAAAATTATCTACGTATCTCTGATAGAGGTCTGCACAGGTCCGGCGTGGCGGGTCGGCAAAATATCAAACTGGCCAGGCCGCTTTATTAGGACAGTTTTTTCAACAGACCGGGCTGATAAACAAAATAAACAGTCCGGGCCGGCAAAAAAAATTAATGGCCCTACCAGGCCGGACCGATAGCTACAATTAAGCCGGTCTACCGGCCCAATATAAATATTTAGATGAAGCCGATAAAATTATAAATGAGCCTTGCCGGGCTAGGGCCGAACTTTTAAGTTTTACACGGGACGGGACAGGGCGGGCCGTTCCCGGGCCTGGTAATTCCGGCCCGTGCAGACCTCTAATTCTCTAATATCATTTTTATGTTTTACAGAGCAGAATGAACAAATCTATATTCTTTAATATTCATCTATAGTAAAATCTTTGACCCGACCCAATGCAGGACTCTAAATAGTATAAAACAAAAAATCTAATCTTTAAATATGCTTTAAAATTAGTTGCGGTTTCAAAAGTTCCATTTATAACGACACACCTTGTTTTACACAAGTAGCCATCTGCCTTTAGTTTATCAGCAGTTATTATTTTGAAAATTTTCCCGTCTAACATACTGAATCGCGTACACCACAATTAAATTATTCACTTTATAGACAGGAAGGACCATTTAGCGTTTTGCTGCGTATTGTATTTTTAAAATACGATAAAAATATAATGCAGTTTGTTATTTCGAAGACTGGTGAAAGATGACTAAATACAAAACAGACAAGCACACATTTTGCTTTTGTGAAACTTTGATCTGCGGTTTATATAGGCTTTTAACGGGAAAAAATATTTTCCACATCCTTTTAAAAAAGCGGGTCAACCCGAACCCGCAACAAAGAAAGCCAACCCGACCCGCACCAAAAAATTTAAAGTCAACCCGACCTGCAACGGGAAAATATAGCTCCAACCCGACCTGTGGTTCAGGTCGGGTTGGGTTCGGGTAAAAGCAGGTAACCCGACCCGATGCAGGACTCTAGACTGGATGCTTTCGATTGCACACGTTTTGTCAAATATCTACAAAAATTATTGGCGAATTGTTCTTGAACTTCTGGGATGAAAAGAACATGTTTGATTTCATATTTCTTGGTGAAGATTTAGTCGGGCCGACAATTAAGGGGCTAATAACAACTTTAATAATAAAATAATATTTGCAATCAGCTATGCAACAGAAAAGGCTGGAAAGGGTTTGTCACTGCGTTAAATGACTATTTGGGTTCTGTTCTGTTCAACGTTTGTGTGCATTTGTGTAAGCATAACACTCATATTCGTGAAGATGTTATTGTGTCTGTGAAAAATTCAAAAGTTTTTTGCTTATAGTTATAGCAGAGTTTTCAATGAAATTTAAACAACTTTCCGAAAACTTGCCAAAGAATAGTAGCAACAGTATACTGCAATTAAAACATGAATATATGGGAAGATTTCAAAATTTTTATTTCATAATTTGGTAGTCAGTATTTTGGGGCAACTTCTATAAAAAGTCTAGTCAAATGTTGTGAAAACTTAGAAAGATATAGTGAGCTGATTGAAAAGTTGTGGGAAATCCCTTATAATAAAGCTATTTTTAGGAAGCAACTCACTATATCGACCCTATCTTTGTGAATTTTCGCGATATTTGACTGGACTTTTTATATAAGTTGCCCCAAAATACTAACTACCAAATTATGAAATAAAAATTTTGAAATCTTCCGTGCATGCCACAGTTAAAAATTATCCCATAAAAATGCCCATATCTCATCTAATATTCAATATATTCATGTTTTAATTACAGTATACTGTTGCTACTATTCTTTGGCAAGTTTTCGGAAAGTTGTTTAAATTTCATTGAAAACTCTGCTATAACTATAAGCAAAAACCTTTTGAATTTTTCACAGACACAATAACATCTTCACGAATATGAGTGCTATGCTTACACAAATGCACAGCTACATTGAACAGGACCCAAATAGTCATTTAACGCAGTGACCAACCATTTCCAGCATTTTCTATTGCATAGCTGATCGCAAATATTATTTTATTATTAAATTTATTATTAGCCCCTAATTGCCAACCCGACTAAATCTTCATCAAGAAATATGAAATCAAACATGTTCTTTTCATCCCAGAAGTTCAAGAACAATTCGCCAATAATTTTTGCAGATATTTGATAAAACGTGTGCAATCGAAAGCATCCAGTCCCTGTACCTTAACTTTTGGAGGCCAGTGTACATTTTAAAAAAACCTCCAGATTGTTACTTGATAGTTATAACTTTATAATTCTTATTATTAAAAAATTCCATTTAATATTACTTACCAGTAATAAGTTTATCTACTTTTAATAATGAAGCACCTCTATCAAGAGCTTGTCTCCGAAAAACTCCACAAAATGTACCTAAAAATTAAATAAATATTATTTTCCTTGCATACACATTATAACTTTGTTTTATTAAGTACGGCAAAATCAACACATTTACAATTAATTACTTTAATAAAGCCTTGAATTACATTATACTTAATTTTAAAATACAGCCAAATCTCTATACTATGAACTTCTTTATTTTGAATTTCTTAACCCCTTGACTGCCAGGTTTAATTTCACATGTGAAGGGTTAATTTCACCAGGCTATGTTTGTGTCATTACTACTCACCTTCAACAGGTACCCTGTTATATCAGTTGCATATCACAGGCCAATCCGGTTCAAATATGCAACCATTACTGTGTAGCGAACGACATACAGGGTGTACGTCATGGTCGTTGATTACTGAAATGAGAGGACGTATGCAGCGTAAGTCCTGGCAATTAAGGGGTTAATAATGTCTTGAAAAGTAACAATAAAGATCTTTTAACATTAAATTCATATTTTTTTTTATATACCTATCTCAAAATATTTTCATTAAAAACCTTATTATCTTGAACTTCTAAAAATTTAAAGAACTAAAACTATGCATCTCATTTAATTTAATTTTTCCTTTTTTTTAAAACTCAGAACTGTTGTAATTATGTAAGTTTCAGAGGAGAATAATACAACAAAATAAATAAATAAATAAATAAAAATTATAATGATAAAATAATTGAGTTAATATTGCAAAACTGTTTCTTTATTCATCATTACAGAATAAGAGAAAAGGCTAATAGTTAATTACAATTATTCTTCATGCCAACTTCTTTAACAACTTTATCCATAGTCCATCCATAAAGGTCCTATAAAGAAGGATATGTGATAAGCATAAATGTCTAGAAATTATAATTAATACATATTTAATGTAGGTCAACGACCATACTATTTATACACAGACAAAAAAGAATCCTTAATAACAATTTATAGAAATACCAAAGTCAACATTGCACCCAGCCCCCTCCTCTAGACAGCTTCAGGATGATACACTGTCTGCCATTTGATTTTTAAAAAATACATAACAACCTTCTTGGACTGCATCCAAAAAATAGCATACTTCTTACCCCCTGTTTAACCATTTAAGTACAGAGGAACGCGATAGCACTCCTCTCGTTATGTGACAAAATTGTGGGAAGTTCGATAATGCTCCTCTTGTTTTATGCTAAAATTGCAGAGAGGGTAATAGTGCTCCTATTTGTTAGTCTCCTATTTGTCAAACTATCCGTTTTCATACATTTCACGTAGTGAGGATATAATGATGCAAATAAACCATTTACATAAATCTTACTCACAATTTTGAATAGTGTGACACAAAAGATAAATCAATTTATTGAAATAAATACATTTCAATGCATAGTATAGATTCAATGAAAGTGATATATTTAACAGTGAATTGGAAAATTAAAAGTATTGTGTAGATGTAAAAATATATTTTAACCAAGTCAAAAATAATTTAAATTGAATTTTAAAACAAACCTTTTAAAGCCACATCAAGGCGTCACTTAAATTTTACATCATATCTTTTAAAACTCATATTTTGAATTTATGAGAGATGTAAATGATAAAACAACAGCGAATAAAATTTTATAAAGCTTTTCATGTTGAACATAACTTTTACACATGCGATTATAAATAAAACAAAAATAAAATGATGAAATAAATACAAATATATTTTTTAAGAAATAGCATAATGTCATTCAAAATTTGATATCAGTATTTTAAGTTCCATATTTAAAATTCTTAGAGCATAAGATAAAGTGCTGCGTCAGAAACTTTTAACCAATTAAGGGTTTTTGTATTGATAATATTTTCAGATTGTATTTTATTGGCAACATTAGACATTATAGCTTCAATATTATTCTAATAGTATTTTAGAAACCTAAATTGGCTATGTTGCCGAAAAGCAAAACCCGGCATTTAAGGGTTAAACTAGCCGGATATGCCAATCCCAAAACTTTCTTCTACCTCATACATATTAATACTTCAATTTGTTAGTATAGTGCCAAAAATAAAAGGCAATCTATGCCCATCATGAGAATTCTAAAGATATGAAATTCTGTGCATTAGTTCTTGCGACATGACTATCAGGACCTCTGACCCATAAAACGTGTAAATCCATAAGTCAAAATTTTTAACAAATCTAATACTTTCTTCTTGTAAAGATAGAAGTAAGTAAAAATGGCTGCAGTTTATAAATATAGCAGTTTGAAATTCTAGGGGGACTAACATTTCGAAACAAGGTCGCAGATCAAAAATAAAGGATTCCTCCATAAACAGGTCTAATTTATGACATTTATTGAACGTGGTTTCCTCACAAATTTTCTTTCATTGGTATAATCATTATCCCAACTGTCATACACAGTGTATGACACACTTCAAATTATATCATTATATACAGCAGAGTCAAATTCTCACCAAGCTTGGCGAAAGTTAATAATATATTATCAAGTTTGGCAAGAAAAATAGTTCACCATAAGTTAAGCAACTTGGTAACAGCTGACAATTTCTTCGAAATTCCCATCCAAATTTAATATTAACAAAAACTAGGAATTTTCTATAATTGGGTTTCATGCATTTTAGCTTCATGTATTTGAGTAAAATAAGCTGAATTCTTAAAAACAAAGAATAGGGAAGCTACCTTTTCCTCCTGTTACAGGCCGGAAGGACTGTTTTTAGTAACTTTAGCTAATTCAATTTTTTAAGAAATAGCAAACTTTTCCTTATAAAACTCGTGACGAGAGCTTTTCGTCTGCTAATTAGCTGACAGTTTGCAACTAGTTATGTCCCTTTTTCACAATTTCCAACATAGTTGAAAACAGTGGTGTAATCATAAAAGAAAACTGAAGGCTTTAGATGTATTTGAAAAACAGAGGGTATATAGCAATCCTCATAGTATATAGCATATACCACTGTATACCCTCCTTTGTTGAAAAGTGCTTATGACTTGTGTTTATGTCTGCCTGGTGTCTGCTGCCTGTCTATGCTTTCGTAAATACACTCAGATTGATATATATTATTGAAGTTTACTGTGGCCATGTTTGCTATTAAAAATGGAGAGTGTAGCATTTATAGTTTGTTTACAGGGACACTCAAAAAAATCTCATTACATTATGATCAATGGGAAAAAAATAGTTTCTGTTACATTCGATTTTGACTAAATTTTGCATCTAACCATTTTCAGGCACGAAAAAAACCCATTGGGATGGCTCTCGTGTTCGAGAAAATTCGATTAGTGGGACATTTTGGGTCATAATGGGTCAGGGTCAAGCTAATTATATCTAAAGATCGGCTCAATCGATTTTGACTAAATTTTGTATCTAACCATTTTCGGGCACGAAAAGACCATTGGGATGGGTCACGTGTTCAAGAAAATTCGATTAGTGGGTCATTTTTGGGTCACTGTGGGTCAAGCTATTTTTATCTAAAAAACGGCTCTAACGATTTTTACTAAACTCTATACTCTACAGTTTTGGATTACGAGAAGACCATTAGGCTAAGTCACATGTTCAAGAAAATTCGATTAGTGGGTCATTTTTGGGTCACCGTGGGTCAATCTATCTAGATAACGGCTCTAACGATTTTGACGAAATTTTGCACCATACTGTTTTCGGGCATGAAAAGACCATTGGGATGGGTCTCGTGTTCAAGAAAATTCGAATTCGTTACATTTGAATGACGTTACACTATTTCAAACACAATGAAATTGATATGCATTTTTGAGGTGCACTAAAACATGCTTTCTGTAGAATATGATGGACAAACCATCTATCGTTCATTTACAGGATCACTCAAAAGAATTGGGTTGCACAATGGTATACAGAGAAAAATTATTTGCAGTGTATTTTAATAACGTTACATTATTTCAAACATAATGAAATTTATATACATTATTGAGGTGCACTACAAGATGCTATGGTAGAATTTTATGAGCATAACCAGGGTTCCCATTAAAGTATGTCTGGCAATTTTCCTGACCAAATCTCAAAAAAATTTCAGGACCAATCGGGCATCCACAAAATCTGCTTTGATATAGTAATTAAATTTTAAGAAAATATATCATTAGTATTAATTTTAAAATAATATATTTAAAAAGCTTTAGATAGATCTTATACTATAATGTGAGCAAAAATTGTGTGTGTGTGTGTGTAAATTTTATCTTGAGAACGGCTCTAACGATTTTGATTAAATTTTGCACCCTACCGTTTTCGGGCACGAAAAGACCATTGGGATGGATCTCGTGTTTGAGAAAATTCGATTAGTGGGTGATTTTGGGTCATAATGGGTCAGGGTCAAGCTAATTATATCTAAAGAACGGCTCAATCGATTTTGACCAAATTTTGTATCCAACCATTTTCGGGCATGAGAAGACTATTGGGCTAGGTCACGTGTTCAAGAAATTTCAATTTGTGGGTCATTTTTGGGTTACTGTGGGTCTAGCTATTTTTATCTAAAAAACGGCTCTAACGATTTTCACTAAACTCTATATTCTACAGTTTTGGATTACAAGAAGACCATTGGGCTAAGTCACATGTTCGAGAAAATTTGATTAGGGGGTCATTTTTGGGTCACCGTGGGTCAAGCTAAGTTTATCTAGATAACGGCTCTAACGATTTTGACGAAATTTTGCACCCTACTGTTTTCGGGCACGAAAAAACGATTGGGATGGGTCAGGTGTTCGAGAAAATTCGATTAGTGTGTCATTTTGGGTCATAATATGTCAGGGTCAAGCTAATTATATCTAAAGAAAGGCTCAATCGATTTTGACTAAATTTTGTATCTAACCATTTTCGGACACGAAAAGACCATTGGGATGGGTCACATGTTCGAGAAAATTCGATTAGTGGGTCACTGTGGGTCAAGCTATTTTTATCTAAAAACGGCTCTAACGATTTTTACTAAACTCTATACTCTACAGTTTTGGATTACGAGAAGACCATTAGGCTAAGTCACATGTTCAAGAAAATTCAATTAGTGGATCATTTTTGGGTCACCGTGGGTCAACCTATCTAGATAACGGCTCTAATGATTTTGACGAAATTTTGCACCCTACTGTTTTTGGGCACGAAAAGACCATTGGGATGGGTCTCGTGTTCAAGAAAATTCGATTAGTGGGTCATTTTGGGTCATAATGAGTCAGGGTCAAGCTAATTATTTCTAAAGAACGGCTCAATCAATTTTGACTAAATTTTGTATCTAGCCATTTTTGGGCACGCAAAGACCATTGGGATGGGTCACGTGTTCGAGAAAATTTGATTAGTGGGTCATTTTTGGGTCAGTGTGGGTCAATTATTTTTATCTAAAAAACAGCTCTAACTATTTTCACTAAACTCTATATTCTACAATTTTGGATTACGAGAAGACCATTGGGCTAAGTCACATGTTCGCAACAATTCGATTAGTGGTCCATTTTTGGGTTACCGTGGGTCAATCAATCTAGATAACGGCTCTAACAATTTTGACGAAATTTTGCACCCTACTGTTTTCGGGCACGAAAAGACCATTGGGATGGTTCTCATGTTCGACAAAATTAAATTAGTGGGGCATTTTGGGTCATAATGGCTCAGGGTCGAGCTAATTATATCTAGAGAACGGCTCAGTCGATTTTGACTAAATTTTGTATCTAACAATTTTCGGGCATGAAAAGACCATTGAGATGGGTAACGTGTTCAAGAAAATTCGATTAGTGAGTTATTTTTGGGTCACTGTGGGTCCAGCTAAGTTTATCTAGATAACGGCTCTACTATTTTGAAGAAATTCTGTAAGCTATTGTTTTCAAGCACAAAAAGACCATTGGGATGAGTCACGAGTTTGAGAAAATTTGATTAGTGGGTCATTATGAGTCAGGGTCAAGCTAATTACATCTAAAAACGGCTCAAGACATTTTCACAATTTTTTTTAATATACGGCCGTTTCTGGTCATGAGATGACGTTTGAGCTAAGTCACATGTTCGAGAAAATTCAATTAGTGGGTCATTTTGGGTCACAATGGGCCAGAGTTAAGCTAATTGAATCTAAAAACATGCTCAAAACATTTTGACCAAATTTTATATTATACCGTTTCTGGGCATGAGAAGAGAATTGGGCTAAGTCACATGTTTGAGAAAATTCGATTAGTGGGTCATTTTGGGTCACAATGGGTCAGGGTCCAGCTAATTTTATCTAAAAACGGCTTAAACGATTTTGACTAAATTTTGTATTCTATCACTTTCGGGCTTGAGAAGACCATTAGGCTAGGTCGCATGTTCAAGAAAATTTGATTAGTGGGTCATTTTCACTCACAATGGGTCAGGGTCAAGCTAATTGTATTTAAAAAGCGCTTCAAAACATTTTGAAAACATTTTGTATAATATTGTTTCCAAGAATTATAAGACCATTGGGCAGGGTCTCGTGTTCAAGAAAATTCAATCAATGGGTCATTTTGGGTCCTAATGGATCAGGATCAAGCTAACTTTATCTAAAAAACGGCTCAAAAGATTTTGACAAAACTTTGTACTACACTGTTTCTGGACAGTATAAAACCAGTGGGCTGGGTCGCATGCTCAAGAAAATTCTATTAGTGGGTCATTTTGGTGATAATGGGTCGGGGTCAAGCTAACGGCATACATCTCAAAAATGTTCAAGCAATTTTGACAATTTTTTTTGTTATACCGTTTCACAGAACAAAAAGACCATTGAAATAGCTCACACGTTCAATAAATTTCGGTTAGTAGTTTTTTGAATCAACGTGGGTCAAGCTTATTTTATCTATAATATGACTAACTATTTTCACTAAATTTTGTATTCCATCGTTTTCAGGCTCGAGAAGAGCATTGTATTAGGTCGCATGTTCGAAAAAATTCGATTAGTGCGTCATTTTGGGTCACTATGTCTCAGGGTCAAGCTAATTGTATCTAAAACAGCAAGAATGATTTAGTGGGAATAATATATCGAGATAAACACAAAGCTAATTTTGACCGAGCTTAGCTCGGTCATTTCTGCTAGTTTTTATAAAATTAACACAAAATAACTTAATAACAAGCAGCATAAAAAAATAAATTCAGAAATTTGTACCATAATAACAGGGTTCATTCCCTTTTCCCGCAAGAAAATCCGAGAACCTTTCAAGAAAATTGGAAAATGAAATTCTGTAAAATACTATATTGCTTGAACAATGCAGAATCACCAAATGACAAAAAAAAAACTCCACTTTTGCCAGTTTTCAAGTGAATGTCAGAAGCAAAGCTTGAATGTGAAATGTTGCGAGAAAGTTTGAAAAATATAGAAAACTTTTGTTCATATTGTGGTTTTTCTGCATTCGCATTTGAAGGAATTTTTTGGTCTTGCCACAGACAAGAGTCAACTCAACTTAATCCTAGAGAGGGCAGGTTGAAGTGAACAAAGCAAAGTATGAATGCACATCATTCTGATCTCCCAAAGCAGAAATGATCTCATGAAAATTCGTGGATTACTTTTCCATGACTTTTTAGAAAAATATTTGTAAATTCCCTGACTTTCCAGATTTCCCATGTTGCTGGGAACTCTGATAACAGTTATCGTTCATTTACAAGGACATACAAAATATTTCAGTTATTGTACTTACTGTCTATGACCAATAAAAGCTGGACATGCATTATCAGATGTGGTATGCATACTGCATGGTTTGTATAGTTTCTATAGATTATATACAGGGCAACACAAAATAATTTGTAAGCGTTACTGAGTATGAGAAAGAATTGCTTAAAGTTTTTGCTTTTTTCACTTGGGTTATACATTTTCCAGCTGAACTATATTTAGTCTACTAAAAGATTTTTGTAGAATATAAATAAGTTCATTGTGCAAAGAGCCAGATACACTGTCATGTACTTTCTGAAAGTATACTTTTAGTTGTGTTGTGTATTTCTTTTCCTGAATTAAATTTTAGTTTAATATGAGGGGTGTATAAAAATCTGTAGTTAATATACAGGGGTTACAAAACTATTCAAGTGCATTTCCATCTATTAGCAGGACTGCTACAGGCAGTTTTTTACACACATACACAGGTTCAATTTTTTACACCACAGGCACAATTTTTTAATTCTACTTCGTACCACTTTTATAAAACAAAAATTTTTGGCATACACTTTGACAACATCTGCAAGAGAAATATACTACAAATTTTATTCTCTTAAAATAGAGGTGTGAATAGAATACAAAAATAGTTGCCTGTGGCAGCCCTGTATCACTGGAAATTTCTGAAGGTGAATTTTCAACTGATATGCATTTTCTAACTAAGCTAATTTTAGCATGCTATGTTACCTAGTGTATATACAGACTTATATATCATATACAGGGATGCACAAAGAATATGGATACTTTTCCAGCTATAGATCATGGTAATTACTGAAATCTGGTTTCACCCTTTTTAAATGCTGAAGTTCTTTTATAGTATTCTAGAAGTGTTGAAAAGTGCTTCCTAATCTATGTTTGATATATAATTTTTCATTATTTTTTTCAATAGGTGATTGTTTAGCAAGCAGAACAGGGGCAAATGAAAAAAACTGCGGGGCACAAAGAGTCGGATATACTATCTTGTCCAAAAAAAGTATCTGGACACTTTTGATTTTAGACATTTTGTTGAAAAACTAGCGATATGCTTGATGAGTTGTTATTAAACAACCCGCATCTAAAGAACATGTTTGACCTCATGTTTTCCAATGAATAGTTATAACTTCACTGAAAAAATTGCATTCAAACATGTTCTTTATATCCCTTGAGTTCAAGAACCATTTATTATCAAGTATTTCTCTAGTTGTTTTTGACGAAAGTATAAAATTTAAATTGTCTAGAAACTTTTACCCAGATGGTAAACAGTATTTTCATTTTAATTTGTACTTACTAAAGATGTAATTAACAAAATGATATCACTAAATATAAAGCAACTAAACAACTCCTGAAACATACAATATTTAAAATTTATAATTTAAAATATCGCAAAAATTAATAAAATTTAAATTATACAACTTACATTATAAGATAAAATCTTCAAAGGAATTCCATAATCTTTTTCATTTCTTTTAACAGACTAGAAAATGAAAAAAATGCAATAGTAACTTTCTAAAAGTCATATTAAAATATATATATTAAAAAGTATTTTATGTGCATTGTACTGTTTGAGTACAAAGACTGTAAATAAAACTACCAGAACTTAAGTCCAATAAATTAGAAATTTCAATAAAAATAATTATAACACAATTGTAATTAAAAAGATTATAAAAAAATACTGAAGTCACAACAAAGATCCAAAAAAAGTCTGAATGTAACAAATGTCTACTAAATCTTAAAATTTATTTTTATAGAATTAATTATTTAAGAAGGAAAATATACATAGAGTGAAAAATCCTGGGACTTGCCACGCAGGGTTCATACACATTTCGAAAAAAAGGCAAGCAACAATTTTGGATTGAGGGTGGATTTCAGGTGATTAATTATTGTTATAACAAAGTAACAAATAGAGCAGCCCCCCTCCCCCCCCCCCCAAAAAAAAGAAAACTTTTAAAGATTTTTCACTTTGTGAGCTGAGGGGCAAAGGGAAGATTTTCTTTTTGGGGGGGAGGGAGTTTAATAAATACTTATTATTTACGTTACTAAAGATTTATAAATAGGACAAAATATGTAAATTAAAAGAGCTTTAAAGACTTTTAATTGCGCATGCTTGGAAAAAAGGGGGAGGGGTTGGGAATTATATGATTGGTTATTTTTTGTTACAATAGAGTAAACAGCAGAAAATGAAGTTTAAAAAAAAAAAAAAAAAAAAAAAAAAAAAAGATTTTCAAAGATTTTAAACTTGGTGAGGTGAGTTGGGGGGGGGGGGGGGGGGGGGGGGGGGGGGCAGAAATTTTTTTTTATGATGGAGGGATTTTATTAGATGACTTATTATTTATTTATCTTACATATATAACAAATAGCACGAAAAAAAAAATTAAAGAGATTTAAGACTTAAATTTGTGTGCTTGATAAAAGGGGGGGGGAGGGAAACATGAATTTCTGTGGGAGGGGAGGTGAGTGAAATTATACACTTGATTATTTATAAAGCAACAGATAGAGCAGAAAAATGTTTTTAAAAAAGCAACGATTTTTAAGGGTTTAAACTTTGTGAGCTGAGAGGGCAAAGCAGATGTTTTGGGGAGCGAGAGGGGAAGATTATTAGATGACTTATAATTTATTTACATTAGCAAAGATTTACAAATAAGTAAAAAATATAAAGTAAGAAGTTTTAAAGACCTTAAATTTTATATGCTTGAAAAGAAGGGGGCAAAGGGAAAATGCCTATTTTAGTTGGTTGGGAGGAGAAATGTTTATGATTGATTGTTTATTGTTACAATAAAAAGACAAATAGAACAGAAAAAGTTTTTAAAAAATTAAAGAGTTCTAAAGAGTTTTTAAACTTTGGGTACTGTGTGTGGGGGGGGAGAGAAAATTTCTGGGAGGGGGGGGGGGGAATTTAGATGAAATTTTAAAACAATGAAAGTGGTGGAATCAATTATTAATGATTATTTATTGGTACTATAAAAAGTCAAGTAGAAAAAATATTACAAAAATTAAGGAGTTTGATACCCTGGAGGGGGGGGGGGGGATCTTAGAATAAGAGGAGGCAAAGAGATATAGATTTTTTTTTTTAAACCAGAAATTCAAAGAAATGCAGAAAAGTTTTCACCCCCATTTAAGAAACAATACAAGAATAAAATTAAGGACTTTTGAAGATTTTGCATAAAATAAGTACGTTTAAGTACCAAAAATTATTTTTGAAAAATTTAAATACTTTTAAGGACTTTCAAGAACCGTACAAACCCTGTAACTGGCAGCATCAACCAAATATCCATATGCTTTAAGAAAGTGTCAAACTTCAAAAGATAAGTGTTAAATTGTCTTGGCATTTCAGCTATTCCTTTATGAGTTGTGATCATGAAAGTGATGCTACTTCTGCTTTTGTTAAAACAGTAAACTCAAAAGTAATTCCTCTTTTTATGAAACTTTCCTTTATGATGAATAAAAACAAAATACAAATTTAAGAATGGCTTACAAAGCATTATAGCACAACTATTCTGTCAAAAACAACCATTTGCTAATAGATTTAGTTGATTTAAATGTGGGACCAAACAAGCACTGATGATGCTGCACTTCTGGTCATCTAACTGCAGTATCAACTCTAAGAAACACCAATAAAATCCACTATATTGTTTTAAATGACTGCAAAGTGAAAGCAAGGCAGATTGTAGACATTGTAAAGATACTATCAGAATGTGTGAAGAATATTTTACATAAACATTAGCTTAGGAAAACGCTTTGTGCAAGATGGGTGCCAGGTGTTCTAACAACTGACCAAAGAGAGAAGCGTGTTGATGAGTCAGAGTACAGTTTGGAATTATTTTAGTGTTAATCATTTTGCACAGATTTGTCATGATAGATTTAAAAAAATGGATTTATCACTACACATCTGAGTCCAACAAGCAATCTACAAAGTGGTTGAAACCAGGCAAAAGTCCCTATGTGACCGAAGATGCAAAAGTTGGAAAAGTCTTGGCCAGAATTTTTTGGAATGTATGCTGTATAATGTTCATCAACTGTCTTGAAAAAGAAAAAACAATCACAAATGAGTTTTATACAACATTTCACACATTCATAAAAATGATGGCAAAATTGAATGAATTTAAGTATGAATTGGTCCATCACTTCTTGTAACACAGAGATGATGCCTCCCAGCACTGGAAGGTGTCATTTCTGTGTTAGTGTCAAAAGTAATCTGAAAATCAGAAAAAACACATGTTTGAAAGCAAATATACGGACAAGTGGCACCTATGGTGACAAGATCGATGATCGAAATTTGGAGCTAATTATTTTTATTCACTTGAAGAAAGTTTTTCATCCTGAGGAGCATTTTAGTCCAAACTGCACTCCTGTATGACAATTACTTGATTTTATATTGAATTTTAAAATGTGTCAGGGAATTTTCGGACATCCTGTACTGAATTGTATTTTTCTAGAAAATTTCAAAAAATACAAACTATTTTCACATACATATTCAAGCTTGAGGAATCAGTTTATTTTAAAAAGCAAAAAATAGTCTGTCATCTGGAATATTGAGATAAATTCCATTAACGTAAAAAAATAAAAATACACTGTAGCTTTTTAAATTTAATTTAAAATAGAAAAACAGATTTTCAACTATTTCCTTAAGATGGCAATTAAAACTTTTCACGAGGACATTAAAAACAAAATGCTTTAGTGAGAAAAATTATATTTCTCTCACCATTTATTTTAATTCATAAATATGAAATGTTTTTGAATAAATTCACCAAGATAAAGTCATTTTTATATAAGTTCACACAAATGACAATTTCTACCAGCTCCAAAATTATAAGCCATATCGTGAAATAATGAAAAGCTTTTGGCAAATAAAGTTATAGAATATGTGCATTTTTATTGGGAAAGCTTTTGACTTAAATTATAAATATAATTTATTATTTGAAACATTGTATTTAATAAAATTAAAACAATAATTTCTGTTTAAATTTACAATAAAGTTAGATTTCATCTTCCTCAAAAGAATCGAATGATCTCATGCAATTCAAAAGCAACGCATCATGTTGCCACGCAACTCTAGTATAAATAAAAGCATTTTTCCTGTTTAAGCATTGTGCATTTAAAAAAGCATTACAACTTTAAATAATAAAATGCAAAATATATTTATGATTTCATGCTTTAAATAAAGTGCGAATTTAAACACATAAACACCTTGTAGTAAAATTTACTCAATGACTGACCAATTGCTGAAATATGTCACTGATTACAGGGGAAAGAGAAGTATGAGGGCTCATTAACTTTGGATGTAAGAAGGGATAGAAAAAGCACCCGATACACTGGACAACAATGAAAATGTATCTTGAATGAAAGTGTCGAAATATTTATTAATTTAACTTGCTAATCATGAATATGGTAATAAAAAATGGAATTTGGCTCTAGTTATTTTGTTATGTTGAGATTTTACTTTGTATGATAGGGATAAAAGAACACACTAATAATAATGCATTGTATATTATGTTTCCAATTTAATTTATAAAGAATGTGACAACATAAAGTACAGTCTTACAAATGCATACAGTGCATATGTTATTGACGAAATCACTTGCTCTTTCGCTTATATTCCACGTTCTGATTATCTCTAAAAATTGTCCAGCAGTTGTCTGCAAGCATAGACGCAGAACATTTTCCTTGATAACGTTGCTCAATCACTGACATATCCTGGTGGAAACGTTCACCATGCTCGTCGCTGAATTTTCCGCAGTTAGCAAGGAAGAAATACAGGTGGGAATCTAAGAAATGTAGCTTTAGGGACATTCGACATCCAAATTTCTGATATAAAGCCAGCATGTAGTTAACGAGATCTTCGCAATATTCAGATCGGACGTTTCCAAGAAAATTAGTGCAAACGTGACAGACTGAATCCCATACTTCTTTTTCATCATGATTTAACAGGTTTTCAAATTTTGGATCCTTGAAAATATCTCTAATCTGTGAACCCACAAAAATTCCCTCTCTAATTTTTGCCTCATTCAGTCTGGGAAATTTTGTCCGCAAGTAAGCAAAAGCTGGTTTATTTGTATCCATAGCTTTAACCAACTGCTTCACAATACCCAATTTTATGTGTAGAGCAGGCTAGATAATTTTATCTGGGAAAAGAAGCAATGTGTTCTTGATATTAATTTTTCCAGGTGTAAAATACAGCCTCGGAGGCCAGCCTTTTTGGATATAGTGTAGATCTGTAGTACGACTGCTCCTTTCACACAGGAAGCAACAATATTGTGTAAATCCCATAAAAAGTGCAACTATTTTCAAGTCAGCACAGACACACCATTCATTTTCAGTCTATTTAATTAGGTGTAAGAGCTGTTGCAGGTGTTCATAAGTCTTTCATGCGTGCAGAATAAGCAATAGGAATGGATGGTAGTTCATTACCATTATGAAGCAAAATCATATTTAAGCTTATTTTGGACGCATCTATAAATAGACGCCACTCTTTTCCATAAAGTGTTAATCCAAATTCATTCATCAAGCCTTTAATATCCGAGCAGAACACAATATTATCATTTATCGGGAAATAATGTAGAAATTTTATATGTCGGTTACGAAATGAAGACACTGACATGTTCTTCCAAAAGATTCCACTGTCATAGTCTTGATGCGAGTAGTTTTGCTTTGTCTTTTGACAGATCTAAATTACGAACACAATCATTTAAATCATTCGATGTAATTTTATGTACTGCAGAATCAGAGGGAGATATAGAGGACAAATTCTTGCATTTTACCTATGATATTTATTTTATTTTTTAAAATTCTTTTTTTTTTCTTTTTCGAAAAGTTTATTTTATTACACGTTTTATTAATTCGTATATGCACGTGAACATCTAAAAATGAAATATTACTTATTATAATGCACAATAAATCAGTTTATTCTTTAAAATGTTTTAACAAAAGTGACATTTAAGAATTAGGTACATTATATCTTTGTACCCCTTAATCTCAGAAACAAGAGCCAAAAAACAGTTTTTATGGTGATATTCGTGTTCAGCACGTTGAATTCATTAAGAATTGGGTGTTTTCAGTTTTGATACATTAACTTTGTTAAAAATTGTTGCCCAGTGTAACAGAAGTTCTTCTAGTAGATTCTTTATAGTTTAATGGAAATATCTAACCAACCTGACTTACAGAAAATCAGCTTGATGCCTTTTATCAGGGGCCCGGGCGCAGAATCGGCACAACGCTGCGACGCACGTCGCAGACTCTTGAGAAGGTCTGCAGACTATTTTTCAACTATTAAAAAAAAAAAAGAAATGTTTGCTAGAAATTATTTGTCATTTGCCATAATAATACGATCCGCGCCACATGCGATTGACGAAGTTCTAAGGGAAAATCTAATGTGCTTTAATCATAACACTTTAAAATATATGATGATTATGCACGTTAAAAATGTAATTAAATGAAGCAGATAACGCATGTGGAAACTGTTGGCTGGGAAAAAGGATTATCCTGGAAGTGAATGTGTAGAAATGATATTGTGATCTTTATGAAGGTAAAGTAAAGACGTATGCAGATTAAACAAAATAAAGACAGTTTATTTTTGATCCCAAACACAGACTTGACATTAATAGAAAAAAAAGCAGCATTCATTTTAAACAGACATTTTGTAGGCCTTGATGACGATGTTTCACATATCAGAACAGACATTGTTATTTGTAAATATCACAGACTTAAACTTTAAGATAAAACATAATTAAAAAGCTAACATATAACATCCAGAACGTGGTCCAGCCACGTTCAGTAACTTGAAATATTTCTTCCATTAGAGGAAGATAAAAGTGCACTTTATTAAGATTAGAATCGCGTATTTATATAAAAATGGTCGGATTGAAAACGTCGTTTCAGATGAACAAACCAATCAGAGAACGGCATCGAATCGATGCGAAGCAAGATTCGATGAAAAGATTCGATTTGAAAACGATATTCTAAGTCGCCATCTGGCGGGAGAAATATCGTCACGGAAGTTGAAACGTAGTCGAAAGAAAGTTTTTGCCGGTGAAGTACGGTAATGAAATGAAATTAAAAACGGCAAAATGGTATGAATTACTATGGATGTTAAAAGGGTCAGGAAACTTTTATTACAGCTGGATATTGTCTAGAAGCAATAGAGAGGGTAAGTAAAAGTTTAAGAAATATTTATTACTGTCTTTATTTAAGAAACAAATAAATGTAAATAAAGTAAATGAATGACAATAAACTTAGAAATAAAATGAAGTTTGTGAAATGAGGTTTTATGACAGGAGATGATAAGAGGCAATGAGAAATACAGTGTTTGTATCTCTATCAAATGCCCCCCCCCCCCCTCTCATTGTCTCTTAAAAGAGATAACTTGTGAAAACAAGTAAACTCAAAGACGAAGGATTTAAAAAAAAATCCAAAGACTATCACCAAACAGCATCTTCACAAAATTTTAAGTTTAACAACATAAAACTATAAAAAAACTGGATAATAATAATGGACAATAAAGTGAAAGGGTGTTTAAACTTGAAAATTTATAACTTTAAAGTGCAAACCTGAAACACTACACCTAAAAAAATTTAAATGCCCCCCCAATTTGAGGACTTGAAAAATGGTTCAATTTTGAACCTCAAAGATTGAAACAACCTAAATGGTTGAAAAAGTGAAGTTTGAACTTCATTAACAAGTTTAAAGAGAAGTTTTAAATACTTCAAAAAGATTAACTACGAAAAATTTAACAAATTTTAACAATTTAACTAGAAAGGTTTAACAATTGATGATCTCAACAATTTAAATTGAAAAATGAAGTAGTAATGCATGGAGAACTTGCTGGATAAAAGAAAATGATCCAATTTAATGAAAGCTTGTTGGCTATAAGGTACACCTTCTAAGTCCAAGGCCAGAGGTCGACGTAATCCAGACAGAAGGTTTAAAAAAAAAAGGTCCAACAATGTTAAATGCAAAATTCTCACACAGTTACTTAAAGAAAAAGATGAGTACGTACCAATTCAAAAATCTAACAATTTCCAATTTGGAAATGTCAGCATCAGCTCAATATGACAACTTGATCACTATGTTACATTAAATACAATTCTTTATTACAATTATATAAAAAAAAAGTTATGTAGATAATTAAACAGTTATTGATGATTCATATTCCAGACATCTAGGCTCGAGAGACAGGAACTAACGGCTCTTACAAACTAACTAGCTTACGTATTCATAAATGAATAAAGGGCTCATTCATACAACTTGCAGTCTTCTGGTGCACCAGAATCAATTAAACCACATAAAATAGGATGGCGCTCTAGATGCCTAGGATGAACAAAGCAAGAATTAATGATATGCATAAAATAAATTTCAATGTATAAGCACAGTTAATCACAATAATGGAGGTCTTTCAAATATTAAAAACTGTTATGTAAAATAAACCTCTTTAAAAAGAATTCTTTAAAACTTATGGCATGATCAAGTGACGCTGATGATATAAAAAAAATGCATATAGGCAAATTAACAAAGTTAAGTAGCAAGCGTCTACACTAATCCTTTAACACTTGTGAATAACAATTTCAGAAGGTACAGTGTAGCGACAAAAAGCTTAAAAAAACAATTTTTACAATTCAATTCACCATAATAGCATTTAATGAGGTACGATTTATATGAAAAATTTATATATGAATGAGATACTTTAAACTTAAAACATATTTAGCTTAAAATTAATATTACATCAGAAAAATTAACTTTAAGAAGCTCATGATCTCACTCTTAGATAGAGGTTTGGTAAAGGTATCCGCCAGGTTAGACTTGCTCCGCACGTGAGAAAGCAAAAATTCCCCCCTGTTGAAAAGATCCCTTATAAAAAATAACTTAATATCAATATGCTTGGACTTATAATTCTCAACAGGAGATTTAACGAAGTCGATTGCAGCCTGATTATCCGCTTTCATTTCGGCTTTCCTCCCAAGTACATGAATGATCCCTTCCTGCGCACACTCGCGACGTATCCGGTCAAACCAGACCAGGTTCTTGACGGCCTCAGTCATTGCCACGAATTCAGACTCCATAGTCGATAACGAGACGCACTTCTCCTTGAAAGTGCGCCAATCGACAGGAGCTTCGTCAATCATGACTATTTGGCCGCCGATCGAGGTTCGGTCATCGCGGTTAGCCGCAAAGTCGGCGTCAGTCAGAAGTCGGCGTGCGAGAGGTACCGGGATCGATACCCGGCGCCTCCACCAGATCACTAGATCATTAGATTTGCACGAGAGTTTAAGCCGGAAATGTTTAGTGGATCTCAGGTACCCTAGCAACCTCAACAATCCGTCCCAGTGCGCAATCCCTGGGTTTGACTGGAATTGACTTAAAACATTCACGGCGTAAGACAAGTCAGGGCGAGTGCGATTAGCAATAAAAGAGAGACAACCTAAAAGGCTGCGATAAGGAATATGTGACATTTCCTCTGTATCTTGATCAGAAACAGGGCACTGCGACCTCGAGAAGACTACACCTTTACTAATTGGTAAAGATGAAAAAGGTATCTTGAATTTTTGAAAACGATCACATACATCTTCGATGTAGTTCTTTTGGTGAATTATAACTCCGGTTGGAGTATCTTCAAATTGTACACCCAAAAGCTTTCTTGTCTTCCCAAGTACCTTAATGTCAAATTTAGACCTCAGTTTACTTAAAGTCTTGTCGATTAGCTTCTGAGTCTTCCCGAAAATCACGATATCATCGACATAGAGTAAAAGTAAAATATCAGAGTTAAAAATATAAACACAGTTGCAACTTGTAAACTTTTTAAAACCAAGTTCTAGTAGGACTTTGTGTATTTCTAAAAACCATTCTCTCCCGCTTTGATGCAAACCGTACAGGGCGCGATCCAATTTGCAATACAGATGCTCTTTGCCTGGCTCTACAAAACCGGGAGGTTGACTCATGTACACGTCTTCAGTCAGTGGTGCATATAAGTAGGCGCAGGTTACGTCACACTGAGTGTGTGACCACCCGCTGTACGACACAAGAAGAGAGAAGAAGAACCGGATGACGCCAAAATTAACAACGGGGCTAAAAGTCTCTTCGTAGGACTGGCCCTTAATTTGTTTAAAACCTTGGGCAACAAGGCGAGCCTTGTGCCTGGCGATCCGTCCATTTTCATCTCTTTTTGTCGTATACACCCACCTGCAACCGACTGGAGAGACATGCACTGGCAATTCCGCCAAGTGCCAAACCCCACGGTCATGCATGACCTGCATCTCAAGCTTCATCGCTTCCCACCAGATCGCACTCTGTTCGGATTTGCATGCTTGTTTAAAAGTGCGGGGAGTATAATTTTCACCAACTAGTCATGCTGTAGGATTTACATAACTGGATTCACTGGAACAGGATTCATCTTCAGTATTTGAATCACTATCTGAATTTGAATTATTTGGTTTTGGGATTTGACCTGAATAGTGATTTGAACCCTGAAAATCGAAAATCTCTGGTTTAAACAATATCTTGTTTTCCTTACAGTATTTCTGTACCTCATTCAATGAACGTAATCTGTTGGTTTTTCCCGTTTCATAATAATATATATCATAACGGTTCTCATTTCTGCGCTTGACTGCTTTCCTCAACCAACTAACTTCTCTAAGTGAGGGAATAACTGGTTGATTGATTTGATTGGGCCCTGAATCCATGTCCTCCTCCCTCCCAATCGGGGAATCTTGAGAAGTGTTGGAAGGACCTGGGATGTCCTCAGGTTCATCTTCGACAACATTATCTCGATTCCTCTCCGTTTTGGGAGAGAAGAGGGCATATTCATCAGAGCCCAGCCTTGCTCCATTGCGCTTCAAACCGTCAGAGTTCTCATTGAAAGAGACATTCGAGGATTCTACTATTTCGTCAGTATCTGGCAACCATATACGGTATCCTTTTGTACGGAAAGCGTACCCGACCAGGAATCCCTTCTTGGCTCTGGCATCCAATTTCCCACTTCTCTGTTTGGGAATTTTCACATAGGCTGTTGTGCCAAATGGTTTTAAGTGCCTAACAGAGGGCTTCCTGCCACCGTATAATTCAAACGGTGTCCTTCCTAAAAGTTTAGGACATACTCTGTTCCATGAGTAAACAAAGAATTTTAAAGCCTCGGGCCAAAAGGTCAAATCCAAATTGCTGTCAATCAATAACGTCCGCATCCCATCGGCTGCTGTGGACATAAAACGCTCAGCAACGCCGTTTTGTTGCGGTGTGTAGCAGTTGGTAAATTCGTGGCGGATCCCCTTCTCCTCAAAAAAATTTTTAAAAGAAGCATTGTCGAATTCCCCACCGTTGTCAGTTCTAAAGCTCTTAACTTTACGATTCAGGTAAGTTTCAGCTCTAGTAATGTGCCTTTTTACCACGTCAAAAGTATCTGACTTTAATCGCAAAGGGTAAACTGACACACGGCGAGAAAAATCGTCAATGATAGAAAGAAAATATCTTTCACCGTTTCTGCCTTCAACTCTACAGGGTCCCCACAAATCGGCATACAGCAATTCCAAGGGATGATTGGAACGAATATTTTTATTATATTTATGGGAGATATTTCTTAATTTCCCCAATTTACATGATTCACAGAAAAAGTTTGATTCCTTCAGACCTGGTAAACCCCGAACACCATTTTTACGACTAGTATGAGCAATTAATGAAGGACTAATATGTCCATACTTCCGGTGCCAATTAAGCATTTTTTCATTATTTACTGAGGAAGTCTCAAATTTAACAGATCTAGACTTGGAAACTGGAATTTTAGGGTAAAGACGATAGATGCGGTCTTTCAGATAGGCACTAAATAAATACTCGCCCCCCCGACGGAACCTTACCTCACCATTAAAACCATGAAAGGTTAGACCATTTAGGTCGAGTTGTGGGCCAGAGATCAAATTTCTACGAAGTTGGTCACTATACATTACATTACATAGAGTAAAAACTCTTTGACCAAATCGTAGTTTTACTTCCCCCTTCCCCTTTATAGGAAATAAGACATTTTTCACCGCTACAGACATTTCATCGTTAAGCTCTTCAAATTTAGAAAATAAAGCTTTATTAGAACAAAAATGATGGCTAGCGCCACTATCGAAAATCCAGTCACAGTCACTATTAACTTTACTCAAACTTGAGTGAGAGATAAAGAAAACAGACTTACGTGAGGAATCTGATAGTTTTGCACGAGAGCCACCATTCCTGCCTTGACAAAAAGTAGGAGAACGGAAACGTCTGCGGGACTTGATCTGGTCTCTGGAGCCTCTGGATCGTCTAGGAGCAACAGGTGATATGTCAGGAGAGTCATCACAGGAATCAGCAAAGGAGTCGGTGAAGGAGTCAGCAGACGGGTCAGATGATGAATCAGTGCAACGTCTTTCTGATGAGCAATACCGGTGACGATGACGATGGCGAGAACCCGATCTTTCTGTAGAACTGCGACGTCTATGAGGCACAGGAGAAACATTTCTTAAACGCTGAGGGCTACCTGGGACTCTGGCATAACAATTTGTTTGTAGATGCCCTGGTTTGCCGCACCTCCAGCATCTTCTACGTTGAATCTTACGAAAAGTAGATTTTTGTTTCACGGAAGATTGCTTTTCAGCCGTTTTATGGGTATAGGAAATGTTAACATATGTTGCACCATCTTTGTCACACAATTTTTGACGGGTCTCTTCAGCAACTAATTCGTCGACGATGAGGTCAAATTTAAAACTATCATCTGGCCTGGCCAAAACTTGCTGTACTAATGTGTCATATTTTGATGGAAGGAAACGTAGAAACTGATAGCTGAGATAATTCTCGGAAAAATTTTTATCAATTTGTTTAATTTCCATGAATATTTTCTTCAGCCTTGTTGCAAATAAATTCATTGTTTCCCCGTGTCGTATCCTTTCCTCCATCAAACTATTGAAGACTGTCATATGGTGGGTGCGGGAGTCTGGATGAAAATTTTTATGAAGGCGTTCCCATGCATCTACTGGTTCAGAACAATCTGCTATTAATCGCTTGAACTCAGATTCAATGTTAAGGTAAATCAGCGATAGAACCTTATTTGCACGGGTTTTAAATTTTTCGACGTCTTCAGCAGTGACTGTGGTACTTACTTCAGGGATATTCTGTTTTTTCTCAACAATTTCCCATAGGCCCTTTTCAAGTAGTAGATATTTCATATCACAGCTCCATGTGGAGTAATTTCTGGAGCTCAGCTTATCAATTATGTTAGTGGCCATTTTTGGGAAAAGAGGAAAAATTTTCAAAATTTAATGAGAAAAAAAAACTTTTAGTAACCACAGTATGACTGCCCCCCCCCCCCCCCCACTTAATGATCAGCTCTTCTTCCTCTGTCAAGCACTTGTTTTTGGAAGAAAAAAAAAAATTACTAATTTTAACATAAAAGTTTCATAATGTCAAATCATAAAAATAACAGTCTATTGTCATAATAAATTGTAATGAAAACGGAAAAAAAAATGTTCAGAAATCGGCAAAACTATTCGATAAATAATACAGAGTTCAGCAATCAAAAATTAAAGTTCAGCTTTAACAGGTGAAAGGTCAGCAAAATTAACTCAAAATTTCAGTAAACTAGAATAAATCTTCTTGGTATCTTCTATAAAAACTGCAAATTAAAGTTATTTCAAAACAAACTGAATCACAAGTCGGCAAAATCAAAAAGGCAAAGTTCGTAAATCAGGAAAGTAAAAGTTCGTGAAAATAAACCAACCATTTATCAAACTAAATTAAATCTTCATAAAACTGCATAATTATTCTTGATTATTGCAAATAATAACTGAAAACCAACATATTTCGTAATTAAACTGTAACTTAAAAATGTAAACAAAACGTAAAGATCGCTCACTTGACTGAAAACTTCCACTTTTTCAAACTTCTTCAGGCTTTCCTTTTCTTTCCACCATAACCCTTTAATGTGCTTTAATCATAACACTTTAAAATATATGATGATTATGCACGTTAAAAATGTAATTAAATGAAGCAGATAACGCATGTGGAAACTGTTGGCTGGGAAAAAGGATTATCCTGGAAGTGAATATGTAGAAATGATATTGTGATCTTTATGAAGGTAAAGTAAAGACGTATGCAGATTAAACAAAATAAAGACAGTTTATTTTTGATCCCAAACACAGACTTGACATTAATAGAAAAAAAAGCAGCATTCATTTTAAACAGACATTTTGTAGGCCTTGATGACGATGTTTCACATATCAGAACAGACATTGTTATTTGTAAATATCACAGACTTAAACTTTAATTAAGATAAAACATAATTAAAAAGCTAACATATAACATCCAGAACGTGGTCCAGCCACGTTCAGTAACTTGAAATATTTCTTCCATTAGAGGAAGATAAAAGTGCACTTTATTAAGATTAGAATCGCGTATTTATATAAAAATGGTCGGATTGAAAACGTCGTTTCAGATGAACGAACCAATCAGAGAACGGCATCGAATCGATGCGAAGCAAGATTCGATGAAAAGATTCGATTTGAAAACGATATTCTAAGTCGCCATCTGGCGGGAGAAATATCGTCACGGAAGTTGAAACGTAGTCGAAAGAAAGTTTTTGCCGGTGAAGTACGGTAATGAAATGAAATTAAAAACGGCAAAATGGTATGAATTACTATGGATGTTAAAAGGGTCAGGAAACTTTTATTACAGCTGGATATTGTCTAGAAGCAATAGAGAGGGTAAGTAAAAGTTTAAGAAATATTTATTACTGTCTTTATTTAAGAAACAAATAAATGTAAATAAAGTAAATGAATGACAATAAACTTAGAAATAAAATGAAGTTTGTGAAATGAGGTTTTATGACAGGAGATGATAAGAGGCAATGAGAAATACAGTGTTTGTATCTCTATCAAAATCCACATGATTTTTCCAATTTTTTGCCGATTTCTCGCAGGGGTGATTTCTTAAGAAAATTTAAAAAATAGTTCATCAGTCCGAAAATCCGTACGTCAATATCACGAATTTCGAAAAATGTTCGCCGAAAAACAATTTCGTCAATCGTTTTCAGTAAAAATAGCCATTTTCGTCAAAGACCGCGAAGAAAAAGCACGAATTTTGTTAAACGGTCGCGAAGAAGAAACGACGTTTTGTCATAAGATCGTGAAAAAAGGACCAATTTTGTGAAAGGGCTGCAGAAAAATAGCAACTTTCGTCAAATGATCGCGGGAAAAACGCATATTTCGTCAAAAGATCACGAAAAAAATCCAAATTTTGTCATAAGATCGCGAAAGAAACGCAATTTCGTCAAAGGGCTGCGGTAGGTAAAATGGCAAAAATCATTCAAGGGATGACAGGAAAACGCGAGTTTCGTCATATGATAGCGGAAAAAACATGAATTTCGTCAAAGGGCTGAGGAAAAAACGCGAATTTCGTCAAAGAATTGCGGAAAAAACGCGAATTTCTTCAAGAGGGCGCGGAAAAAACGCTAATTTCGTTAAAGGGGCGCGGAAAATATGCGAACATTGACAAATGATCGTGGAAAAAACGCAAATTTTGACAAAAGATCGTGGAAAAAAACGTGAATTCTGTCAAAGGATCGCAGAATAAACGCGTATTCTGTCAAAGAATTGCGAAAAAACCGCGAATTTCATCAAAAGATTGCAAAAAACCACGAATTTATGTAAAAAGATCACGAAAAAAAACGCGAATTTTGTCAAAAGATCGCAAAAAAAACCCTCGGAATTTTGTCTAAGGATAGAGGAAAGAACGTGAATTTTGACAAATAATCGCGGAAAAAGCACGAATTATGTCTAAGGATCGCGGAAAAATGCAAATTTCGTCAAAGGATCGTGGAAGAATGCGAATTTTGTCAAAGGATCGCGGAAAAATACTAATTCTGTCAAAGGATCGCAGAAAAACGCAAATTTCGTCACAGAATCATGAAAAATTTGCTGCAACATTAATGTACATTGAAAAGTGACATATGGTGAAAAGACCAACAGCAAGGGATGGGAATATGGAGGAAGTAGGCACAACTGATGTACAACTGAATCAGTGGCGTAGCTACATATTCAGCGCCCTGGAGCAAGTAAAGTTTGTACGCTCTCTTGTCACTCGAAAAAGTTTTGCGTAATTTTGTTTTGAAGTTTAAAATTTACATACTATACTTAATTCGATTTAAAATCTTACTTTTATTTGAAAGTCAAAGTATTTTAACAACATATTAAATACAAATAACAAAAAATAAATAATGAATAGTGAAGTGAATTATAATTCTTTAAGTATGGTGTACCTACTAATATTTTCTGCGAATTGGGCGGGATTTGGGGTGCTTTAAATTTCGAAACTGAATCCGAAATTGAAAGTGTCCTTAGAAATAAAAAAGAAATCTTAATAGTATAAAAATTTAACCGTTTAGACATCGACCTCATATATTCTATGCGGGGGAAAAAGTTAAATATTGAAATGCGAATGAGAAATTTGTAAAGAACGCTGCCGTTGGTTTAACATTAGCTTGCTAGTGACAAGTGTAGGATGCGAAGTATATAAGAATTTTAGAACTGAATAAGAATGTTATGATTAATTAAACCTATTTTAAACTTTTTTGAAGAGCGGGGATAAAAAGATATTAATGCTGCTAGTAATATTAAGAAACGTGCAAATATTATTAAATTGATTTTAAAGCAAAGTATCTTTTAAATAGATTTTTATGCAGTAAACTCTGTCTAAAGCTCTATAAGACAGATTTCTGTCTTATGCAGACTCCGCCTTAGGCAGAATGTATTTATGAGAAAAAACAACCCAGCAAAAAGTTATAATCGAAGGGGCGCAAAAAAGAACCTTCAAACGGCGCCCGCATTTAACAGTTCTGTTCTAACGTATATACAAAATAGCTGACCGCCGCGCCGTTCTGATTATGACATTTATAGACAAAATTTCATATTAAAATTTCATATTAAAATGTAATTTTTCACAAAAAACAACAACAACAACAAAAAAAAAAAAAAAAAAAAAACAATGCTCAACTTTCAACTTATCTTTTCTTTGCCGAAAATATTCTTTATAAATATTTTTGTGCATCAAGCGCAAAAATCAATATAATAAACATTTATATAAGGGGAAATTACAGCCACATCTTTGTACGAATACACGAAGCCTTACACATTTCAAACAAATACTTAATGAATGATTTTATATAAAAAAATTACATATATATTTTTTGAAATTTTGTTGATGCTCTTTGGTGCCAGACAGGCTGAAAATTTTTCGGGCAGATCATGTTTCCAATGGTAACAGACAGAATGACAGAATGTACAAGGTGGTCATAATTAAACTGACAGTACTCAGAGTGTTCTGTATCGCGATCTAATTGACGCCAAATTTTGTAAGAAGGTTAAACAAGACAGAAGACGAGAGATTCTGCTGAAAAAAAAATTAGTTCAAAAAGTCACCGTTAGGGGAATATGTGGCGCTGTGTAACAGAAAAGACAAAATGCAGAATCAATACTAAAATCGTTAAATGTGCTAAATAAAAGGTAATTTTATTTCAATTTTTATTCTGCATTTTTTAAAACTCTCTTTTCAGTTACAAAGCGTCACATATTCCCCTATCGGTGACTTTTGGAACTAAATATTTTTTCGTGGAATCCTTCGTCCATAATCTTCTTATAAAATTTGGCGTCATTCTCTCAATTAGATCACGCTACAGAACACTCTGGGTACTGTCAGTTTAATTTATGGCCACCTTGTACATTAGGTTTTAAAAGATTTAAATGATCTTCTGAAAGAAAGAAACTTTCAAGAAAAAATTAAATTATTCTGCTTTGCAAACAGAAAAAAAATCATTAATGAAAAAAGTTTCAAAAAAGTTATTTTTTTTTTTAATTATTAAATAGTTTAAGACGGTATAAATTTAATGCTTGTAGCAAATTTTGTAACTATTAGTTTCATCAGAGGGAGGGCGAAGCTTTACCTGGTTTAGGGCGCATGACCCGCTGGTTTTGTCCGGCAGGCCAGTCTCAACCTGCCAGAATGAGACTTAATTTACTAAAATCCTATATATATATATGTATACATATCATAAGCTTTGTTATACCACGGGGCAGAATGACAATTTGTTGAAAATTATGAAATTGTGTGAGCTTTACAGGGGCCGGAGCATATAGCATAAATTTTAATAATCTTACCTTTATATGTTATCAATAATCTTTATGATACATTCCTATTGCATATCTTATAAAAATGTCTCTTAAAGATTATTGATAAAAGATACTGGTAAGAACAATAAAATTTATC
This sequence comes from Maratus speciosus, assembly GCA_963932465.1. Taxonomy (NCBI): domain Eukaryota; kingdom Metazoa; phylum Arthropoda; class Arachnida; order Araneae; family Salticidae; genus Maratus; species Maratus speciosus. The sequence continues at coordinate 474,294,970 of OZ010789.1, forward strand.
CTATATGCTCCAACCCCTGGCTTTATGAATGAAAGTGCATGTTTTCTTTATAACACAATCACCAGTGGAAATATTTCACCTTTGTGTAAAATTGTGATTTAAGTTTTTATTCATTGTTATACTGTTTTGAACGCACAGTATTTCTGTAAACTGTTCGGAAAGTTGAGTGGAGTAACTCCAGATTTCTTTTCATTTTATAAATAGAAAATTTATTTACGATCGGATATCTGATGATTGTGAGGTGGGAGGGGCAGAGCCTGATTACGGCCTAAGCAAACTCATATTGCTATTTTCGAAAAATATGTTTTGCCTTATTTAACCTAAAATTCTGCGATTAAATAAGGTTTAATGCAGAAAAATGCTTTTCGAAAAAACTGATGTAAATTTGCATAGGCAATAATCAGGTATCAAGGAACACTGAATTTTATGCTTAACTTTTTCTCTCGTTTTAAAGGAAAATGCTTATCAGTTCTGCATTTGAGATTTGCCATATTTTCAAAATCTCAAAAACATAATTTGCTGCTCCCCCTCCCCCCCTTCTAAATTTTGTTGCTGTAGAAGTATGTGGAATATACCAAAATCTGCTCTCATTGTTGTTTTGTATCTGTATTGATGCAAGTTTAGTTTCCACAAAACAACAAAACAATAACTTCAAAATTTTCGTTTTTTTTACTTTCTGTTTGTAAAATTGTCAGTAATTTTCTTCAACTTGTCAAACTATTCCTCTTTTTTTTTATTCAAATCGTAAAATAAATAAATAAATAAGGCATTGCTGTTACATTGTAAATATAGGTTTCTCAGCGGTGACTTCTTTGGCTACCATTATTTCCTAACAGTAATGCCCATGATGATTTTATAAAACATTTTCAAGAAAAATGTACCAGGAATATTATTGTTTGGAAATAGCGGTTGTCAATAAAGCGACCGATGAGAGACAGTAAATAGGTATTGATTACTTTAAGATTTGAAAATCTTCTACTATCGTCTACGGAAAAGTTACCAAAAAAAAAAAAAAAAAAAAAAAATCAGGCATGCTGAAACGGTTTTGGAGAAGTTACTTGAGACTGCAATGTGGTATGAATTAAAATAAAACTTCGCGAGTAGAAGTAATTTCTTTTAACTGCATATGAAAAAATGTTTTAAATCTAAATTATTGAGGTTAAACAAAAGGTAAAATATCATGGGCATATGCTGATTGTTAAAAGATTCTTCTATAACATCTGATTAATAATGATACAAATATTCAAATCTTTTTTGCAAATCTTTTTTTCGCTCTTTCTAATTTTGCGCCCTTAGGATTCGTGCGCCTGGAGCAGTTTGCTCCAACTGCTCCTCGGTAGCTACGCCCCTGAACTGAATACAACTGATGTACCTTTGTTGTGTTAAATGATCCTTCACCAGAATACAAAAATAGTATTTTATTTAACTTTAAGTAACATTTGATATTATCACATTGTATCAATCTTTTCAAAAATTTTAGAAATTGATGTTCACATGTTATTTTTACTGTTATTCTGTATTAAAAAGCATAAAAACCGACGTTTAAAAATGCACAAATAATACATGAAAAGCAGCAAACAGCTTTTTCGAATCTATGCTCAGCCTTGCTTTTTCTAGCACGCTGTTCCTTTTCCCCTATCTTGCACTGAAGAAGCATCTCGCTAGTAGATTCGAAACAGCTGTTTGCTGCTTTTCATGTATTATTTGTGCATTTTTAAATGTTGGTTTTTCTGCTTTTTAATATTGTTACACAAAGGCTTTATTTGCTATTTTTATATTATTCTGTATTCTAACTTCACAGAAATTTTGACAAATTTTATGAAAGATTTTCAGACAATGGTGTTAAAAATTTTGAGTACAAAGGTAAATTATTTTTTAAAGTACTTTCCTTTTATGTTAATCACAAATACTTGGTGGGGGGGGGGGGGGGGGTGAGTGCATGTAACGTAATTAGGGATGTAACGAATAGTGATTTAGCTGAATACTGACTTAAAAAAATTATTTTGTTTATTTTTTTTTCAATTTTAAAATCGAAAATTAAATTAAGGACTAATTGAAATTAATTTTTTGTTTGAGTGTTCAAAATTCATAACAGCTAAATGTATTTTTTGTAATATTTTAAATACTTTGATGCCAATAGGATAACATATGACTTTCAAAAATGTAAATAATGATTTAATTCTTAATTTTTTATTTAATCCATAGATATTTCTAGTAATTTATATATATTTTATCTAAACTAGAAACTCATTACCTCTGTAAAAATTAAACTTTTTTTTTATTTTAGTAAAATCATTTCACCCCCCCCCCCCCCAAAAAAAAAAAAATAATAATAATAACTTGCATGTGTCCTCTGTCTTTTTATATCCATTCTCATTCAACTCAAACTTAGTAAATTTCCATTCTGTATGTAAAGAAGGGTTGTTTTCTTAAAATATTATATGCATTCCCTTAACATATAATTATTCTTTTCTGCTACTTTTCTCTTTTCTTTCTCTCAAAATTAACAAGCCCCTCATAATACTTCCTCCATCCCTGAAGCTGAAGTTTATGTAATATCGTTATATACAGTTGTTTATAAGTTGTCATGAAGCTTTAAAATTGAGTAAGCATTAGGATTTCTTTTTTTTTTTCTTTTTTTTTTTTATAATAATTAATGTATTTAGATATAATTTTTTAATATTGTTTTTTGAAAATATTTAAAATCACATTTTGTTTTGATTTTCTGGAACTTATTTAACCAAATATCTTAGAATATTCGGCCAAATATCTAATTATATTCGGCTACAGGTATTCGGCCGAATGTCTGTCCAATATTCAGCAAAAGGGCCGAATACCGAATAGTAGCCGAATATTCGTTACATCCTGAAACGTAATGCAAGGGATTGGAAATAAGGCGTTTGTCCTTTAGTTCTGCAGACTGTTTTTAAAGTTTCTACTTGTATTGCAGACTGCAGAAAAAAATTCTGCTGCTGGGATCAGGGGTAGTACTGGTCCTAGGTGATATTTCAAGACATACTTTTTCCAATATTTCAGGACAATTTCAGGACACATTTACCTGACATACTACTTTTTTTCCAAAGATCGTTTGTCAAAGTTCGAGACTTTTTTCTGCCATCACTAGCCAAAGTTTGAGATTTTTTTCCCGCGATCGTTTGCCGAAACAGGGATTTTTTTTGTTGTTTGTTTGTTTGTTTTTTTCATGATCATTTGTCGACATTCAAGATTTTTTTTCCGCAAACGTTTGCCGAAATTCAAGATTTTTTTTCACGATAATTTGCCGAAACTCGTGTTTTTTCCCGCGATCTTTTGCCAAAATTCACGAGTTTCAACGAATGATTGACGACATTCCTGATTTTTTTTCAATGACCGATTAACAAAATTTGCAATTTTCCTTCCTGTCCGACTGACAAATTCCCGATTTTTTTTGTGTGCGACCACTTGACGAAATTTGTAAGTTTTTCATCATCAGATGACAAAACGTGTCACTATTTTCCGCCTCTAAAGCACCTATTAATTCCAAAGTACCAATTTTGTGCAATTCTGCGAAAAAAACAAATAACATATATATTCACGGAAAAATTATGACTGTTAATGCTATAGTACAAAACTCATGAAATTTCAGGAAATGTTACCATATTTCAGGGCATTTAAGGACGTCTTTTCATTTTTCAGGAATTTAAGGAATATCAGGACAAGTACAACCCCTGCTTTTATACTTAGATATTCTAAGTATAAAAGAATAGAAAACAAATTCTTTATTTTTTGTATTAAAATGTAAATTTTTGTAAACAAAAAACAATAAACAGTTGTAATAATAAGTTCTTATTTTAGCTGAAATGCATCTATAGATAAAAATATGCTATTAATAATTTAGATTTAGTAAAAGTCATGTTATTTTATTATTTGCATCAAGGTATTAAAAAATGCTTAAGTTGAAAACTAAATAAAAAAATGTTAAAAACAGTTATTCCATTATATTTATAAAATTAGAAAATATTACAAAAAATACATAATTTTTAATTTGTGTTTATTACTAGATTAAAATTCATAAAAGGAATTATAAACAATATGTATACTTTAAAAAAGTTAGTATTTTGGTATCTGGCTGAATATTCAGAATCCAGCCAAATCACTATTTGTTACCAGGTTTGCCAGTTTGGACTCCAATTTTAATCCAAAATCCATACCGTAAATTTCAAGAAGAATTTTTACTTTCTGCGATCGTTAAATGACTCCTTTTAAATCAAGCATAAAATACTATTATTTCTGATATGAACTCGAAATTTCTGAATAGAAATGGAGGCCAAACTGGCAAGCATGTTTGTTACATCCATACTAGAAATTTAATAAATACCTCAAGTGAATCATCTCTGTATCCAGTGATGCCTTCATCGATTGACAATAAAACAAGTTTCAATCCGTAATCATAGCGGTCATTTAAAAGCTTCATTACATATGCTAAAACTGTAGAATCTAAAATAAAAAAAAGTACATGATATAAGCATATTTTAAATATGAGAATCTTTTTGTATTTTCAATAATTTTTCCTAAAATTATAAAAAAAATTTACCATTCACAAAAAATTTAAGACGATTTCATTATATTTTGATGATTACTTATTAAAATATAGCAAAAATATTAAAGAACTGCTATTATAATGCCATAAATAATTTATAAATTAATAATAAATTTAACTTAATAATGCTTCAAATAAAGTTTAACTATGCTACATCAAGAATTAGTTTTTTTTTTATTTATTTAAACGTAAAACAAGGTAAAAAAAAACTTCTTAATAACCCCATAAAAGTATGAAATCTGCAAGGCCTTTTAAAATAATTTTGTCTTTCTTCATCATATACAAAGACATAGTACTAATCAGAAGGCAGAAGTAAGACAAAGGAAGTCAAAGAAGAAAGGATTAAAGTAAGCAACCAAAGCAGATATTAGCCAAATCACACAAAAATAACATCAAATTATTGTGATTTTTTACATACAGACGAAAATCTGTCAAATAAACCTGGTGTTGCAGGTCCCATAACCACTGGCAATGTACATTCAGGCTATGTCTGACTCCAGACATAGTACAACTGGCTCTAGCCAGTTTTTATGCACACAAACAATTTATATGATTTATATTTTCAAATGAAAATCTTTCCAAGCTAATCAGGGACATCATTTTGGAACTTTCTTTAGCGGTGAAAGCAAAAATTTTATTTGATCTTACTGAGTAGACACAGTTTTATTAAGGGCCATATTGAGAACAATTTTGGTTGGCCTCTGGTAGAGATGCTTATTATTAAGAAACACCATTTTTGAATAATAATCTGTGTTTTATTTAATTGAATAATTTTGTAGAATATAATTAAGAAATAGTGATGCTCAAAATTAAGGACTTCTATAAACCCCAAAGTCACTAGAAAACAATACCAATAGTATGTCTGTATAGTCATAAAATTATAAAAAATTCCATTATAGACTATGTCTCTCTCTATGACAGAATATAAAGCAGTCAAAATGTGCACTTAAACATTGCATGAAGCTGATAGGCCAAACGTATGTAAGCTGCATCTTAATATAAAATTGCATACATGTAAGATTACAAATAGGAAGCAAAATTTTTACATCACCTCTGAAAAATTATATAATTTTATTATTATACAAATTCCATAGTTTTAATTACTTTTTTTAATCTGGCCGGTGAACCTGCGATGTTCTGAAATATCAAATTCCTTATGGAGGGGCGATTGCCCTCCTCCAGTAGCTTTCCCCAAATGGTGCCCCCAAAGCTAACCTAAGGTTGGGGGGGGCCTTACAGTTTTCAGCAGTGTAGACTGTGCATGCCTCACACACTAGACACACTTCATCCCTGTCAGCTTTTAGGTTCTGCCCAGTTCTAGTGGACTGGACCTTTAAAAACATTCATGTAAGGTATAAAAATAAAAGTTAGGCGCATTCTAGTGTAAGTGAACTTTATGTAACTAATCTCATTCTTTTCCTATCTTTAAATAAAAAATTTTGTTTAAAAAAGCATTCAAATAGTCAATTAGTTCTTGAGTTATTTAATTTTTATATTTTTGTTATTATGATATCCATGTTGCCCTTCCTGGTGATTTTATCAATCACATCAAGATGATTGAGCAAGCCTTGTGTAACCTATCATGTTCTTTTCCTGTCTTTTTAAATTAGAAAATTCAGTGCAAAAAGCATTCAAAATGGTCAATTAGTTCATGAGTTATAATATCTTTGATATTTTTAACATGCAATTAATTGTTTTCTAATCTTTACAAAAGCGCAACTTGTCAATTTTTTAAAACTGTTTATTCCTTTTAAAACACAAAGTGGAAAGGTGTCTCAGAAGTAATTAAAAAAAAAAAAAAAAAATCAGTATCTCAAAAACAAAAAAACATCCCTTGCATAGTTTTTTTTTTTTTTTTTTTTTTTTTTTTTTTTTATCTTAAATCTGATGAGTCACATGAAGAAATCACATTCAAAATTTATATTTTCAAAAAGGGGATATGGGTATATTATATATTGGGTGGGTCCGTAAAAACTCTTTAAACTTACCCAGCACCAAATTTAGGATAAATATGAAATCCTCAGAAAGTTTCTAGAGATCTCTATCTCAATAAATTTAAAGCATAATTTAATAATAGCTAAATATGCATGGTCTTTTCAAGCAGGAAACTCTAACTTAGAGCTTGTTCAGCTTATTATAAATTTGGCCCTAAGAAGATTTTACATGGTTTAGTAATCTTACACATAATATTCTGTACCAATACACATCAATAAATATTTACATCATATCGCTTCAACTTTTTTTGAAATGTTTACATACCTTTACCACCTGAAGCAGCTATAGCAACATAATCACCTCTCTTGAATAATTCTCCCCTAATTATAGTTTCATGTACTTCATTTTCAAAAGTTTCGTAGAAGCAGTCTTTACAAACAGCATGTCCCTGTAAATATAGCACAAACACACTATTATAGTAAGACAGTTCCACATTTTTCCCAAAATCAGTAGACTCGTGATTTTGAAACCACCAATTTAGCAATTCCTTGTGATTTATCGACCATTTTCAAAAACTCATAATGGTTTTCCTCACTCGTTTTAGTGACTCGTAAATAATCTGCATCTTGATTTAGCAAGCTTTCCTGAATACATGAACTGACTGTGCATTATACCCTACTTTTCCATGAAATCTACAGAAAAATTCCTTCTTCTGAGAATTTCAGATGTTGGTCAGCTCCGTCAACCCCCCCCCCCCCCCCCCCACACACACACACACCTTCTCTTTTACACCATAGGAATGACAGTGACAGCAGGTTTGTTAATTTTCTTGAAAATTTCTTTCTCCTTTCACCTGTAGCTTTGTAGTACATACCCACTGGGATCTTTACTTGCAATTGTCTGGCTAATGATTGTCACAAAAGTAGCCGTATCAAGCAAATGCGAAATTTTTTAAATGTTTAACATCCCAAAAAGCACTTTTTTCATGATCATAAAAAATTGGAAAGCTGTAATGAAAGTAAAAGAATCTATACTGCCAAACAGGGTTGTATTGGTTTTAACTAGGGGTGGTTTCACCATGATTAAAACTGGTTTTAACTGTCCTAGTCAAAATATGTTTTGACCATCAGTAGACAAAACTCATTTTGACTCGTAAAAGAAATAAAAATTAATTTTTTTGAATGATCAATTTAGTGCAACATTTGAAAGGATTTGTCATAATAAACTTTTAAGAATATTGAATACAACATTTTCAAGTGTTTGGTGTTTGCAAATTGACTTAGTATTATACAGTCAACTCTGTGAATTCTGAAAATATCTATTATCCACAATACATGTTGGAATGTAAACAATGAAAATTGCGGTTAACATTTAAGCTCATAGATGAAGTTAAATGATGTGTATTTTCATGAATTATCAATTTTTCAATTAAATAAATTGTGATTTAAGAAAATTCATATACAGTGGACTCTCTCTGTTCTGAACATGCATGGAACTGACCAAAGATGTTCAGATTATGGGGATGTTCATTATACAGGGAGACTGCGAAATGCATTACTACTACTACTACGATTGAGTTTATAGACTGTATAGAATAGATAGCCATGCCAGCTACAGAGATGGACGTGCTGAATTTAGATTTTGCGACTAGTGCAATGTCAAACTAAATTCAGTCGAACCTGTAATCTACCGTCTCTTTTTTTATTAAAAAAATTTTACATAGCATACATATATATAGGCAAAGTTCTTTAATCCGCACAAGTTGGGACCAAAGGTTGTGCAGATTAGGGAATATTGCGGATTATGGAGTATATGTCTTTTTCTTATTTCTGGACACTATTTTAAATATGATATATAATAAATAATTTAATATGCTATCTCAAAAATTGCATTTTTCAAATTCTTGTATTAAAAAATTGATTGTATTCACTTTTATATTTAAATTTTTCAGATATTTCTTTTAAAAAATCATTTTTGGATCAAGAATTTGTAAATTTGTTTACATTCATTAAGCAATGCGAATTATAGGAAATTGCGGATTACGGGAGTGCGGATTATAGATCCTTGACTGTACAATATATTACTTAAACAAAATCGGTACACATTATTTAACAAAGTGAGTAATTTTAGTTTGTTTTTGCATTGTGTATGCTTTTGCAGTGTACATGTTAGCCAGTTGTTTAAAAAGTGGAAAGACTTCTGGATGATGTTCAGCTGCATAGTTCAATAGGTCTTGAATCCTTTGGCCATATTGCTTGAAGGTAATCGTACTTCTTGTTTTATCTGTCTCTTCTGCTTTTGCTTCTTCTTCACTATCGTCTTCCTCTTCAACGATGTTGTTGTCGCTAACTGGAAAGCTTCAGTCAACTTCGAGATAAACTCTAGATTCAATTTCAGTACGGACCATTTGGAGAATTGACCCTAAGTCACTCACAGCTGTTGCTTCTTATTCCTCTCTTCTTAATTGTTCATTCTCACATTGGAAACCAGCTTTGTAGAAGCAGCTTTGGAAGGCGTAGGGGATTATTTTATTCCAAGCTGTTTATATCCAATGGACATCATCCATGACATCGACCTTCTTCATTAGTTTGGTTGCCTTCAGAAAATGGATTTGGTAGTGAGCTTTAAAGGTCTTGATTACTCCTTTTTCCAGTGGTTGGATTATAGAAGTACAGTTCGGTGGTCCGGAACTTCAGGCTCGTGTTGCTCAGCTGCATGTTTGTGTGTGATCTGACATTATCCATAAAAAGAATAATTTTTCTTCTTTCTCTCTTCATCATCTCGTTAATGACCTCCAACCATTGTGAGAAAATTGTGAATGTCATCATGGCTTTTCCACTTGATTTATAGCGTACAGGTAATGATGCAATTTTCACATTTTAGAAACATTGTAGTTTCTCACTATAGGTGAAAATTAGCGGTCGCCACTCGCCATGTGGCGATTAAAGTTGTAAAAGTGGCAATTAAAAAATCTGCCATCGATCACCACTTTAGTCGCCACTTGCCAAGTGGCGATTAAAAAATCTATTAACGATCGCCAACTGAAATACAGCTTTTTTCATGGAAATATGCATCTCTACTTTGATTACACCTAAGTAGCAAACTGGTTAATTCTTTTTGCTGCTGGATGCAAGCAGATTTTAACGATTTAGCTGTATTTTCAATATTTCGACTTTTCGCCATGTGCTAGCTCCTCACTTTCAGTTGGACTATTTTTTCAAGAAACACCATCTTATTCTGCAAAATATATTCATCAGATTTGATTCCACAGGCATTTCAAATAATTTATTCCTTTTTTTTTCACTGGATGGAAGCGGATTTTAAGGACATTGCTGTATATCAATATTTCGACTCTTGCCACATTCTCACCAGTTAGATTATTTTTCTTCAAGAGATACTGTTTAATCCTGCGAAATACACTCACCAACTTAGATTTCAACTGTATGTAATGTGTGCAGTATGTTAATAGCATATTTACTTATTAAATAAAATCCAAATAACATTTTATTGTGTTTTATTTGGGGTTTTTTTTATTTTTTATTGCATACACTTAGCTGTTGGAATTTTGATTTAGTTACTTTTTTATATACAGAAAATAATAGTAATTTGATTGATAATTGTGTTTATAAACATATACAAATAATCCAAAAATATAATCTAAAATATTAATATAACAGATTTTGTGGTTTTAAAGTAATTTTCTTGAATTTTGACTGCTTCCCTATTCTTATTATGAATAGTTGGCTGGTATAAAACTCTTATTTATAGAAAAAAAAAATATATATATACAACGATTATAGTTTATCTAGATGTCAAGAAAGTTTGAAACATTAGAGTGGCCACTAACGAAACTGAGTCTACCGGCCACTGGCTACTAACTCAATTTCCCACTTTTCACCTATATTTCTCATTTTTTCCAGATTATAAGTGGTTTGAATTTCTCACAAGTAAAACTGGTACAAAGCATGACGGCATGTCTTTCTTTTGACTTTCCATTTTCCGCCCACGCCTTTCTCGCTTATTTCTGTTAGGGTTTTATTTTTTACTCTAAAAAACAGGCCATTTTCTTCGGCATTGAAAATGTCAGCAGCTTCGAAATCCTTCGTTATATCTTGATTTGAAGATTTGTTTCATTTCCTTCACAGTGTCGATATTTACGTCTGCAGCTTCACCAGTGATTATTTTGAATTCTACGTTATAACGACTTTTGAAGTGAGTCAACCACCCTTTTTATGCCTTGAATTTCATGATTTTCTCCTTTTCTAAAAGTCAGAGCAATCTGCTTCAGCAAGGGTCTTGCACAAGAAGATTCTTCCTTCTCATTTGGCAAAAAACTTAGAGATGCGATTGTTTATGTTCTTGTTTCTCATTTTCTTTTTGAAAATTCTACAATTTGAGGAAAGTTCATTTGATTTGTTCAAAAGTGATTAAAATTTCTTTCTCTTTCTTGCTCATGGCATTGCTTGCCCTACTGAAATTACAAACACACATGCAATTTTCCTTTGACTTGCGTTTGATTTTAATTTTTGAACAACTTTGTATTTTTCCTGAAGCTTCAGTTCTTTCTGTTTTTCTACTTATTTCTAAGACTATAGCTGCATAAGTGCAATGTTTCTTTCCCTGCATCTGTAGAGAAACGGCGAACAAAAATTTACCATTGCCGAGCAAAAGGAAAAAAAAACAGAGGCGATAATCCTGCCCAAACAGGTGTGCAGAAAAGAAACCATAATCCTTTTTTAGCCACTACCTCTAATATCTGTTGACTCTTATCTGTCACTGGTGTGGGGCCTTTCTGTTGCATAATCTTTCCATTTTTATCTCAGCTCGAGAGAGGGGGACTCGCGTGACATGGTTTTTATATTATTTTTTCTTGTATCCCTTTGCATAAAAATTGATTGTTTTGTTCATTTCATTTATCTGATTAACATGATTTACTTTTTGTGAAATGGCAACAGTTTTATATCTGGACTTTTTTGTTTATTAAAAATATAAGAATGTTCTAATTAGTAATTAGTTTAGATGTAGAACACTTAAAGATGTACCTGTTTGAAAAAAAATTCTTTCAATTTATTTATTTTTTATAACATACGTTTTGTTAACTGAAGACTTATCTCAATTATTCAAACAAATTGCAGCATCGAGCAGATGCATAAAATCTAGCAATGATTTTGTCTGTTTATTTTTAAATCGAATTTATTGAAATTTGTTATTCTTCTGCAACAATTTCTCGGAATTTCCATGATGGATGAATTCCTCGAATTCTGATTGCAAACACATGTTCAGTTTACAGAGAGGCGGAATAGAATGAGGATCAAAAGTAGCATTCATAATAGTGGGGTGTTCACATTAGAGAGTGTTCAGAATACAGAGAGTTCATGTTATGTTAAGTCTATGGAGTTCTGTCGGGACCGTCAGAATGTGTTCATAATATTGGGGTGTTCACATTAGAGAGTGTTCAGATAGAGAGAGCTCACTATATTTTTAACCCTGCATCCAAAAATAATAATTTCAGCTAAATAAAAGTGACAAGCAAATCAAAATCTAAATTTTTATTTTAAATAGGCATTGATGTTTGTTTGGTTACATATCATGCAAAAATATGCATCGATGAAACTGTAACGTTAACTGACTTTCTTTCTCAACATTTTTATGTTTATTTTACAATACACATGAATATTTCCTTTAGCAAAATTACTGCTAGTGTATTTATACCTATAAATACACTAGCAGGAATAAATATTTATTCCTGATTCAAATGCAGGAATAAATATTTGGTACTACTTAGTTATCCTGTCGACCAAATTATACAAATTGCCATAATTTTTATTTTAAATAATGAAAGAACAAATAAATTAGTATAACATTAATAAAAATACAAATAAAACGTCTAAATAAAAATCACTTGATGACGTAAACATGTGTACCTTGCTTAACGTCAAGTGAATGTGACATTTATGACCAACCATTATTGGCATTTAATCTTACAGTTTGTTTGGTGATAGATTTTTGGTCGAAGGGATAACTAAGTAGTACCAAATATTAAATATAACTATTTAAATTTTCTTGAGCAACAAAATTTGATCTTGAAGGAAGAAGTAATGGGTGTTCAAAGATTACAGAAAAAAATTAATGACAACAAACCAAAACTTAAACTACTATTGTGCTGTGTCAATGTTTAAAAAAAAATGAATAATCAGTCAAATTTATTTTGTATATAATAACTTAATTTTTCTTTAAATTAATTTACTTATTAAATGTATTAAACCAATTTTGAATTACATTTTACTTTATTGTAATTTTTGTGCAATTGTTTCTAATTTATAGTTAGACTTTAAAAAATAAAATGTAAAGAAAGGGACGATGTATCCTAATCTGCAAAAATCTATAATCCACAAAACGCTTGGCCCCTAAGTGTGCAGATTTCACAGAGTTGATGGTAATTTGTGTTACTTTTTTTTTAATAGCACAAAATTTTTTAAGAAATTTTATTTATAACTCAAAAAAAAGATTACAGGTATTGTATTAAGACAATTTCATAGTTTGTTCTGGGTGAGATCAAACATGGAAAATAATAATCTTTCTATTGGGGAAGAGTTAGCACAACCATTCACCAGGTGCATTATGAAATTTACAAATTTAAAATTGATATCTTCATTACTGCCCACCAAATATTATAATGTATTAGTTATATGCATTAAGAAAAATAATATTTCTGAAATGCATGTTTAGGTTATGAAATATTATTACATAAATTGAAACATTATATTACAGAATTACATTAGAAAAATTCCATCTCTATATTTAACAAAGTTTCCCCTAGACAGTTTCAGGAGAGTGCTGCACCCTGCCTGCCCTTATGTATACAAAATAGCACTCCTCTTGCCCCTGATGAAAAACATTAGCACCTTTGTTGCCCCCAGCTGAAAAAAGTACCTTTATTCCTTTGTTTATTAAAAAATTTACTTGCATAGTAAAAATTGACTCATTGCTGTCTTTAAAATAGCATCCTGCCTATTAAATATTAAAAGTAGTTTTAAAAATCAAAAGAATGCCTTTAATTTTTTTTTTTTTTTAAGTGCCCTTAAGAATCCAAAACATGCCCTTTGAAATCCAAAAGTGCTCTTTCCGGGGTTCGTAAATATCATGATATTTTCGAAAATATCAAAAATATCTGATATTTTCGATATATATCTGATATTTTCAAAACAGTCAACTTACTGCTGATAATAAATATTTTCAAGCATAATATAAATTAGAAGCTAAAAAAAAATATTGCACTTAACATGAAGACTTAATCAAACAATGTTCTAAAAATGCATTTCTCTTTTCCATTTTTTTTTTTCCAACTAAGAACAAAATTGAAGATCAACTAACTGAAACAGATACAATGTGCTTTATACACTTATATAAACTATAGGATTTGTATCAAGTTTCAAGAAAGTTTTATATTTTATAAAGCAAAATATTAAATACAAAAGTTTTTTTTTTAATTGAAGAATTGTAATATATGTACATATATGTAGTTTATCTTATTTTTTATTCCTTAACCTGTTGTACAGTTCAGACTCAACTAAACCAAAATCAGAAAAAATTCTTTTCTAAAGAAGCTCTAACATCAATGATTACCTAAATTACAGTTAATCTTCAAGTGGCTGTTCTGAATTAATTGTCTGACATAATTATTAATTATACATTTAAAAATAAAAGTTTCAAACATGAAGCTTGGAATATAGGTCAAAATTAACATTTTTACCCACTGGCCAGTACACTGATTTTTTTCACTGGCCAGTTTTTTTTTAACCACTGGCCAGTAACAAAGTTATGTACGCTCCATACAAAATTGTGTTTTTTCTAACTATCAACATTGTAATTTACTAATATATATTACTTACCATTCGATATGATTACACTCGACTGAAAAATTTTATTTTTACTATTAATTGTAATGAAATAAATTCACAAGAAATTTTCAGAAAGGTTAGAGGGATCCCACCCCCCTCGGCACTAACTAATATGCATTTTTATGCGACCATTTAACGAATTTCGCGTTTTTTTGCGATCTTTTGACGAAATTCACGATTTTTCGTGACCTTTTGCAAAATCTGCGTTTTTTTGCGATCTTTTGACGAAATCTGTGTTTTTTCCGCGATCTTTTCACGAAGTTGCATTTTTTGTAATCCTTTAACGAAATTTGTGGGGGTTTTTTGCCATTCTTTGAAAATATTTGCATTTTTTTCAAGATTTTTTGACAAAATTTCCGTTTTTAAGGGATCTTTTGACGAAATTTGCGTTTTTTCGGCAATCTTTTGATGAAATTTGCATTTTTTCTGCAATCTTTTTGTGAAATTTGCATTTTTTTCACGATCTTTTGACGAAAGTTGCGTTCTTTCCGCGATCTTTTCACGAAATTTACGTTTTTTCCATGATCTTTTGACGAAAGTTGCGTTTTCTCCGCGATCTTTTCACGAAATTTACGTTTTTTCCGCGATCTTTTCACGAAATTTGCGTTTATTACGCGATCTTTTCACGAAATTTGCGTTTTTTCCGTGATTTTGCCATGAAAGTTCGTTTTTTCCGCGATCTTTTCACGAATTTTGCGCTTTCCCCGCGATCTTTTCACGAATTTTGCGTTTTATCCGCGATCTTTTCACGAATTTTGTGTTATTATCCGCGATCTTTTCACGAATTTTGCGCTCTTACCCGCGATCTTTTCACGAAATTTGCGTTTTTCCGCGATACTTTGAAGAATTTTGTGATTTTTTTCACGATTCTTTGTCGAAATTTACGTTTTTCCGCGATACTTTGAAGAATTTTGTGATTCTTTTTCACGATTCTTTGTCGAAAGTTACGTTTTTCCGCGATACTTTGAAAAATTTTATGGGATTATTTTTCGCGATTCTTTGTCGAAATTTGAATTTTTTCCGCAATTTTTGAACGAAATTTGCGTTTTTCTACGATCTTGTCACGAAAGTTGCATGTTCTCCGCGATCTTTTCACGAAATTTGCGTTTTTTCTGCGATGTTTTGACGTAAAACGTTTTTTCGCAATTCTTTGACGGAATTGGTGATTTTTTTTTATCTACGAACGATTGACGAAATGGATTTTTTTCGGCGACCATATCGAAATTAGCGATATTTTTATGTCCGAATTTTCGGACTGATGACTGTTTTTTTTGTTTTTTTTTTCCGGAACCGAATGCCTTAAATTTTCGGAAAATTCGAGACAGAATCACCCCAGCTACTTTCTTTTCTTACGTTCGGGAGAATCGCCGATTTGGACGCCGTAAATTCCGAACGAATTTCACCCCTTTCCTCCCTGGCATCGATCTTTCAACCATTGCTTTTGGCGAGTGGTGCCCATTGAGTTTGGCAAGTGAGGACAATAAAGTTAATCGCCACGGCGAGAGCTAATTTTGTGCTATAGCTTGGAAAAGATATTTTTCTTTTTTGCCTAGAAAAGTCACTGCCGGAGATAAAAGTTGTTTATCTACAGAATGACACAGTCAATAACAGTTGAAAATTTCATTTACACTTGTTTTGACTGAAGAAAATATCAAGATTATCTTGCACAGTGATATTTTGAAAATAAATATCAAATATACAAAATATCAAACATCTTGATACTTTGAAAATAAATATCAACAATTTGAAAAGATGGAAAATATCAAAATCTTGATATTTTAAAAATAAATATTGGATATATATCAAGATATATATCCTTTGATATATATCAACGAACCCTGGCTCTTTCCCTACAAGAAGCACTCTGCCCTTATTTAAACCTGGGAGAAACTCTGAATTATTAATATTAATTACATATATATAAAATATATGGGATTAATATTGACGTAAATGTACCTCCTATATTAAATTAATTTTTAACCCAATTATTCAATTGATAAATAATCATAACTTATAAATTTTTTAAGTGGGTGAAAAAAGTAGAGGCCAGGATTCTAACCAGGGATGTCTTGGCTGAAGCCACCAAGATGTACTAACCGAGCCATCCGGGATGAATCTGGAAGCTTAATTCACCCAACTTACCTTTAACGATCACAGCATCTGATCTGATATCTGAATTAGCTCAACAGAATAATTCAAAGGTTATTTTTGGAACTGCAGTAAATGCTGCATGCGTAGTTATATTAGATTAATTTTTTACACAATTATTCAATTGGTAAATAAATCATAACAGTTGAAAATTTCCAAATGGGTGAAAAACTTCCTATTGTTTCATAATTTATGTAGGTTACAGTTATAATAGAGTTTCGACCAATTTTAAGTAGCTTAAAGTTTAAACCAATTTTGTCCATATTTTAGACAATTTAAAACCCATTTTGACCACTGTCCTGGTTAAAATTAGTTTTGACCAATCAAAATTACAACCCTGCCGCCAAACCAACTGCATAACAAAGACCCTAAATATCCTCTATTGGAGAGGTCTCCTGTTGAGTGAAGAAAGAATACTCCAATTCAGGGTTGTAGTGGGTAGCTGCCCGGGCTGAGTTTTTTATTAAAAACCCGTTTAAAAAGCTCGGGGTTTTTTTTTAATATATTTCTGGAAAGGAACAAATGATGTATTTGTTGTTTATGGTTATTTTGTTTTATTTATTCACTTCTTTGAATCTTAGAAAATATACTAATTTAGTTGCACTTTTAGATAGGGAACCCTATAATTTTAAAACGTTTTAGCTTTTAATTTAAAATGTAAATTTAAGCTTTTCAGTTAGCTTCAAGAGTATTATATTTACTAAACTTATTATATTTATTAAATTATTTTATGTACTTTTTACTGCTGAATCTGAAAATGACATCAATTTTTAAGAATCACATAAGGAAAATTAAATAAAAAAAGTTTTACATCTGTTAGGTCATTTTCAGATTCAATGCTAAAAAGTACATAAAAATCAATTATCAAAAGTTAAAAAACTCAGCCGTCTTCTCTATTTTATAGTATTTGATTTTTGTTATTTTTTAATTTTGACAATTTATGATTTGCAAAACCTCCTGAGATGATGGTTAAAAATTAAGGTAATTCTCGGATTCAGGGCTAAAAAACACATAAAAGTTAAAAAACACAACCATTGCAGTCTTGTGTTACCTAATCTAAAACTTTTCTTAAACTTCTTGGCAGTAGTCGATCCGAAATTTTTTGTGTTATCATGTAAAGTAAGTATGAATGGTAACCACCGAAAATCATAATAATATTAGATTGTCATTGGATTTAGATCAGTATACATGTAAAATTTAATCTCTGTCGTATATTTGAAAGTGAGTTAAATTTCGAGTAAAAATTTTGAACTGGACAAGCATACATATGATTGTTGAAGTTAAATAAAATAACATAATATTTGTTAAATCATGAAAAAAATAGTTTCAAATCCTTACAAAATAAAACATATGTTAAAATACAATAATTTTAGCAAATCTGAAACTTAATAAAAATTAACTCAATCGTAACACTTGTACCATTTTTTTTCAAAGCACAGATACACATGAAAAGTTCTTCAAATACTTTAAGCACTTAGGATATGACCCCTCAAAGCATGGCCAAACTCTTTGTGTTCAGATGTAGAAAAGTGGTATAAGTCATGCATTTTTAAAGTTTCATAACTCAGTCAATTTTAGTGTTATGTGAATGGGACTTTTTTTGTCTGTCTTGGAAATAGGAAAATTTTAATATAGGAAATATCCTAATAGGAAAATTTTACTAAATATAACTTATAGGACCGGGGACTGTATAAAAACTTAAATTTCTTAATTTTTTAAAAAATGTTTTTATTGACCCAAATCACTTTTAAAATATTTCTTAGCCTCAAATTAAAACATTTTTGTAATTGGAACTATATGTCTATGACTAACGTTTTAGGAATTAGCCACTGGACACCGTTGAGAGAGAGTGGACATGGACACCCTGTATATACATACAAGAAAAATTTTTGTTGTAAGATATTTTTTATCAACATTTGCTAATCTTATGATAATTTCAAAGGAGCAAGTTTTTTTAAAGTTATATTTTATTATTAAATAACACACAATTGATAGCTTTGCAATTTAAAATTTGTTTGTTATTTAAATTAAAGGGATCATATATTATATAGTATATATCTATTTTAAGAACAGAGAAAAATATTGAGATCTTTATTAAGACTGAAGTCATTCCCATCTATTAGACTATGAAGTGTTCACAAAGATTGTATTTGAGATCAGGATTGCCACATATTTCGGCAATCAAATTCCTTGCGCTTTCCTAAGCAAAAAAATTTCCCTGAGTAATTCCTCTGAGAATTTTCAAAATTTCAGCAGATAAAAAATTTTGCAAAGTACCAAAATTTAGTAACTTTTCTTGTTTTTAATATTCAGTTTTAAATTCCCTCACTTTTTCCAGTTTTCCTTATACAGTGGCAAACCTGAAGATTATAATTAAGGGAGGAAGGTGGAATCATATTCCACATTTTGGCATTTTAACCCAATTTACCCGGGGAAAATTGCCCATTTAACCCGGGTTTTTTAATAAAACCTGCCCAGGCTGAGTTTTTAACAAAAAACCTGGGATTTTTACAACCCTGCTCCAATTGGTGGTAATATAGGAGAAAGCGGTGGAATAAGACAATAGGAGGAATGGGACAATAGGTTTTTCTCTTTATGTATCATTCTAAACATTTCATCAATCATACACTAGATGAAGTCGTGGTAGCCCAATCTTCAGTTGAAAAAAGTTTTTTATCTGCATAAGCTTACAATTGTATAAAGTAAAAGATTATTTCAAGAATCAAAAGTAAATTTCCTTCTATACTTTTTATGCTTTCTGTATATTAATGACATGTTTATGCATAGATGTAATAGGTTCCCTATTTATGGAACATTATACTGTATATTATGCATAATTTAAACTAAACCTTCAAGCAATATTTTTGTTTATAGAGGATGTTTAACATAAAAAAAGGTAGTGGGGAGGAATGGGACATGCCAGTAAAGGCAGGAATGGGACAGGTCTACTTCCTTCATTTTAATAAGATAAATGAAAATTGCTATTATGCAAATATTTTTAGAGGATAGTATATTAATTAAACAGGGATGGTGAACCTTTTTGAGTATGCATGCCAAAAATTTCAAAATTATTGATTACCAACATTCTAACGTGCCAGAAACATTTTAATTTAGATAAAATCCAATAATTAATTTTTATAGAATTTTTACTCAAATATTTTTACACTTACACTAAATTCGATTCCTAAGTTGTTTATTATGCTGTATCAATAATATAACCATGTTGCAAAGAATTCCGTGTTAATCATCTATAAATGAGTTTTTCTTTTATTGTATACTTCCGAATCAGATCGCTTTAGTTGTAGAAACAGGTTCAATAGATACATATTATTTACAGTAACAGTTAAAATTCAATTTTCAAAATTATAACCTAAATATAATAAAACCTAATCTGAAGTAAAAGCGTGTCAATTAGGTATGTTATTATGCAAACTATATCTAAAAATTCAATTTTCAAAAATCTTTGAAATTCCATAAAGAAGCAAAACATTTTGGAAAACACTCTATGTTGAATGGTTTGGCGAGAAAATGACGCTACAAGGCACTTTCATAGAAATTTATAATACCTTTTCATTCATTCAAAACTTGCAGATTATTTTAAAGTAAATTACATACCTGTTACACAAACTATACTTTTTGTTAAAAAACATAAAATGGATTGTTCTCCATAAACGAATGTAATCTATAATTTTTTTCGCGTGCCAGAGAAGTTTTCTTGCATGCCATAGGTTCGCCATCCCTGCCCTATAACATTGATAATATATTCAATAACTTCAAAATATAAATAAATTAAACTGATGATTTTTTAATGTCATCTGTGACTGACAATCCTGAATTTTCCTTCCAGTGATGAAGATACTAAAGTTTCATGCTATGGCACAGACATTATTAACCTATAAGTTTGTTAGACTGTATACTTAGCCAACACTAGACTACTTGTGCATTACAGTTTTGTTTTATAGCTGTCGCATTCCCATACCTCCCTGTTAGTGGGGAGGTATGGGACACAATTTGAAACTTACAATTTATTTAATTATAAAATTGTTTCTGAAAATTATGATTCTATATTTTTCAAGGACATTAGAAAGTGTTTCATTTTGTATTCTATAAATTGAAATTTTTGTGTTAAACAAAGTTGATTTTCTTATTTTTGTAAAATGCGTCCCATTCCTCCCCACTCTCCCCTACTAAAGACTAAAGCTCAAGCATTTACTGAAAAGCTATCAATGAAAATGTTGTCATTCACGTACAATAAATTAAGTGTTGCTAAATATTACAATAATTATACCACACTACTGTCAATCTACTTGTGATGTGTGTGATCATAATAGACATGCATTAAGCACTCAATAAAAAAAAAAAAAAAAAAAAAAAAAATTACTCGTATTTAAAAGGATTAAATTGTATTTCAGAAACAGCATATATTCGACAGGTCAAATTTATATGGTAAATAATTTAGATTCAAGACATGTCGACATATTCAGCCGTTAAATTCTAAAATTAACGTTAATGATTAAAACGTAATACTCACAGTCTTTGGTCGCTTAAGGGAAGCTCGACTTTTTATGCATTTTGAGCAGAATATCGGCATTTTTAAAACTGCTCACTAACACTTTAACAAACTTTACACAAAAGATAAAAGAACTATAACGTAATGTTTATTTATATAGCACATGTTACAAGCTGTTTATAAATAAACAAAATTGATTGGTTGGTTAATTGTTTGTTTGAAAATTGAGACGTGTGTATCGTTCATGGATCTTACAAAAATAGACCGCGCTAGCTGCGAGGGGCGACTTACGGGATATAAGGATTTGATTGGTTGAAACGATTCTGGACAAAAAGGGCGGTAATCTCAGCTGTTGGTACATGAAAATCGTCCCTTTAACTAATTCTAAGTGCCGTTGAAATCATTATTTATTGTAAACATTTATAAAAATTATAGATATTAAAATTCAGATAATTTTTGATCGGTATATAACACAGAACGCCAATGTCACATGAAATCTGAAATCTTGTACAAAAAAATAATCATTATATGGACATATTAAAAATGCATGTAAGCCAATATATACTTGCACGGGATTTTTCTGAAGCGAGAAGTTATATCTTTATCCCACCAGAGAGCGTATTAGAGCGCCAATGCATAAAATGTCTTGGTTCCCCACAAATTGGACAAACGCGACTGTCTGAACAGAACATCGTATCTCGCCACTTTCATATCGAAGCACGCTAGTCGGAAAAACAACAACAAACTTGACTAATCTAAACTAAAGTATCTATAAAAGAAGTCTAATGAAAGTTTTTGTTTAGACTTTGAAAATTACGAGGCTAACGGAAAAAACTGGATACCAAAATTCCTTTCGATAGAGTCATCTGATGCTCTTTTTCTGTACCTGCATTCGAGCATCATGTGACTCAAGCGGTCTGAAAAAAAAAGGTACGCATGCACCACAGCAAGCTTTTTTTTATTTCGTTAGCCTAGTATAGGGATGGCGAACCTATGGCACGCGAAGGAATAATTTTGGCACGTCTTGCTTGTCGCTCTAAATCAAAATAAAATGAGATTACATAAAATCGCGACTGATCTTTTGTATATTCGATTAAATGGAGATTGAAAAAATTATATTATAATCTAATTAATTATAATCTCAAAATTATTTCAAACAAAGACGATATTTGAAAGCTATCGGCAGGATTTGGTTATTCGACATTACAAAGTTCCAATGGTAAAGTTATGGAAACTTTGGAATTTATTTCAGAGCTATTCAAAGAAACTGATCTTTGTCATTTTAATAGTTTTTCCACCTATCTATGCTTTCGAATCACTGTTTTCACAAATGAATATAATATCAAAACTTAAGCTGAAAGCACTTATCAGACAAATCCGTTTCTGTTTGCGTTAAAATTAACTTGATATAAATATGCAACAACATAAATCAAATTACATCGCATTATTTTTTTTTATATAAATTTCTAAAATATGCTTGTTTCTACAATTATTATAGTGTATAATACATACATATATCTATACATTTTTCAAACCATAATAGAAAATTTTATTAAGTTATTTTAAACCATTATTTCCCCGCCTACTAAATTTGTTTTTTAGTTGGCACGTCATGGTCACATAAAATACTGTTTGATTAAATTTGGCACGTATCAGATATCACCATTTGCCGTTAAAAGCACTTGTTGTCTTTCTGTTTAATTTAGATCTTTCTTATTTTTATTATTATAATGCTAAAAAGTCAAATTAAGAACACCACATTCGCCTTATATTTGAGCACCACACAGTGGAGTATTTGATCCGAAATCCTGGCCAAAAATATTTTTCTATGTAAATATAGTCCGATTGCCTTAAAATTCTTAGATGTTATTGGGTATCACTATGGAATGTTTGGTATTATAAATGAAGCCTATAGCATTTACGGTTTCATTTACAGAGACACTCAAAAGAATTCCCTTTCATTATGGTATATGGGATAAAATCGTTTGCTCTATATTTTAATGATATCACAGTATTTTAAACGTACTGAAATTTATATACATCACTGAGGTGTACTAAGACACTTATTGTAGAACATGGTGTGCATATAATGTATCGTACTTTTACAGGGACACACAAAAGAATTTGGCTGAAGAATAAATTTAACTATTGAAGTCTATGACCAATAATTGCTGGAAGTGCGTTTGTAGCTGTGATAAACGTTTTTAAATTGAACTATTTTTTTTTCTTTTTAATATTACTTGGTGTGGATGCATTCTATAGATCATATACAGGGCTGCACAAAAGTTCTCAAGTACATTTCCGTTTATTCACGGAAATGGCTGAATGGAAATTTTTAACTGTGCTATGCGTTTCACTGAACTAACTTTTAGCATACTATATAGCATACATACAAATCCATAGTTTAATTTAATATTTATATCGTAAAAGCTGACGAAATGTAAGTAAGATTTTAACACTTTACATAATAAAAGAGACATATTTTAAGAAGAGCATTTAAGAAAAAAGAAGTTAAAATGTTAATTTACTAAGTAGATATTTTAAAAGTACGAATACATCACATGCCTATAGACTTAACATTACCGAAGGGAGTTTGGAAGTTGAGTGGCTAGCAGCCTTAAATGTTTTCTGTTTATAAGAGAAAATTGTTTATAGATTGTTTTAATTACTAGTAACATTTAATTAAATGTATTTAATTTTACTATATAAAAAATTAGTATTTACATTTAATTTACTGTAATAATAATTATTACATTTATATTCACATTTGATAAAGTTACATTTAATAATACATTATGTAAAGTGGAGTCTCTACAGTATAGAAATGCTGGTTTTACAGTGTATTTAATAGATTACCAGTTTCAATCTGATTCTTCAGAACTCAGTTTTTCATCTTTTTCGTCACTCTGTTCTTGGCATTTATCAGGACTACCGTCAGACCTAGCTGGAAGAAGAAGTTGTAGGGTCTCGCTACTGTATGGCTTGCTCTTTTCCCCAGGTCTTTGTCTAAAGCAGATTATAAAAGGATCACTGCTTAAAAGAAACCAATTTGGGACACATATCTGTTACAAACTTCTCTATTGCTATTTCTTCAGTACTTTGTACGGTACTGTTTAAAGTGTTTGTTTCTGCCATCGGCAGCTTCTTCTGATCGCCGCGTTTGCCAGTGGGTACGATTGCTTTCTTAATTACAGGTGCATCATGAATCAAAACCTTGTGCATTGTTGGAATCATAGGGTGCCAACTGTAAAAATTCACATACAGTCTTGCTGTTTTATCAGCACATGTTTGGAACTTTTCTTCGTCAATGCCATGCCCACTTGATATGATTTCCAATATTACTTGCAAACTTTTAATCATTTCTACGTTTACTCCAGACATATTTAATTCCCTCCTTTCTTCCCATATTTTCCACCTATGAGCCCCCGAAACTAATTAGGAAACCTTTTTTCAGTAAATAAGTATTTATAATTTGAAGCCGATCTGATATTTCTAACAAGAGATATCGACTGTACGTATGTACGTACCTACATACGTACACGTACACACATACATGCAGACTTTGTAGGGACAAAAGCTCTCAGGTAATATCCTATAAGCTAAAAATCTGCAATACGGTAGTAAAAATATAGTTTTTAGCTCTTCAATTCGGTTCCCGCAAAAAATGGAATTTAAGTAGTCCCCTGAAAAAAAAATTATATAAAAAAATGGCAACAATATGCGGAAGATTTTTTTGCATAAATTGGCACTCAAGACTATAACTAATACGATTATAATTCAAACATGGTTGGGCAAAGCACGGTACATATTTAAAAAGCTTTCGATATGTTTAAATTAGAGCCAAAAATGCTTTAAAAATAACCCTTTTACACATTTAATGTTTTTTTATTACATTAAAAACTAAACTATTTAAATTAACACATAGTTTAACACTAAGCTCTGACATTTGTTAAACACGTAAGCCCTGTTTAATTTCAATTCAACAATTCATTGAGCCACAAAAAAATTATATTTAACCATAACAATAATGCCAAAAAGCAACAAAAAACCACATCTTCTCACAAAGAAACTTCCTCTTCAACTGAGGCCAGGAGCCTAGACATAGATCGACGCACTAACTAGTTAACGATTAAAAAATATGATTTTTACAATTGTTGACGAAATTTTAATTTTTGCATTTTTGGCCAGGTTTTTGGGTCAAATACTCCACTGTGCGCTATATGAAGCGATGCCAGGCAATGGAGGATATTCCATCTACGTTATGATCACGTGGTCAAGGGAAAAACGTTTAGCGTAAAGAAAGAAAGGCTCCGTAGACGTAATGTAAATCCCCGCTAGCTAATGAAACAGTTCATGGGGGAAAGCAATAGTAGTTTCCCGTTTCCCTTCTTATCAGTTAGAAGTTCTTTCGGTAAATTACCGGTACCACGTGACTTTTTTTCAGCCTCGAACCCATATTTGGAATATTTTCCATTCTGAACATGTGACGTCACGTGCAAGGCGTCTATAAGAATTTCCGTCAACTGATCTACTAGTACATTTTCTCGTTAGAAATCATTTCTGTAATCTTTATGGCAACGGAGACCAATCCAATCATATCATAGATCTGTTAAACGTAAACCAATCAGAAGTCTGAATTCAAGGCTGCTAGTCCGTGAACAACGATATACAAGGCCAGTTCATGACTTTTATGACGTCAAATGGACCGGATCATCTAAACTCAACTTCTCCGTAGTAAAGAAAGTGCATAAACGTCTTTGAAAGATGACTTTTTAAAGTGTATTACAGGTTTCTAATGGGTATGTATTGTTTTTATTTATAATCTGTACAGTTTTGTGATCATTTAAACATATTATTTTAAGGATTTGGTGATTTTTTGATTAGTAAAATTTATTACTATTTTTTTATCTGTCAGCGTTGTACTAAAGCTTGATATGGGTACTTAAACCTAGAGATAAATTGCTATAGTTTTTTTCCCCCTAGAGTTCGTCGGATATGTTGGTTGCATTTGGCAACGGCTTAGGGAGTGTTTACCTTTTCTTCGGTGGGCGTTTTACGTTGACACGCGTTTGGTTTATTTCTTCACACCTTTAAGGGATGTTTTGTTAAAGTTTTGTGGTGTTTCCAATTATTGCTTTCTCTGTTAGTTCCTGTAAGTGTTTTACGGGTTTCCTTTCCCTCTTAGTGTTGGTAAGTTAGTTCTTTTGTACGTTTTGTTAGTTTTCTCCGCTGTCATCGTGGCATCGTGGCTGTCTGCCAGCCAGCGACGGTCACGGATAATGTTATGGATGCTCCGGAGAACGGCCAGAACAACTCTTCGACCATGGATACGATCAATTGCTTGACTCGTAACCCGTTTTTGTACCGCTTAGACAGTTCTCCTGAGAATATTTTATGTGAAGCTAGTAAACTCTCCATTGGTGCTGTTTCTATAACTCTTGCGGCCGATACGGGTTCTATACCTGCGGCTCATCCCAAGATTTTGAAAGAAGCTATTGCTTCCCAAGTACCGTCGCACAACTGTATCGATTTTATTAAACTAACTCGACAAGGTAAATTACTCGCTCATACCCAGTCGGCCGAAACGGCTATCCAGCTTCTAAAAGTCAAATCTTTACTCAATATTGCTGTGACCGCTTCCTATCAGACAGAAGAGATTTCTACTCATTTTTTGCTACATAACATTGACCCCCTTGTGGATTGCTCTGAAATAGCGGAAGAATTAGACTTTGCTGGTATTAAAGCTTTAGAGGTGAGACGCTTCTTGCGACAGGGTTCTACTCCCACTTCCACTGTTCTGGTCACAAAACTTGGTCACTCCCTTCCCTCCGATGTCAGGTTATGGTACCAATTCCATCGGATTTCTCTATTTGTGGACAAACCTCGGCAATGTACTATTTGTTTCAAATTTACTCACAACTCACGCGCTTGTAAAAGTTCTCGTGTTTGCGGCCAGTGCGCCGATTCTCACCAAGGTTCTTGCTCTACGGACTCTCTTCGTTGTGTGAATTGTAAATGAAATCATGTATCTACAGACAAATCATGCCCTCATTATATACGGGAAGCTAAGCTTCTACGTTTCAAAGTGGAACATCACCTAGGTTTCAGTAAGGCAAGGCGTCAATTCCGTGCTAATGCGACGTCAAAATCAGAGTCTTAAGCCGGGAACCCACATGCGGAAAAATACGACGGAATTGGACAGCGGAACGGCAAATTGACCCCATATTTGCCACGTACAAATGCGAAAACGCAGCGGAATTGTAGTTAAACATGTTTTAACTTTTTCCGTTTTCCGCGACGGCATCTGTAGAAATCAAACTATGTAGGTTTGTCACAGACATGCGCAGTAGTTAACACGGAAGCGCCAGCGAAAAACGTAAGTGCGATTCTCATTTCCAAGTCGGAAATTTGGCGTAGCGGAAAATTTGCCGCTGCAGATTTCGGTCTATATTTTTCCGCATGTGGGTTCCCTGCTTTATGCCGCTGCAGTCTCGACTCCTATGTGGTCCCCCCCGCCTACGGACTATATCACTAAAACTGAACTACAAGAAACTCTTCAAAGTTTTGCTGAAAGCGTGAAAACGTTGCTGGCATGCTACAGCAGGTCCTGGATGCCCAGGCAGCCAACTGCCAAAGCATGCTTACAATGGTCGCGTCAGCGGTCGTCGGGACCGTTAAAGAGATCTTGACCACAGACGTCCCACCCACCCTGCGCCCATACATTCTGGGAATAAGAGTGAGCTCACGTCCTCACCTCGCTCGCATCTCAAGTCAGAAAAACCCCCCAAAAAATTCAGAGGGTCATATCGACCAAGGGGCTCTCACCGGACCCCCTCATGGACATTTCCTCGCCCGAATCTTGGATTCCGGACGGTGTTTCTCAGCAGGAGTCCAAGCTTGGATCAAAGACTTTTAAGATAGACCGGAAAACTGTCAGTTTAACTGAGGATTTTTGATCACAGCTGTTGTACGGCAGTATATATGTTTTATATTTTAATTTACCTAAGAAAATGCTTTTATCAGCGTATTTTTTCAATGCGGATCATTAGTCTACCCTGTTTCATTTAGGCCTTTTTTTTAAAAAAATACCTTATTATTCATCATTTTTTTGGTTTTTTTCGTATAGCAAGTAAGTATTTCAATAAACATCCTCCAAGGATGAAAATATAAGTGTTACTTTCGTTAATATTCATTTTTTTGATTAACTTTTTGCATAAAAATTAGTTTAAAAAACGTAGATTTCTTTACAAGTAATTTAAAATTTTGTAAATTACTATATTATGTTACAGTTGCTACCTTTAATCTAAACTTCCCTACCAGTTACTTTTGTAAGTCAAACTTTAAAAAAGGTGGAATTATAATCTTTAACAATGTTTTTTCATATAAATTTCGCCTTTATTTCGGTTTAAAATTAGTTAGTCTTTTTCAAACATACCATCCATAAAATTATTAATAAATCGCCTTATTTAACTTTATTTCTGAAAATTCAATATTTATAACGCATATTTAGATATAAAAAATAGGTTCATGTAAAAAATATGCCATAAACGTCATATATATTGATAAAATTTAATTTTTAAGCTTATTCTATCCATAGCACTTAATGGAAAATAACCACAGCTGACGTACAAACCTCGCGGTTCAGGTGTTTCAATTTACTTCAGATGGCTGCCATGATTTCGCATGCTTTTGAATAGGAATTGCCGGTCTATGTATCTTAAAAGTCTTTGGCTTGGATATCCTCCATCTACCACTTAACGCTCTTTCAGTTTGGTCCCCCCTTTTCTTTTTTTGTGGGTGGGGAGAGGGTTTTCTTCTCAGGCTGTTTCGCATTAATCTTCTCCATTACTGCTTGCTTTCATTGCTTGGCTTTCCCGTGTAGGAGAGGTGTTCCACAGGGTAGCGTCCTCTCCCCGTTCCTTTTTATGGTTTTCCTTCTTGACATTGTTGAGATCCTAGAGTGCGGGGTCCATCTCCTCATCTACGCTGATGATATCTTCTTCTATGCTCTGGGGGATGACCCCCTCCGCACTTTGGCTAAACTCCAGAATGGCCTCGACCAGTTGGTGCAGTGGTGCACTACCCACCATCTTTCCATTTCACTGGACAAGAGCACTGCTATTGACTTCTCCCGCCGTCGGGTCTCCGAGTCTAAAATCTCCCTCAGGGGCTTTGAACTCGAGTGGAGTCCCTCTGTCAGGATTTTCGGCGTCTGGTTTGGCAGATCCCTGCTGTTCAACTACCACTTCTCTTACCTTCGTGCCAAGGCGTTCAAAAGGCTCAACTACTTAAAAGCTGTTGCATCACGGAACCACGGGGTTCATACGATCCACATGATCAGAATCATTGATTCTATGGTTCGCAGCCTTGTTGAGTACGCATGTCCCCTGTTTCTTAAGGTCTGCCCCTCGACCCTGAATTCCCTTGAAATCGTTTATAATGCTGCTCTCCGGGTTGCCACCGGCCTGCCAAAATTTACCACCATTCCACTCCTTCGTAGCGAGGCAAATGCCTTTTGCATGGCCAGTCGCATCCGTTGCATTGCTAATAGATTTCTTGCTCGCCAGCTCGCTCTTCCGCACCCTCCTTTCTCTGCCGACCTCTCTACCTCTTCCGGCTATCTTTCCGCTGCTGCTGTGGATCTCCTGGCTACCTACAATATTTCACCCACTCACATCCTCAAGTTCTCGTGGCCAGCCCATCCCTTTCTCCATCCACAGTGTCATATTATTTTAGACGGCCTTCCTTTTCAAGATGTTTCCCTCCCTTTGGAGGCCATCTACCAAGCTTGGAAGTCATAGAGTATTTCCATCCCACAGGTCACCCTCCTCCCGTCTGATGCCTCCAAGTATCCCTCCAAAACAGCTGTTGCAGTTCATAATTGTCTTACAGGATTTAGCCTTGCTATGCTGATTCCTCATATCAATTCGATTTTCACTGCCGAGGTTCTGGCCATTTACCTTGCTATTATCTCATATGTTTCTGGGAATGGCCGTTTCTTTCTCCTTACTGATAGTCGCTCTGTCCTTTCTGCCTTGGAATGTACTTCTCTCCGGTCTCCGAGAGAGATTACGCTGCTCCACAATACCATCCATCGGGTTCTGTCGACTGGTCGTGCTTCTCTCTCCCTGGTGTGGTGGCCACAAAGACATTCCCCCCAACGAGATGGCTGATTCTTTGGCCCGCAATGGTCCGTATTTGGCTCGCTCCCTCAACTGGGTCGCACCTGACGACCTTGCGGCGCAGATCCTCAGAGATTGGCTTGTCAAGGACATATTCCTAGATGAATAGTGACTACTGCTCTAACTTCCCTTACCTTAGTGAAGAGGACGACGCTTTCCGGCAGTGGACTAGCCATCGCTGCGAAGATATGTGGATTTCTCGCTGCCGTACCCGCATTTGGGTAACTAACTCTCGCCTTTTTAAGATGAACCTCGCACATTCCTCCCTCTGTTCGCTTTGCTGCGTTACTGAGACTCCGGACCATGTCCTCCTTCATTGCGGGAAGTATTGCTGTGAAAGGGCAAGTCTTCTGTCGGCAATGGGATTAGACCCCAAGTCCACTTACGCGGAGTTGCTCTTTGTTGCTCTTCAGTCTCGCTCTGGAGTAAAGGCTCTATGCAAATTCTCTTCCGTGGTTGCTCGCGGATAATCGGGCATTGCTGTGCATAATTTTTTTTCCAAGTGAGCTCGTCGTTCCGAACTGAAGCTCGCAATCTTATTGGTGGTTGCTCAATATTCAGCATGTTTTTCAACCAGTTTTGGCGACTTTGCACTAGTTTTGAGAAACTACGTTACAAACAAAATAAAGCAAAAATCGTTTTTTACAACATAATGGGTAATCTGATGAATGTTATTAAATGCATTTTGTATAATTATAAATAATGATTTAGTAATATCTCTTCAATAGTTTTTAAATTAATTTTTTGAATGCTATATTTTTATATCCAAGTATACTTAATAATTTTTATTTATTAAATAAAGACGAATGAAAGATTGACTATTTCTTTTTCTTTCTTTTTAAATTTCGCTCTTTGTAATAAAATTATTTATTTAATTTCTTTTTAAGAATGTACTTGGGCAATATTGGGTTAATTTGCTTTTAGAAGGAAGCTATTTGATGTATTTTGTATATTTATAAATACAAATTTAGTAATATTTGCCTTCAGTTGTTTTTTTTTTATTAATTTTCTTAAACGTAATATTATTTTGTAACTAAGTATACTTAAAGTTCTTTATTATTTATTAAATATTTTCTTCTAATACAAATTTATATTATACAAATTTGATAAATGCAGATTATTTATAACTAATTGCACTGAATATTTGTTTCTGCTTTCATATTATTATTATTATATTATTTATTATATCTTAATCAATATTAATTTAATAATAAAAATATGACTATATATTTATTATACTGATTTAATAAATATTATTATTAAATATTAATAATAATAAAACGTTCATTTATTTTTCTTACATTATACAATTAGACTATTTTAAATAAAAAATAATACATATTTAGACTATATGCTAATTATAACTAAATTTATATTATATAATTAGCTTATTTTAAATACATAATAAATGTTTAGACTGAATTCTAAGTTAATCCTAAGCATTTGGGTTTTTCTTTACGTTGGTTTTTAAATTTGACGTATTCATTACAAAATATTTTTACACATATTCAACAATTTTTTTTCTTTTTCCACTTTGTATTAATAATGATTGTTCAAAGTATATAACTTCTTCCAGAAAAAAAAATATATATATATATATATATATACACTATGACAATTTGTGTAAAATCCCTTATCATTCAGCTGCTTTTAGAGAACAACTAAAAATTTGCTCACTTTAGCGCCGATATCTTTCTGAATTTTTACGATATTCGACTGAATTTTTTTAATAAGTTGCTCAATAGAGTTGACTATTAAATTATGTAAAATGATCCTTGTTATCGTTTGCGCATGCGCAGATAAAAATTATTTCATACAACTGCTCATATTTCCTAAAATGTTAAACAAATTTATATTCCAATTGCACTATATTGTTTCTACTACATTTTGTCAATTTTTCTGAAATCGGCGTTAAATTTGGTTGAAAACCCTGCATGTTATAAGCAAAAAACATGCATGAATTTTTTAATTATTTTAAATAAATCGCTATATCTCTATTAATATACGTGCTATTCTTACACAAAAGAATACACATATTGCACAATGTCTGTTTATTTATATTCGGTAGCGGTAGATCATTTCGTGCATTTTATTTTACAGGGTGATCCCAAGTATTATTTTTTCTTTGATTTTTTGTTGGCCCCCTAATTACCCCCCTTAACAAATCGACATTGCTAAATATGAGGTCATACCTGTTCTTTTTAATCCTGAAATTCCAGAAGAATCTGTCAAGTATATTTCTAAATATTCGAGAAAATGTCTAAAATTGAAAGTTGCCGGTCATTAATGGCAATATAGTGTATATTAACTGTGCCGCTATATTTTATAATGATTGTTTGTCAAATGAAAAACAGAACTCCCCCCCCCCACACACACACACACGCACACACACTTTCATACCAAATTAATGCTACTGCGAAACTGTAATTTATTTGCGCCAGAAACTAACATTACACACTAAAGTGTAAAATTTCAGCTAAAATGATATTTAAGTAGCAAAGACAAAAATAAATAAAAAATAAAGACAAGTAATTTTTTCCCTTTTTTTTCTCCCATGTAATGTAGAATTTTGGACTATATTCCATAAAGGTATAGGAGCATACAGTTACAAATTCATGGGATCGTCAGGGGATCCAAACCCTCCCTCACCTACCCCCCCCCCCCCCCTTCCCGGATTTCAGATTTTAAGGTTTTTTATGGATTAAAACTGCAAATTCTTCCTGGAACTGCAGCCTGAAAAAAAAATGTATATAGTTTTTTTTTTAAATCACAATAGCATTTTAAAATATATAAATAATATACTTATTTTAATATTATTATATAATAATTAATGAATTATATAATAATTAATGAATTATATAAAAATATAATATAAGTATATTAAAGTTATTGTATAATTATATTATACTAGCAAACCCCGCGGCTTTGCTCGCGTAATAGTTGAAACATGCCAAGTGATATTTGGATGACTAATTTTTATTAGAAGACCACTTTTTGGAATAATTCAAAAATTACAAATAAAGCCACAGTTTGACAAAACTTCATTATAAAAGTGCAATAGACTGAAATGAGATTTTAATTAATAAGAAGAACTAAAACTAATTCCAAAAAAATGATAATTTAGAAAGTATTTTGAGACTTTTATGCTCATTTCATACACTCATTTCAGTATTCATTTGAAGTTTTGATTTTTTTAGAAACCATCTTAACACATTTACATCTTAAAAACCATCATGTCAAATTCCAAGCTTCTTGTCTAACAGTCTACCACCTCTCTGGTGTTAGTGGCATCAACATAAAATGCACTAACACCAGAGCATTTTATGATGGTTTCTGGCATCACCAGAAACAGAATGTCTCGAAAAATGTTGAAACAGAGACTGTCACCATTAATTTGCCAACATTAACCTTGAAATCGTTTGGTATTTCCTAATATTCTATAGAAAACGGAATTTAGATGTTTTTAAAGGCTTGCTTGTTGTTCCTGCCAACCAGGTGGTAGTGACACTATAATATAGCCCGTATAGGATCAGGGACTATCACTCTTGATTCGCAACCAATAACTTCTGTAATCGGTTTATTATTTCCTGAGATTCCATAGAAATCGTACTTTAGGGCACTTTTAGAATGCTTTTCGCTGCTTTCCTTCGCTTCACGCCTTTTTAATTTCGAATTTATTTTCGACTGTTCTTAGAGGAAATTTATATTTTATAAGTAACTACCGTGCTATATTTAAAGTTTCCAGCCTCTTCATCACAGCAGAAATCGCAATTTAGAAAGTTTTTTGTTCCTGCAACCCTCTAGGGGTTGTGACACCGACATAAAATATAGCTTATGTTTAAGCAGGTTCTATCACCATCAATTTCAAACCATTATGTTTGAAATCGGTTTCGTATTTCATAAAAATCGTAATTTAGAACGCTTTTCGCTCACTTCACCCTTTTAAATTTGGAATTTTCTTTCGACAGTTCTTAGAAAGCATTTGCATCTTTGAAGTAATTACTATTCCAAATTTAAAATGTTAGACCCTTCTCAGTAACACACAAAAAAAAAAAAAACGCAATTTAGAACATTTTTTGCTCCTGTAACCCCCAGTTGGTAGTGACAACAACGTAAAATATAGGCTATGTTGAATCGGGGACTGTCACCATCAGTTTGAAACCCTTACTTCTCAAATCGGTTTATATTTCTTGAGATTGTGTAGAAATCGCTATATAACGTTTTTCGCTCATTTTCACCCCATTTAAATTTCAAATTTTTAAGGAACTCTTCTCAGCGAGCATTTACATCTTATAAGTAATTACCATGCTAAATTTCAAGTTGCTAGCCCCTTCAGTATCACAAAAATTACAATTTAGAACGTTCTTTAAAATGCAACCACAAGGTGGTAGTGACGCCGACATTAAATAGATCCTACATTGGAGCAAGGGCTGTCATCATCAATTTCCAACCATTACTTTTGAAATCGGTTGGGTACTTTCTGAGATTACGTAGAAATCGAAATTTAGAAGATTTTTAGAACGTTTTTCATTCAGTTTCACCTCTTTTAAATTTAGATTTATTTGAGAAATGTTCTTAGAGATCATTTATATCTTATAAGTAACTACCATGCCTAGTTTCAAGCTGCTAGCCCCTGCAGTATTATAATAAACGCAATTTAGATTGTTTTTTACTCCTTCCCCCTATTTGGGGTAGTGGCACCTACATGAATACAGCCTATATTGGAGCTAGGGCTGTCACCATCGTTTTCGCACGATTATTTTTTAAATGGTTTGGTACTTCCTAAGATTGTGTAGAAATCGCAATTTAGCAAGTTTTTTAGAAAGCTTTTCGCTGATTTTCACCCCTTTTAAATTTTGATTTTTTAGGAAGTGTTCTTAGAGATCATTTGTATCTTATAAATAACTGCCCTGCCTAAATTCAGGATTCTAGGCTCTTCAGTA
This sequence comes from Maratus speciosus, assembly GCA_963932465.1. Taxonomy (NCBI): domain Eukaryota; kingdom Metazoa; phylum Arthropoda; class Arachnida; order Araneae; family Salticidae; genus Maratus; species Maratus speciosus. The sequence continues at coordinate 474,330,168 of OZ010789.1, forward strand.
ATACAAAAATCGTAATTTGGAACATTTTTTGCATTTGCAACCCCTAGGTGGTAGTGACACCGACATGAAATAGTGCCTACGTTGCAACAAGTCAACTTAAGGGCTGTCATCATCAATCTCCAACCATTACTTTTGAAATAGGTTCTTTCTGAGATTGCGTTGGAAACACAATTTAGAACGTATTTTAGAACTTTTTTCGCGCATTTTCACCCCTTTTAAATTTCTAATTTTTATAGAAATGTTCTTCATTTATACCTTATAAGTAACTACCATTCCAAATTTTATGTTTCTAGGCCCTTCAGTAACACAGAAATCGCAATTTAGAACTTTTTTTGCTCTGGCATCCACTATGGGGGTAATGGCACCGACATAAAATGTATCCTATGATGTACCCTATTTTGAAATCGGTTTGGTACTTCTTGGTGTTGCATTAAAATCGCCATTTAGAACGTTTTTTGCGTATTTTCATCCCTTTTAAATTTCGAATTTTTTAAGAAATGTTCTTAGAGATCATTTATATCTAATAAGTAACTACCATGCCAATTTCCATGTATCTGGGCTCTTCAGTAACATAAAAAACGCAATTTCGAACGTTTTTTTGCTCCTGCACCTTTAGGGTTAGCGGCATCGACATAAAATGCAGCCTATGTTGGACAAGGTTTGTCACTATCATTTTGACACCATTATTTTTGAAATCGGTTTGGTACTTCCGGAAATTGTGTAATAATCGCCATTTAGAACGTTTTTTAAAACGCTTTTCGCGCATTTTCACGCCTTTTTAATTTCGATTTTTTAAAGAAATGTCCTTAGAGATCATTATTAGTAACTACCATTCCAAATTTCATGTTTCTAGGCCCTTCAGTAACACAAAAATCGCATTTTTAGAATGTTTTTTGCTCCTGCGTCCCCTTTTGGCCAGTGGCATGGCATGGACATAAGATATAGCCTATGTTCTAAGTCGGACTAACACCATCCTTTTGATACCATTACTTTTGGAATCGGTTCGGTAGTTCCAGAGCTTACCTCCTACAAATAAACAATTTTTACCTCTTTATAATATTAGTATAGATAGATAATAATTAATTAATAATAATAATAATATTTTTTATAATTTATATTTAAAAAAATTATTACAATATTTTTAATATAAATAGCAATATTCTCCCTGGAGCTGCAGCTTGAAAAACCAAGTGTATATATAGTGTTAATGACAAATGACAATTTTTAAATTAATACTAATAATAATATTAATATTATTACATAATTATATTATATATTAATTAATTAATAATAATAATTATTATTTTAATATTATTTTATAATGTTGTTATTTATATTTTAAAAAAATTATAATTTTTAAATCTAAATAGTAATATTCTCCCTGGAACTGCAGCTTTAAAAACAAAATGCATATAGTTTTAATCACAGATGACACTTTCTAAAGAATATAAATAATACAATTATATTAATATTATTATATAATTATGTTATATAATAATTAATAATAATAATAGTTATTAATATTATTATATAAATATTAATTATTTTAATATTATTAATTTTATTTAAAAAAATTATTATAATTTTTAAATATAAGTAATATTATTATATTAATATTATCACACAAATAACTAAATATTAAAAAATATTTTTTATAACTTAATTAACCATTGAAAAATTTAACCAACTTTCCACATACTTGGATTCAAACTCAAGTACTCAGATTGAGAGACAAACGTCATACCACAATGCTAGTACGCATTCAAACCGTTGCTGCTTAAAATAGAATTCATACAAAACCCCCAGAAGTACTCTTCGCCAAATTTTATTATCGTCAATATAGACTATGACATTGCCAAAGGCAAGAACCAATGGGGTTATGAGCTACAGTTCCGATTGACAAACACTGCTTGGAAAAAAAAAATTTCGCCATTGCTGTGGAGGCTTGTCCCTCTGATCTTCCTCATCCCTCCCTTTGTGTGATTATTCGGGACAAAGCCACCGCCGGCAAAGCATATGTCTCAAGCCGCCTGCCAACCAACCAACTAAATTGCTATATAGTTTCATGTTTTTAGAACTAAATTTGTTTCATTGCTCGTCTTATGCTATAATCTATTTTTTTTATAGGCCGAATATGCTGTTTACAGTTTATTTTTTCTTTCGTCATAGAATTAAAAAGCATTAAATTGTGCATTCTATTAAATATTATATTTTGTACGTTTGTTTAGCACGTAGCTAATGTTTATTTTTAATTTTCTCCCTAAAACATTTCTACACAGCAATCTAATGAAGTAATATTTATTTCTAAACATATTTAATTTCTCATTTTGATTAGATTTAATAGTTTTTATAATTCAGAATGCTATTGAACCTTGGCTTTCCATCAGTTTTTTAAATTGCATTTTAAAACTTATGATAACCTTCAGATGAATATTTTAATAGTACTGAAATATACATATTCTGTATTTTAAAAAATATGTCTGAAATACTTGCATATTTTATTTATTTATCAATATGCAAATGCAAATCATTTAAGTTGCTGTAAAATAGATTTTCACAATCCTTCACAAAAAATACATGCTAAAAAAGGATTTTGGATTTGTCTTTTACTATTCATAAGATGCAATGCTGCATTTTACTAAAATAATTATATGCAAACACAAAACACAGCTGCTAACATCCCCATTAATTTTCGATCAAATAAACATATTATGAACCAGAAGTTTTACTTAAATGAAATTTAAATAAAAGCAAGATACATTTTACATTGTTTCTGTGTTAAGGTTTATAAACTATGTGCAAAATAAAATGTAGTTTGTGTGTATTTATAAACAATTCCTTAGAATGTACTAAAACTTTTTCATCTTAAACCTAGATCTAAAATTTGTTTGTTGTGTTTAAACATTTATGTTTTCTTTTCGGAATCTTAACTATATGATCTTTACAATTCAGTGAGAATGGCTTTCACATCAATCTGATATGAACCTTTTGTAGCCCAAAAAGTGTCACAGAGTGCATATTGAGTATTTTTAACATCACATTCCTCAGTAACACTTCTCCAGGTAAATTTTCTACATAAAGTTGCTTTTAAGTGCTTGGGCTCCGTGTCTTTGTTCTGATTTAACCAGTTCTTCATGATTACGTGACTAACACTTCAGGTATGTCTTAAAATATTAATATATTTGTTATTTCTCATCAGATAGTTTAAATTAGATTTGCTTCCATTCTAATAAGTTTTTTATTTAATTCTATTATATATAAAAACATATTTTTATTATAAAAAGGCACAATTGAAAGAAAAGTTATTAAAGTTAAAAGTTATCGCTAAAAGGGTGTTGTTTATTGGCAACTTTCGAATTTTATTCTCACGTAATAAAGTTTCAATATGAATCCGGAGAGAGTGATTCCGATGAGATTTTGGAGGAAGAAAAACCGGTTTGGCATGCTACCTCTGTCCACCATCACGTGACGGAGAGATGTAGGCTTCAAGAAAAGGTTACCAATTCTGGGTCTATTTATATGAAAGTCTGTGGGAAAAACTAACAAGCCTCCGAAATTTACCTATGTTGATGATATAGACTTCTAATGTAACTGGACATGGTAACCTTTTCTTGAAGCAGATATCATGCTTCCCATCACCACGTGATAGTGGGAGGATAGTGCACCAAACTGGTTTTTCCCTCCAAAAACTGTCATTGGATTTGCTGCTCCCACTGAGACCGGTATGTTGTCTGCATGCATCCGAAACTTGACAGCAGAAACAGAAATTTGCCAACAAAGGAGTCACCGCCAAAAAATTACAACCTTTTGGCGATGAAATCTGAAACATATTAGCTTCAAATATCTAGCGAAAGAACAATGAGATTCCACCCCTAAGGTTGATGAAATATGTTTATGCTTTCTGTTTTGTTTATCTCTTCTTTCCTCCAGGAGGCAGAGGATATTGTATTTACTTGATTCATTTAGCTTATTTTTTTTATCCTACTTGTATTGTTCACCATTAAGTTACAAAATAATAATATAAAAGTAAAACCCTAGAAGATTCAGTTGAAAACGTAAACATGTATCTTTATTGGGACTTAAAATGGCCTATAGGAAGATTGTCCCTTTAACTAATGCATGTGTCATTGAACTCATTCTTTACTGCAAATGCATTTGAAAGTTTTAGGTATAGAAATTCAGATAAATTTTGCTTTGCCATGTAACACAGAACACAAATGTCACATGAAATCTGAAATTATGCAAAAAAATAATCATTCTGAACCAATTAAAAATACATGTACACTGTGCTTGCATGCGATTTTCCTGAAACGAGAAGTTACATCTTTTCTCTGCTAAATAGCGTATTCAAGTGCTAACTTTTAGATTTATATAATTCTAAAAATTTGTAAAAAGGATTTTTTTCCCATCAGTAATTTTATTATTATTATTTCTTATACTCAGTGTCATAGTTGTAGAAAAATCAGAGGGTATATGCTAAAGTCAGATTACAATATGCGCTATACCTTTATTTGAAAAACAGAGGCTATACGGATCTTCTTAAAAAATTCCAGAAGGTATACGGTGTATACTTCTGTATACCCTCCACTACACCCCTGCATACTGTAAATATTATTGAACTGTTTGTACGTTATTTAAATTAAAACAATCTTTTTATTTTCTCTGTGATAAAGTGAAAATGTGTAAATTTGAAAAGATTATTGTAGAGATTGTTTTAATACCGTATTTACCCGCGTATAAGTCGAGAAATTTTGGACAAAAAAAAACTTTAAAGTTTGGGGGATCGACTTATACGAGGGTCCTTTTTTTTATTTTATTTTACCAGAAGTCAAAAATGCCCTTCTGAAAGACAATTATTCTCTTTTCGCATTCCATAACAGAATGACGTTGTTTACTGTCGATTTCCATACCATGAGAAAAAAAGAGGAGACTGAGTGACGGGTTTGGTCCTGGCGATGAATGTACGCCTACTACCCCCCCCCCCTCCTCCCTATGACAGATCAGTGGATAAAACTCCGAGAATGTATCACCTCTATGTGCAATTGAATCGTCCGCGAGTGGCTAGAAACATGTGACTCTCTAAAAATACATGACCCGTGTTATATCTTGGGTGTTCTTGATAGTACACATATTCATTATTTCTTCGTTTAACTTACTGCACTTTTTCTCCTTGTTTCTGCTGATATGGCTGATTTAGTTATTAGAAAACAGAAACACAATTCATACGCAGCTGGATTTAAACTTAAAGTTATTTCTTTTGCAGAAAGAGTCTAACAACTGTGCTGCTTCTCGTCAGTTTGAGGTTCACGAAAAATTGATTTGTGATTGGCAAAGCTAGAAAACATCCCAAAATCAAAAAAAGCTTGCGGCGTGGAAAATCGCCCTTCCCAGAACTCAAAAATGTTTGCATGGTTTTATTGTCACTAGAACTGGCATACGTTTACGAGCAATGAAGCTTCCAAAAGAAGAAAAGTATGGTGTTCCAAACACATTTCGTGCATCAGAACATTGGTGCACTAGATTTAAGAATCGTCATGGTTTGGCTTTACGCCAGCGCACTAAACTGGTACAAAAATTACCATCTGACTTGGAAGCAAAGATTATGAAATTTCAAAAATACGTCATCGATCAAAGAAAAATTAAATCTTTTGAACTTTGCTATATAGGAAATATGGAAAATCCTCTACCAGAAAATAAAACAGTGAATTGCAAGGGGGAAAAAAGCATTTTGGTAAAAACGACTGGGCACGGAAAAACCCGTTTTACGGTTGTTCTTTCCTGTTTGGCCGACGGTAATAAGCTTCATCCGTTGATTATTTTAAAAAGAAAAACGTTGCATTTCCTTCTGGTGTGCTGATTTGAGCCCATGAAGAGGGGTGGATGGATGCTGACGGAACAGTCGACTGGCTTAAAAATGTGTGGGGTAAAATACAGAGTATGGAGATCTATTAAAATCTCCTTACTCTGTGTGGTAAAAGACCGGAGCTGTTTTCAAAAAACCTTCCCTTTTAGTTTACGACTCGTTTCATGGCCACTTTTCTGAAAACGTGAATAAAGCGACAAAAGAACTGAAAACGACTGTAGCTGTAATCCGGGGAGGTTTGACATCCGTCCTTCAACCCCTAGACATTTGCCTCAAAAAGCTCTTCAAAGTTAGAAAATGTTGGACAGAGTGGATTTCATCTGGTTGTCCAACATTTACAAAGGGCGGTAACATTAGAAAGCCCGAAATTGCATAATTGCCAGTGGGTTAAAGATGCATGGAATCAAATTCCTTCTGAAATTATTATAAAATCGTTCAAGAAATGCTGCATAAGCAACGAACTAGACAGTACAGAAGATGATGCCAATTTCGAATGTAATAATGACGAGGAAGAATGTCGCGATACAGCGATTGAAAACGTGTATCGTGATGAGCCGATAACGAGTGAATTATTTGGCGAATCCGATACTGAATCGGACCTTGATTCAGTTTAACTTTGTATATTACTTTAGTATTTTATTATCTTCATTATTACATATTTAATACTTCTTTTTCATATGATTTCGAATAAATGAAAAGAAAATTAGAGTTTCTTTATTATTGTACATTTAGTACTTTCCTTTTTTTCCACGTGATTTTGAATAATGTATTTAAAAAAAATTCAAATTTCTTGATCGGAAAAGATGGGGGTCGACTTATACGCGGGATTTTAAAAAATTCAAATTTCTTGATCGGGAAAATAGGGGGTCGACTTATACGCGGGTAAATACGGTACATTAAACTTCCTAAATTAATAAAACATGGCTATAAAAATTTTCCTACCAAATGGAAATATTTATGAAATTTTCAGAGTGCAATATTTTCTATATTGGGATATCATACCATTGCTTTATGTAGCTTTAAATCCAATTACATTGTATTTACTTGATATATAAGATTCAAGGCGGTTTTGTTAGCTTGTTTTTCATTGCAGTTATACCGTTCACTCTTCATGAACGAGAAAAATAATCTGTGTAAAACTGTTGAAAACATTAACGTGCAACATTAGAAGATCACAATAATGTAGGAATAACAAAAATATTCCAAGGATGAGTCGTTTCTTCACATTGTCACTGTGATAGCAATCACATTACCATCATGCTCTATGGAAGTGTTCCATCTTGTATGTTTATCTATGCAATTATTTATCTATGGAAGTGCTTGTTTGTAAATATGCCCTTTCCTAATAGAGATTCTTTTGCCTCTATGAGGCATTTTTCCCAGTAGCAGAGGTATCTGCCATGCTGAGAGGATAAATTTTTGTATTGCTTTTGATAAAAATTGCCTGGCATAGAGAATTCTGACAAAAAATCCTTAGTTTGGCTATATTCTACACTTTCAAAAAGCATATTAGGTTGTGGACACACAAGCACATCTGTTCCAAAATCTTGCCACTCCCTAGATTTCTTTTTATTGGGGATCATGTCCTCCTTCTTTCTTAAATTTAGCAATTCTTTCTGATGCATTCACAAAGCTATATTTATGCATATATGTATAAGGTTTGCAGTCATCACTTTTTAATTGACAAAGAATCTAATAACGTTTTCCATTTTTCTGTGAATGTGAGATGCACTTAAATTATTATTGACTGCTTATAGACAGCGACCTTTCTCTGATTGCCATTTCAGGAAAATTTGATTAAAATGCCTATTTTGAACCATTTTCTGAAAGATCATTTACCTTTATAGAAAAATGCAAAGTGCTATTAGATTTCTTGATATCTGAATAAGAATTCATAACAATAATCAAAAAGTTCACAGGCAAAATCTGATATATATTTTTAAATTGTACAGTTTCTTTTTTTTTTTACTTGAGTTTTTATTTTGAAATGCATTAACATTTAACAAATGAAGCCGTCATATTTACAACAACCAATTTTTATTTTCCAAATGTGCTGTTTCTAATTACACTGCTATTTTTGCGAAGAAAATTTGGCCTTATCTAATCTCAAAATTTCAGCAATTAAATAATGCAAAAAAGTTTTCAGGAAAAGTCATTTTACATATTTTATCCATATGCTTGGTATGTACTTGAAGTTTTTGAAAAATGTGTATCAATCAAAATTTTTATTTTATATTTAACAGTTTAAAAAATGAAGCATTTGATTGGATATCCAAAATCTTTAATCTATGGAAATAACAGGGAAAATTATCTGTAGAAGATCAAGATCCTCCCTCTGAAACTTAAGATGTCCTAGAGTTGCCCACTTATTTGTTTTAACTGATAAATCCTTGCCAGAAACCTTCTGAGCAAAGACACAAATCTCCATAGAATATTAAAACATATTTATCATAAAAATGAATATATATTAAGCTAAATCAATTTTTTTAAACCCTTAATTGCATGAATTATTCTTTTAGAATTGTGTTTTTTATTTTTATATTAAGGATTAGACACCAGAAATCTTAAGATAGATTTTTAACTTTATTTAGTAGCATATTTTTGTAATTTTTAGAGGATTAATATTTCTATATAAATATAGTGGTTGTAAGAACTTAATTTATGTATTAAAAATTAAATAAAAAGGTGATGGGAATTTACATCACTATGCAATTAAGGGTTAAATCAGTCATCATTTGATCTGTCGACAAGCAAGGTTTGCCTCAATATTAGATTGCACTGTGAGCAAGAGCCTATTGAGTCAAAAACATGCCAGCACTATGCCACATTCCAGCTTAGCAAATATTTTTATTTGTTTTAGTAAAATGTGTTTTACATGCTACTCTTTGTGCCTCATAAACCAATAATAGGTTATGGGTTCAGAAAAATGATTTTACTACATTGTAAGTGGTAAAATGTATCTTTAAATTAAATTTGCAAACTTGCAAGCCTAAATTGAAACAAAGAATGTATCTTTGTTGTGGCAAGACTCTCCCTTGTTTGTTGTTATTTCTGGCTGTGAGAGGCTCTGTAAAATTATGCCTCACTTAACAACTAATGAAAAGCTTGGTAAAGAGAATTTTGACAGCTGGAACTGGTAAAGAAATAAAACCAGTTGAAGGAATCGCAGATGAAAAGAAATGACTCCAGGCTGATCAAAAAGTTTGTGCTGGTATAATTCTAGCCATAAGTCCTAGAGAACTGTCTCATATTAAACACTGTGCGACTTCAAATGCTGTATGGAATAAATTCAAAGATGATTATGAATCAAAGAGACCTGAAAAGAGGGCAACTCTATTAAAACAGCTTTTGTTTAAATAAATGTCTGAACTAAGTAAAACAATATTTGAACATTTTCCTTGCAATAGTGGATGAGCTCAGAGAAATGGAAATATATATCACCAATGATTTATTTATTATCAATTCTCCTATTCTACAGTATACCTGAACACTTCGCAAACTTTAAATGTGTTACCAAATCAAAAGATGAGCTACCTAAACCTGAATCTTTGAATTAGAAGAATAGAAAGCTAGAAAAGGAAAAAACTATCAAGATTCACAAAACACATAATCAGTAAACTCCGTCAAATCTGCACAGCTTGGTATCAGATGTTGTGCGGATTTTAGAATTTTGCAGATTTCTGATCATTGCTTTGTTTACATTTTTTAAACAGTAATTTGAACGTAATTATGCAATCAAAATTATAATTGAATGCTTACAATATAGTAAAATATTGAAATAATTAAGTAAAGTAGTAAACTAAAACAGTAAAACTCAAGATAATTTAAAAAATGCTTAAATTATTAAAAGCAAAGTTCAAGTAAATAATTAATGTATAATTAAATATGCATAATAAAGATGAGATGAAACTTTCCTCATAAAGGTACCCTATTAATTCATATCAAAATCATAAAGTAAGGAAGATTTATTTCAGGTTTAGCCAATCTTAAAAACCAAAAAATGCTTGATTAATATGTACATAAATATATTTGGTAAAAAGATTGCAATTACCAGTGATATCAGCAATATCTTGATTTTTTTTTTCTTTTTTTGAAATAAATTTATACTTCATGAAAAATCACAAGTTCAGTCATGTTATTGAGAATTACTTATTAAAATACATATGGAATAATATTAAACAAAAAAAATCTGTAATTTTGCTCCTACATCTTGAACTGAAATTTTCATTGTTTACATCTGCGATTATGTGTTGATTTCGAGCATTTGCGGATTTGAGGGAGTCTACTGTATACAGAAAATAAAAATAGTGAAGAACAGAAGAAAATGAAAGAATAAATCCAGATGAAACCTTTTCCCGTAGAAAGGAATTACTGCAATTTAAAGTGTAACTGCTGTTCAAAAATTGGGCATAAAGGCAAATGCCTGATAGCAAACTTGCACTGTTAAAGGAAATCAATGATCGATGAAGGTCACTAGCTATGAAGAACCAACTGGTATAGCATTTAACAATGTTGACCAACAACCTTCTTCCTGTGTTTAGACAGTGACTGTACATCTCACTTGCATATAGACATAAAATTTATTTAATCAACTTCATCCTTGTACGAATTCTACATATGGCTTGTATTTGATAAAACAGCCTTAATTACAGGAATAAGAATAGTCTTAATTACAGTGCCTAACGGGAGTGGGATTACTAATATCTAATTCAAGAATGTTCTGCGAGTTCCTCAATTAAAATGTATCTTTCTCTCAATATCAAAACACACAGCACACAGCTAATAATCATTTAATGCTTTTTATGGAAAAATATCTTTAAATAATTGGGCCTGATCTATACTAATATTAAAAAGAAGTAAAGTTTGTTTGTAGGAGGTAATCTCTGGAACTACCAAACCGATTTCAAAAGTAATGGTATTAAAACGACGGTGTTAGTCCCTGTTCGGACATAGGCTATATCTTATGTTTATGCCACTACCCCAAAGGAAAGCAAAAACATTCTAAAAATGCGATTTTTGTATTACTGAAGGGAATAGAAACATAAAATTTGGAATGATAGTTACTTATAAGAAACAAATGATCTCTAAGAACATTTCTTTAAAAAATCAAAATTTAAAAGGGGTGAAAATGTGCAAAAAATTTTCTAAAAAATGTTCTAAGTGGCGATTTCTATGCGGTCTCAGGAAGTACCGAACCAATTTAAAAAATAATGAAGATGACAGCCCTTGCTCCAAGATAGGCTATATTTTATGTCAGTGCTATTACCCCAAAGGGTGTGGTAGAGCAAAAACATTCTAAAAATGCGATTTTTGTGTTACTGAAGGGCCTAGAAACATGAAATTTGGCATGGTAGTTACTTATTAGATATAAATGATCTCTAAGAACATATCTAAAAAGAAAATCTAAATCTAAAAGGGGTGATAAGGCTCGAAAATCCTTCTAAGAAACGTTCTAAGTGGTGATTTCTATGCAATCTCAGGAAGTACCGAATTGATTTCCGAAACTGGCAATGGTTCAAGAAATTAGATGAAAAATTAAAAGTAATGAAGTTTTAGTTGTTAAATGCCGATTTTTCCAAATCTTTAATGGAAGCTTTTATAACTGTTTATATTGTAATTCTAAATCTAAATGCATTAAAATTATGCATGCATTAGAGATGGATTAGCAAAATAATTAAAAATTTAAGATTTATGTCTTTTACACTATTGTTTGGGCATAGAATTTATGAAAAACAGGAACAGCATTATGATTACTCAAAAGAAGTATATTGAAGACATTCTGAACAAATTTAATATGCAAGAATAGAATAAAAATTAATATCTACAACTTTCAATAACATTGTGAAGCCTACTAAAGATACATGTCCAAAAACTAAAGAAAAATCTATATTGAATATTATTTTCTATGACAACTAATAGTATCGCTTGTGTATTTATAAGTCACAACTATACTACTGAAATAACTCATGCTGTGGATTTTTTCAGTCAATTCAACAATAAGCCAGGCAAACCCTATTGGATAGCTTCAAAAAGAATTCTGAGAGATCTTAAATGTACCCAACACCAAGGACTGATCTTTAAATGTGATGCTAGGTCCTTAATTGCATTTGATGATGCCAATTGTGCTTCAGATGTAAACAATATAAAGCTATACTGGATTACATGTTTAAATATGCTGGTGGTGTTATATTTTGGGAATCATGAAAGAAATAAACTGTTGCTTTATCCAATACTGAAGCAAAATGTATGGCTTTATCAGAGGTTTCTAAAGAGACTCTACATCTTAGATGGTTTTTAAATGAACTTTCTCCTGAAACAGTGACTGTGCTTACTATAATATTGTGGGACAATCAATCTGTTTATGAATTAGTATGGAGTCTATGCTATCATTCACACACAGAACATATTCATTATTTGTGCAAGTAATGTGATTGTGGTGAAATAGACGTTAAGTATTTAAAAAAAGACAGTAAATATGCCAGCAAATATTTTAACTAAAGCTCTAAATGGTTATAAAAGAATAAGAAATTCTGTGAATTAATACTACTAAGTGATTAAAAATATTGTGTAATTTTGTATCCTTTTACACAAAAGTTTAAAATATATGCTTGTGTTTATAATTTTATATTAATATTGTTTCTCTGTAATTTGCAAATATATATCCTTAGGAGAATAATGTTTTGTTAAGAATATATATGTTGCAAAGGGGAACTGTTGGAATACAATGTTTATTCTCATCTTTAGTGCATATTGCGCACATTCCTACAGTGACATCACTACTAGGCTGCTCTCTAAGCAAGAGTATTGTTGTTGAGCCAAAAAATATATATATATATATATATATATATATATATATATATATATATATGTCAGCAATATGCCACATTCTAGCCTTGTAAATATTTTTTTCGTGTTTGTGTTATTAAAATGCATTTTATATGCTATTCTGATTGCCTCATAAACCATTATTTTATTATTTTGCAACAGAAAATTATATGTAGTAGGATTCAAAAGTTCCCGGACTGAGCCTATAACTGGAAAATTTCTTGCAGTAGTGCGATTACGAGAATGATTTTGTGTTACTACATTCCCCCCCTTTTCTAAAAGCCATTTGTCACAAATCACGTGGTCGAAAGCTCGCGACGACGGTGTATTTTGAAGGCAGGTGCATTTAGTAACAGGCGATTGAAGGAAATGGCGGTTGTTGAGCAGAGATTTAATATCAAATTTTGTGTTCACTTGGGAAAGAGTGCTACGGAGACTTATGAAATGTTGAAGCATGTGTATGCCAATGAAACATTATTGCGAACACAAGCTTTTGAGTGGTATCAACGCTTCAAAGAAGGCAAGGAAACTGCTGAAGATGATGAACGCTGTGGTTGTCCAAAGACTTTTCGCATGGATGAAAACATAGGAAAGGTTTCTGCGGCGGTACGTAAGAATAGGCAGCAAATAATATTGCAAACAGCAGAATCAGTTGGGATATCAGAGGTCACATGTCAGAGGATACTGACTAAGGATCTTAACAGGCATAGGGTGTGTCAATACATTGTTCCCCACATGTTAAGCAAAGAGCAAAAGGCAATTCGAATGGAAATGGAGGGAGACTTAATCTCGGCTGTTGACAAAGATCCTTCCCTACTTGGCAGAATTGTTACTGGAGATGAGAAATGGTGTTTTTTATATGACCCACAATCCAAGAGAACATCGGCAACGTAGAGACGGAAGCAGAAATTTCGCCAAGATCGCTCTAAAGTGAAGGTCATGCTAGAGGTATTCTTTGATATCCAGGGCATTGTGCATCTGGAATTTATCCCTGAAGGACGTACTGTCAACAAAGAACTCTATGTAGATATCCTGCATCATTTGCGTGAGTCGGTCTGGAAGAAAAGGCCAAAATTGTGGGCTGAGGAGTCATGGGTACTTTTGCATGACAATGCTCCTACACACCGATCCCTAGTCGTCACTGACTTTCTTGCGAAAATGAAAACAACTGTTTTACCACATCCTCCTTACTCTCCTGATCTCTCTCCCTGCAACTTCCGTCTGTTTCCTGAATTGGCATGTCGCTTGCAGGGTCCTCGATTTCAATCTTCAGATGAAGTTAAATGCACATCGCAGGCTGAATTAAAAGACATGGCTAAAAATGGATTCCAAAAGTGCTTCGATGACCTTTACAGCCGATGGCAAAAGTGTGTTGTTGCACAAGGACCTTATTTCGAAGGCACATGTGTTTCAGCAATGTAATTGGTAATATTTTTACAGTAATTGAGTCAGTCTGGGAACTTTTGAATCGTACCTCGTATATAAAGTTTTCATTTAAAATCTATTGAAAACTATTATTATGGCCTACACGTAAAAGTAAAAGATTTTCTTTTTAATGTTCATGGCTATGTTTGAAATATAGATAAAGATAAATAAAACACACATCTGTTGTTAAAATTTATTTAAAAAACAGTAGAAAACTAGAATGATCTTCAATAACAACATAAAAAAGTCTATATAACAGACAGTTTCTAAAATAATGACAAGACCAATTTTAACAATTTTCATAAAATATTAAGTAAAAAAAGTTACTTTAACAGCATGAAAATAGCAAAAGCTATTACATAAATACATTCATCTAAGCATCTGTATAATAAATAAAGCAATTTAGTAATTTTCTATAAAATATTATACCCAATCTACTGGGTTTTGCAATATTTTAAGTAAGGCATGTTCTTTTGATTTCTTATCAGGAACATAGTTGTATTCCCATTTCTGGAAATAAATAAGGAAAATTATGATAATGACGAAAATTATCATATATAGTAAAGGAAATTTAATAAAGTAAACTATTTTATTTTTCGTAAAGTAAATTTTGAAATAAATTTATAACTTCTTATTACAGTTTAAATATTATTTCATTTAATGAAAACAAATCTACAAACATCCACACAGGAGTTAAAGGTGAAAATGCAACATTCAGAAAAGAAAAGGAAATGCTTAGGTTTAAATACAATGTTTACTCTTGATAATAGTCCACCCCACTGGCTTCTTATACATTATCTATTCTATTTGTGGTCACAATACTGCATAAAGTATATTATTATGTACTTACTATATATATATATACACATGAGAAAAGCTAAGCACTTCATCCATTTTTATTTTAAACATTTCTATTTACCTTTATTCTTTACAACTCTGAAAATGTTTTTGACAATAATACTAAAGTTGGTCACAATTTTATAATAAGAAATTCAGCTCTAAAAATTTTTAGAGAATATTATTTTCATTCTTCATATGAGACAATTTAGTCTCCTAAAATTGCAATGATAAACTCTGAGTAATATCTTGGTAATAGAAAATATAAAGCAAGATACATATTATATATCTCCAATTTTTTATTGAGTTGTGTGGTAAAGTATAAGAAAAATATTTAGTTTTTATTTCATACATAACTGAAATAATTGTTTAAATATAATTTCTAATTAAGATATATTAGAGCTCTAAAGAAAAAAGAGATTTACAAAATTTAAAATAGTGTGATAAAAGTCTGTTTTGTGCTCACCCCTCCCCTTTTCCGCCACATGAACTTTTCAGGTTGCTGAAAATCTTCGCTAGTCCAAAAATCTCTCTTTTAAGCTTTTTTCTTATCACTTCATTGTACAGCTTTCCCCTTGTCTCTAAATGGTTTTGTTTTCTTTCCATTTGGTCTTCTGACCTGATATGAAAATTTTCTGTTTGTTTAGAAAAAATCCCTTCATCATTTCATTCCACTGACGAAGACAAACATAAATGGTGTCAAAACCGGTCTATGAGGTTTTTTTTTTTACAATTATTGATGTATAAACATTCTTTTTAAATTGTTACTAATAATAATCCACCCAAAATAATAATGATTCAAATAGCTTTGATAACTTTGTAGGATGTTACATATAACTCAAGCTTCAAACAAACAA
Organism: Maratus speciosus; assembly: GCA_963932465.1. Taxonomy (NCBI): domain Eukaryota; kingdom Metazoa; phylum Arthropoda; class Arachnida; order Araneae; family Salticidae; genus Maratus; species Maratus speciosus. Next base: position 474,345,975 of record OZ010789.1, read on the forward strand.
ACAAACAAACAACAAAAAATAATAATAAATGCATATATATATATACAGTATGGAACAGTTTATTTGAAAATCAGTTATCAGAATAACTCTTTTAATTGATTGACTTCAGAATCTTTTCAGTAAAAAGTGCCATACAGTGCCAGTTTGATTTATTTTGATCAATTTGCTTGACATATTATTTTAGACATGGTATAAGTTGATGCCACATTTAGAATTATATATATGATAGCTCTAAGTGTATAACACTTCCAGAGTGAACTCATACAGATCCCGATAAACTTTCGTTAAAATCAGCCATTTTATTTTAATTTTCAGAGATTTAATTTTTTCAATAAAGCTGCATAAAATTAACCTTTTTAGAAAGATTGTGAAAAACAAAAACAAGTTGAGTGATGAGCTAGATCGAAATATGCATGTTTTTCGATATATGGGGCATTCTCACAATCTTTTGACTTTTGGGGGAAAAAATCTGGCAAAATTAAACTTGCTAAAATAACATTTTAATCTGATAAATGAATGCCTTAATGATTCAAAATAAAGAAAAAATGGTCAGCAGCGAAAATTTTTTTATTTAACTGAGGTTTAAGTTAAACTTGCGAGTTTAATTTTCCTTACCATTTTACCCCTATAACTTGTTATTTTCTTCTAAATTTTTATTTATAATGAATTTGCATAGTACCCACAGGACATTCAAATAAGAAATAATAACAATGTAGTACTTTTAATACAGAATTTTTGTATAACATTGTCTTAAAGGGGTGTTAAAGAAGGGACGGTAAGGTAAAAAAAAGGGGATGGTATTGGGAAAAAAGGGACAAAATGGTAAAAAAAAGGATGGTAAGGATGAAACGGTAAAAAAAAATTACCACCTATTTTTAGGAAAATCATGGTAAGACTAAGTGATAGCCACAATGTTTATTGATTTTTAGAAACAGTTGTTAACATTGGATTATTTATTTTATTTATTTATTTTTTTTTTATTTACCTCGAAAAGTGCAGGAATAAACCTTGGGGACGGTGAGACTACCAATAAAGCCACGATGTTTGAAATTGATATTTAAATGCAGATTTAAATTCTACAGTAAATTTTCTGGCAAAGAATTTAGACATTCTTTCTCTAGCATACTTCTGCATGAGAAAAAACTTGAAAAAAATTGTGTGTCTGCATCTGAAGTGATTTTCTGTATAATTTTAGAAGAGGGATGGTAAGGAATCTAAAACCCAGGGACAGAGTTTAAAAAATAATAACAACCCTAAAAATGTGTGCAGGTTAATTTTTAGCTACATATTTATATAAAATAATAGTTCCAGTTTCAGAAAAAAATTACATTGAATTATTTTTACTCAAACAATTTTATACAGACAGCTCCAAACTTAAAAATCAGCATCAGGGACATGGGATGGTAGATGAGTTTTCCTGGTATTTGGACCCTCAACATCGTCCAAAACTTATTTATCTCGTTAATATTGTTATGCAATCATGCAATGGGATGTTCTCTAGTATATGAAATAAAAAAAAACACAAAGTGTATTAAATAAAAAATTATTATTCAGGGACATGAAAGTCAAAAGACTGTGAGAATGCCCCATATCTTGCATTGAAAATTGTATTACACAGCAATCAGCGATGGTAAACAATATGTAATTCATCCCTTTGAGATTCATTAAAATATAGACCATGGATGCAATAATTTTGCTCAATGGCAATATAAAACATACAAAACTAAAAACATTTTACTGCTTTTTGCAAGCATTTCATGATTTCAAAAAGTAATGTTTAATTTTGAACGTTTTCGATTAAAATATAGACCACGGAGCTCATTGGAAATATAGTGATCTGAACGAACTCCATGCATTAAAACTTTCTTAAAAAAATGCCAATTTAAAAGGTGAAAAGGTGTGTATTAAATGGAATATTGTTAGAATTTTTATATTTGAGCTGTTTTAATTTTTCATTCACGGCCGTGAATGACTCTTAAGAAAGACTCCATTGTTATTCCTTAAAAATTATTTCTTTCAAGTTGCATCACGAGTGAATGTTTACTGTTTAGATTTGATTTTTCTATCTTATAATGTGTCTTCTTTTTTACTATTAGCTAACAAATTTATTAGGAATTCAAGTCTTAGTCTTTTTTTTATTTATAAGAAATTGAAGATTATAGAATTTTTTAAAATGCAATGAACGAAGAAGAAAGTCCCACTGCAAGAAGACGGTGAAGGAATAATAACAGAATGAAAAATAAGATAAAATTTATTACTTGATAATTTTTTTTATAATGCAATGCTATATTGTTCTTTTAAAAATCAAACGCATCATTCTGACAGGCTATCTTTTAGTTTTAACTAGAAGCATATTTAGTTGGATATTGGGCATTTTGATTTTTGTGCAGAACTATTGTTTCCAGGGGATCCCCCACAAAATTGCCTTTTTCCAAAATGTGATTAATCTTTGATTGTGATTAGGTCTGATTCTTAATATGTGAATCTAATAATTAATTTCAAATCAGAAACAATGCCATAGCCATATATATACATTAAAAAAATCTGATCAAATATATGTTGTTTTAATGGCCAACCGGTTATCCAGAAAAATCCAGTTATCTGGAATAGATCTAGCATTCACCATTCTGGATAAATGGTTCTATACTGTAATAAAATAAAATAAATAAATATAAAATATATCAATGCAATTCTAGTACTTACTGCTGCTGGAGGAAGGCAAACAAAAACATTTTCACACTGAATGTCAGAGATTTTCATCAAAAGCTTAGTTGCTTTGTCACAAATGAAATAAAATTCTATGCAACTAAAAAGAAAGCACAAAAAATAGAAGAATATATATATATATTATCTGAACATAATTATTTAAACATACAATACATAAAGTATGTTAAAAAAATTTGAGAAAACTAAGAGAATCAACCTTGTATTAATTTATGTTTTATTAAAATCAGTTGATTAACATGATATGCTTATTTGCAAACAATGGTCCCCTTTTCCCAAATAAAGTAATGCTCAACCAGGGTTCATACACATTTCTTTAAATAAAAATCAAGGACTTTCAAGGACCAAAACCAAAAAAAGTAAGGACCTATAAATTAAATGAACTAATAAATTATAAAATGCATTTTTTTTATAAAGAGTTTCATTTTTATAAATACAAGTTTTAAACATTCAAATGGCCAAGAAAGGGGGATTTCAGTGTGCGGCAGTAGAAATTTAGAAAATTTTAAAATAACAAATGCAGCAGAAGAAAAAACTAGTTGGATGTGCCAATCTCAAAACTTTCTTCTATTTCATACATGTTAATACTTCAAAATTTGCTATCAAAGTGCCAAATTTAAATGACAATCTATGCCCATCATGAGGATTCTAAAGAAATGAAATTCCATGCATTAGTTCTTGAGATATGACTACTGCTAAAATCGTGTAAATTCTGCAAAATGCAGTATGACAGCACCAAAACCTAATCAGCAACAACTTATGTCAACGTCTAACTGAATCTGAAGTTTGATGAAAATCCGTGCAATACTTTGTCAGATAGAGCTATTGCAAAAATCTTGAAAAATCCAGCATAGCAGCACTACCTGTTAAGCAATTTACACCAAAACATAATCAGCACCAATTATTTATCAAGGTATACCTGAATCTGAAGTTTGATGAAAATTCATGCATTAGTTCTAGAGATAGAGCTAATTTGGAAATCGTAAAAAAGGCAGCATAGCAGCACCACCTGTCGAGTGATTTACACCAAAACGTAATCAGTGCCAATATTTACCTAGGTACACCTGAATCTGAAGTTCAATGAAAATTCAGGCATTAGTTCTTGAGATAGAGCTATTGTGGAAATCATAAAAAAAATGCAAGTACTCTTTCAGCAGGTAGGAGCCGGGGGAAAGGGAAAATGTCAATTTCGGGTGGGAAGAGAAATCTTCATGATCAATTATTTATTGTGGCAATAAAATAACAAATAGAGCAGATTTATTATTTTTGTTAATTAAACAGTTTTAAAGTGGTGGTGGTGGGGGGGGGGGGAAGACAAAAACGAGGAAGCAAAATTTTGAGAGGGTGAAATTCAGATGAAATTTTAATGAAATGTATTGTCAATGAAATTTAGGGCTGATTATTTATTCACTATAAAGTAACAAATACAGTAGAAATTTTTTTTCAAAAATTAAGTTTTGAAGATTTTAAACTTTGGTATTGTGGAGGACTGAGCAAAGGGAGGAAGTGAAATTTGGGAAGCAGGAGAGGCAAGGGGGGGGGGGGGAAGTTTAAGATTTATTTTTAATTCAGAAATTCAAAGAAATGCAAGAGAGTTTCACCCCTGATTAAAAAATAATTCAAGAATAAAATTAAGCACTTTTAAGGACTTTTCGCAGACTTGCATGAAAATAAGTACTTTTAAGCACCAAAAATTCTATTTGAAAAATGTATAAATATAGGAAGGATATATAGATGGATAACGAGAAATTTTTTTCGTTCTCATTTCAGCAGGGAATCCTAGGAGGAAGATTCCAGTAACCCAGAGCGATTGGCAAAAATTTGGCAGTTTTTTATCCCCGCCAGCAGCTTTTAAAATCTTTAATCTCTCCCCACATTTGTCTGATTGATGGCTTAACTTTATACTTTTGTACTGTGGGTGTGGATTAGTACACAATAGGCGTTTGCATTTCATTACTTTTGCATTGTTTGTTGGTGGGGAAATTTCTTTTGACATTCTATAAAATGATATTTTTACAATTCTAAGTCTAACAGAGGAAAAAATTTTGTTTGCAAAAGTCAATAATTTTAAATAAATGTTATCTATAACAGAATCATTCATAATTTAAATGTATTTTTATATAAAAAAAAAAAGCTTGAGCTATTTTCAAAGTAAAAAAAAAAAAAAAAATGTGATAACTAATTCAAATAGGAAACAATAATTTATTATAATTACTATTTTATGAACTTTGTATCCTGAGAAAAAATTTACAAAAATCTTCATTTAAAAAAATTAGATTAAATTTTTATATTTAAGGGGATCTTTGCTTTTTTTTTTTATTCCCATATGTTGAGGTTGTTCTCAAATTCAAACAGGATATTTATTGACACATTCTTGATTTCACTTCATTTTAATTCGTAAGCGCATAAAAATAGCAGGTGCTTTTATTCAAAAACTCTGAAGTGGAATAGCATTTTTCATTTTTCAACAGGTTCATGATGTTTTTCTTTCTAATAAAAATACAAATAATAATTTTTTTAAAATTTAAATCAGATTTTTTAAAGAGTCTTACACAACATTATTGTTTTATATGACTTTTCTTATAATTTTTAAAATAAAAATTATACACAAACATACATGCATGTTATAAGCACTACTAATATATATTAATAATGTTACACAATTTACATAAATGATTAAAAGGTAACATTTTAGGCTATGGAAAAATCGTTATTACACAAAATGTATAGCAAACTACAAATCGGATGTCAAAAATGAATTCAATCTTAAGTATTTTAGTTAAAATAAAAATAACTGCAGGACATAAAATTAAAAAAAAAATTGGAAACAAACTAAGATGTTAACTTTTCTTTTGTTAAAGTGCTGATACAGAAAAGGGGGGGGGGGGCTAAAATGTAGTTTCAACCATAGTTTATATCTGTGTTACTAATTATTCTAAGTATTTAAAAACTGTACCAGGAATGTATGTTCCATGCAGGGATCTAGCTATTGGTGTGGGAGGATGCGACGCTGTCCCCACATTCGATAAACTCATATACATTCGGTAATTTTACTTCTGTTGAAAAATTACATCATTTGGCACTACATTTTTTCCCTACTAAGTATTTTTAAAAATATTAGGTTGGCAACTAAGTTCCCGCAGTTTTTTTAAATAGAAGTTTTCTACCGGAATTTATAATTTGTTTTTTGGATAGAGTTAATTTGTGTTAAAATTCAGACCGTAAAATGTAGTGTCAAGTTGGGGAAAAGGAGTATTTTCGACGCCTCCTCCTTATTGCTTTTAATCAAGGTTTTTGGCCCCGAAAGCTGTTCGCAATGTTTGTGTTGTGTATGGGCATAGATGAAAGAACCACTCATGAATGGCATGCCAAGTTCAAAGATGGAAATGTTGACATCAACGATGCACCTCGTTCTGGCCGTCCAGTTGAGTTCGATGAAGAGCGATTAAACCAACTTTAACACGAAAATTCGCATCAAACGACAAGGGAACTCGCAGAGAAAATGAAATTCTCCCACACTGCTATAGAGAAGCATTTTCACTCAATGGAAAGGTTCAGAAGTGTGGAACATGGGTTCCGCAGGCTTTAAGTGACAACAACAAAAATCAGCGAGCCACAATCTCCGCTGCTTTGCTTGTTCGTCACCGCTCAACTCATGGACACAAGCAACGATTCCTTTACCCAATCGTTACTTGCGACGAAAAATGGTGCCTGCACATTAATATGAAGCAGCGCAAGGAATGGCTTAGCCTCGGTAAATTACCAACACCGCGCGTGAAACAAGATCTGCATCCACGTAAAACGATATTGTGTGTATGGTGGGACTGGGAAGGGACTATCCATTACGAATTGCTTGAACGGAACCAAATGGTTAACTTAGAACTCTGTTTACAACAAATGGAACGACTCAACACGGCCATTTAAGAGAAAAGACCTAATCGCAACATGGAGTTCTTTTGCTGCACGACAATGCCCGCCCTCATATCGCCAATATGACCAAGGAAGCCAATCAAACGCATAGCTGGTAAGTGCTGCCAAACCCGCCTTACTATACCGATTTGGCATCAACAGATTTCCACCTTTTTCGATCTCTTGCAAATGCTATGAGTGGAGCTTCGTTCAACACTAAAGCAGAATTGAGAGCTTGGTTGGATGAATTTTTCGAGTCGAAACTGGGGGATTTCTATCAACGAGGTATTGAAAATCTTGTTGAACGTTGGGAAGAAGTTGCTAGCAACAAGGAAGAATATATTGTTGATTAATTAGTTGTTGAATTTTATTGAAAAATAAACTTTTAAAAAACTTAAAGAAAGGGTGAGAACTTAGTTACCAACCCAGTTGGCATTCCATAGTTGACATTCCATTTTAACCTTTTCGACTCGGGAGTCTCTTATACAAATTTTATTCGGTTGACACCACTTTTTAAAAAGAAGTTTCCTTCAAGTACACAATTTCAAAAATGCTCTAATTGAATAAGGCAAATTTTATTTCCCTTTATAACTGGTGTTAATATCAAATTTTTCAAAGAAAGATGATGTCCAGTCAGGCTGGACGTACGAGTGAAAAGAGTTAATGATCTGAAATTTAGCATAAATAAACTGGATCAAAAAACAAAATACAGATTACGAAAGGAAAAAATGTATTTTTAAAAAGGCGGGAACGTAGTTGCCAATACTGTTGCCATTCCATTTTACTGATATGAAATTTAACATAAACTAACCCGATCAGAAATACACGACATAGAATCCCGCAGCAAAAATCCATGTAGGAAAACGGCGGGAACTCACTTGCCAACCCACTCTGAATTCTATAGTTGATATTAGATTTTAATGAAGTGAAATTAAACATAAATTAACTCCATCAAAAAAACAGAACATAGATTCTGGTAGAAAAAAGTGTATTTAAACAAACTGCGGGAACTTAGTTGCCAACCCAATATATTAAAAAATGTATTACAAAACAGGAAACAATATCAAAGCATATTTAAAATTATTAAATATTTTCTAATTAATTAAAAGTAATAGCATTTTTGAAATTATATTTTTAAACTTAGTGAATTAAAGTCTCTAATTTTACATGGAAATATATATAAAATCTTAAAATAACCTTCATGTCTACATACACAAAAATTTCAGACATTTAAATAACCCATCTAAAATAATTTAAATATTAATCCCTTGATAAAGCAATTAAGAATTAACTTGAATAACTGATTAATTTTATAAATACCTTATTAGTTATTGATATCCCAATTGTTAAATTTATTTGCAGTTTCATTAAGTGTTGGTTCTAAATAAAACTATAAAAACAATTGTCTATTTTTGTAGGTTGTTCATTACTGAAATTTTAGGTTTCTGATTTACTTTTGTTATTATAAATACATTTTTATTCACCATTGGAAATATGGCTGACTTTAGTTACATAATGTTGATTGATTAATTTAGTATTTAAAAAAACTAGAATATAACAATTACAACTATTCCTTAAAAATTATTGCGAATTAAAATTCCTGTAACTTTGATACAAAAATTAATAATTATTTTCTGACTGTGAATATTAGGGTTTTTCCCCCCCCCCAAGAACATGCACGAAAAAAAAAAATATATATATGGGGCATTCTCACAATCTTTTGTCTTTTATGTCCCTGAATAATTTTTTTTTAGTACATATTCTTGTGTTTTTTTTAATTTCATATACTGGGGAATATCCCATTGCATGATTGCATAACAATATTAACGAGATAAATAAGTTTCAGACGATGTTGGGGGTCCAAATACCAGGAAAACTCCTATACCGTCCCGTGTCCCTGATGCTGATTTTCAAGTTTGGAGCTGTCTGTATAAAATTGTTTCAATAAAAGTAATTCAATGTAATTTTTTTCCGAAACTGGGACAATTGTTTTATATAAATATGTAGCAAAAAATTAACCTGCACACATTTTTATGGTTGATATTATTTTTTGAACTCTGTCCCTGGGTTTTAAATTCCTTACACTCTTGCTAAACTTATACAGAAAATCACTTCAGATGCAGACACACAATTTTTTTCAAGTTTTTTCTCATGCAGAAGTATGCTAGAGAAAGAATGTCTAAATTCTTTGCCAGAAAATTTACTGTAGAATTTAAATCTGCATTTAAATATCAATTTCAAGCATAGTGGCTTTATTGGTAGTCTTAGCGTCCCCAAGGTTTATTCCTGCACTATTCGAGGTAAATTAAATTTTTTAAAAATTTAATCCAATGTAAATAACTGTTTCTAAAAATCAATGAACATTGTGGCTATCACCTAGTCTTAACATGATTTGTCTAAAAATAGTGGTAATTTTCCTTACCGTCCCATCCTTACCATCCCTTTTTTTTTCCCATTACCGTCCCTTTTTTCCTATACCATCCTCTTTTTTATCCTTCCATCCCTTCTTTAACACCCCTTTAAGACAATGTTATACAAAAATTTTGTACTAAAAATACTACATTGTTATTATTTCTTATTTGAATGTCCTTTGGGTAGTATGCAAATTCATTATAAGTAAAAATTTAGAAGAAAATTGAAAGTCATAGTGGTAAAATGGTAAGGAAAATTAAACTCGCAAGTTTAAATTAAACCTCAGTTAAAAAAAAAAAAAAAAAAAAATTCGCTGCTTATTTTGAATCATTAAGGCATTCATCTGTCAGATTAAAATGTTATTTTAGCAAGTTTAATTTCACCCGATTTTTATTCCCGAAAATCAAAAGATTGTGGGAATGACCCATAAATTAATTTAGAGATATATAAAATTTCAGTTAGTTCCATACTTTTTTTTCTTCTCAATTTATAAGCAACTATTACTTGAAAAAATTTTCTTAATGATATTTCCCCCATAAATGTACTTTTGATCAATAATTAAGCTACTAAAGCTAAAATATTTAATCTGAAATGCAACTTAAACGAAGTAATAAATGTTTCTTTTTAAGCAAGCTGCAAAAAGATAAAAGTATTACAAGAATTTAAAAAAAAAAAAAAAAAAAAATGCATCACTGTAACAGAAAAATAAATAGACAAATCAATGAATTTATTAACTATTTTTAAGAATTCTTCAACATTTTAATATTAGTTAAAAAAAATCTAACTCTTTCTATAAAACGGAATATAATTTTACAAACATTTAGAATGAATCACTGCAAACATTAAAATATCTTAAACCTTCTACAATCTACCGACCGAGTGTGCGAACAGAACTCTATCCAGTGAACTAAAAAAATACGACTATTGAGTAAACATCTAAATAAATAAATAATAATAAAAAAAAAAAATTAAGCAAGAAAAAAAAAACAGGCAAATAGTGATAATCATACCAGGCTATTTTCCTGCTTGCACCAAGCCAGTCAAAATCTGTGGCAACGACGAGGTAAAAGGTAGCCTGTGTTTCAAGATAGCCATTTTCCTCCCAGTATATTCCTTATTCCAAGGAAAAATGTAAGCACTTTTAAAGACGTTCAAGGACCGTACGAAACTTGTATTTGCGTTCGACAGCAAAACAAAATTACCATTTTTGGACAGGAAACACACCTAAATATCATAATATTTTCTTTCTTTTTTTTCTTATTCTAGTAACAGAGATCTCCTTAAAAGGGAGTCATAATATAATATCAATGCATTTTGCCTACCTTTTTATCAAACAAAACTGATTTTAGAGAAATTTTTACTTAGCAACCCCTTGTCATGCTAATTGACCCAGTTATACAGATTACATCCAGAACACATTAGTCTGTATCACCAGAGCTTTATTATATGTACACTAGGGGGATCTGCCCCCTGCAAGCTATGCTTACCAACCCCCGTTCAGACACTGTAGAATCTAAAAGCACGCTAATCTGATCGGTTTTAAAAAGATGAGAGAAGATTGAATTATACTGAAATAATCTGTAGCGATTTTCCTGTAAACTGGTTTCCATTCAATTCCCTTTGATTACAAAAATTTAAGGTAGAATCAGTTGCTGTTAAGACATCCAATGGTTGTTTTCGTGTTTGGTTAAATAAGATCAGTTAAACATTTGAAAAGAATCTAAAATAAAATGAATTAAGTAAACAGAGTCTTTGTCTCTCAGTATTTTCTAACAGCGTTATAAATGATTGACATAATACAATTACCAAAATTTGCTTATTTAACCCCTTCAAGCGCGGTGGCTCATTTTTGGACCACTTAATTTTAATTCTTAAATGCCACATTAGCACCAGAATATTGGGATGAAAATTTCCCTTTTATTAAGTAAGTGAACAAAAGTATTTTTGTATTTCGAAATTTGTTTGTAAATTCTGGTGCCATTCACTGATTTCAAGATTTTACGAATAGAAGTGCCGTGTCCGTGAAAGGGTTAAACGCATATTAATGTATTTATTATTTTAAAGTTTCCTTTCCCTTTTAATATTCACGTGTAAATACAATTTTCAAGACATAATTTTCAATATTTTCCTGCCTTTAACACGTACTCATCTAATAGTAATTTTAAAGTTTTTTTTTCTGTTTTTAATAGTCACGTGAAAATAAATTTTTCATCGTTAGGAAATATTATTCTTTGCGCTGTTTTTAAAATTGAAAACAATCTCTATAATAATAGCCTAAGTCATGTGACTATCATCAACAGCTTCAGGCGGATCCCTTCGCTTTTTATAAAAATAAAATGAATTAAGTAAACAGAGACTTTGTCTCCCGGTATTTTTCAACAGCGTTATAGAACGATTTGCATAATACAATTTACTACAATTACTAAAATTTGCTGCTTTAACCCCTTCAAGGGCGGTGGTTTATTTTTGAACTAATTAATTTTAATTCTTAAATGCCACATTGGCACCAGAATATTGGGATAAAAAATTTTCTTTTATTAAGTAAGTGAACAAAAGCATTTTTGAAATTTCGAAATTTGTTTGTAAATTCTGGTGCCATTCACTGATTTCAAGATTTTACGAATAGAAGTACCTTGCCTGTGAAAGGGTTAAACGCATATTAATGTATTTATTATTTTAAAGTTTCCTTTCTCTTTTAATATTCACGTGTAAGTTTTTTTTTTTCTGTTTTTGATAGTCATGTAAAAATAAATTTTTAATCATTGGGAAATATTATTCTTTGCGCTTTTTTTACAATTGAAAACAATCTCTATAATAATAGCCTAAGTCCTGTGACTATCATCAACTGTTCTGGGTGTATCCCTTCACTTTTTATATTCCAGGCGACCATTTTGGTACTTTAATGTTAGCCAACCACAGGTGTGATAAGTTGCCGAATATTATTCTATCGCCATTATTCCGTTTATATTATAATAGTCCAAATCATGTAACTGCCATAAACAACTTGCTGATTCCTTCGCTTTTCATAAGAAAGGTTTCCATTTTGATTAAAGAATCAAAATTATTTTTTCGAATAAAACTACATAAAAGTTGCCATGATCACAAAGAATTCCTGGTACTTTTATGTTAGCCGGGTGAAAATCTCGCCAATAGCTTTTTTTTTAACTCACCAATTAGCATTTTTTTATTTTTCGAGTGGTAAATTAAAACGGTGCTACTTGGTTATCCCATCGACCAAAAATCTGTCGCCAAACTATAAGATTAAATGCCAATAATGATTGATCGTAAATGTCACATTCACTTGACTTTAAGGAAGTTACACATCTTCATGCCATCAAGTGATTTTTATTTCGACGTTTTATTTGTATTTTTATTAATGTTATACTAATTTATTTGTTCTTTTGTTATTTAAAAAAAAAATATATGTCAATTTGTATAATTTGGCTATTTATATAATTTGGCGAAATTGGTCGACAGGAGAAGTAATAACATTAAAACTTTGCTTTGAAATGGAAATTAAATCTCATGATTTGTTGCATTGTCACATACGCACCGGGTTTGGCGTGATTTTTTTTTTTTTAACGACAATTTGGCGAAAACCTCGTTTTCAAATACCTGTTACATATGTATTTTTAGATTATTTTCTGTTATTTTTAAAATGAAATAACAACAAATAAAAAAAAAAATTAATAACTATAGAACAAAACAATTTATAAATTTTTTTGTAAATAATAAGAAAATAAATTCAAATAAGCATTTATTAATAAATAAGCAACAATAGCTGGGTTACCATGTCAGGCAAAATAACGCCATTTTGGTGCCAATTAGGTACCCCGTTGCATATATGACATCTGTGTCTAATATTTTTCTTTTCGTTTCGTTTAAAAAAAAGAATGAAGTAAAAGCCATTTATTTTAAAGGTTTCAATTTTAAATGAAAGTTTTATATTAAATAAAATGATAATGAAATACAAATTGAATTCTGAATAAAAGTAACATGATGCATTTCTTAGCATACATTTAAGGGAGGCCAAATTTGTCGCCAAATTAATTTAAAATAAACTTTTCTAAAATATGAAAAAAATATCTGTTACGATTAAAATTTGAGTTGCCATCATTAGAAAAAGTATTTAAAATTAGAAAAAAATTAATATTTCGAAAACTAATTCTAATTTTAAAATTCTAATACCAGTTTTGAGATCTGTGGATCAATACGGATTTTTGGTGTTAATTTCATCGCAAAGTATTCCATATTTTAGGAGAAATCGCCGTGAAATGCAATCAGTTGTTTAATCAGTCGTTTCATAGAATCGTTACGTAAATTGGTTTCAATTCGATTCATTAGGATTTTATATATATAGGGTAGATTTAAAAACTAATAATAAATAAAATATGCATCATGTACTAATGCATGCAACTTTTTTCCCTAACAAAAGGGAACATAATTTTTAAGCATCCCAATAAATATTAATATAAATTTACCGTCCCCAGAGCAGACGCTGCCATTCTTTATCTGGAGCAAAGAAGCTTTTGTCTTTATTCTTAATCACAATAGGCATATAGCTTGGTATAATATTTTTCATACAAGTCTGCAATATGAGATGATCATTAGTTTAAAAATACATACATTAGCCAAAATAATGTAATTTAAATTATAATAATAATCTTACAGAAACAAATTGAAAGCAAACATCTTGACTGGGAGAATTAAGTTCATTGAAAAATATTCCACCAATACCACGTCTTTCACCTAGTAATAAGAGTTTAGATTCAATTATAGAAAGTGATATATCAAAATAAGTAAACTTGTAAAATTGATTAAAAAATTGTTTGGCAATAATTTATCAAGATAATCAATGTATCACTATGACAGTTAGTTTAAGAATTACACCATTGAAAATATTATTACACTCAGGACTAGATTTTTGTTCTATGTGTCTATGGGCCATATACAATTTGCTGCCTCTTTTATCCCTTCTGTTTCTCCTTACAAGACTTATAAGGGCAGTTTAGAATACTAATAAAGAAGCACACTAGTTTAGAGAAACTCTTATTTTTGATGGGGCTTGTAGTCTTTAGAAAAAAAAAGTTAAAAAAGAAAAGCAAATATAGTTAGGCATTACAAGGCACAGCTATAAAAAAAAAAAAAAATGGGATGAGTCCCTTTACCAGGAAGCAAGCTGAGTAGGTATTTTATCAGACCATCAGTCATTATTACCTGTACATAAGCAACGGGTACAAAACTGTTTAGCACCAAGTGCTAAATAGATTTGTTACAGCCCCATGCAACCACAATTGTCCTCTGGACATCCTATAGTGCTTTTATAGATCCTATAGTTATCCTATCCTATGAGAAGTATTCATTGCATATCCTGAGAATACAGAGAATGAATTATCCAATTGCATTCTCCTCATAAAAAGTCATTTAAAACATCTATTTGTGTGATATTTTGACATCCAGAGAGTATCTTGTGACTCACAGGAGAACAATTTCAAGCATCCAGAGGATATTAGTTATATTAAATAAGATGTCCACTGTATGTTTTGAAAATGTCAGTGTGTTATCAGGGGCACTGCTGGAATGCACTGCATTTGTTTTGCCACATGTATGTTGTATGTAACTATGACTAACAAAAAAAAAAAAAGAGTATTTTTAATAAAATAACTGCCTTTCTCTTTGATTCAGAAATATCAATGGAGTAGATTATTTAAATCTACTTTACATACCTGAAAAGATTTTAAACTTGTTATTAACATTAACATTTAATTTTTTGCAATAATTTTGAATGTCTTGTTTATAAGCAGAAATTCATTTTAAAGAAGAGAATCTAATATTTAAAAATAATAATAATAATAATAATAATAATAATACTAGGTTGAGCAAAAAAGTTCTGTGAAATTTGTGAAAGTTGCGTTGTTATGTGCAAATTAGCAACAAAAACTATTCTTTAAAGTACAGACCATCATAGTCCACGACTTTCTGCCACCGTTCTGCCAGATTCTGGATTTGCTGGCTAAATTTGTTGCCATTACCAGCACCTTCATCCTCATTAATCTCATCGACAGCTTTCAGAATCGTCAGGCCTTTTCTCCAATAATGCCGAGTCAACACACGCAAATCATACTATCCAATAGGCAATTTGGAGCCAAAGTTCCTGAACTCCAATAAATATATCACTAGTACTCTAATATACGATACATATTCTGGTAACTATTAGATTAAAAATTTCCCAGAACTTTTTGCTCAACCTATAATACGATACATAATACATAATAGAATATAAATAAATCTTCTTAATTTAACGTAGATCTGAGAAATGTTTTATAATAAGTCAAATTCTGCAATAAGTTCTAAGGAATATCATAAAGTCACCCATATTTAAGAAGTCAAACATTTCAATTTTGTGTAGTGATGATTGTTTGATGAAAAAAAAAAAAAAAGTCAGCACTTTCTGAGGAACATTATTCTAATAAGAAAGTTCTACTTCTATTCGTATCAATTATAAATTCCAATATTTTAAAACTTTCATTACTTTGAAATTTAAAACAATACTCTCAAAACTTCAGTTGCCACATCTTAATTTTTGACACTCTGGGTACAGGCCCTATGTGGTCTATGCATAAATCCAGACCTGATTATACTTTACGCTTAATATAAAAAGATTTAAATAAAAACAAAAGCATAATCTTCAATCAAGCAAAGTTCATAATCTGGAAGGAGAAAACAACTTTAAATAGTGTATATTACATATCTGAATAAAATAATAATAATGATTTAATTATTGTCACATTGGATACATGAATGAAAATAACTGAGATAGAATACTGGGTATCTATATTAATAAAAAAAAAGTTTTTGTCTGTTTGTTGGCAATGGCTAGAGAAATCTATCTCAAGTAGAGGTCTGCAACAGGGGTGATTCTGAACAAAAAAGAAATTTCTGAAATTCATAGTGTAATGATCGATTCCCGCTTAATGTGAAACTTATCCTCCTGGATCATATATCACTAGTTTTTTTTTTAAACACAAAACATAGTTTATTTTACAGAGTACATAAAGACGTTACATGATGATGATCACATAGATGACAATACACTATATACAAATAATTATAAATTTCAGGTTTGAGTGTGCACCATGCTGACTCAATATTCACTTTTTACTACATTAATTATTTCTGCACAAACTACTAAATTTATGACTCTCCGGTGCCCGTAGAATCTTATAACACTTTTGTTTTATATATTAAAAGTCTCGCCGGCCACATGCATAGCATAAAACAATACCTCAACCTTTCACTCACAAACAGGGTATCTTCCCTTCCTCCCCTACGCCGGCGTGTCACGTGACCAATGGCACCAGCTCAGGCCAAAGAAATGCTATCCAGACATCACACATAGCAAATTTTCTGAAAGGTTACAGCAGACGTAGGGAGGGAAGGGAGGGAGAATCCACTTCCGGCACTAGCTATGTGTTTTTTCTACTGCCCTTTGATGAATTTCGTATTTTTTACGATCTTCTGACGAAAGTTATGGGTTTTTTGCAATCTTTTGACAAAACCTACAGTTTTTCGCAATCTTTTTGGTGGAATTTGCATTTTTTCGCAATCCTTACCCGAAATTTGCGGTTATTCATGATCCTTTGAAGAAATTTAAGTTTTTTTTGCGATGATTCAACGTAATTTGCGTTCGTCCGCGATTCTTAGACGAAATTTGTGTTTTTTCCCCCGATCCTTTGATGAAATTTGTGTTTTTTCCCCCGATCCTTTGATGGAATTTGTGTTTTACCCATGATCCTTTGACAAAATTGGTGATTTTTCAGTGATCGATTTACGAAATTAAACTCTTTTGGCGACCATTCGTTGAAATTCACGATATTTTTTATGTCTGAATTTTCAGATTGATGACCAATTTTTTTTTAATTTTTGGAAAATTCGGAACAGAATCAATCCTGGTCTGCAAATTTGGCTCCAGACAGAAAAAGAGATGTCCAAATTCCACTAAGGCTCAGATTTTGGAATTTTTTATTTATTTTTTCTTGAACAAAAAAAAAAAAAAAAAAAAAAAAAAATACATACCTTTCTCCAATTTTCCAAGTTTCATGGTAGTTTTGAGACACTCATAAAAGCTATTCTAATTCAATCTTTTTGCGAGATATACTAAATTTTGTCTCTTCTCAATAAACTTTTTTTTGGAATTTGTACAATAATTTTTGCGATTTTGTATTTAAAAAAAAGCCTCCATTTCACCCAAAATAAGAAACTAGTCCCCCCCCCCCCCCATCTAGTATTGATTTATATACCTTATCCATCCAATCTTATATTTTATTTTGTGTAGCAAGCGAAAAGGAAAAATGATTTTGTCACCAAAGATTTGTGACATTGTTACTTCCAATATGTCCTATAAACCATTAAGAGCTTTTCAAATTTTATTTTCACACCCTGTGGTTGAGGGCTTTTTTTTTTGTAATGTGTAAAAACAAGAATTTTTACTACAAAAACTACATACTTCATTTTTAATATCAAACATGCTATAGTAAACGTAAATAACATATAAAATTTTCATAGCAATCGAAGTATATTTATGCAAGTTAGAGCACAAACAGACCGACAAACCAAATTCATAAAAATTTTTCAATTATGTTGGAAAGTGTTTCTCACATTAAAATGTAACATTTTCAATTAATAGCGTACCATGTGATTTATCACATGTCCTCATTTAATCAAGTAAAAGAGTTTGTATAACAAGTTGTTTGAAAATTCATCAATTAGATTTTAATAGTGAAAAATTAGATAAGACTTTTGAAAAAATATAATGAATGATATATGGTATATAAATTATGGTATGCGATACATGAAAGAATATATACAGTGTGACCTCGAAAATCCGGCAACTTAAAAAATCTGGTATCAAAGTAATCTTCTACTCCCAACCCCTTTTTTTCATTACTTCCAATTTACAGAGAAAGTAAAATAGTAATTGTTCATGAATTAAAAACGTCGAGATTGAAAGCAATGAATTAATGGACAGCAAGATTGCTGACATTGTGCTAAATAGAGCCGCTGATAATGCTAGTAGCAGCTCAGAGGAATAAGAACAAGGAGCAAGCAGAAGAAAAAGTGTCACAGGAAGAATGCATAAATTTGACTGGAGAATTAATATCTGTTTTAGAGAAACAAGACTGAATTTCAGAAGTCAAAATTTTTTATTGTATAAAATCCAAGAAAAACTTGTTTAAGAACAGGTGAATAAATTGGAGCAAATAAAATTGACATTGATGTTTCGGAAATTACATCAAGGGAAATTATTTCACTGTTTATTAGGTTTTTTTTTTTTTTTTTTTTGTAATATAGAAAATGTTACTTAATGTAATTTTAATTTAATTTTATTTTTTCCTCGCATAAATATCACTTGGCTATGAATTAAATTATGACTAAAGGTACCATTAAAAATGTCAGAAGTACTTTTGGTAGTCCTTCAGAAATACAGAATTTTTGAAAATCCGGCTTAGTCGCAGTCCTGGTGATGGCAGATTTTCGAGGTTATACTGTATACATTATTTTCTATAAGTTTAAGGATGACAAAGGCATGTTGTATAAAAAATAATATCAAGATATTGCATACAAGAAATTATAACACAAACCTCTATGGTCAAGATAAAAATATTCATCACAAGCTTTTTTAAATGTTCTGTAGAAATTTTTATCAAATTTATCACAGAAAATCTTTAAAACTTTATGAAAATGGCGACAGTCTTCTCCACTGAGAATATATGGTGTTAGGTCTGTGCCACCTCCAAACCACCATATAGTTTCATTATCATTTTTCATTTCAAAATAGCGATAACTGAAATTTAAAGCTGGTATATGAGGATTTTTCTAAAAGGAAAACAATTTTTTTTTTTAATGAACTTTAAAATTACCACTTTTATTATATATACATTTCATCTTTAAATGGATAAAAAAAGCCAAGCAATTTTAAAAAGCATAAATATAAGAATATGTAAAACATTACACAATACATACAGTGAAGAGATGAAAAAAAAAAAAAACTTTTTTTTATGTATTTAAATAATACAGGGTCATTGAAAAAGTTGGACACATTTCAGAAAATCATAACTACAAAAGTAATTAAGGAAACACAGTAATATTCGTTGAAAAGTGCTTGGCAATTGTATGAGATTTATTAAAAGTAACCGTTTCGCAACCGTGTCTTTCAGACAAACAACTGAAGTGTTACATGGTAGAAGAGGTCTTCACACTGTCTAACTTTTTTCGATGATTCTGAGGTAGAAAGTGCATGAGTTACACAGCTATTTAATTTGTGAATGGATGCAGCTACAATTATAAAACTAGTGTGTACACATAAGACAGTGGGGAGAAAGTATGTGCTATTCAGTTAACTTACTCCCAGAGTCCCTAACGGTTAAATGAGAAATTTGGTTATCCTATACCAAAAACTATATTGGTAAGTTGGAGAAAATGTCAATTAGAAAGTTCTCCAGCGTCTTCAATTCAGCAGGAAATGATACTCTATAAACACGAAAAGCCTCTAAGCTAACTGCGAATGTTTGATGCTATTTGCATTATGAGCTCATTGTTTCTGAGCATCATCTGAACTTTAAACAGTTGAATAACGTCTGGTTCTAAAAACGCTAGACCTAACAAATCTCATACTTTGTGAAGACAATTATTGTGTTGTCTCAAATACTTTTAGAAATTTCATTTTTTTTTTTTTTTTAAATGTATCATCTTTTTCAATGATCCTATATAATAGAAAATATTCAATTAAAAAAAAAAAATCATTGAAACATATTTCTAATCAAAATTACAACCTTAAGCACTTTAACATTTATGGAACTTTAAAATCAGAGCAAACTTTACTACAGGAAAATCACTGCAAATAAAATTATAAGACGAAACACAATTTTTCAACTTGATTCAAACACAAAATATTTAAACATTTTATATTGAAATGAAATTGAATTGTCATTGAAACTTATTTATGAGCTTTAGCATTACTTTACTTTATAATAAAGGATTTTTTTATTTTTCAAACACCTACTGAGGATACAAACATTAAAAGGAGAAAATTCTTTTCGAAATCACCACTACAATGTATTTATTTTATAACTGTTATTAAATTAAAAATTAGATGATTGTTAAAATGTATTACACTACACTTTCACAACTCTGCATAACTTGGGACAAGAGGTTTTGCAAATTTTAGATCATCCTTTAATATGTCTATATTATAAAGCAAAAACATGTTCGTGAGTAATGCCGATGTTATATCAACGATGGCAATGACAAGGACAATCAATTTCGTCTTATTACCAATTTCTAAGCAGTGCACAATTTAAATTTTTTACATTGTCTAATAGAAAAAAAAAATGTATTTTCAAATACAATATTTTTTAAAACTGTATTTCAACTATTAAGTTTTTATGATTTTTTAAATAATTTTCAAGCATTTTTTTTTTTTTAATCCACATGATTAAATTAATCTGACAACAAAAAATTAACATGTTTGTGCACATGAATCAATGTAAATAGTTCAGTATTTGTTTTTAGCTAATATTTTATAACAATAAAACTTCACAAATAATAATAATAATAAATAAATCACAAGTTTAACAGATATCTAATCGAACTATATGCATAAACATTGAAATAATCAGAATAAAGAAAGTTGCTACAATAAGTGAAAATTTTGGTGATTCCTTTGACTTTTAATCACTTGGATGTGGCTCATAAAAAAATAATGCCTTTTAGTAAATTTAAAAATAACTAGATAGTGCCCGTCAAGATTTGACGGTAAACTTGAATGTTTCATTAGAAAAATTCTTGGATTTTTAATTAGTGGCTTTTACATTAATTATTGAATGACGAATTACGCGATGAATTTCTATATTGATAAGTGACTCCTATTTCTTTAAGGCGATAGCTGGTGTTGTCAGTCTAACCTATTCAGTGAAGAGAAAGAATTTAAGTTTATAATTTACATATGTTACATTATATAATTGCTTGCTTTTTATCAGAAATTTACCTTAAAATACCGCATAGAGAATTTATATTTATTTACTACAGCCTCTTTTTTTTCCTTAATAACAATATTTATTTTCATTTATTTATTTATTTATAAAAACTACACGACCATTAAAAGTTGCCATGAATTTTATTTTTATCTGTCTCATTCTCTAAAATCTCTAAAAACCTAAATCTGAAACTTGATGCAGCTAACGATTTATAATATATATATATATATATTTTACTTGAATTTTATTTTACATTTTTTAAATATTAAACCGGAATATCAATGTAATTTATTTTATAGCTCTTATACGAATTTTTTTTCTTTCCATTTTATTTATTTACGCAAATGAATGACAAACTTTTCTTTCTGACACACACCCATATATATTCTCTATAATGGTCAGAAAATATAACGAAAATTGTAGATCAGTTCAGTTTATTAAATTATATTTACATGCAAAATATTTTAAATATAAAATCATTATTTTTTTTTTTTTTGCAAAATATTATTGAGTGTTAAATTTTATTTAATTATAAAGCATTCAAATAATAATAAAATAAAAATCCTATAATTTCTCTTCCTAATAAAATATGTCATTATTGAAATGAATTATCGAAAAAAATATTACACATTTTGCCAGGCTTGGATTCGAACCTACGTCCTCTGAGAAAATTCAGAGTATTAAAGTGCTGCCTTAACCGACTACGATAGCAAGAACTTGTTTTCCTTCCTTCTAAATTGAAGAGGTTCGAAACACAGTTGACACATACGCAAGTGCCTTGAATTTGAGTTTTGATCTTACAAAAATAGTTTTGCGTTTTAATAATCATGTTACCTTATTTTTTTAAAAGAAGAAACTACAACTTATGCTAGTTTCAATCTTTGTGTGTTCGTGTGTAACTATTGCAATTCACCAGTCATAACTTTTAGCTTAAATCACTGTATTTATCTTCAGCGTGTAATATGACCAAAACGATATGACACCCCTAGCTCTTAATATCGACACAATAAATTTTTGAATAGTTAATAATGCTGAAAGAGCCAAATATTAACTTTGTGAAAGAAAGAAAAGCTTGTTTACAGTAAGATCGAATAGCAGACGAACTTAAAACAACTTCTACCTGTGGTATGATATTTCAACTGAGCAAGCATCTTTGCGCATGTGCAGCGCGTCACTCCAAAGGCCGACTTCTACTTATATAATGCGCATGCACAACTGTAGAATTCTAATTTAAAATTACGGCTAATTAATAAAATATTTGAACAAACAAATGTACGATAACAAATCTGTGGCCAAATATCTTTCATTTACAAAAAGATTGGTGTAATTTGATGCAGTAGTTTCTTCTCACGGACTGTCGAAAGAAAACGCTTATCGTTTTAAATATATAGATGTTTGAATGCATAATTGGAATTTTTCATCTAAAATTTCTTTTTGTTCAAATTGGCGATCAATCTTTCTTGTTTGAAAAGAAAAAAAACTGTTTAGATCATTAAGAGGTGTGAAGATTCCAGAGAATTGGGGATTTTTGCGAATCTACTGTATAATATATAAGAATTTAGCAAACAAAACTAGTATATTATCAAAACACAATCTGTCAAAGTAGAATGTTTTCTCTTATTTGATCTAATTTTATTTTAGAATTTCATCAGCACTACAAAATCCTCTTCATTTTTTAAAAATTAGTATTTTCAGAAGAAATTAAAAAACTATGCAAGGTACACAATGCATTTAATAACATTTTAGAATTTTAGTGTCGTTGGTTTCTCTTTAATAAGTTTTTGCATTTACTCTCACTCAATTTCTCATCTTAAATTTTTCCTTTTTCTTTCATTTTGCGGCTAATAGTTGCCAAAAAAAGGAGGGTCTGTGAATTGCAACACAATTCACATTGGGACCGCTACACAATCAAAACTCTCTTCACTCACTCGCCACTATTTACATCAACCGTAGCCAGAATGTTTATATCATACCTCATTTTAACCCGTAACTGAACACAGGAGTCAAAATGACTCTGTGTTGTTCTTTGGCTCTGATTATCATGTGATTTTTCTCCTTGAATCAAATCATCTCCTGAGTACCGTCAAGTAGTTCTTTTATCATTACATGATTTCCAGAATATATTGCGTTTCCAAAATAAATTTCAATGCTGTTTACAACAGACAAAAAAGAAAAATAACATTGGAGTCTTTTTGACTATGTCTCTGATCACGTAAGTAAATTCATGTTTCCAATTACGGGTTAACATATGAAATTCACAAATATTTTTAATGTATAAAAATGTAATGGAAAACTTTGTTGAAAATGCAAATAAAAATGGATTTTTTCACCTATAATATTGCACAGCACGGAATAGATCCATTTAACGCTCTTTGAAAAACACTACGGACACACTGCGGTTTGACAAATGGCAAACTATAAATTCAGCCTCATTTTGGCACCACGTAAGAGAAATATATATATATAGATTTGGTCACTATTTTTTAATCTCTTTGTCTGGGACTTAACAAAATTGGTGTTATATGAGGAACATCAGTTTAAGAAGGACTTACTGTATATCTATCGTTACATAAAAATTATGATTAAGGTACACTCTCTTTTTTGGGGGGAGGGGTGTACGGTATCTGAAAAGACATTAATTGAGAGATCTAAAAGAGCAATATAATAAAGTATTATATAATGGGTTTTATTTATTTATGAGCATAAAGTAATTTTTTTTTAGTCTTCTTTTAAATAACCTGCTTATCGTTTTTATTTACAAATAAATGCAAAAGATGAATTATTATTACAAAAATTAATGCATAATATGGGAATTTAATTGGCAAGAACATATGTAATACATAATTTATCAGTTACTTTTATTTTCATACAGAGAGGTACATACAGTAAAATACACATCATAAAGGCATGTAAACACCACATATAATAAAAACAATAAAAGGCACTAGATGCAATGATAATAAAAGTATTTAAAAACAATGTTTTATAGGTCAGTGTTTTTACACTTTACTGACACTTAAAATAACTTTTATTATTACATATAATAGTTAATTTTAATAATTAAACAACATGCATACCGGATAAGCAACACCATTTACACCAGTCGTAAAGTAGGTTGGATCCTGGGACAAATTTTCAGATTCATTCCTAAAATTAATTAATAAAAGTCTAAATTCTTTTCTAACAATTATTAATTTGTTTCAAAAATGTTGTTAAATCCATAATTTAAATTATAAGAATTTTCACCGGTGTAAAATTCTAGCTATTACGTGATTATTTCAATAAACAAAGATGTTTGCTGTTATCTATAATATCAGAAAAACTTAATATACAAGTAATATTTTAAAGTTCAACAACAAATGTCAACAAGAAAAATATATTTATTTTCATTTTTCAAATTTATTTTCAATTTAGAGAAAACAGTATAACAGTGTAAGATTAGTTTCTATTTTGTAGACATTTTCTGACGGCAAGTTATTCATTTAATAATATTTATTTTTTTAATGATCTTTATAATTTTTATTAAAATATGCATTTTTAAAGTGGAAAATGAAATGTTCTACAGGAATTTGCAATGCAAAAAATATAGCAAATAACACACAATTAAAAAAAATATTTTTTTTAAACAGTGCTTGGTGTTGTCAGAAGACAAAAAGAAGAAGAAAAGAAAAACTTAACCCCTTCGGGATGAGCGTCTTTTACAGAATTTTTAATCTTTTATCACTGGTTTTTCAAAACAAGAAATTTTTGCCTAATTGAATTGGTAAAATGCTCCGACTAAATAAAGCAAAATTTACAATAAAAATGGTGAGAATAATCATGGATTCTGAACACCTTACACAGCACGGCACGTACATCAGTCGATCATCCCCCCAGTGTAACATAAATCAACAATCTAAACAAAATAAAATTTTAAATTTAAACTCTTTTCTTAAATTTAAATTTTTTTATCAAATTTCTTTCACCAGACAATACATTTTTATTTATCAGAAAAGTATAAACAATGCTGAAAATGTAGTCAATAACTGCATTGCATAAACATTATATATGTATGTGTGTAAAATTAAAATATGCTCCTATTTTTTGTTTATAGATAGAATTTAAACATACCATTTTTTTCATTATTAAGTGTGCCTTTTTAAAAATTAAAATTAAAATTTTAAAATAGTGTGGCTGAAACTGTGTCAGCAAAAAACATAGCTAACGCTAGGAAAGTAAAGAAAGATATTTGCAATACGAAGAAAGAATATATTTTATCAAATTAAATAATTGTTTTTTATTTTATGTTTGAATTATATTAAAA
The DNA here is from genome assembly GCA_963932465.1 of Maratus speciosus. Taxonomy (NCBI): domain Eukaryota; kingdom Metazoa; phylum Arthropoda; class Arachnida; order Araneae; family Salticidae; genus Maratus; species Maratus speciosus. Next base: position 474,371,358 of record OZ010789.1, read on the forward strand.
TTAATCATATCCATGATTACACTGTGTATTGACATTGTCCATTAAGCAAAATTATTTAAAAAATCAGAATTCAAAAGTCCTTCCGCCCTGTACCCCATGAGGGAAAGGTAGCTTCCCTGTTCCTTGTTTTTAAGGATTCAGCTAATTTCCACTCAAATACCCCTTGCTTTTTTTTCTTTGCATTTCAGAGAGAAAACCGAAAACCTTACTAATTAATTTAAAAAAACCTATTTCATATTATTTATATATTTTTTTAATCCATTCCTGAATGTCTGCTCCATACAGAGAATATAAAATATGACTAGATAGATAAGACATAAAATACAAATTGGTTGATAAAAAATAAACTTTTCATTTTTAGTGAAATAAAGATTTTTTTTATTGAAAAAATTTAAAAAAATGCTGTACAAATTCCAAATAAACTTTAACAAAAAAAGGAGCAAAATTTGCTATATCAGGCTAAAAGATTAAATTTGGGTTGCTTTTATGAGTGGCTCCAAATCGCTGGCAAACTTAGAAAATCAGGAAATGCACATATTTTTCTGTTTAAGAAAAAAATAAAAAATCTAATAAAAAAATTGAAAATCTGAGCCTCAGGTGCATTCAGGTCTGTCTTTGTCTATCAGAAACAAAATTTGCTGACTTCTATATGCGACAGATTTCCCTAGCCATTGCCAATAACTAGACAGACACACACAGACAAATATCTTTCTTACATTATTATACATTCTTTTATTATGAACAAGAATAATTTCTTTTCTTTTATAGATTTTTTAAAAGTTTCCTTTTCAGTGTTAATCCTTAACAAGCACATTAAAATAAAGTATGACATATAGGTACTTAAATGGATATTAGGTCATTTTTTTGGTAAAGGAACACAGATAATCAAAAAGTTTTGTAAAACTAACTATAAACCAGATTATTACTTTTTGTGTAAAATATTTTTCATTTTGTACATTCATATGATGACCAAACGTTAAAGATTTTAATATGTGATCGTCTACAGCATGTCAAACACGAGTGATGCTGGCTGATGCTGTTTAAGGTAAATGTAGATAGATAAGACTTTATGCCCAAATGTAGATGGGGAAAACCAATCTATATTATAAATAGAAAAAAGGTTCATTGACCAATAGGAAAAAAAGAGATTATGGGTAACAGCCAATGTGAAAATAGCATTAGGAATGGATCCGAAAATGTGAAAAATGGAAGAAAACATTAAGAAAAAGAGGTTTTTATACAGTATTTTCAACAATCTGATAATAGGGGAATAGCAAATTCACAATTAAAAATATTTGCATCATTTTTATAAATATGAAATGCTTCAATCAAAGTTAAGTTTGTGTATAGAAATAGGTTTAGAGATTATTTTAGTCAAATTGAAGTCAAAATTATTTTGAAATCATACTGCCAAGAATTTTAGCAATTTCTTGGGGCAATATGATTTCAAAATAATTTTTATCCGTACCAATTAATTTACTTTCTCCAAGCTCAAAGATCCTATTGAGTTATCCAACTCATGGGGTATCTATAGTATTAATTGACACTGTGGTCTTTTCTATATTGGACAAACCAAACGTGACTTAAAAATTCTTATTGAAGAACACCAAGAATATATTCAAAAAATAAGAAACCAATAAATCTTCAATTGCTACACATTGTTGGGAGATGAACCACACTTTTGACTTCAATTCATCTAAAATAATCTCTAAACCTACTTCTATACATGACCTTTACTTTCTTGAAGCATTTCATATTTATAAAAATTATGCAAATATTGTTAATTGTGAATTCGCTATTCTCCATTATCAGATTGTTGGAAATACTATATAAAAAACTCTTTACTTAATTTCTTCTAGAATTTTTCACATTTTCAAATCCATTCCTAATGCTATTTTCACATTGGCTGTTACCTGTAATCTTTTTTTCCTATTGGTCAATAAATTTTTCACTTGAATCCGCTTCTCTCATATATATTCCAGCAAATTTCGGTGATTCTTTGCACTGAGGATGGTACGCTTAATGCTACCAAAACTAGTTTGCTTCCAAAATTTAAAGTTCTGGCGCTATCAATGTTGTTTTTCTATTTATATTATATTACGCCAAGTATCATCTTATTAACTAATCTATATACATATATATAAATCAGTGGTGGGTATGTTCCTTATACAAATCTGCCATTTTTGACTGATATTTGAATGAAACTTCATATACACACATTTCAGATCAAGGGTAAATTATTGGTTACTACAGTTTCTAACACTACTTTTTATCCATTTTTCAAATGCTTACCATAGTTTATCTTAATTATACAATTTTTTTTTCTAATGCAATTTTTCCTTTCTGTTACCACATCCTAAACAAGTGGGTAAGTGCGATCACAGATCGCACAGAGGGTTTCGTTTAATATTCCTTTCAAAACACTTTATCCTTTTGAAAAATCTGTTAGTTCCACATTTCGCAACCAGGGGGCGCACTCTATTCTAAACAAACCTCTATCCGAACGAAACTCCGTTTTACATACTATCTGTAGATATATTAGTCGTGGGGATTGGACCCATAGCACACGAGATAAGTAGGCGCCCCCTGGCGGTAAAAAGTGGAACTAAAATATGTAAGGATATGGTGCATAATATGAAAGAATGGTCAAAGGGGTGTCGGCAAAAGTTGGAAAAGTGCTCCCTAGGTGAAAAGAACGGAGGTTAGAAAAATTGATTAAAATACACAAATTAGAGCCAGGAGTAAATAATATAAGAATTTTTGAAAATTTTATGATTTGTCATGTGGTCTGAGGTATTCAGCTATACGTATGCAAAAATTCATGTCTCCAACTTAATTAGGGCTCTCTTAGAAAGAATTGCTTAAAATACATATGCGGTAGTTCAAAGGGTTAAACGTAAGACTTTGTCAAGATTTTATTATTTGTCGCCTGGCCTCAGGTGTTCTGCTATAAATATGCAAAATTTCAAATCTTCAATTTAATAAGGAGCTCAGTTAGAAAGAATTGCTTAAAATACGCATGTGGGAGCCCAAAGGGTTAAATGTAGGACTTTTTGAAATTTTTATGATTTATAGTTTGATGTGAGGTGTTCAGGTATAAGTATGCAAAATTTCACGCCTCCAACCTAATTAGGGCTCACTTAGAAAGAATCGTTTAAAATAAACATGTGGGAGTCCAAAGTGTCAAATGTGCGACTTTTTCAAAATTTTATGATTTGTCGTTTGGTCTGAGGTGTCCATCTATAAGTGCGGAAAATTTCACGCCTGCAACCTAATTAGGGACTCACTTAGACAGAATTGTTTAAAATACACATGTGGGACCCCAAAGGGTTAAATGTACGACTTTTTCAAAATTTTATGATTTGTCGTATGATGTGTGGTGTTCAGCTATAAGTATGCAAAATTTCAAGTCTCCAACATGTATAGTTTCTTAGAACGGGCTCTGTGACGGACAGACAGACAGACAGACAGAGGAGCGAGACGAATAGGGTTTCGTCAGATGAACGAAACCCTAAAAAAGGCACAAGAAGTAAAAAATAAAAAATATATAGCACATGTACTTTGTTTTTATCAGCCAATAAAAATTCAGACCCACTTACTGTATTTTCACATCAACATCACATGATAACATTTTGAGCAGATAATGTGCCTTTTCCATATATAAAATTTTACTATTAGTGTGTTTAAATGATTAGTACCTGATATAAATGTATTTGGAGTTGAAATATCTACTATAATATAGACATTTAAATTTTAAGAATAAAAAAATCAGGATTTTTTAAAAATATTAAATATGACATTATTTTCTATGAGTTGCTTTCAGTGTGACATCAAACAGAGTCTAAACGAATGGTAGCTATGCTTTATTTCCTATTTTGTTTGCATATTACAGATATACCTTTAATCTAAGTTTTTTAATAATTTAGATGCATTGGTAACATTTTCTGTGATTGATATTAAATAGAAAATGAAAAACAGTAACCATTTTTTTAGAGCCAGTTATTTCTCCTTTTATACTCAACTGCATAATGGATGTCAAGTCTGAAAGTGTCTAGAAAATGATGTCGTTTTCATGTAATCATTAGATTCAGTTTTTATGCATGAAAATGTAAGCTTTCTTCAAAAAATAATGCTATATAAAATATAATTTCACTAAATACTCTTTTTTTCTGTACTGTCAGAGTAATCAAATATGTATTTTTTACATGTACCAAAGAAAATGCCCATTTTCATTTATAAAGCTGTTGGATTTTACTATCATTGCGTCAAAGTAGCATAATTTTTTAAAATTCTGGTTGTCCTTTTAATGATTTAAGAGCACAAATGAAGAAAGCTCCATTATTGTGATTTCCGTATTTTTACGACATTACATTATTTATTTTATCTAGAAGGCCTTGATAGTTAACACAGCAAGGCCAAGCTGTCCTGCTAGTAATAAACTATTCTCTAATAATTATATAAAATCTGTCATGGATGTAACATTATCACAACAAAAGGAGAAAATAGATTTGTTTGAGAAATTATCCAAAGAATTAAGAATTTAAAAAATAAGTGAATAATCCAGAAGATGCACTTATAATCTACTACTAAATATTTACATATGAAAAATAATTTTAGTAATACATAACAAGAATTATATGTGTATTTAAAAAATACATGTTTTATGTATATTTCCTTAAAATATTTATAATACTTAATAATGAAATTATTTTAAAATAATATTATGCTTATATAAATTATTATGTTACTTAAATATTAAAAATTATAGGCCTGTACTTATGTCATGTACATGTGCATGCATCACAAAAAAAAAAAAAAACATACTTTTTTTTCATCAAAAGGAACACTGATTTGGGTAAATTTCCATCAGCAACAGTTGAACAAACAGCAATTTTTTGAAACACATCTCCATTTTCAAGAATTTTAACAGTTCCAGATGCACCCTAGAAAATAAATTTGATAAATTTTAAAACCTTATTTTGCATCTGCATTTATTACATATTGCTCACACGAAAAGTGACACACTCAAAAGAATTCATTTTACATATTACTGTACTAATAGGTCTGGCTTAGGTGCATTTTGTTACAGGAAAATTGTCAAAAGTACAGTTGTTCGGAAACTGCTACTTTACGTTATAGGTCTATTTACCACCACAGAAGGGGGTCAAATTGTATGTGGGCAATGGTGCCAACTTATATGGGCTTGTGAGCAGTGGCATAGCCAGGATTTTGTTTCAGGGGGAGGGGGGGGGGGTCCAGAATTTTTCCTTTATGTTAAATATATAGTAAAACCTGTCAACATGAAATCGTAAATATTGGTGAAAAATTCCGTTTTACACAGGTTTTTGTGTTATTAGGTGTACTTGTATAGTATTCCTTTCCGTAGCACTATGGTACATTTCTGTTTAACACAGAATTCCGTTATAGGCAGGTTCCATTTTTACAAGTTTTGTGTATTTATATAAATATACTTATTTATGTCATATGAATAGAATAAAACTTGTCAAAATAGTAATTGTCTATAACAGAATCCTGTCTTTAACGGAAGCGTTACATGGTCTTAATATGAATTGCGCTACAATTAAATTTGCTGAAAACCTGTCTGAATGGGGATATTCATCGTTCTTTAGTGAAACATAGTGAAACCTGTCAAAGCGGAATCTTTCTATAATGGAATCCTGTCTCAAACGGAAGAGTTTCAGAATCCCTGCGAAATGAACAATAGATCTTATTGAGTTAGTGTATCTTAGAAGCATGATTAATTACACTTTTTACATGGAAGCCTGTCTAAAATGGAGCTTTTTACCAGTCCCTTGCAATCTTGTCTTGACTGTGTATGTATAGTAGAAGTATTTCAAATAATTTTAAGAATTTAGGTATATCCTTATTTAATTTCTTAATTTAAAAAAAAAAAGCATGGATAAAAAATATAAGGCCAATCTCTATAACTGCAACTAATAATACATTGAAGTTGCATTAATATTTACCAGTGAAAAAGATTCACTATGATGTAAAAAGCTGAGCGCATACTGAAGAGTTAAATTTAATTAACCCATTCGCTGTCACCCACGGATATACTTGTGGCTTTAATTTATTAATTACTTTATCACCACTATTTTAGAATTTAAAAAATTGCCTCATTTATTGGCAGAAATTTCACTGTACTAGTAAAGCAAAATTTACCTTTCTGAATTTGTGGTGGTAAACGACTTTCAACAAATATTTGAAAATTCTTACTTTATAGTTTTGGTAGCGAATGGGTTAAATCAAGTTTCTTATTACATAACATTTGCCTACAATATAGTTAGGATCAAGTGGTTAAGTTTAAAACAGTAATTTCCATGTTTAATTTCTTGCCATTGAATTAAGAACTTGTACTGTAATAGATATTGGATAATGATTTCACATAAGTGTCAATCGCGTGAGCCATTCATGCGATCTGCCGTGTTCCCCATGGGAGTTTTTGAGATAAGGTTTTAACTTTTAAAAAAAAGATCTTGCATTTTCAGCTACAGAAACTAGTAATCTAAGAAGCACACACATCAAATATAGTTCATGCTGGAAAAAGCAGTTTTGTTACAATTGTCTTATTTAGCCATAATTCTTTTGGGTTTCCATGTTTCATGTCTCGCCACTTTTCATACCATATTCGATCTAATAGTTGCTTCTGATATCTGGTCGTCTTTAACCCTTTAAAAGTCGCTTAATATTTGGAAAAACCATAAAAAAGTACCTATTTTTTTATTATTGAAATTGATTAATTATAAGGCTTCTAAATAAAATATGCAATGAGTTTTTTAAGGCGAAAAAAAAAGATTTTATAGAAGAAATTCATATTTGTAGAAAAGCCATCATGCGAGAATTCTATGTCTTAATGTTTGTTTTACACTATACAAATTAATGCGAATAAGATCTTTATTTTTCACATCTTAGAACTTTATTTATCATCATCACACACATTTTTACAAATAATATTTGAAATAATATATATATACATTAAATTTTGATTATTAATAATTTTTTGAGTGTGATATATTTTGAAACATGCAATACAAAGTCCAATATCACTATCAAGGGCCAAAAACCAAACCCAAACGGTAATATTCAAAGACTTCACTCGGAAATGACTTTTAAATTTTCCTGGTTTCGAAGTTTTTACCAGCAATTAAATCTCCAGCACGGAAATATGACGGGCACGAGAAATAACGAACGACACCTCAGCCCGTGATATTGACGGGAGCGAGAATTAAAGGGTTAAGGAAGTTAAATTTTTGTAATAAGTTTATTTGTGATGGATAAGCACTTTTTTGGAAGTGTTAGAATGTGTAAAAAATGGTTCATGGTGGTTTCTGTTTTTGTACTTCCCAGCCAATTTATTTTAGATGGTTCGAAACAATTTTAGAGCATTCTCCAAGTTCAGTAGTAAGCTTCAGACTTTGGTCGTTGATTAGCTTCAGTTTATGCTTTCGATTTCTCCTTATTAAAGACAAAATATCACCCAAGACCTATTCCATACACAGAACTCTTATTACTACCATGAAATTTCTTGAAGCAATGTTAAACTGAGCTTTCGCAAATAGTAATTGGGTACAAAGGTAATGTTGAATCCAGACACTTTTTTCCGGGTGGAATTTATGCAGCTCTGCAAGGGACACTTAGGAGTTCCGTGAAAGGAGGTAGCGCCATTCTAGACCATTAATAAGCACAAAATCCTGAATCTTCGGATTGCACCCTTAAACAACTTGACATGAGGATCAAGAACCACATCTCTGTATATTTCAGCATTCACAGTTGCACTGGTAAAAATGTGTCGGTCACTGCAGCCCTTCAAAATGATGTTCGTCCATACCATGATTCCACGACCTTTGTATCGATGCCTTTCATGGCTGTTTGCAGCCTTATTGCGTGTGATTTTCTCCCTCCATATGGTAACACGTCTGTAGTAAATCTCTCAACAAAATCGGGATTCATCGGTAAAGCGAACTCGTCTCCAGTCCGTGGTTTTCCAATGACGATGATCTCTGCACCACTTTAACCAGGCGCATTTTGTTACTGGAGTTAGTGGAACACAAATCATGGGTTTCCTTGCATGCAGCCAGTCACTCACAGTAAAACCAGGATAGTCGAGTTCTTGTTACTGAAGCAAGCTCCCTGCAATCTGAATTGCCTATTTCTTTTAGCAATCGTTGGCAAATTACAGTCCTGAGAGCCTATTGTGGCATGTCTTCTATCTTGACCTGGTTGCTGTGGACATTATACCAGTGTCTTTAAACCGTTTCCAGATTCTTGACATGACACTTTTGGCTATTTTTAAGTTTTTACAGACACCTACCTAAGAGCGTGTGTCCTGCTCCCATTTTCTCTATCGCATGCAATTTCTCAAAATCGGTCAAATGTCTTCTGGATCTACTAGAATCCTACTATATATTCCACCTACTAGAAGCGAAAGTTTTACCTAATTACACATACAATCCTTAAAATTAGACTTCAAATTACCCACGTGCGCTCCTTTTCACACGTGAACTGAAAGAACAGGCTGAGGCTGAAATATTTGCATATTTTTCTGTAGCGAATGTTAATCCCATTGGAGTACGTGATAATGTTGACACTGAGTTACTTTTCTGGAAGTTCCCTTAATAGGATTAACATAAAGCACCTTTTTATGGTTGTTCCTTTAATTTTTCTCGCCAGTGTGTTTTGAAAGTGGTAACAACTAACCAGTTCAAAAATAAAGTTACTTTTATTAATTGCAGGCAGCAGATTTAAAGTAACTGTTAATATTGTCCGTTATAAAGTGAACAAAGATAAGGGTCACGAAACTCAACCAATGTACCATTATTGCGTTTGTATAAACTCGTTCTTTCCCATAAGCAGGGTTGTAAAAACCCAGCCCGGGTGGGTTTTATTAAAAAACCCAGGTTAAATGAGCAATTTTCCCTGGGTAAATTGGGTTAAAATGCCAAAATGTGGACTATGATTCCACCTTCCTCACAAATAATAATCTTCAGGGTTGCCACTGTATAGGAAAAACTGAGGGAATTTAAAAATGAATATTAAAAACAAGAAATTTTACTAAATTTTGGTACATTGCAAAATTTATCCATTGAAATTTTGAAAATTCTCAGAGGAATAATTACTCAGGGAAAATTTAATTTTTTGTTTACGAAAGCGCAAGGGATTTGATTGCCGAAATAAGTGGCAATCCTGATCTCAAATACAATCTTTGTGAACACTTCATAGTCTAATAGATAGGAATGACTTCACAGTCTTGATAAGGATCTCAATGTTTTTCTCTGTTCTTAAAATATATATATATATATATATATATATATATATGATCCCTTTAATTCAAATAACAGACAAATTTTAAATTGCAAAGCTATCAATTGTGTTATTTAATAAAATATAACTTAAAAAAAAACTTGCTCCTTTGAAATTATCATAAGATAGCAAAATGTTGATAAAAAAAAATATCTTACAACAAAAATTTTTCTTATATGTATATACAGGGTGTCCAATGGCTAATTTGTAAACCGTTAGTCATAGAGACATATAGTTCAAATTACAAAAAATGTTTTAAATTGAGGTAAAGAAATATTTTAAAAGCGATTTGTGTCAATAAAAACATTTCTTAAAAAATTATGAAACTTAAATTTTTATACGGCCCCCCAGTCCTATAAATTATATTTAGTAAAATTTTCCTATTACACTGACAAGTAAGACAAAAAAGTCCTGTTCATATAACACTAAAATTGACTGCGTTATGAAACTTTAAAAATGCATGACTTATACCACTTTTCTGCATTTGAACACAAATGAGTTTGGCCATGCTTTGAGGGGTCATATACTAAGTGCTTAAAATATTCAAAGAATTTTTCATGTGTATCTGCACTTTGAAAAAAATAGTACAAGTGTTACAATTGAGTTAACTTTTATTAAGTTTCAGATTGGCTAAAATTTTAACATATGTTTTATTTTGTAAGGATTTGAGACTATTTCTTTTCATGATTTCTTTTAACAAATATTATGTTATTTTATTTAACTTCAACGATCGTATGTATGTTTTCCCAGTTCAAAATTTGTACACGAAATTTAACTCACTTTCAAATATCTGATCGAGATTAAATTTTACATTAGTGTTGACTCTACTCTAAGCAGCTTTAGCAGGGTGCAGCGCCCGGCAGCCCTTTTTATTTCTTTTTGCGCCCAGCGGCTCTTTTAAATCCTTCCGATGCGCTCGGCTGTCCTTTTTAACACTTCCTATGTGCCTTGTGGCAATTCAATTGATCCCGGGAAAATATCGCAAACTCCAGGGACTCTAAACAAACCAGTTCAAAATATTTTTTGTGAACAAGGTACAAGTGTGCCCCCTTTTTTAAATAGTGTTCCCTTTTTGAAAAAAATTATCCTTTTTTAGAACAGTGTTCCCTTTTTGAAAAAAATTATCCTTTTTTACTTTCTTCTATCTTTACAAGAAGAAAGTATTGGATTCATGAAAATTTTCAAATTCCAGTTTTCGACGGATTTACACGTTTTAGGGGTCAGAGATTCCAAAAAACATGTTTTTACAAAATGTCTGTCTGTGACTCTGTCTGTCTGTGTGTATGTGACACAAATTTTGTGGGCGCTCTATCTCAAGAACTAATGCATGGATTTTAATAAAAAATTATATTCAGTTAGTCCCTAATACAAATTGATGCTGATTAGTTTTTGGTTTAAATCGCTCAACAGGTGGCGCTGCTACGCTGCATTTTTCACGATTTTTGCAATAGCTCTATCTCAAGAACTAATGCACGGATTTTAATGAAACTTCATATTTAGTTAGTCTTTGATATGAAATGATGCTGATTACGTTTTGGTGTAAATCGCCCAACAGGTGGCGCCGTTATGAGGAATTTTGCAGGATTTACACGATTTCCCCAATAGCTCTATCTTAAGAACTAATGCGCGGATTTTCATCAAACTTCAGATTCAGTTAGTGTTTGATATGACTTGCTACAGCTTATGTGTTGGTATAAATCGCCCAATAGGTGGCGCTTCTGTGCTGCCTTTTTCACGTTTGCCTCAATATCTCTATCTATAGAACTAATGGACGAATTTTCATCTAACTTTTTTTTTATAGTTATATGTTGATTTAGTTATATGTTGACACAAGTTGTTGTTAATTAGGTTTTAGTGTTAATCACCTAATAGGTGGCGCTGCTATGCTGGAATTTTCACGATTTTCGCAATAGCTCTATCTCAAAAACTAATGCACGGATTTTCTCCAAACTTCAGATTCAGTCAGACGTTGACATAAATTGTTGCTGATTAGGATTTGGTATAAATCACCCAATAGGTGGCGCTGCTAGGCAGCATTTTGCTGGATTTAGACGATTTCAGCGATAGTCATATCTCAAGAACTAATGCACGGAATTTCATAACTTTAGAATCCTCATGAGATGCATAGATTGCCATTTAATTTTGGCAGTGTGATAGCGAATTTTGAAGTTTTAACATGCATGAGATAGAAGAAAGTTTTGGGATTGGTACATCTGACTAGTTAGAATAGTGATCCCTTTTTGAAAAATGTACACTTTTTTTTAGAATAGTGTTCCCTTTTTGAAAATTTTCTCGCCCGGCGGCCCTTTTTTTCTAGAGTCAACACTATACATACATACTGATGTAAATCTGATGACAATCTAATATTATTATGATTTTCGGTAGTTACCATTCATACTTATTTTACAGGATAACACACCAAATTTCGGATAGATTACCGCCAAGAAGTTTAAGAAAAAGTTTTATATTAGATAACACAAGACTGTTATGGTTGTGTTTTTTAACTTTTATGTATTTTTTAGCACTGAATCCAAGAATTACCTTAATTTTTAACCATCATCTCATGATGTTTTGCAAATCATAAATTGTCAAAGTTAAAAAATAACAAAAATCAGATACTATAAAATAGAGGAGATGGATGAGTTTTTTAACTTTTGATAATTGATTTTTATGTACTTTTTAGCACTGAATCTGAAAAAAACCTTCATTTTTAACCATCACGTTATAATTTTTTTGCAAATCGTAAATGTCAAAGTTAAAATATATAGCAAAAATCTGATACTATAAAACACATGTAAAACATTTTTTATTTAATTTTCCTGACGTGATGGTTAAAAATGAAGGTCATTTTCAGATTCAGTGGTAAAAAATACATAAAATAATCTAATACATGTAATAAGTTTAGTAAATATAATACTCTTGGAGCTAACTGAAAAGCTAAAATTTACGTTTTAAATTAAAAGTTAAAAATGTTTTAAAATTATAGGGTTCCCAATCTAAAAGTGCAAGTAAATTATTACAAATAAATATATTTTCTAAGATTCAAAGAAGTGAATAAATAAAACAAAATAACCATAAACTGTTAACAAATACATCATTTGTTCCTTTCCAGAAATACATTTTAAAAAACCCAGTCCAGATGGGCAGCTACCAACTACAACCCTGCCCATAAGTGTCGACAACAGAAACCCATCGAAGTCTAAGATAAAGAAGTTTTATGTTTAATCTAGTTACAGTAAATTTGTGTAAACGTTATAGCAGATATACTTGCATAGTTATCCTTCCGTCTCGGGACATTAAAATGTTTTTGTTTATGAGAGGATTCTGTGTTTACCGAAAACCTGCCAAGAAGGATTCACAATTGGAACAAGTTTCGTTTCAGATAGGTTTCAAACGTTAGCAAACACAAATATATAGTCTTGTTTTCGTCGAACCTTGAATTGTTTTCGTTTGAGATAGGTCATCTTCACAGATTTTCCTGTAATAGATTTATGCTCTTCAGAGGTGGTGTTATAGCAGCGGTTTCCAACCTGGGGTAGCGTGCCCCTGGGGTTATGTGAAAATAATATCGGTAATGGCGGAAGTCACAAAAATGTTAGGAATATCAATGTAATTTGCATCGATTTATTATATAGTTGTGATAAGAAGATTACTAATGAAAAAAAGCATGTTTACGTTATCTCCTTGAGTGGAGTGGAGGGGGGGGGAGAAGGGACGTGTATTTATGAGAGAAATGAAAAACCTAATAAAAGGGTACGTGAAAGAAAAAAGTTTGGGAAGTGAGCACGTTTTAGCAGTTTTAAGGGATACTGTGAAAACGGAAAGTGTTTATAACGGAAACCTGTCTAAAACGGAAAAGTCCATAGTCCCAAAGAAAGACATACCTTTGAATTATACCTTCTAAGACGAACCTCTCTAAGGCAGAATTTTTTATAGATCCATTGTGATTCTGTCTTAGCAGTTTTTACTGTTGTATCCTTGATTCAGTAAACCAGTTCCACTTTTGGGGGGTGGAGGGGGGTGTCTGGACTCCCTGGACCCCCCCCCCCCCCCTTGGCTACACCACTGCTCGTAAGGCACAAGCCCACCCAGTAATAATTTGATCTCTCCACCAAAACAGTTTCCAATGACTTATTTCATTATTCATTTATTTATTTAATTGTCGAAATAAAATTTAGTTTTATAGACATTCTCAAAATAATTTTGTTTGAAAGTTAGTAAAGACATCAATTAGACTTCCAACAATACCGAAAGTCCCTTCAGCAGATATATAATTAAATATCTCTCCAAAAAGAAATTCCTGCATATTTTGCCATTTGCTTTAATGTCTTGAATCAATAAAGCACTTAGGTGACGTTTTTCTTGACATTTAATTTTTTGTACTTTCAATTGTTAGCAATTTTTATGCTATTTATAATAAATATTCATGTATTTATAAAAAAGATGAAATGAGAATATAATTTTACATATTAAATTATAATAATTTTATAATTTACTCAGAAAAACCATAATTTTAATTCGAATTATCCTGTTTAGTCGCCCCTCTTTACACACACATGGACTAAGGAAAAAAAATAGTATGTGTTATTTTATTTAAAAACTTTAGAGCCCATCCAATATTTTTCAAAAGTTTCCGCTACTGTATGTGTGGGTGGGAGACAAATTTATCCAATTCCCCAAACTTCTTTTATACCTTTGTACTTAGGGGTTTTTAAGTTTTCTGCACACTTTTACAGCTGCATGTAGAGCTAAAAGGTATAATTTTATATTACAGTAAAAACACACAAATTCTTGCCTCTCCTGTGAAATGTTGTACTTTTGAGTTGTGTTACTTTTCTTGTGAATGAGCTAAATATAAATATTATTATAATTGCATATCATTGTGCATATTTAACCCTGCTGCTGTGTTCGGGTCTATTTTGACCCAAAAGCCATATTTAGAGTTGCCAAGTTTCCGGGTTTTTGCACACCACTATTATCTTAGAGAAAATGTTGTTTTTTTAAATTGCCCAAATATTCTAATTAAATAAAATAACATTTTTTTTTCTATTAAAATACTGGTAGGAGACTTGGCAACTCTGTATGTTTGAAATGAACTCCGCAGCACGGTTAAAGCAATATCAGAAAAAGAAAACTCAAAATGTTTAAGATACTAAAATGTATTTAAAATTAACCTTTTTGGGTCTGATTTTAATTTTTGAAGGTTGAATTACTTCTGAGTTTAAACAAGAAAAAAAGTCTTGCATCAAATCAAGCATAGATTATGAAAAACTTTCCAACACATTCAGAATAGTGCAACAAAACTTCACCATTCAATAAGATGAAAAATTATGTTTAAGTAAACAAGGGATGACCGCCTCGGGAACTCATCTTTCATGTTAGAGTATAAGTGCAATCCCGGGTGGAATGTTTAAGTAAACAATTCAGAAAACAAATAACACGCTTGAAAACCCAATTTCAGCTATTATCATCTATAGTAAAAAAAAAAATCTGAATTCTTTTGTGCAGCCCCGCATATGGTCCATAGATATTTGCATATATACTACATAGTAAGCAAAAATTTTGTTTAATTAGGAAACGCATAACACAATTGAAAATTATCCTGCAGCAATTTCTGTCAACAAGTGGAAATGTACTCGAATTCTTTTGTGTATCTCTGTATATGTATATGATCTAAAGAATTCATACGTGCCAAGTAATATGCAAACAATTAGTTAAATTTAAAAATGCATCCCACAATTATGAATACGCTTATAGGAATTATTGTTTATAGTTTATAGATAGTACTGTAACCAAATTCTTTCACTGTATGACAGCTGAAAACAGTTTCAAGTACACTGCATTGTACCTGTTTTTCAGAAAAAGTAGCTGTGAATGTGTTGGAATGTAGATTTTGCCACTATTTCAAGTCTCATGTTCACTGGATGCAGTTTCCACAAAAAGTGACTTAATTATTTGTATTTAAATTATCCATTGCAGTATAATTTTCCCCAGTGTAAATAGGCACACAAATACTACTTGACATATTTCAACAACTACATATGCAAAGCCATGGTTTTTTCTAGTTAATGATCAAAAACTTGGAAAAATTTACTTTGAGACTAATCCAAAATAAAAATGCTCCTCTAACTAAGAATCAGAATAAACAACCAAACAGCAAATTTGAAAAAATAAATTAAACAGTAATGCAAAAGTATAAATTATTTACATAATTAAATAAGTGAGTAACTGGCAATGTCCCATTCATCCCCACTCTACCCTACATGAATTTGACATGGGTTCCACTTATGGAAAATTCTCCTCATTTATCTATGCTTGGTAGAAAGCATGGACTAGTGGACTAGTCAATTTATTAAAAAACAATTCATTTTTGTCCAATATTGCTAAGAAACGGCAACAGGAAATAAAAAAAGCATTTTTATACAACTACAGCAGTAGTATATGGGGCCTACTCTGGAACACTTTTCATACTCCACTAAATAGAAATATTTAACGATTTTTGTAAGATTTTGCTCAAAAAAATTGCCTGTTAAAATATCGAGGATGTAACGATTTTATTACGATTTATCGAGCAAATAATGATAAAAAATTGTATGATTTGCATTGGTTGGATATTTTTATTTTTTCTACAAAATTATGTAAAGAAGAAGTTTTAAGAAAGGGTTATAAAGAATCAAATAAACGGGATAATAACGTAATCAATTTAGATTAAATAATGATCATTTTTAAATGCTAATATTTAATTATTATTGTGATGAAAAATTTTGACAGACGTCCTTTCTTAATAGTCTATCAATTGCTAATAAACAACCTTCCTCTAGGATAATCTTGATAGGAAAAGCAAAGAGCAGCGTTATATAATAAGTTATCGGCATTATAACCAATCCTAAAATCTTTAGTTGCATTAAAAGCTATAGAATAGTATAAGTTATTATCTCCGGGAATATAAATATGAAAATATTCTTTTGTTTCTGGTATTATATTCCAATTGTCATCACATTTACTTTCTATCCAAAAATAAACACCAGGTTGAGAAAATTTAGAGGCTTGATCCATTTTATATATTTTAGCGGTGAAAGTTAATTTTATTGTATCATTGAAACTATGAAATATAGTATAATTATTAGAGTTATCGATGCTATGATTTGTAATAACGGGGTCAAATTTAAAATAATGAAAGGTAGGCGAAAGACAATTAAAGAGTAAAGTACTTATGACAAAATATTGTAACATTTATTTAGAAAAAAATTGGACGTCAAATAAAGGATATAATCCTTCGGCTTAAAATTGAAATGTTAATTAAAAACCGTTGATATATGATATCCATTCCCAGTCAACTTTATCATTAAATTCTTTTAAAAAATCTTCGGATAAGACCTGATGATAGGAGATCCCTTCCCAGTCAACTTTATTTTTAAATTCTGTAATAAAATCTTCTGATAGTGTCTGATGAAATGATATATAACACCAGTCAACATGATTTTGAAATTCTCTAATAAAATCTTCGGATAATGTCTGATGAAATGATATACACCGCCACTCAACTTTATTTTGAAATTCTCTAATAAAATCTTCTGATAATTTTTCATTCTGTGATATACAATTCCAATTAAGTTTATCCTTAAATTTTCTTATAAATTCAATGGGCAATTTCATAATATTTTTACTTAAATGAAGATCAATTTTATTCATATATAATGAAATAAATGTATGAAATGTTTTATGATGGGATAAATTGATAAATAAATCTTTATATTTATGAATTATAATATCGTCTAATCTTTGAGCCGACCCCATTTATATAGAAGCATTTTTATAAACACTTTTATTTTTCGTCTTTATTTAAAAGCAGTCGCAATTCATTAATAAATCGTATTAAAATATTTTTTAATTCCAAAACTTCATCTATTAACCTTTCTCTGTGAGGTTCTTCTTCTTCATAATAATGGCCAAATTTTTTATTTAATTCACCAAGTTGAACGGAAAGAATTTTTTTCCATTTATCGTTATAAAAATTATCTGGTAATTGATCAAACTTATATTCAATGAGATTACAAAAATCGAGTTTATGCATATATTTTTCTAAAAACCTTTCACCAAATGTTTGAAAGCGGGTTATTAGCAACCAATTCAATCCTTCTTCTAATGTGCACATAGTGTTTTCTGAAAGTTTTTGGAATCTGGATACTTTATGTAAATCTAATTTTTCATGATAGGTTTGAATAAATTCGTCACTTAAGGTTTGATATTGAGAAATAACAACCCAATTTATATAATTGGAATGTTTTAATATAAATTCTTCAGACAGCTTTTGATTTTTAGAAACTAAATTCCAATCTAATTCTTCTTTGTACTTTTCGATAAATTCTTCCGAAAGTTTTTGAAAAATGCATATAACATTCCATTCAATATAATCTATGAGCTCTTCCATAAAACATTCGGATAATACGGAATATCTACAAACTAACTTCCAATTGAGTTGATCCTTCAAATTTCGTAGGACATCTTCGGATAAATTTTTCGTTTTAGAAAATTCGTCCCAGTTGATATCCATTTAATAATGGACATATTTTAAAAAGGGATTTTTTCAATATGAATATAAGGTTTTAAACTGTCTGATTCGCCATCAGGCAATATTGAAAATGTAATGATATCATTGCGTTTTCCATAGGCCAAGCAAGTTGCTGAATCTCTTTCAGCCATTCTTCTTTCTAAAATAATTTTATCATTGATTTTTAATTTTATCAATGCATTCGTATTAAGATCATAATCAGCATAAATATTATGCATGACTACCTGTTTCTTTTTTAAATATATAGTAATTTTCATATCCATATCAGTAGATAATCGCATTTCTTGATCCAGTAATTTAGAACTTATCAAGTCGAAATTTACTTTTTTAAATTCTTTATCTGTAAAAGTCTGAAAATCATCTTTTATAGTAACCCAGATATCTTTACTGTCTACATATATTTTATTGACTACGTCTGTATCGTTTTCGGGTTCCGAAATATTCGTAATTATTTTATTTTTTGCATCAAATTTATCACTCTTTAATATTAACGCATTTTTTTCTATATATCGTTTATTCACAACATTTTTATCATCTTTCGGATCTGCGACATTTCCTATTCTTTTTCCTTTAGCGTCGTAAGCTTTTCCCTCGATTAGTTGTAAAGTGTTTTCATCCAATTCTTTAATTCTCTTACCAGTTTCTTCAGCGAAGGTTAAAAAATTACTATCGTAATTAGTATTATTTTTTTCTATAAAATCTCTTAATTGGAAATGATTATTCTCTATTTTATTCAAAACGAAACTTTTAGTAGTTAAATCTAAATCATCGATTGGATCTGAAGCATTTTTTAATATCTTATTTTCCATATCGTAATGACCATCGTCCGTTAATTTAAAACCTATACCGGGGGGTCCGATAGGGCCTTTTCGCACTGGATTATCATAAGGTGGATAATAAACAGCCATTTATAAAGACTAAAAAATGTTATTCTCCTAACGTTTTAATCATAGTAATTTCTTTTTTATTCATATTTAATATACATTTCTTTCTTACTTCTAAAATATAGTAAAATACATATTCTTTGGTTGTTTCTTTTTCTAATTTCCAATTGAATTCTATTCTCAAATTTTCAAGAGTGGTATAGTTTACATGATTTGACAAATCAAAATGAATTACAGGATATAATTTACCAAAATCTGAATAATTTACCATACAACCGGTTTCTGTGTTTAGATTATTGAGACCTGATTCCAGAAAAGATTCATATAATCTATTATATTCCTTTTTACCAAAATCCATCGTATATCGCTCTGCTGGTAACGGCGATCTGTTAATCATCAACCAACATTCGATCATATCCAAATTATCAAATATCATATTATTTTTTTTAGGATTTTCATTTCTGTCAAAATATTGCGGTATTACAAATAATCTTAAAACTTCATCGGATGTAGCAGATATAGAATCGGAACCACTTTTATATTTATTAATAGGACTAGATCTGTTAATTTCATACTGATTCCAGTTTATTTCTATATCCGTATTAGATAATTTTAATTCATTATAGAGAATCTCCGCTCCATTTTTAAAGTCGACGTATCTCACCCACAGCGCTATGTCTTCAATTTCTACTTTATAATCTGGATTTGCAGCATCTGTGTAAATCATATTTCTGCTATCGTCTCTTTGGAATTCCAGTCTTATTATGAAACCAGAAATGGCTTTTTTATATTCTGCGACGAAATCAAAAATTTCCTTTAAAGGCGTCCATGTTGTAACTGAATTACTATTTTTCGACCATTCCCATCTTTTTTTAAATCCTTTATTGTAGTTTTCATTTTTTACAATTTTTAATTTATTGACGATATCTGTTATAGGGGTTGTAGCCGTTATCGTACCATCGCTTTGAAGTAAACTTTTATTTCTATCAGCACTATCACTGGTATCTGGATAAAAACCTATATTGGTGGCTTCTGATGTTGAATAATCTCTGGTATAATCCTTCAGTCTCTTAACCTGCAGAATGTAGGAGTGATAGTCTCCAACTGATTCGATTATTTGTTTACCTATCTGAAGTTTTACGCCTTTCATAGAACATACAGCTGTGACATTATCATCATTTATAGAATCGCCATTGGATTTTAAAATTTTCCACTTTGTCTCCAGATAACTCTCCGATAATGAAATAGGATCATTGGTATCGGTAATTTCGAAATGAAACGTAGTATTTTCTTTTTTATCATTATGGCTTGTACTAGGCAATCTTATTTTTTTTAATTCGCTACTTTTTATATCGTTATTATAATAATAATGAGTGTCTCTTAGATCATAAATTTTTTCCATTTATTTAGGAAGAATTTTCAGACCTGTTCCTTTCATCTTTTTTGAAAATATTTCTTTCAATATTTCAGCATCAGTCAATCTGTCAACAACTGCTTTTTCATTCAATTCTAGTTTTTTAGCTTTAAAAAATCCCTTCCCTTGAATTCTTTTACTTTTCCTATATAATCTGTGTTTATTCATTTATTTACTGAGAAAATTTAGTTAATATCAATTGATATATTTTTTCAACATAGTCCTCTTTTTCCTCTACGACTCTAAAATTATATTCAATCAAACCTTTATTTAAATCAATTAATTCACCATTTTGATTCGTAACTCTCATCCTTATTCTACGAATTGAATCCCTATTCACAGGATAATATATTAAATTATTGAATTCTTTTGAAATGATAACACCCGGTACATCCCTCGGTGTAAAAGAATAAATAACTTCTGAATTATTCTGGTTGATTAAAGATCCATTAACTACATCACAATGAATATATATAATGTCGTTTCCGTTTGTTATATCTGCTATATTTTCACCTTCTATTACAGTCTCTTCATCATGACTTTTATAAACTTTTTTTTCAAAGCCTATTAGTTTATGAAAATCGCTTTTTGTTAAATCGATATTCCAACCTTTAGTTAATTTAATAAGCATTCTTAGTCTAGATTGTATTCTACCAAATTTTACCGGAGGATCGTCTGAACCAAACGCTTTCATCACATCTATATTTAAATCTTCAACATTTTTATTACCATAAGGAATAGTGATAGATTTAACATTATTCTCATCTGTGTACAGGTCAAACGTATTAGTTTTATCTGTTATGTTAAACCATGAGACTGTCATAGTAAAAGATTGCAATGCTAATTTTTTTAATTTAAGAGGTTTAGGAAATTCAACAGTGAAATCCTCTGATTTTTCATGACTTTTTGGTTTCAATTTGATCATTTATTAGACAGAAAAAATCTTTAAAGATGAAAAACAAGCTCTTCGTTATAATCGCTAGGCTGTTGAGTAAATGAATTAAGTACACATTCTGGACATTTACCTTTATTTCTTTCTTTTATATATTTCATACAAAATAATCCACATTTGACAGAAGTAGGTTTTTGTAAAAAACTATCATTGTGAGCTATACTGACTTTTTTATTGGAAAGTTTAAGAAATTTCATAATATTTTCAGGAATATATTTTTCTTTGAGTTTAATATTTTTATATATATATTCCCCGAAAGGATCGAAATATTCTACATAATTATAATTTGGATCATTATAGTAACAAACCCAATGTGTTCCAGGACCTGTCGAAATATCTAAATTAATAATCCCGCTTTCAAAATTTCCAATCTTTTTAGGAAGTAAATCGGAAGAGAAAACACCTCTGAATCCTTTTTCATCTTTCATATTTTCTTTAATCGTTTCATCTGATATACCCAATTTTGTTATCGGGATTTTTTTTTTTTAGACAGAGAAGCTGACTTTTTTTTAAGACCAGATCCTTTGTTTTCCCAAGGTTGAAAAACTCCAGATCCTGAAATTTTATCCAGGATTTTTTTAGTCCCCCAACCTGCTGCACCACTCGCAGCACCGAGTCCTAGTGATGTTAAAATAGGAATTAAAAAAGGTAAAAATCCACCGTTTTTATCTAATTGAGTTTTGCTTATATTTATTCTTTTACCTTTACTAATCTGATTAATCTGTGTTTTAGTTAAATACATTTCATAATTGGGAGGTTTAGAATTGTCTATCTGTAGTGTCAGTTCTTCTTTTTTTCTGAGAGCAGATTTCAATTTACTAATCTGTCCGTCACTCAAATGAATCTTCTTTTTTACATAACTCATTTATTAGGCAGCAAAAAGCTGACGCTTTCTAAGAAGAAATTGATTGTATAATCGTTCTTTATCTCCGTTAGTTATTTTTTTAGCTTTAATGAGTTTGTCTATTAGCAGTTTCACTTCATTTCTTAATTTTTTCGACTTGCTACCTTGACATATTTTATCCAATAATTCAGATAATAAATCTAAACCTTTACCGACTTTCATTACTTCGCTACCTCGAATTGTAGTTAATCTAGCCAGATATTTTTGTAGCTCATCTTCTTTATATTTAACAGCGTCTATTTCAACCTTTTTCTGACTTAATTCCTCCTCTGAAAGATTTTTAGCCCGCGTAATTGTACTTTGTAAGTTGCCTTTTTTCTTCGATAATTTTTCTTTTAACTCCTTAGCCTTTGTATACATTTCGTCTAATTTTTCTTTATTGTCTAGGAGTTTCGAAGGTTTGTATAATTTTTCAGATATTAAATAATCTGTATCTAAATATTGATCAACATTATAAATAAGCGGCGGTTCTTTATATAATTCTTTGACGTCTTCGATCACTTCAGGAATAATTCCAGATGATTCTGCAATGGGCTGTAAAAATATATTTAATTCGTCCAATTTATCATTGATAGCTTTAATATTTTCTTTTCTACTTTTATCCTGTTCTTCTAATTTTTTAGTGACAGGTTTATGAAATTCAGTTAAACTTTTGTCTATACCTAGCTTTCTATCACGCTGTTCTTCATTATTTTTTCTAATATCTGCTTGTAATTTGACAAGTTTTATTGCATTTTTTAATTCTTCTTTTTGTTTCTTATTTCGATCTTTTTCTAAATCGTTTATTTTATCCATTTATAGACAGCGAAAAGCTGTCGCTTTGTATTTTCAAATTTTTAGTGACAGCTAATTAGAAGCGATAGCTTAGACGTCTATTTTTACTGACAGCTAATATGTTTTTACTGGCAGCAACATTAGAAAGCGTCAGCTTTTCGCTGTCTAATAAATGATTAAAATTAAAGATTACACAGAACCGGAAGAATTGCCTGACCCTAAACAACATCGTTTTTTACCTAGACATCCTTTCAGATTATTAATAATCGGCCCATCAGGTTGTGGAAAGACAAATTTACTAATAAATTTATTAAACGGCTTTGAGAATCCTAGTAATTTAAGATTAGATTTCGACGCTTTATATTTATGCGCAAAAGATATTTCCGAGCCAAAGTATTCTAAATTACAAGAAAATTATACACAGTTTGAAGGTGTTGAAATAGACGATATTATAAAATGCAAAAAAATAAGTAAAAATAAAAGAAAGCAATTATTAAAATTGTATGATAAATATAAAAAGAATATATTATTTTCTTCAGATTTGAGTGAATTTATTACTGTCGACGATTTAGATTCCTCAGAAAAAAATCTCGTTGTTTTCGACGATTGTGTTACAGAAAAAGACCAGAAAGTTATAGAGGATTTGTTTATAAGAGGTCGAAAGAAAAATGCATCCATTATTTATTTAACGCAGTCTTATTACTCAACTCCTATAAATATTAGAAAAAATTGTAATTACTTCATATTTTTTAAACTACAGCCTAGGGAAATCAATCAGATAATCAGAGAAATAGACGGAAATCTAACAAAAAAAGAATTTCTAGAAAAATATAAATCTTGTATGGGTAATTTCTTTATGCTAGATTTAGTAAATTCTGAAATGAGATACAGAAAAAATTTTGAACCTATATAAATGGAAGAATATTTAGAAAAGAGATTATATGTTTATCGGAAAAGTTACAATTTGTATCAAAAGATAAGTATTTCCTTATCTGTTAGCAAATTTATGCTAAGTGCTTCAGGATTATCAGCTTTTGCGTTCATACCACTGGCCAGTTTGAGTTTGAGTGCTGGAATTGTAGAAGTCATTGAGAAATCTTTAAGTATTTTGGAACGAAAAGAAGAATACAAGCAATGTTATAATTTTTATAAACAACTGTTAAATTTGTTGAAAGCTAAAAAAATTTCAGAAGAAGAAGTGTATGTTAGAGAACAAGATTTTATAAATAATTTAGTATATTTCCCAATCGAAAAGTATGTGAAAAAAGTACAGTTGAATGGATATAAATATACTTCTTAGAAAGCGTCAGCTTTTTCCTGTCTAATAAATGAGTTGTAAAAGTAAAAAATTTGGTGTTACGTCTTTAACTAAAAAAGGTAATTTTAAAGGCGGATGTTTAAAATGCGGACAAACTGGATCGGGTTTTCTGAATAAAGTCATTAGTAATTTATCTTTCGAAATGCATTTACCCAATCATAACTTCACAGGCCCAGGTACACAATTATTATGGGGGAAAACGCGATTAAATCCAGATTTAACGTATAAAAATTCGTCTAAACCTGTTAACAGAGTGGATGAAATTGCATATAAGCATGACAAATGTTATTTGGAAAATAAAGATACGAAAAGTAGAAATGAAGTATGCGATAAGAATATGATTGATGAATTAGATAATATTCAAAATCCAACGATGAGAGAAAGAATTGAAAGGGGAATTGTAAAACCGATTATTAAAGCTAAAAAGTCTTTTGGTATGGGATCTATAAATACAAAGATCTATTGTTTAAAATGTAAAAACCATACAGAAACTAAAGATATTAAAAATGCAATGTCTAAAAATAACAGGCCAATGATGAAAGGTATTTGTCTAGATTGTGGTTCTAAAAAGAGTGTTTTTTTAGGAAAACCTTAGGGATGAAAGATCCTAAAAGTATCTTAGGGATGAAAGATCCTAAAAGTATCTTAGAAAAAATATATTATCATCCTGAAAGTGGTTATTGTGGTATCAATGAATTAAAACGGAAAACAGGTTTCAGTCAAAAGCAAATTACAGATTTTTTACACAGCCAAGATGTTTATACCAGACATAAGCCTTTAATTCGTAAATTTAAACGAAGACGCATTTATGTCAGTCATATCGATGATCAATGGCAAGCAGATTTATTGTTTATCAAACCTTTTAGTAAATATAATAACGGAACTAATTACTTATTGACAGTGATAGATATATTTAGTAAATATGGGTGGGCCATTCCGATAAAAAGAAAAACAGGACAAGAAGTAACTGAAGCATTTAAAAAGATATTTAAAGAAAGAATTCCTGAAAGATTACAAAGTGATAAAGGAACCGAATTTGTAAATAAATGGACTTTAAAATTATTTAAAGATCATAATATTCAGTGGTTTACAACTGAAAATGTTGAAATAAAATGTTCTGTAGTTGAACGATTTAATAGGACAATTAATAAAAAAATTAGAACCTATCTAGCAGCCAACAATACTAAAAGATATATAGATGTATTGGACCAATTAGTTAAAAATTATAATAATTCCAAGCATAGGTCTATCAAAATGACACCTAGCGAAGCGAGTCGAGCAGAAAACGAATCTGAAGTTTATAAAAATTTATACGAAGAAAAAATAATAAGAAAACCGAAATTCAAGGTTGACGATAGAATAAGAATTTCGAAATACCAGACTGCTTTTACCCGCGGATACCAACCTACTTTTACGGAAGAAATTTTCATCATTTCAGAAATATTAAACACTGACCCTATTACTTATAGGATAACGGATTTGAATGGCAACGAAATAAAAGGAACTTATTATGAACCGGAATTAGTTAAATATAATAAAAAAGATAAAATGTATAAGATTGAAAAAATAATAAAAAAGAAAGGAAAGAAATGTCTAGTTAAATGGTTAAATTATTCCGACGAATTTAACTCTTGGGTTGACGAAAAAGATATCAAGTCAATTTAATTTTTCCGCTATAATATCAAACCTCCCGCATAGACGGGACTTTTTGAAATATCATTATGTTTTTAAAATAACTCATCAAAACTCCCGCCTAGACGGGACTTTTTCAAATATTAAAATATAAACAAGCTATAATGTCAAAACTCCCGTCTAGACGGGACTTTTTCAAATATCATTATGTTATTAAAATAACTCATCAAAACTCCCGCCTAGACGGGACTTTTTCAAATATTAAAATATAAACAAGCTATAATGTCAAAACTCCCGTCTAGACGGGACTTTTTCAAATATCATTATGTTATTAAAATAACTCATCAAAACTCCCGCCTAGACGGGACTTTTTCAAATATTAAAGTATAAACAAGCTATAATGTCAAAACTCCCGTCTAGACGGGACTTTTTCAAATATCATTATGTTATTAAAATAACTCATCAAAACTCCCGCCTAGACGGGACTTTTTCAAATATTAAAATATAAACAAGCTATAATGTCAAAACTCCCGTCTAGACGGGACTTTTTCAAATATCATTATGTTATTAAAATAACTCATCAAAACTCCCGCCTAGACGGGACTTTTTCAAATATTAAAGTATAAACAAGCTATAATGTCAAAACTCCCGTCTAGACGGGACTTTTTCAAATATCATTATGTTATTAAAATAACTCATCAAAACTCCCGCCTAGACGGGACTTTTTCAAATATTAAAATATAAACAAGCTATAATGTCAAAACTCCCGTCTAGACGGGACTTTTTCAAATATCATTATGTTATTAAAATAACTCATCAAAACTCCCGCCTAGACGGGACTTTTTCAAATATCATTATGTTATTAAAATTACTCATCAAAACTCCCGCCTAGACGGGACTTTTTCAAATATTAAAATATAAACAAGCTATAATGTCAAAACTCCCGTCTAGACGGGACTTTTTCAAATATTAAAATATAAACAAGCTATAATGTCAAAACTCCCGTCTAGGCGGGACTTTTGGTTTTAAATGCATTACATTAAAATAAGTTTAAATAAATGAATTGTGACTTTTTTAAAGACGTTTTAAGAGATGATTCTGATTCTAACTTAATGGATTCTTTTGACAAAGAAAACAGATGTCAAATACCCGAAAAATATCTCAAAATTTATGACCAGATGAAAAAAAGTGAAATAATGTACGATTCGGACGGTGAATATTTTACATATAAAAATATAGATGTTTTTTTAAGCGAAAGACGCAAATCCCGGATAAGTCGCTTTAACGCATTGAAATGGAAATTGAAGTTAAATATTCCATATAAAGCTGAAGAAATGTTTATTCAATTTTTAGATTTAGTGTATTATAAAAAGTCGATAAATTACCTATATTTCATAAAGAAAATATTAGATTATTATAATATTGATAATAATTTGAAAGTAAAATTTAATAAGAAAAACGAAGACATTTGGAATAGCTTTCTAAAAAATTTTTCTTAATAAATGGAGCTGTCTAAAATTTGCAAGCATTGTCAGATGACGAAACCTTTAGACGAATATTATACTCAATTTCGTTACGGCAAAACAGAACATTACGCTAATTGCAAAAGTTGTCATTTAGCTATGAAAAATAAAAAAATTGATTGCGAATGTGGTAAAAAATACACTTTAGCTCATAAAAAGAGACATTTAAAAAGCAATTATCATATCAAACGAACGTCAAAATAAATTTATGATGTTGTGTTTTAAATTGAATGCATTTTTTTAGTTGAAAATATTATATTGAATGTTGCGTTTTATATTGAACTTGCTTATTCAATGTTGTGTTTTAAATTGAACGTATTTTTTTAGTTGAAAGTATTATATTGAATGTTGTTGTTAGTTGAAAATATTATATTCAATGTTGTGTTTTTAATTGAACGCATTTTTTAGTTGAAAATATGATATTCAATGTTGTGTTTTTAATTGAACGCATTTTTTAGTTGAAAATATTATATTCAAAGTTGTGTTTTTAATTGAACGTATTTTTTAGTTGAAAGTATTATATTGGATGTTGCATTTTCAGAAATTATTCAATTGGAGTTAAAAAAAACTCGATAGTTTCAAAATATAGAAAAATTCCAAGACAGAGTGGATTGGTATTTTATATTCAAATGTCAGAAAAATTTTATTTAGAATTTAAAGGTAAAATAGAAGTGCCTGATTATGACAGTGATTTTTAGGCTAAATAAATGGGTAATTCAAAAAGTACAAAGATTTTGACAGGTAATTGTACAACTGAAAGAATAAATGTAGATTGGAATCATACCTTTAATGTTCATCCCAATGTTCATATAACGCCTGTATGTAAATACAGCGAACCATTTTTTGTTAGAATAACAGAAATAGATAAAAACGGATTTCGATTTGAATGTTTAAAATTGAATGGCGAACCTGTAGGAAAAAATTCAGATTTCTTTCAATGGACAGCAATTAGTCCTTTTGAGTAAACGATCTTCTTTTTGAAATATATTTTTTAATAGTTGTTTTCAGAAATTCTTCAATTTAATTTAATTCATACTTTTAAAGACATTCATTTTAAATCGCTTAATGTAAAATTACCTGCCACCGAAAGTGGTCTAATTTAACGAGCATTTATAGATAGTGGTCGCTTTTAAAAATGTGTCGCAAAAAGTATTTATAAAAATGTTTGTATATAAATGGAGGAAACTCTAAGATTGATATCTGTTTCAAAAATACATATTTCAAAATTAAGGCAGGTCGTAAAACTTTTAAATATAAACCAACCCCAACATTGTAAAAAAGATGATTTAATCAGATTGATAATAAGATATATAAAAGAAACTGGGGAATACAAATATGTTTTAGTAGATTTATTAAAATTAGATGTCACAGATTATTTAAATAAAATACAGACAAAATTTATCGAAAATCCTAAAAAAAGAAATAAATTGAAAAAAATATTCGATTCTTTCGATTTAAAATTTAACAATAACACAGAAGAATTTGATCCAAAAAATAACGAAGAAAAAAAGATAAAAACAGTGGTAAACCTTAAAAAATTATTTCCTGATTTGAATGAAAAATTGAAACAATTTATAAATGAACCGAAAAACCGTCCAAAACTTAAAAAACTCTTTGATTATTACGGCTTGAAATATAAAGATGAAAAATTGATCAAAAAGACAGAAAAGAAAGTCAAATTGCAAACAAATTTGGAAAATCTGTTTAGACCCGATTACGAAATTGTTGAGAAAGAAAAAAAAATTATTAAAAAATTTAATACTTATAGATATGTTTATAAAATAAGACAAATAAACAAACTCACACCGGGCCAGTATTATAGTATCTTAAAAGATTTATTCAGGAGAGCAATTGGAAAAATTGAAGGAAAGGTAGATATAATTGTATTCAATCCCTATTTAACACAACCCTTCCACCCTAAAATGATGTCAACGAAAGAAGCCTATGAGACCTATTTAGATGTTTTAACGCATAAAATTGAATACAAAGAGTTGGATATTAAAGACTGTGAATTTATTTTTACAGTCGTTGATTTGCCTAAAGGTGGTAAACATTTGAAATTACTGAACGATAACGATGTTGTCAATAAAAAAAGTATTCTTCAAATTAAAAATGACGATAATATCTGTTTGGCTAGATCCATCGTTACAGCCCTGGCTATTCAAAATCGTAAAATTTTATGCGAAAAATTAAATCTAGAAAAACTTACAGATTTAGATGTTAAATACATAAAAATGGGTAGAAAATTACAAAAAAGTTTAGCGATAAAATTGCATGAAATGTGTGATATTCCGTTAGAAATGTGTAATTTAGAGCATATTAAACAATTCGAATTTTTTTTAGATATTCAAATAACTATATTTTGCAGAGAAAATTTTAACGAAAAAATATACAGTGGTACCTATAAATCTAATTGTGTTTACATTTTAAAAAATAGAAATCATTTTGATGTCATTACAACGGTTACAGGATTTTTAGGAAAAAAAAATTATTGTGATTATTGTAAAGTCAGTTATAAAAGAAGTGATCAACATAAATGTTCTTTAAAATGTAATAGATGTTTTAGGAAAGAGAGTAATTGCGAAGGAGATGATATTCAGTGCAATGATTGTTTTAGATCTTTTAAAGGAAAAAACTGCTTCGAAAATCATAAAAATGAAGCAGTCTGTGAAACACTGTGGAAATGTTTAAAATGTAAGAGAAATATCAATAGAAGACAAAGAAAACCGAAAGATCATAAATGTGGAGAAAGACTATGTAAAAACTGCAGAGGATGGGTTTTGGAAGATCATAAATGTTATATACGTAGGAAAGAATCTAAGGGAGGGACTTGTAAAAATATCTGTCCTAAAAATATAAAAGACAGAAAGAAATGGTGTGAGAAATGTGAAACGTCAGAATTTACAGAAAAATATATGTTTTTTGACGTTGAGACGAACCAAGAGACAGGAAATCACCAAGTCAATCTAGTTATAAATCATGATTTTAACGGAAAAGAAAAAATATTTAAGAATGAAAATGAATATTGTGAATGGTTATTCCAAGAGAAACATTGCGGTTATACAGTATTAGCGCATTATGGAAAAGGATTCGATTTTCAATTTCTAGCTAAATACTGCTTTAAAAATAAAATTAAAGTGTTTACAATATATCAAGGAAATAAACTCATATATATGCAAGCAACCGTATATAATATAAGGTTTATCGATTCTATAAATTTTACACTGATTCCGCTAAGAAAATTTCCTAAAACGTTTGGACTAACGGAATTGGCAAAAGGTTATTTTCCTCATTTGTTTAACACTAAGAAAAATCAAAATTATGTAGGAAAATATCCTGAAAAATACTATTATGGTTATGATACTATGACTTTAGATCAAAGAAAAACTTTTGATAAATGGTATAAATCGGTAAAAAACGAAACATTTGATTTTCAAAAAGAAATTATAAAATATTGTAGGTCTGATGTTGATATTTTAAGAAAAGGATGTTTAGAATTGCGAAGATTATTTCTAAACATTGCTAATATTGATCCTTTTAAATATGTCACTTTAGCTGGCGTTTGCATGGCTATATACAGAGATAAATTTATTCCAGTGAATACAATAGCGATTGATGAGGAGTGTATTCCAAAGGATCAATTCAGTAAGAAATCGATCATTTGGCTAGACTATCTGTCTGAAAAACACAATATCAAAATACAGCATGCTTTAAATGGTGGTGAGAAAAAATTGAAATTAGGGGATAAAACTTATAAAGTAGATGGTTTTTATAATAATACCGTTTATCAGTTTCAAGGATGTCATTGGCACGGTTGTCCTCGCTGTTTTACAGAATCCACCGTCAATCTTCAAAATCAGATATGTATGAAAGATTTGTATGAAAGAACTCAAAAAATAAATAAAAAAATAAAAGATAAAGGATTTGAATTGATTGAAATATGGGAATGTGATTTTGATAATCACAAAGAAATTAAAAAATATATGAAAAATGAATGGAAAAGAGATTTTATAGAACCTTTAAATCCTGGAAACGCATTCACCGGAGGTAGGTGCGAACCTACGAAATTAATATACGAAATGAAAGAAAATGAAAAGGGATTACTATCCTGTTGGTCATCCGGTAAAAATTTATAATCCGGAAAAATATGATAAGAATTGGTATGGTTTGATACAATGTAAAGTACTTCCACCTAGAAAACTCTATCATCCTGTTTTACCTTATAAAGGAGAAAAATTAATATTTAGTTTGTGTAAATTATGTTCAAAACCTATAAAATGCGAAAAGAAACAATGTAAAAAATGTTATGATATGCGGAATAATGAATGTAATCATACGGATGAGGAGAGAAGTTTTACTGGTACGTGGACAACTACCGAAGTTGAACTGGCTATTGAAAAAGGTTATAAGATTTTAAATATCTATGAAGTTTGGCATTTTGAAAAAAAATCTAATACATTATTTAAGGATTATGTTAAAATGTTTTTGAAAATCAAATTAGAAACAGATGATAAATGGCCTGAAAATTTCAAAACTGAAAAAGAATATAAAAGGTGCGTAGAAAAGAAATTGGGTATAAGGTTAGGAGAAATCAAAGAAAACCCAGGAATGAGATTTATATCCAAAATTTGTTTAAACTCTTTATGGGGAAAGTTCGGACAGAGAAAAAATATGAAACATACAGAGAATGTTACAGAATTGGCAGACTTTTATAGAATTATACTGAACGACCGCATTAAAGACTTGAATATGATATTTTTAAATGATGAGTGTGTGCAAATGGATTATAAGATGAAAGATGAATATGTCAAGAATAACTTTAATACGAATAATTATATAGCGGCTTTTACAACCAGTTCGGCTAGAATAAGATTATATGAAATGCTTGATAAATTAGGAGATAAAGTAATGTATTACGATACAGATAGTATTTTTTATATCGATGATGGCTCTAATAAAGTAAAAACAGGCTGTATGTTAGGCGAATGGACCGATGAATTAGGAGAAGATAAATATATGAAATCGTGGATATCTGGAGCTAGTAAAGATTATGGTTATATTCTGAACGATGGTTCTGTAAAAGGAAAAGTAAAAGGATTTAAAATGAGTTATGAGAGCGAAACTAAGCTCAATTTTGACGAGAGAATGAAAACAATAACTGGGGAAATTGAGCATATAGATGTAGAAATAAATCAATTTCAGATACAAAAAGATAAAAATATTAAAGTGAATAAAATGAATAAAAGATATATGTTTGGATATGATAAAAGAAGAATTTTAGATAACTTTGATACTGTACCTTTTGGATTTTAAGCCAGATTTTTAATTTATAAAAAATCTTTTCTAATAAATGGACGATGTCACTCTTATCATAAATGTTCAAGGTTTTATACTTCCGTTCAAATCTATAGCGAGAGAAATAAGCTGGGTTCATTTAAAAGAAGGAATAGGTGAAACGATTTCTGTATTTACACCTAACTATGAATTAGGTGATCAAGACCATGGAATAGTTCGTAGATGTACTAACGATATCCATGGTTTAAGATTTAAACGATATTCAGATAATACAGGCTTATGGATTAGTAGCGACAATGTAAAAGATTATCTCTTACAATTGCATCAGATATACGGAGGGACATTTGCTTTTAAAGGAGGAGTTTTTCCGAAAAGTACCTTTGAGGAATGGGGAATTCCTATAAAAATATTAGAAGTACCGAGATGCGTTCGAATCCTAGGACAGGGTTGTTCTATGTACAGATGTCTGTACTATAAAAATTTTCTTTCAAAAATTGTTTCTTAATAAATGGAAGAATTCAACAGTCTCAGATCGTTCCCTGTAACTCATAAGCTAAAAGATTTAGAGACAGGGAAATACAAACTGATTTCGTTGAAGAAAATTCAAACAAAATTTGGAAATATCACTATTGCAAGATTAGAAGTTAATGATGTAGAAAAGGATTATTTCCTTAAAAAGAGTCATGGAAAAATTTCTGAAGCAGCAATAACAAAACTGAATGAACGTGGTTATATCTTTCATTTTAAAGGAAAAAATAATGACGGCTTTTATGATTATGAATTAGAAAAAGCTTAATCCTACAATTTGTTTTAAATCTTACAATAATCGAATGGACCTTTTATCGAACTATCAAACTACCAGAATAATATTTACGGAAATCAAAAATATATCTGTTTTTAAGTACAAATTTCTTTTCTGGCAAAGATGGGTTCATTTCCACACAAACTATTTTTTTTAATTTTATCGAACTATCAAAATATCCAGAATAGTATTTATTATTGCTAATAAAAAAGAGAGATCTATTCAAAATTTAAAACATATCATAAAAATCATTTAACTTTTATTTCAGACTTCAATATAATGCAATTGATATTTCTTATTTATTTCATCTGTCTAAACTTTGTTCGAATGGATTTTATTTAATCTATCGAAAATTTATTTAGAAATAAATGTTACAATATTTTGTCATAAGTACTTTACTCTTTAATTGTCTTTCGCCTACCTTTCATTATTTTAAATTTGACCCCGTTATTACAAATCATAGCATCGATAACTCTAATAATTATACTATATTT
Source organism: Maratus speciosus (assembly GCA_963932465.1). NCBI lineage: Eukaryota > Metazoa > Arthropoda > Arachnida > Araneae > Salticidae > Maratus > Maratus speciosus. The sequence continues at coordinate 474,405,243 of OZ010789.1, forward strand.
CATAGTTTCAATGATACAATAAAATTAACTTTCACCGCTAAAATATATAAAATGGATCAAGCCTCTAAATTTTCTCAACCTGGTGTTTATTTTTGGATAGAAAGTAAATGTGATGACAATTGGAATATAATACCAGAAACAAAAGAATATTTTCATATTTATATTCCCGGAGATAATAACTTATACTATTCTATAGCTTTTAATGCAACTAAAGATTTTAGGATTGGTTATAATGCCGATAACTTATTATATAACGCTGCTCTTTGCTTTTCCTATCAAGATTATCCTAGAGGAAGGTTGTTTATTAGCAATTGATAGACTATTAAGAAAGGACGTCTGTCAAAATTTTTCATCACAATAATAATTAAATATTAGCATTTAAAAATGATCATTATTTAATCTAAATTGATTACGTTATTATCCCGTTTATTTGATTCTTTATAACCCTTTCTTAAAACTTCTTCTTTACATAATTTTGTAGAAAAAATAAAAATATCCAACCAATGCAAATCATACAATTTTTTATCATTATTTGCTCGATAAATCGTAATAAAATCGTTACATCCTCGATATTTTAACAGGCAATTTTTTTGAGCAAAATCTTACAAAAATCGTTAAATATTTCTATTTAGTGGAGTATGAAAAGTGTTCCAGAGTAGGCCCCATATACTACTTACAGCAAATGTGAAAAGTCATATTGTTGTAACAAACAAATATTTATGATTGAATCATATGGTAATAGATTTTTTAAAAAAATCTTAGCTTCTTTTTATGATATGGAAATGGTAAAGAAAAAAAGCATTATTTAAACTTTCTATTCAGGAATCTATTGATTGATAATTGAGTTATTAAAATATCTGATAGTCATTGCCAAGGGTGGATCTGGAGAGTCCTGAAGGAGGGGAAAGGGATTTTATACATTTGGGGACTCCAATCTGATGCACAGGTCAGGTTTGGGTCCAGCTGACTTCTATTTTTTGGTGCTGGTCGGGTCAACTTATATTTTTTTGCTGTGGGTTGCATTTGGGTGCGGTTGACTTCTACTTTTTACTGTGGGTTGGGTTAACTTCTACTTTTTTGCTGCGGGTCCGGTTGATTACAATATTTTGCCGCTGGTCAGGTTGACTTTTTCTTTTTTGCTGTGGGTTGGGTTGACTTCTACTTTTTAGCTGCACTTAGCGTGTTGGGTTTGGGGCAGATTGACATACTGTATTTCGGGTTTGGGTCAGCTTTGGATTGGGTTTTCACTCTTGCGAGAAGGGTTCAGGTTGACCCGATTTTTCAAAAAAAAAAGTCTAAATACTTTTGAAGATAAAAGTACAATATAAAAAAATACAGTAAAAGCTCCATAATGAACACGCCCAAATAATTATTTAGAAATACTTTTTAATCTTCAGAATTATGTAAAAAATACTAATTTGGTATAAGACTGCTCATGTCTTTATATCTAAGATCAATTGTAATTCAGTAAAGAATGTTTTGAAACTTATTAAAGAAACATACTGTGTTTCCTAAGATGGACTGACTGATTTTAAAATTCAGTAATTTGCAAATGGTGACAACTATTTAAAAAAATCTTGTAGGAGGATTATGTAAGATGCAAGGAGAATTTTTACTCCGATTCTTGATTTTACTTTATAATAGCAGTGACAAATGGCACTGCAAGCAATAGTCATTAAATCAGGGCGCGATTTCTGGCCTCCCTCTTCTCTCAGTATTAATACGAAAGGAGGTTAAATAAAATGTATGGAGATGTTCTCAGTTGCCAGCGCAATTTTGTTCTATGGGGCTACTGCATGTATTTAACTTATTTCTCTCACATCAATACTGAGAGAAGGATGAGGACAGAATTCGACATTGATTTAGCACCTATTGCTTGCAGTGCCATCTATTGTTGCTATTTTAAACTAAAATCAAGAATCGCAGTAAAAAAAAACTCCTGATCAGGGGTGATTCTGAGTAAAAAAAAAATTCTGAAATTCAAAGCAAATTTTCTGAAAGGTTACAGCAAAGTGGGGATTCCCTCCTGGCATTAATAATTTTTGTAGCTGTTTTCGATTCAGGTCGATTTTAGGCTGAGTGTAGATTCCTGCAGGCTGGGTTTGGGTTAATCAGTTTTCGTAAAAGCTAGTTCATTATATTATTTATGATTAAAAACAATATCTATAATAATAAACATAGATGGATGTATGTGTGTTGTTTTCTATAGAGACCACTGTATTTTTCTCGCAATTCTTTGATGAAATTCGCATTTCTTCCATGACTTTTTGAAAAAATTTGTGTTTCTTCTGCAACTCTTTAATGAAATTCGCATTTTTTCACAGCTCTTAGATAAAATTTGCGTTTTTTCCACAGCCGTTTGATGAAATTAGCATTTCTTCCACAATCCTTTGACGAAATTTGTGTTTCTTCTGAAACCCTTTGATGAAATCAGTGTGTTTTCAGAGCCTTTTAATAAAATTAGCATTTTTTTCCCGCGACCCAATGACAAAATTTGAGCATTTGTTTCACGACCCTTTGATGAAATTCGAATTTTTTCAGCGATACTTTGATGAAATTCGCATTTTTTCAGTGATCCTTCGAAGGAATTCGCATTTTCTGAACGATCCTTTGACGAAAGTTGGGTTTCTTTTTGTGACCTTCTGACGATATTCGCCTTTCTTTCGCGACCTTTTGACAAAATTCGCATTTCTTTGATGAAATTTGTGCTTTCACAATCCTTTGGCGAAAATCCTGTTTTTTAGGTGGCTATTTGATGAAATTCGCGTTTTCTCTGCACTCCTTTGATAAAACTTAAGAGTTTTCCACTGTCCTTTGACGAAATTCACGTTTTCCGTGATCATTTGAGAATTTTGCATTTTTTCTGTGGCTTTTTGACAAAATTCGTTTTTTCCACGGCCCTTTGACCAAATGCACATTTTTTTTGCAATCCTTTGGAGAAATTGAAGATATTTTCTGCGAGCGATTGATGAAATTGATTTTTTATGGCGATCATTTGTCAAAATTATTGATTATTTTTATGTCCGAATTTTCGTATTGATGATTTGTTTTAAATTTTTAGAAAATCCGGAACAGAATTACCCCTGCTCCTGACATTTTACATAACCCTTCTGCAAGTATTTTTTTAATAGATGTTACAATTTGCAAGTTACTTAATTTAAAAATTAGTCAGTCCATTTTAGGACAACATAGCTATGGGATGACTGCTGAAAGAAGCATTTAAAAAAAAAAAAAAGCTGGCTTCGATATGTCGGTTAGAGTTTAACTGGGCTGAAATTTTCAGACCCAAACTCAGATCCAACCCACACAAACAAATTACTGATCCAGCCCGGTATAAATGCTAAAAAATCGACTCAAGCCCAGCCTGGATCCTGCAATTAAAATTATTCATAAACACGCTTACTTTTGCTCATATTTTATTTTCAGATTAGGTTCAGAATTCATGAATATAGAAAAACAATAATATTAATGACTATTTTAGGCAATTATGTGCATAAACAGTATGTAAAAATATGACTTAGACAATTACATTCAAATAAAAATCCAGTAAGAAAATCAGTTTAGAATGAAAGAAATGGATGATAAAAGAAAATCATAATTTTAAAGTTCTACAAAGAAACAAGTGGGTAAGTGTGATCACAGATCGCACAGAGGGTTTCGTTTAATATTCCTTTAAAACACTTTATCCTTTTGCGAAATCTGTTAGTTCCACATTTCGCAACCAGGGGGTGCACTCTATTCTACACAAACCTCTATCCAAAGGAAACTCCGTTTTACAAACTATCCGTAGGTATATTAGTCAAGGGGATCAGGTCTATAGCACCCGAGATAGGTAGGCACCCCAGGAAATTGTACGGAACATTCTTTTATAAGCTTTTTATTATGTGTTATGAACTATGTCAAAGTTTCCAGCAGATCGACTTGTTAGATTTCATAATTTTAACAAAATTGCGTTATGTTAGTTGCAAATTCCACCACCAGGGAGCACACACTATTCATAACAAAAGTGTATCAGATCGAAACTCAGTTAAACAACCTATCAGTGGATGTGTTACTCGAGTTGGTGGCGGCCTTAAGCGAGAAATTAAGAAATTTGCTGAAAGTACTATTCGGAAATAGTGGTAACTAAAATTTTGACATTTTTGTATTTCATAAGCAGCACGTGTCTGAGTATATCATAGTGCTCAAAAAACGACATCTAAAAAGGTCGTAAACGCTAATTTTTAAAAAAGAAATCCAGCGCCCCTCCCCCGCCCTCCCTTCACAGGAAATTGCATGCACCATTATTTTATAAGCTTTTTATTTATGTGTCATGAAGTATCTTAAAGTTGCAAACGGATCGCCTTGTTATATTTCCTAATTTTAACAAAATCGCGTTACATTAGTTCTGCATTCCACTACCAGGGAGCGCACTATATTCTTAACAAAAGCATATCTGAACGAAACTCCTTTGCGCAATCTCTCCGTAGATACATGGTCGGGAGGGTGGCGGTGCAGTCTTAACCAACAATTTAAAACATTTTCTGCGATAACAAACGCTAAGATTTAATAAATAAATCTAGTCCCCCCCCCCTCCACTCCTCGAAATATCACACTCCATTCTTTTTTACACTTTTTCTTATGTGTTATAAAGTATCTTAAAGTTTTGAACACATCGAGTGGCGGTCTTAAACAATAATTTAAGATATTTCCTGAAATTGCTATTCGGAAATAGTGGGATGAACACTTATAAACCTATAAACTTTTTCGCGCTGTCGAAACACCCCACGCAAATTGTTAGATTTCCTAATTTTAATGAAATCTCCGTTAAAAAAGCACGTGCCTCCATCTTAATCTGGCATTTGATGGAAATAAAAGGAATTAATAAAATAATAATTAATATCTCAGCTCGTAATGAAGATCTATCAATCAATCAGACTATCAATCAATCCCCATCTCTTTGAACCGGGTATGTATGAAATCTGCGAGAAATTTCCAGCCCGGATGTCAAAAAATTTAATCGAAAAATTTAATATTTAAAAAGTTTAAATTTCATATTAGACTTTCCTCCCCTTAAATTTCTCCCGCGCCGATATGTCCAGAGATGACGACGGCTGCCTTCCGGTGAATGGAAATCTGTTTTCATTGTCTTTAAAAACACAGAAATTAAATTTTTAGTGGATTTTTTGCATTCTATCCTACGAAGAAATTTGAAATTTATACCAAAATAAAGTAGAATTTTTTCCGCATATTTCTACACCTGTTACGAATTTGTACGACCGATATTTCGGCAGATCCGATTTTGCTTTTTAAAGGTCCACTTCATTTATTGCTTAAGTACTCTGTGGTAACCCTGCACCGAATTTACTGGCAACCCTTAGGAGAAACTGGGGAGGATTTCGATAACGTGCATTTGCACCTGCATTCAAAAGGTTGATTGGTTAATTTTAGAATTTAATTAGCCCGTAATTAGGTTAATTACCAACTTTTTCAAAATTTTATGATTTGTTGTTTGATGTGAGGTGTTCAGCTATAAGTACCCAAAATTTCAAGTCTCTAACATGTATAGTTTCTGAGAACGGGCTCTGTGTCGGACAGACAGACAAAGGAGTGAGACGAATAGGGTTTCGTCAGATGAACGAAACCCTAAAAAAGTAGATTTTTAATAGATGCATCTCCGTAACTTATCAAAACAAATTATATTTTCCAAAGATTTCGCTAAAAAAATGTACAACATAAATATAATTTACGAATAACAAAGAAGTAAGATGCCAGCCCAACTTGGGGTCGGGAAGGAAGAATTTAGAAGAGTGCACGGGTCACAACTGGGCCAATAATGCTTATAATATGGGCTGAGTCAGGCATGGACCAAACATTTAGCTTTTATTCCAGGCCGAACCTGGAAATTTTGATCGGCGCAGACCTCAAGGAAGAATGAATTCCAGGCCAGGCTCAATCTGGAAGAAAAAAGAGGTCTTGCCTAACCCAAATCTGCAGAAAAATGCAAGATCAGGGCACGACTTGGCTCTAAAAGAGAGAAGACCTGACCTAGGCTGAGTCCCGTGGGTTTAAACTGTGGGCTCGAGCTTTACCCCCAATTAATTTCCCATGAGGATGCATAATGTTGTTTTGCAAACCCTTTATTAGCCCAAGGGGGGGGGGGAATCAATCCCCAAGCCCCCCCCCCCCCTCCTTCCTTAATTCTGCCATTGGTCATTGGGAACATACAACTATACACACTATCTAGAATTTGAGCACACCAAGAAGAAGGGTGAAAATAAATTATAAAATTCTATCTTTACATACATGAAACAAGCTACCATATTTTATGGTGTATAAGTTCATCATATATTTTAAACTCTAAAATAACATCTTTTAAGTGTATTCAGCTGCTTTAATTCTCTTACAAGAAAAAACAATATTTTTTCTTTATTTAAAAAATAATAGTGGTGGAAGAAAAGCTTAGTGTAAAAAATCCTCAAAAGAAAAGCAACTATAGCAATGATTTTTTCTGAAAGCAATAATTTTTCTAACCTATTATAGTAAATAACAACAACTTCTTTTAATTATTGTACAAAATATGTCAGAATTCATAAATTTTGTGGACTATACTTCACTAAGTAAAGGATCAATGCTTATCTTGTAACTATTACAGCAGCTAAACTGCAACTGACAGATATCTGATTTTATATCTAGTGCGCAAGTCAATCTTAGAATTTTCTTTGCACTTCAGCAGCTTGGAAAGTTGATTTATACATCCAAAAATACAGTAAGTTAAATAAAAGCATATAAAAAGAGGGATATGCCAGGACCTGGCAGATCTTTCAAGAAGCACATGAGCCCAGTAGCAGAAACTGTCCAGCATGGCAGCAGATTAATCCACTAGCTTAAAAAGAAAGGCTGGGCTTAGAAAAAAGTTGAAATTTACTTTTAAGTCTCTAGATTTATGGTATTTGTTTCATAATTTCATTATATTTTCCTTAAAAAGGCAAATTTTTCTTATTTTATGGGATATTGTTGTTTTAGTAGGCTTAGTCTAGCACTATTGGGTCGCAGATAAATTTTAGTACGCTGCAGGCTGACACAGAAAATTCTGTTTCTGGGCACATGAGGCATAAATGCTTCAGAACCGAGAATATCATCAGGTAATTTTTAACAAAATTACTGCAAATTAATCTTAAAATATTATTTCATACTGCATCAAGATAATAGCAAAATAAAATTATTGTTGAAGCTACTTCATTTAATATACTATTTTATAAAAATAAACTAACTAACTTTAGAATTATTCCATTTGTGCACACTGAATGTCTTTGATTCCTCCAACTTTTGAATTTCTTCACAAAAATTTTTCTACAAGAAACATTAGATGATATTCATTGTTAGTATAATATATATATGTAGTATATATATATATGTAGTATATATATATATATATAAACATTTAAAAATTTTCATTTACAATAACTAAGATGAGATTACCTCTGTGTTAATTACTTCGAGTATCATGTCTGTTTTATTAAACCTAGTGGAAGACTAAAAGAAAAAAAAAATCATTAACAGTAAATAAAACTGAGACAATTCATTAAATCATCACAATTATATCTGTTTTTCTTAACCTTGCACAAGACTAAGGTAAAATTTGATTATAATATTATGAATTGAGGATGTACAGTGTGACTTAAAAAATCTGGCAACTTAAAAAATCCGACATCAAAACCATCTTTTCCCTTCCTTTTTTTTTACACCTTCATGTTATGGGAGAAGAAAAATAGCAATTCTTTATGAATTAGAAAATTCAAAATTTTCCTTTGATTTTAAAATATTTGTTTTAGAATACATAAAAAATTTATTCATTTTGTATTTTAATTCACAAGCGAAGCCACAAAGGTCTAAAATTTTATTAATAAAATTTTAAAACTAATCCTCTTAAATAATAATTCAAAACATAGATTTTTTTTTTTTTTTTTGCAAAGTTTACTAGTGAAAAGATTATGCTAATCAAATGGATGTATTTGTGTCAATATTATGTAAAACTGTTTTAAAATTAAAATTTTTAATATCTTTAAATCCTGAAATATAGAAGCAGTCGACCAGCCAAATATTTGGTATCAGTGTTGAATTCAGACACTTTTCTCTGGCTCTGAGGGGGACATAATAGAGTTCCGGGAGGTAAAACTGCACTTTTGACCTTTGACCATTGAAAATACAAAATCTCCCGAATTCTCCATGAATTCAACACTGTTCAGTATTCGATCAAATAGTTATTATTCTCCTGGCTGAAAGCTGAATATTTCATCAAATAGTTACTATTCAGTGCATCCTTAATATAAATCAAGTGAACAATCATGTTAATCAATTGCATGTAACAGAACTTCAGGAAATGCTGGATATGTAATTGCACATCAATTACAGAATAAGTCGTACGTAAGGAAAACTCAAAGAAACATTGGATATGCAATTATAGAAATCTCTAGTAATAGAACTCTAGCAAACACTGGATATGTAATTCACATGATTAAATTAAAGTTGTAATTTTTGAAAACTGGGTGAAAAAGTGTCCAGATCAAGATTCACCCAGTTAGAAAAAATTACAACTTTAATTAAGAGTCATTGCATGAGCAAATCAGGAAAAAGAAAAAAGTTTCCATCACCAGCTCAGAATTTCTTAATTTTTTTTTTTTTCTTGTGTTGCCTTGCCCAAGGAAAGAACAAATCTCAAACCTTTTTGTTATATCTCTTTTAGTTTTGGAGTTAGGGGGTGTTAAAGTTCCCTAGACGAGGGGCGTAGAAAAATTTTGTGTCATTTTTGTCACTTTATTCTCTCAACTGTGACTGGCTCTGATGTGCTTCAGAGATTTTTTGTTTTCTAACTGATACTATACCTTGAACATTAACATCTCAAACTGAAAATTCATTTGAAGATGATCAGAGCCCCAAATACCCCTAATTTCGTAAAAAATCAGTTTTTAAGAATGCTTTAAATCTTGGCTCTGGTGTGATACAGAGAAACTTTTTGCACGATGTAGTTAGACATTGTCATACAAAGTGAATTTGAGGTTAATATTTTTGAAGGTCCCCAGAGCCATTTGGTATGGGGGCCCAAATACGAACCTGAACGCTAATTTATGTATTTTCAAAGCATTGGTGTAGCTGGCTCTGACCTCCTACATGAAAACTTTTTGCATGGAGTTGTAGCATCAACATAGTAGTTTCACATTATGAAAAAAAATATTTTGAAGGTACCACCATTTTCAAGAAAAATCCAATGAAGTACACAGGTTTTAGTGGGGTAATTATGAGTTTGAAGCTCTTTTTAAAAAAATATATATAACTATCAAGTATTAGCTTAGTATTAAAAAAGTACTTTTAAATGCAATTTCTTTGAAAACTACAATTTATTTTTGAGATATTAATTTTTTGTAGTTTTAATGCCATTTCTGTAATGCTCGCAACTGATAATATAAGCTCAATATCAGCAGCTACATATGCTTTTTCACCAGTCTGTAAAGAAAATTATGCTTTTAAATGCAATTTGTTTGAAAATTACATCAATTTATTTTTGAGATATTGATTTTTTTGTAGTTTTGAATGCCATTTCTGTAATGCTGTCAACTGATGTACTCCATTTCTGTAGAAAGTAAAGGGAAAATAGTAGATTACTATATCTTTTTGTTGCCATTTTCTCATAACTAAAACAAAAAAAACTGATTAAAATACATGCTATGCCAAGATTATCGTCTGCTATAAAAATGTATTTTAAAGAACATTTGTGTGACTTATTTTGTCTGCATTTACTTAATTCTTATTAAAAAGCTGAAAGAATGCATATAATATTTGATATTAGCTGGTATATCTACACATATACCAGCTATTAACAACATCCACAGCGTTGAATACCATGAAAACCACATGACTGTTTAGAGGTAATATGAAGTAGGAAAAGGGCATGAAGTACAATACAAATATCCGTCTTTTCGATCTAGTCTCATGATAATATCTGATTTTGAAGAAGCCACTGTTCCCATTACTACTAAAGCTAAAAAGAAAAAAGCAATAGGAGTCCAACTTCTCTGTCCTGAAGATAGCTGTACATGTGTCTTTGATGATGAACAAGATTTGCAGGGACATCTTGTTAGTATAATCCATACACTAATTACTCCAACTACAGGACTTGATAAAATAAAGCATGCTTATGTAAAACGCTTGAAAACAGCATTTGTTGCTCCAAAACTAGTTGAAATTTTAAGGCAAGCACAAACCAATCTGCAGCAGATTTCTTCAAAAACAAACACTTATAGCAACAGATGGGCCATTAAAAAGAGGAAAAAACCAATTCGACTTACTGAAAAACAAAAAAACCTTCCTTCAAGAATGTTATGACATTGGTGAGAAGACTGGGAATACGTTAACAGCAGATTCTATTACAAGCTGATGGGAACAAAGGGCATACAGAATAGGAAATTTTTTGGTCCAGATGAATACTTGACTCAGGAAAGAATAGTAGCATTCTTTAGTCACTGTAAAGCTTAAAAAAAAATAAAGATGAGAAATCTGAGGAGGAAGATGGTGAAGAATGTGCTTTTCCAGCTCTAAGAGATGATTTTTATGCTCATTGCCTATTGCCAACATACAGAGGTAATCTATATTTTAGTATGTTGTGATACTTAAAAAAAATGTTTTAACATTTTTACATTTTACATTGTTTTCAGCTTTTTTAAAAATATAATTTTCTTTACAGACTGGTGAAAAACAGTATGTAGTTGCTGATATTGAGCTTATATTATCAGTTGCCAGCATTGCAGAAATGGCATTAAAACTACAAAAAAATTAATATCTCAAATATAAATTGTAGTTTTTAAAAAAATAGCATTTAAAAGTACTTTTTTAATACTAAGCTAATACTTGATAGTTATATATATATTTTTAAAGAGCTTCAAACTCATAATTACCCCACCAAAACCTGTGTACTTCAATGGATTTTTCTTGAAAATGGTGGTACCTTCAAAACATATTTTTTCATAATGTGAAACTACTATGTTGATGCTACAACTCCATGCAAAAAGTTTTCATGTAGGAGGTCAGAGCCAGCTACACCAATGCTTTGAAATTACATAACTCAGCGTTCAGGTCCGTGTTTGGGCCCCCATATCGAATGGCTATGGAGACCTTCAAAAAATATTAACCTTAAATTAACTTTGTATGAAAATGTCTAACTACATCGTGCAAAAATTTTCTCTGTATCACATCAGAGCCAAGATTTAAAGCATTCTTGAAAACTGATTTTTTACGAAATTAGGGGTATTTGGGGGTGCCCTATTTGGGGGTTCTGACCATCTTCAAATGAATTTTCAATTTGAGATGTTAATGTTCAAGATATAGTATCAGTTAGAAAACAAAAAATCTTTGAAGCACATCAGAGCCAGTCACAGTTGAGAGAAAAAATGGCAAAAATGATGCAAAATTTTTCTACGTCCCTCATCTAGGGAACTTTGACACCCCCTAACTCCAAAACTAAAAGAGATATAACAAAAAGGTTTGAGATTTGTTCTTTTCTTGGGCAAGGCAACACAAGAAAAAAAAAAAAAAAATTAAGAAATTCTGAGCTGGTGATGGAAACTTTTTCTTTTTTTGCCTGATTCGCTCATGCAATGACTCTTAATCATATGTAATTACGTATCCAGCATTTAGCTCTATTACTTGCAACTTATGGCTATAATTATGTATCCAAGGTTTTTTGGAGTTTCCATTACCTATGAACTGATTCAGATAATCCAACTGGATGTCATAATCATTAAGGTTTCTGGATGAATTATGTTTCTACCAGGGTTGGCAAGTTTCTTCCACAGTGGAAAAAACCACCAAAAAAACCAGCTGGAAGAAATAGGTTTTTTCCAAGTGGAAGAAACTTATTCTTTAAGAATTTACCATATAACTTTCAACTTTGGGGCGATTCCGTGGAGAGTGTCACACACGTAACGCAGGCTTTAATTTGCATTTATTCAATTATTTATTAAATTTTAATGTTAATTCTGATTTTAAGTGGTATGGTAAATAAGTTATTAGCATATTTTTAAATTTAAATGTGTGGCAATAAAACTCACAGAAGTATATCATTAATTTCATTACTCAAAATGTGCTTTTTTTCTACTTCAGAAAAAAAGCACATTTTGAGTATGAAATTAAATGATATATTTCTGTGAGTTTTACTTACACATATTTAAACTAAAAAATATGTTAATAACTTATTTACCATACCACCTAAAATCAGAATTAACATTAAAATGTAATAAATAATTGAATAAATGCATCTTAAAGCCTGCGTTACGTGTGTGACTCTCCGCATGGAATCGCCCCTTTGTAAGATACAATAAATGTGTTCTTCCTACAACCTTAAGTAAATTAATTCCATCAGACCCATATAAATTTAATTAATTATATATGCTAAATTAATAATTACATCAGTTTTTTAGCCACGATACCTGTCAGATCTTCATTGACTGAAGAAAAGAAATGTTACCAAAATGCACAAAATCAAATGTCATCCATTTCAATTTAACAAGCATATTTTTTAATTAGACTTTTTGAAAATAGTAGTAAATAGTACGCAGATCATTCACCAATGGTAGAATGAAACTCGTTTAAATAAAAGACAGTGCTTTTAATTTACATCAATTTTATTAAGGTAATATAGTACAATAATTACTGCATTAAAAAATTCCACTAAAATCCTCATTTTCCTTACTACAATGCAGCATGGTGTAACAAAAAAATTTTTTAGCAGTAGGAGGGATGCTGCAATCAGTTTCTCAACTTAAGGGTGTTCTTAAATCCAAAAGGGCAAGTTTCTGACATAAGTTTTAATTTATTTTTGTTCGGAAATGCATGAAACTAGCAGGTGTTGTTGTTCAGAAACTATGTAATCGAGCTATTTTTTCCGTTTTTTTTGCAAACACAAAAGATCTTTCAAAAAATAGTGTCAAAGATGACGTTTTGAACTGAAGTTCCCGAAGAAAGCAGAAAAACCAGTCTGTGAAGGGCGAAAATCGTCTTTGTCATGTGACCAAAATTGCTTATAACTCAATAGGTAATTTATTGATCCAAAAATGGAAAAAACAGCTCGATTCCAAATCGTTTCCATGACCTGGCTTTCCAATTTTACATCTTTCTGCTAAAAAATGAATTTGTAAATGTTGCAAAACGTTTTGTGCTTGTTGAGCTGAGCAGTTAAGAACAATCTTAAATGGATGAATGCAAGAGATGAAAAAAATTAAAGTCCTACAGAAAACTTTAGGAGAGTTTAAAACCATTTCAGCATACCCATAGATATTATAATTGAACATAGGTCTTTTAAAATCAGCATTGAGTTATGCATGCTAGATGCTAGAATAAATAATTACAAATTTGTTTATTTCCTGTGTTGTGCAGTTTAAAATAATGCATTTTTATAAGAAAATAATGTATTTTTATATGAAAAATAAACATTTTGTAGCTAATTTTTTTTCTTTTTACATAAATGTCATAATTAATAAAAGAAAAAAATCCCTCTACCTCTAAAGTTGTAAAATCCATCACCTGTAAATGTTTGCTGAACCTGAAGTATGTTATTAAAAAAAAACTTATTTTTCCAAAAATAATATTTTTAATATTAATTAAATTTTCCAATTTAGGTTTCATATAATCATACTTTGAGTTTAGTTCTTTTACATAGTTAATATACTTTAATTTTGAGCATATATTTTGTTTTCTGTTGGTTTCTTCCAGTTTCTTCTGGTTTTTTCCAATTTCTTCCACTGTCCTGGAAGAAACTGGTTTCTTCTGGAAGAAACCCAACCCTGGTTTCTACCAGGTTTGTCCAGGATAGCTCATTGGCAGATTCAGTCAAAAAGTCCCTGGTTCGAATCCTGGCCTGGACACTTTTTCACCCAGTTTGGATGCATTACAACTTTAATTAATCATGGTAATATTCCATAATCTGGTCCACAGTCGAGACTGGAGTTAAACATTAGCAAGGCCGTGCGAAGAGGGTAGTCGCCCTGGGCGCAGAAATTGAGGGGGCCCAAATTTATACTACAAACCTCTTTTTTTCTTCTTTTTTGTAAAAAAAAACTGTACATTTACATATTGTGATTTTTTTTCCCAATGAAAGTACGTACATTTTTTGTTTCCAAGTTTATTGCATTGTCCTTTACCCCACACCAAAATACAAATTTATGAAGAAGTACTTCTTTCTTTTCAAAACTTGTTTTGGGTCTTTGTCTTAGTCTCTTTTGTTAACCTTATCTTTTCTCAGTCTGTGCTTGTGGCAAAAACATATACTTTCAAAATAGCATGGGGTTTCTTTCTTGGAATATAAAACAGTTCACAACTGTTATAATGTACTGTTAGAAACATTCTTTCTACACCAATTTTACAGCCCGTTGCCAAAATAAGTGCATCTTTTTCTTATGTTATTTAGTTTTTTGAAATTTCTGAATTAAAATTAAACCTAAAGTTTCAAAATAAACGCGAAATATGTATGCAATAGAAATTGTTTCTGCTTCTGCACTTTTCAATTATGTGACACCTGTCACAAAGAAAAGTTGAAAAGGGAGGGTGTGCCAAATTGAAACTTTGTCCTGGGTGCAGTTTTCTCTTCGCACGCTGCTGAACATTAGTGATTCTAGCAACAATATGGTTACAAGTGTATAAGAATGATAACAATGGAGTTAATCATGCAACACAGTGTGCTTTATTAAAATATGCCAATCAGCTGTGATCCCTAATTATAGAAATTTAATCAAATTTATAAATTTTATAATTAAATTTATTAGTGCCAGAGACATAGCCAGTGAAAGGGTGGTCTTAGGGGACTGAAGCTGCCCCCTCCCGCTCGCATAAGCAAGTTTTTCATCTAATTAAGGGTCATCTGTCTACTTTCATAGCCTAAATAAAAAGTCATCTTTGCTCAGCACCCCCTGAAATGAAATCCTTACAATAATACTGATTTGTGCCATCTAAATTAGCCAAGTGTACACTTACAGATTAGGGGAAGACGGGGTACAATGAAACAAAATTTACTAATTATTTTTTCCTATCCACAATTTTGCATGCACAAAAATATAATTAATGCATATTTTTAATCTTGTATTTTCCCCATCTAAATAAATTTTTATTAGGTTCTAAACAATATCTTTATGCTTGAAAAATAACAAAAAATAAATGTTTTACAGTGTTTCATTGTACCCCGTATGCCGGGGTACAATGAAACACTCCAAATGATAGAAGCAATTTTCACCCAGTATAGTTTATTTTATGAAAAATGAGATAAATACAAAAACAAAACTTGATTAATAAGGAAATTGATAAAAATAGTATAGTCTAAGATGAAAAATAAGAAAATTCTATTAGTTTAAGAAATACCTTTCATTTTACATTAAATTGGCGCAAGTCAGTTTAAAAAATTAGCATTTCTGTTTATATTTCAGTTGATCCTGAAGGAATATGGGGTGGTAGTTTCAACAGAATGTTTTTTTTTTTAAATGTAAGTTTCTAAAAAAAAAAAAAAAACCTAGGTTGGAGTCTTTATATCAAGTATTTCACATTTGACTTCATTTAAATGTATATACAACAGTATATTTCTCCAACAGTATATATTTCCTTATGTTTTCATTTATACGGATACTGCTTGTGCCATACATGTTGTGTGTGAATATCTCATTCTTAGTACCTCGATGACCAGCTGGGCCTGGAAAAAAATCTGGATCATCATCAGAGTCTGTAGCAGGAAGAGTTTGTTTACAAAACAATCCCTTCTCAGCTTTTTTTCTCTTTCTGTTTTTTAATTGCTTAACAAAAGCATTTTTTACTGGCCTGGTTAGAACAAAACTCTTTTTTTTTTCTGTTTTCCTACTCTTACTTCTAATATATTCTACTTACTACTTTTATTACTATAATAAAACATGTTTCATTGTACCCCGTCTGCAAGTGTTTCATTGTACCCCGCACTGAGGTTACTAAATAAAAATTTATTTTCAAACTTCTAATATTTATTTTTTCTAGTTTGGTTTTGGAGGTATGAAGACAACAACCCAAAGAAAACAATGTATAGAAAAAATAATTACAACATATAACAACAAGGAAAAATAAACAAAATTACTTTTAGTAAAGAAAGTTACTTTCAATGGCGTAAAAGCAATAATCTTCTATTGCTACTGTTGTAGAAGTGTGAATGTATCCAAATCACATCAGTAATTGGAACATATAGTTGTATAACATATATATAAACTGCAACTCTCTATGACAAATTTGACTGATTTTACAAGTAATGTTTCATTGTACCCCGTCTTCCCCTAATGCAAAAAAAGAGGAGGGGATATATTGGCAAGAGAATATTTTACAGAGTGATTTACTGACTATTAAAAATGACTTGATAATTTAAATAGCACTGTTATATTTTACTTGTAAAGTAAAAAAAAAAAAGACATTTAAGATACAGTGGAAATTACCATAAAGTAGAAACAAGTCAACAATCCTAATAAAACACGGAATTTACAGAATTAAAAAGGACAAGTGGATTCAAAATAATATGAAGAGATATCATCAATATCTAATTCGAAGATTTCTTCAACGTTTGCATTGTTTCAAGATAAATAAAGATTTTTTTTTTCTTTTTGCTTGCCTAACAAAAAATAATATAAAACGGGAAGTTGTGGGGGGATACTTTTCGGTTAGCCAGGCGCCAGTATTGTATATACATATATTGTATATGTACACACACACACATATATATATATATTTGTATATGCATATATTGTGTATATATAATACTGGTGTCCGGCTAACCGAAAAGTACCGTTATGGGAAAATTAACTTCTTAAAATACATTTCTCTTTTTTTTTAAATGTAACATTTCAGTCTTTTCCTCTAGTACACCACAGGTACAACTATATTCTATTAATTATTATAATTAAACTGAAAGAAAGTGGCAAATGGAAGAGCAAAAAATGGCATGTATGTTAATGCACTTACTTTAGGAAAAATTGCTGTTCCATCTAAGTTATCCTCCATTTCACTAATTCGAGCTATATGCTGTAAAAATTTATTGCAATTCTAACAAAAGGTAAAGATTTTTACGCTGAAAAAAAGAAAAAAAAAATCGTGTTTGAAACAAAATTAATAGTAAAAAAATTGAGAAAAACTTCCTGAGGATAAAATATATTCTAACTGTTAATTTCAAAACTTAGTTGGAAATCGGAACTAAAGAGAGAATATTTTAAAATCCTGATTATATTTTTACATTCATTTTAAAAAACTGTATAATATCGAGTGGCATGCACAATGATACATCTTATTATAACATAAGTAAAACTTCTCAATAAATTTTTAGCTCAAATAATCAACTATATAATTTATTATTTTGAAAAACTATTGGCTTTGAGACCTATAGTGGCATGACTGTCACCACGAATGATCTAAAAAAGATATCCAAAGTCAAATAGTAACTAAAACCGATTAATGCTATATTTCGTATGATAAACGAAACAAAAAAAGTATCTAACAAAAAAATAACCCCACAGATCCAAGATAAAAACAAACAAAAGGTAAAGGTTGGTTGGTTGATTGGTTTGTTTATAATCAGTACGGAGTACGAAAAATGGTTGGATGGTTTAAAATGCTTAAAGTTGTGGATGATGCTAAGAAAACCATATCGGCATTATGTAAACGAGGCATTATTTTATAAATAGAAATGAAATGGACTTAATAAATTTGTCCATATTTAATTTCTCAAAGTTTGTAGGTTATTTCAGTGATTTCAAGTGTACAGTGAATAATAGTGAAAAATCACCGTGTTTAAATTTCTTACAATCACTGCGATTTTAAAGGGACTAGTTTCGGAAAAGAGTTAGAAAAATTTCAAGACTTGCTGTGCCTGGCTCCGTGCGAGTAGTAGTGACATCCCCGTAGTGCGTTTTCATCCACGTGTCGTAATTTTGTTTTCATCTCTTCTTGTTGGGGCTAGTCGGTGGTAATTTTTATTTTGTGTGGTGTATTTCTTGTGTTTATCTGTAGTCGTCTTGTTTTTTGGTGTTCTGAGATATCCTTCTCCTGCTGATATCGGCGGAGATTGGATTGTTTGCATAAATTATGCCGTCTGTATTTAACGTTTCCGATGCTAGCGAATCTGATTCTGAAACCTTCATCCAGGACATAATTAGTACGTCTCAGCAAATTTTTTATTCTTTTAATAATGGTGTTTCTCATGTATGTATATTTATTGAACCGCAAAGCGGTCAATTTCCTCGCAATAAACCTCAATTGTTAAAAAAAGATATTGACGATAAAGTGGGACCAAACGCCCCATTAAATATTCGCTTCACCAGAATTGGTAAGCTCGCTGTTGAAACTTCGGATAGTGCTTGTGCCCAAAGAGTGGCGGACATCTCATGTCTACTTGGTGTTCCCGTGAATACATATATACAGCAGGAAACCATTACATCAAGATTTGTGGTTCATAACGTTGACAAAAGCATCCAGCTGGCGGAGTTGGGGAGAGAAATTCAAGATGAGAATGGACTTAAAGTTAAAGAACTAAGACGCTTTACAAAAAAAGAGAACTCTAATATTTCTCCGTTGGAAACCGTCCTTGTTACTATTTATGGTACTATTATTCCTAACAGGATAAAGATGTTTTATATGAGTGAGAGGGTTCGCCCTTTCTATGACAGACCCCGCCAATGTTTAAATTGTTGGCAATTTAACCACGCTACTGGTAAATGTAAAAATGGAATAGTTTGCAGGAAATGTGGGGAAAACCACGCGGCTGCCACATGTAACAGTATGGACTTTAAGTGTTCCAACTGCCAGAGTGCGCATATTGCGTCAGATCCACAATGCCCGGCCCGCTCCAAGGAGATGGACTTTTTGAGATTTAAGTCTGACAACCACCTGTCAATTACTGAAGCGCGTAGAAGATATGCTAAAAACGAGAAACCAAAAAGATATGCTGAAGCTGCTAAACCTCCTGAACTCGCCGCCAATCCTCTGTATGTTACCAAAGAAGATTTGAAGCATACGCTTGAACTCTTCTTCCAGCGTACCCAGGAGTGCTTCCTTGTAGCCATGCGACAGCAGGCGCAATTTTTCTTGCAGGCAGTGGAGGGGGTGGTAAACTCCCTTTCGTCGGTACATACAGAAGCTTCTCAGTCCACTAGTACTCCAAAAGAAAATGTGCAATCTCCTGATGATCATAATTCAAAGTCAAAAAAAATAAAGCTGGCGAACTTGGTTCCGCCCATTAATATGCCTACCAAACAGACTCTATATAGCCCTAACAATTCAGCCTGTGCTCCGAATTTATTCTCTGCCTCACCTTTAGACTTTTCTGGTATACAGTCCTCAAGTAACCCTGATAGCGCTTATGTTCCTCCGGCACTGGAAATCGAGACTGTGCCTCCCGACAGTAGGATGCATGAAGGTTAGTGCGTTTTCTTCTGATTCTTCAGTTTGTTCAGTTTTTCCTCTTGTTTCTTTTTTTTATTGTGCCTTTGCTGTTTTTTGTTGTTGTTGTTGTTTCCCCCTCCCAGCGCGTTTGTTTGCTATGCTGTTTCTGGGGTTGCTATTTTTGTATATATATATATATTTTTTTTTCTCTGCATTCTTATCTTTATGGCTCGTTCATCTGGTTCATTCTCGGTGATCCAGTGGAATGCCCGGGGGATTAGAAACAAATCCCGTTGGCTGCGTTGCACCCCCTTCTCGCTGGCCGACATCTTTGTTTTTCAGGAATCCTTTCTTAACGGGGAGGATTCGTTTGCTCTTCCTGGTAAGGTGGTTTACCGGTGTGACAGACCCGGCAGGGGTGGTGGTCTTATCACCGCTGTCAGTCGTAATCTCACGTCTGCTCAGATTTTTCTGAACCTTCCCACTCCTCAGGATGTGGAGGCCCTGGGGGTCAATGTCTATCTAAACCGTCACTGGGTGACTTTTGTTAACGTCTATGCTCCCGAGGGTAGGGTTAGTGAAGCCTGGCTCCAATGTTTGTTAAAGTCTTTAAAATATCCTTTTTTCATTCTTGGTGATTTCAATCAGAAGCACCACGCTTGGGGCGGGTCCTGCAACTCCCCAGGCGCTGAAGATACTTTCCGGTGGCTGATTAACAACAATGTCTGCATCTTGAACACCACTCAGCATACCCACGTCTCTTATTCTGGTTCGCAGTCACTTATTGATCTCTCTTTTTCTAGTCCGGATCTTTTTCGGCGTACTGATTCCTTCGTCCATCCGGATCCCTTTGATTCGGATCACCGGCCCATTATCCATACGATTAATCGCTGCACGTCTTCCTCGGTTCATACTTCCATTGATTGGAACGCGGTGGTGCCCTGCTTCAACCAAGTTCTTGAGGGTCGCACCATCGATTCTTTTGACGACCTCCAGAATAGCTTTCGGGCTGTGACTTCTAGGAACTCTTTCAGTTATAGAGTGGAGCATCGTGATAATCCTCCTTGGTGGGACTCCCACTGTTCTTGGCTGCTTGGACAGAAACGTAAGTTCCTGAGACTTGCGAAAACCTTTTTGTCCAGGGACTTCTGGAAAACTTATAAAAGGTTTGCCGCCAAACTTAAGAGTTACATGAAGCGCCAGGCTCGCAACTATTGGGATGACATTTGTTGCTCGGTGGACTCTGGGTCCATGTATCGTATCATCAAGGCCATTGGTAATAGGAGCACTGCGAAATCCAATCTCCTTCTGACGGTTGAAGATGGGGACATCATGGATCGGATGGAACAAGCTAATACCTTTGCGGATCTGTTTGGCAACGCCGATGAGCTCGATGGTATCCCATATGATCTTAGCACCACCGAGGATCGGTGGAATAAGTTAATCACGTTAGAAGAGCTTCAAATCGCGATTCAGCAACTTAGTAATACTACCCCAGGGGAAGACGGGATTCCTGCTAAGGTGTATAAAGCTCTTTCTGCTACGAACAAAGTGAGTTTCCTCCGGCTTCTCAATGAAAGCTTTGCTTCCGGGATTGTCCCAGATACCTGGAGATCTGCTGTGATATTGCCGATCTGGAAACCTGGCAAGCTGAAGACAGCCCCAAGCAGCTATCGCCCTATTGCCCTCACTGCCGTGGGATGCAAAATTATGGAAAAGATTCTGCTTAAGAGAATTCTGGACTGGGTTATACCCAATCAGATCTTCCAGGATAGGCACTTTGGTTTTCTTCCTAACTGTGATTGTACAAAAGCCCTTAAACTGTTCCATTCCGACATCAGCCAAGCCAGGAAAGACAAAAAATTCATTATTGCTCTCAAGCTTGATATTCATGCTGCCTATGACTCCATATGGCGTGATGGCCTCATCTATAAAATGGTTAGCATTGGTATTGCCGGCAGGACTGCGCTCTGGATCTCTAAGTGGATTAACTGTAGACGGATCAAGGTTAAGTGGAGGGGTGTCTTTTCCCGCCCAGTGAGGTCTTCTCGTGGGGTCCCTCAGGGTAGTGTCCTATCGCCCATCCTATTTATGATCTTCCTGTGGGACATGTTTGATGCAGTCGACTCCGGGGTCCAAATGGTCATTTATGCTGATGATATCCTACTGTATGTTTCGGATGCTCTGTTTGAAACGGCCTTCTCCAAGCTGCAAGATATTCTTAATAGGATTTATTTGTGGTGCTGCCACTGGAAACTCGAGCTCCGTCCTGACAAGTGCGCTGCTATTGCTTTTTCACGTCACAGTATCCACCCCCCTATCAACCTTACGCTTCATGGCTCAGATATCCCATGGCATTCTTCTGTGAAAATTCTGGGTGTCATTTTCACTCACAACCTCTCCTTTAACGAGCACATTGAGTATATCCGCAGGAAATGTACCAAACGTTTGAATCTGCTGAGAGCAGTTGCCAGCCCTCATTGGGGGGTGAAAACTACAAATTTGATTCCTTTGGTGAATTCCATCATCCGCGGGGTGCTCGATTATGCTTGCCCGGTCTATGGCACTGCTGCCCATTCATCTCTGAAGAAAGTGGATGTTCTGTACAATGCCGCCTTGCGTTTTGCAACCGGTCTGCCGAGGTGGACACCCATTTTCAAGTTGTATAAAGAAGCCAATCAAGTTCCTCTCAGATTTCGGCGTACCTATTTGACCGATTCCTTTTATATCCGTTGTACCGCAGCTGCCAATTTCAACAGGCCTTCCCTGCACATTTTTCCTGATAATTTTTCCTGGTCCACGGATTCCACTCTGGTGATGCCGTCAATGTTAATTACCTCTTCTTGGCCTGCGGGTATTATAAATGATTATTGTGATATCATTACTGACCATCTCCCATTCCAAACAAAGCAGCTCCCTCCTACCACTATCAGTCACTGTTTTAATCTTTACATGCATGACATTCAACAACGTGGTAGCTACAACATCATTGCGACAGATGCATCGAAGAATGACTTCAAGACCTCCATTGCTGCAATCAATATTACTGAGAATTCTTCTAGGGCCCATTTAGTTAACCATCTGAATTCTGTCTTTACGGCTGAGGTCCTAGCCATACATCTTGCCTTTCAAAGCTTCCTTCTTCATAATAGAAAGTACATTGTGATAACGGACAGCAAGTCTACTCTGGAAGCCCTTAAGCATGTTAATTATAAGTCTCCTACCGTTATCCTGCATCTTTTTCAAACACTGGTTCATGTCCGGAAGAACATTGCGAATCTCACCCTAATTTGGGTCCCGGGCCATGCTGGTATTGCACCAAATGAGAGGGCTGATAGATTAGCCAACAGTGGTCCCTTTGCTGTTAATACTTACAGTGGTATTGCTCCAGATGATCTGAAAAGGCACTTAAGGGATCGCCTCGATGCAAGTTTCAAGCTCTGGTGGGACAGCAGCAAATATGCTGTAGACTCGCCGTTTCTGGGACCGAGCATCTATCGGTGGACGAGGAACAGAAGAGAGGACATTTTCACTGCTCGCTTTCGGACGCAAACTGCTATAACAGACAAACGGCTGCACACCTTCAAGCAGAACAATTCTCCCATTTGCTCTTTATGTCTCACGGATGTTGGGACGGAGTTCCATTATATTTTCAGCTGTCGGGTTTTTGATGCGGAGAGGTCTATCCTTCGGGATGCGATGTCTGCGGCTGGCTTTTCTCTTGATGACTGGGTTGATCTCTGGGACTGTCTGAATTCTAACTATCGCTGTTTTCGCCTTTTCCTTAGACTCTTCCTCGGGAGCGGACGATTTTAATTGTCTCATCTTGTGTTGCCCGTTTTATACGTTTTTTTTTTTTTTTTTTTTTTTTTTTTTTTTATTTATGGTTGGTGTGTTTCCTGCTGAGTGTTAGGTATGTGACTTTCTAGTTTTGGTTCTGTTTTACTTGGTACTGTAGTTTTACTCCGTGGGTTTCTGGGTGTGGTTTCCCTCTCTGTTGTTATTGCTGGTGATCGTTGTCTCTGTGTTAGATGTTTTTCTCCTGCTTGTATGGTGTCTGTTGTTGTGTTCCTGGTATCGGTTTCTGCCTTGGTTTCTGTGATCATTTGAGGTCATGCCGGCACTAGCTGTAGCACCTACCTCAAAGCCAAATCAAATCAAAAAAAATCAAAAAATTTCAAAATAAACACACGAGTTTTATGTTTCCTTTATTGACTCTTAAGTCTAAAAGTTTGTAATAAACTTTCAAGTAATATTAGTTCTCATTTGAAACAAGTTTTACCCTAAAATGTAAGTAGTTTTGCTAAAAGAAATGCAATATTTTCCCATTCCTGTATAATGACGTGTACTGCTTAAATTAATTAAATGTATTATTTATTATTATGATAATATGAAACTTATCCCCATCCACAATATTTTTTCTAGATCTGAATGTTTTAGGAGTGTTACTGTTTTTGAATCGTCATTTTTTCCACGATTGTTCTAGTCGAAAAAAAACAAAAATATTAACCTTTCGTCATCGTCAGGCGAGCCAATTTTCATCACATAAGCGAGTGCGTTTTGTAAAACATAAGATATAACAAAAGTTTCAATTATTCTAATTTTAATGTTATAAGTATACTTATTAAAATGACATATAATGTTCAATTTTCTTATCTCTTGTAAAAATTTGTGAAAATATTGTAATACACTTATATCTGTAGATCAGGGTTGGCAAAATTTTTTACATGCGAAGGTTTTTAGTGGGGTTAAAACCATCATATAAATAGCTTAATTTCAATAAAATAATATTCAAGTAATTATTTGGCAGAGTTAGACTTCAGCCAATAAATTTTAATTCAAACTGCATGAATATGTATTAAAACTGTGCTGGTACCTCAGAGTAACCTCATGCTAGAGAGAGAACCTTCCTAACTTTTCTGGAGCAAACATAAAATCATGTGATTTGGGTCAAGAGGCAGTACATTCAGTGTGCTAGTTGCGTTGGTTTCTATGGGCGATATTAGATGATTTCATGGTAGAAAGCTGTTGTGCCTGTGGATGTAAAGAAACAAGAAAGAGCAAGCAAAACATGCTCTGTTACCTTTCATCAGGGTTGGCAAAGTGGACCCAGCCCACAAAAACCCACCCGGATTTTTGTGGGCTGCGTCTATCAACAAAAACCCACGTGGGTTTTTATTACAAATCATTTCTGAATCTGCAAATCCCTCCTATAATATTTAAAAATACAAAATACAAGTTTACCTTTTAAGACCTAGGTGGTTTCTTTTATTAAAATTACATAAAAATAATTAAATAAAAATCATTTGTGGTAATCAGGTGGTAGTTTATTCCAGAATATTTATTTTTTAAAAATATATTTCAAATAACTTACACAATGTAATATATTTAAAATAATTATAACTGATCTTTTTTATAGTTTACCAATCAAAATCACTTTCACTTTGATTTTTATGGTAATATTTATATATCTTTACTAGTTTTTCACCCTGCTCTGAGCCTAGTCTGTTCTACAATTTAGACCATATGAATCCAAATGTAGAGAAAATTCTCTCGATGGAAAAGAATTAAGAGATCGAAAAAAACTTCAAAAATCACAAGTTGTTTTTCTTTTTCTGTACTTTTTCTTTCAGAATTTCCCACCATTTTGAAGCTGAAAATTTTTGATACAATATTGTCTGAGAAAAGAAGTTATTTAGGAAAATAGCCTGTCTTTAATTTTAAATGCCAATATTGCAGGTAACCACTTTGAATAATACTCATTACCATGCTTCAGCTTCTTCCTCTTCCATTGAATTAAGCCTTTCCCTTCTAAACTTTGCATCCATTATATTAGCTGAAAAATGCTCAGGTTCGATAACCTGTTTTTAGCGTTTCAATATAACTTCCTTGTGCCCCTGCTATACAGTGCTGTAGGCAGCGGGGACCCGGTTCAAGGTTTGGTCGCTTCGAGATTTCATATTATTAGAGGCCCCAATAAAAGGAGGGGCATGCTAGCGTGCGAAGCCAGCTAATTTAATTACTATAGTTACTAATAATTATAGCAACTTTAATTATTATAATTACTACAAAAATAAAAATTAATTATTCATTATGACAACTAAAATATATTTAAAAGTGTTAAGATAAGAACTTACTTTTATCACTTAATAGTACCGTGTTTACTTGTGTAATAGTCACACTTTTTTTGCAATTTTTCATTGTGAAAATCTAGGTGCAACTATTATGTAGGGAAATCTACTACACAATATTGTACTACACTCTAATGCTAAAACATCACTGGTATAAAAAAACACATTATAATAAAATTAATAACATACCAAATGTTTCTAGATTATGTGCTGTTTATTAATATTTTTCTTTTTATGGTAATATTTTTATAGACGTAAAATTTAAAAATAATCTTTGTGAAAATTTTGACAAAAAATTCTCATAATAAATCACTTTCACTGAATGTATCAGTATCATTATTGTAATGTGAATCGGTGTCTGAAAAATCTCCGTCATTCCATAAAATGTCATCTTCGCTTCTGTCCAAAGTGTCGGAGATAATCATCTTCTTAAAACTTTTTGAAATTATGTCGCTTGTCATTAAAGTCAAGCTTTATAATATCAAACAACACATTAGTTCCAGGGATGGACACCCTACTGTTCCACTGCAAAAACCAGAATCGATTTATTCGATTCTAAAAGATTCTGTGCTGACATCTGGCGACAAAGTGAAAGTGATATCGATACGTCTTATCGATCATGAAACGTTCTATGCACGACGTGGCTAATTCACAGCATGGAGAACGGCAAAAATTCAACGATGTTCACAAAGTAAACATCGCATAGAAAACAAATCAAAAGGATTTCTAATTAAGGACCATTACAGAAGAGATAAGTAAGTAATATATTTAAGTAAATAAAGATGAATAAATGTTAACTATTAATGAAACTGTAATAAAGAAAATATATATAAAAAGTAAACAAAAGACCGGTACTTTAAGATAAGCGATAAGAGACGAAGCAAGGAGAACAAAATTTATTCTGCCATCAAAAAAAGGGTTTGATTATCCACGCATTTTTGTTTGTTTCGTACTTTGTCCGATAACATCTCACGTTTTTGAAGCATCGTGGGTTGCGCGACTTTCCAATAACAAGAGGCATCAGCTTCTCACTTCCATCAGAATTACAGTACAGTAAAACCGTAAGACGCAATTTAGACGTCTTCCCCCCATGGCAGGAGTCTCCTTTAGCAACATAACTTTTATCCGGTAGGAAGTTAAAGAAAAGTCCGGTTTCATCCACGTTGAATATGTCCTTTGGCTTGTATCCTTTGGTCAAATTTGGTAGATTTTTCTTCCAATCTTCTATTGTAGCTTCATTTACACTTAATGATTCTCCCGAAAGCGATCTATACACAAGATTATGTCTTTTTTTCATTCGGTCAATCCAGCCATTTGAAGCTGTGAAATCTTTCAAACCACCAAGCCTATCGGCGATTTCTAGAGCTTTTTCTCTTAGTATAGTGCTATTTACAGGTACATTCGCGGCACGAGCTTCTTTAAACCACTTTACTAAGATACCTACCAGCTTGTCGTACGGCTATTTTTTTCAATGCTCTCCGTTTCTTGGCATTTTTTTCTCCCATTATCTCGAAGTTTTTCAATACATTCTTTTTCTGTAGTATGGATTGCAGGGTTGTCACAGGAATCCCTTGCTATTGAGCGAACGCTACTTTGATTCCGCTGAATTCATCAAATTGTTTAACAATTTCGGCTTTCTCAGCAACAGAAAAGTTTTTGCGTTTTTTACTCGTCATTTTGGCACAAAAAGGTTAGAAATGCGACCACCGCGTGCTAAACAGCAACTGAATTTGAAAATGTGAAGAAGGGTAAGGATCCCTTTCCCTCCCCGACGAATGAAATGAGCCACCCCATCTGATTGGTAACTGGAGTGTTTATTCCCCTGCCCATCTCGTTCCTACACCAATAAAGTGTGTTGTTTCTTTACTTTGCTCCCCCGCCAGCTATCCGGGGAAGGGAAGGGAGCAGTCCGCAACAGCAGGTGTTCAACAAAGGAGTGGGGGGGACCAGTTTCAGAAGACAGGAGTCTTTAGAATGCGTTTCTGTTTTAATAGATTGCATAACTTTCAACAACGTGGATTAACTTTGAAAAAGCACAAAAGGAAAAATTATTGCTTATTTTAGAACATTTTTTACTTTTCAGAGAAAACGTAAAATGCGGGAAATTCCATAAGTAACAAACTTACGATCCGTGTTAAATTAACATTACAATTATACGGAAAAACTGGGACCTGATTAAAAAAATGTATAATGCGAGAAAAACGTAGATTCGGGGGACGTAAAATCGGGGTTTCACCATAGTTAGAATATGGTTGCCTTGATTTTAGTTGGTTGACAAAGATAGAAAGTTAATTATGTCGCTGCATATGATGGTTTGCAAGCACAAGGTGGATGAATGCACATGTGGAGACATACATCTAACTTTGCAAAATTTTTACAGCACTTCCTAAAGAATGTAAGATTTTATAATCAAAACAGTAAAGTTTTAATCATAATGAATAATCATGATAACCATATAATGCATTGAGAGTTTGAATTATGCCAAAGAAAATGGAATAATTTTGTTCAAAATATCACCACACACTTCTCACAAATTGCAACCTCTGGATCATACTGTATATGGACCATTTAAAAGATATTTTAATGTGGCTGCTCAAGACTGGATAACTAATCATCCTGCTCAAAGGACAACAATTTATCAAATTGCTGAACTGATCGGAATTGCCTATTCTACTAAAGCCATGGTGACAACTAACATAATAAATGAATTTAAAATCACTGGAATATGTCCTTAAATAAGAATTCCTGAAGATGATATATTATCATCTTTCGTCTCAAATCAACCATTAACTCCAACAAGCAGTAAAAAAATTACAGTTAAACCAAACATGGCGACACTAGAAGACATTACAAGCCTTCCCTAAAGATTCATTACCAAAAAATGGGAAAATCTAAAGAAATGAAAAAAGGGTCTTCAAAAATTTTGACAAGCACACCAACTAAAAGACAGAATGAAGAAAAAAATACAAGATCGTCAACTGAATAAAAAACAAAAATCGGGGAAAACTCATTTCATCTCAAGAAAAAAAGTAAAAACACTAAAAATGAAAGACCCGAATCTTCAGAAAGTTATAAAAGCAGTTATAGTGTTTATGATTTAACCGATCCAGATTCACTTGATGAACATTCTGATGAAATCATTGAAGATCCAAAAAATTTGTCTATTGGTGAAAATGACTTTGTGATTGTGAGATTTCTGGGAAAGAAGAAAATTAGTCATTTCGTGGGGAAAATTTAAAAGGAGATTTTATTATCTGAATGTGAAATCAATTTTCTAAGAAAATGCGCTTAATTTCGACCAATTTATTTATCAAGAAAATGTTGACAGTAGTTTTGTGGACAATGATGACATCGTCAAAAAACTACCCAAACCAACCATGCTTGGTGGAATTTTTCGAACTGCAATAATTTTAATATTTACATTTGATTATTCAAGCTTTAAAATGTTTTTTGATCATCAATTGTGTTTTTTTCCCTTTTTATATGTTAGCCAACAATAAATTTGATTTCTACTGCTTAATCTGAATCCTTTGAATGCGTCTGTTTCAAGGATCAAGTCTCCCTGCAACTGGGGAGACTTGATCCTTTTTTTATTTTTTGGAAAACAATTTATTTTTATTTTATAAATGGTTTTTCAAAAATTAAAAATACTACAACAAGAAAGACACATGAGTCTTTAATAATAACTGGAAACATTTCTTAAAAATTTTGTTTTTTCCAAAATAAAAATTAAAAACTGAAAGGGATCAAGTCTCCAAAAATTAAAAACTGAAAAAGGGATCAAGTCTCCCCTAATGATATCAAATTTTGAGTGATGTTATGCTATTTCTTAAAAAAAATATTTATATTTATTTTTGTTCTATTTATAATTGCATGTGCAAAAGTTTGTTCAACATGAAAAGCTGCATAAAATTTTATTCTCTGTTGCTTTATCATTTACATCTCTTATAAATACAAAATATGAGTTTTAAAAGATATGATATAAAATTTAAGTGATGCCTTAATGTGGCTTTAAAAGGTTTGTTTTAAAATTCAATTTAAATTATTTTTGACTTTGTTTGGAATGGATGGAATTTTTTAACAACGCTATAAGAAAATGATTTTAAATAAGAGATTTTAAATGGAAAGTTTTAAATCTACTAATTTTCACCAAACTTTCCCTTCTCTTTGTAACATTCAACTGAAAACATTTTTATTGCTAGAAAGATAATATTATTATTTGCGCTACCTTAAAATTGGCAACTATAGTTAAAAATAGCATTTCGAAATTTGAAATAAATCTCTCATGTAAATATATTTTTTCATTTAAACTGTTTTTCAATATTATTAGGCATAGATGCCGTATCTTCCCTCAGTTGTTGTTTTGAATTGTTTGGCGATTTTGTGTTGGCGGTGTTTACGGATATGACAAACTCGATATGGAAACACCGTGTGACGTGTCGTGTTCCGGCAACCCCTGAGAAGCTTAGAATTTTGTGCATGTATTTTGATATCGTGTTCTATCGTTGTCTTTTTATTTTTATGTTAAATTTATTGGATGTATTTCATTGACTATAGTTTCTGTAGTCCGTTTAAACGCTCTTGCTGAAGTAATTAAGAAATATGAGGAAATTTTGACAAGAAAGGGAGGTTTGTTTATAGCGTGTCAATGCTAAATTAAGCCTATTTTGGAAAATGACGGCGGTGTTAGAGTTATTTTGTGCTGGAGGCTTCAAGAAAGCAGATGTCTGTTAAGGTATGTTGATAATTTTATTTATATTTTGTTACTTTAAGAGTTTTTTACTTTTGAGATTGCTACAAAACGAGAACTGCTGAATTTTGAGAATGCTATACCGCGAAAAATGCTGAATTCGGCGATGTTTTTTTTTCGGTAAATGAGCGTGAAGCGCTCATACAACTATTGCTGATTGCCACTTTAGGGAGTTTCGTTTTTTTAAGTATATTTTGCTGCTTTAAGAGTTTTTTACGTTTTGAGAATGCTATCCCACGAGAAATGCTGAATTCGGCGGCGTTTTTTTTTTTTTTTTTTTTTGGTAAATGTGCGTGAAGCGCTCATACAAGGATTACTGATTGCCAGGTTAGCGAATTTTGTTTATTATTTACATTTTATTTTCGTTAACCCAAAACATGCGTATAAACCAGTACTTGGCGACATTTACTACTTGGCGGAAAAGGGGTTTTCAAGGCGAATTCCAAGATGGCGGCCGGGGGGAACTTATGACATCTGTTCCTATTATTATTTGGCCAATATGACGTAATTTCTCCCATTTACGACTTTTAACACATATCAATGAATTTATTATTTAAAAATTTTCTTTTTCTTTTAATATTCACATGTAAATATAATTTTTATGACGTAATTTTCAATGTTTTCCTTCTTTTAATAAGTAATCATTTAATTCTAATTTGAAAGTAATTGATTATTTTATAATTTTTTTTCACTTTAAATATGCTTATGTAAAAACAATTTTTATAACATAATGTTCAATATTTTCCTGCTTTTAACACATTATCATTTAATTCTAATTTGAAAGGATTTTTTTTCTGTTTATAATACTCATGTGTGAATAAATTTTTAATTTGAAAGATATATTATTCTTTGCGCTGTTTTAACAATTGACAACAATTTATAATAATAACCTTTTCTAAAATATGTAAAAAATATCTCTGGAAGTTCTAAAAATTTTAATTTAAAATTGAAATAAACCGTCAAAAAATTAGACTAGTTAAAAAAATACATGCAGTCTGCAAACCGCGAGTTTCTATTGAATATCCATAGAAAAAATGATTAAATTCCCATGTATAGTTTTTGCTCCTATAAAACTTTTTTAATGGAACAATATTATCCAGCTTTAACATTAAATATCTCTTAAAATAATTCTGTCTACTTCAACATGTTTATCAAACATTTCTCTATAATACTACCATTTTCATATTTTTGTATGCAGTAATTTTTAGACCTCCGGTCACAAAAAATTCTTTGATAGCAGCAGTGACAGCATTATTTTTTTTCTCCGAATAGAGACAAAATGTAGTACGCTATTCCATCAAAAGATGGCGACACCACAATTCTGATATGGTAGTTATGCAAACTATAAATGTTGTAAGACTAAATAAAAACAATTGTCTTGGGGTTGTCAAACTTCATTATTATTTATAAATAAAGCATTTCAACTTAATTATTTATTATAAAAGAATTATTAGATCACAATAGTTTTTATACTGGGAAAAATAATAATAATAAAAAAATATTATGGATATCAGGGATTATATTAATTGACCGTCATACTACTAATAAAAAAATGATATAAAAATGAGAGCTGAAATGAATTATTTTTTTACATTTCTGATAGTGTAATTTATATTCAAATAATAATTATTAATGTATATTTTTTGTAAAATGATTGAAATTAAATATATTTATAAAATCTATGGTAATATTTTTATTGTTGAAAAATTGTCAAGGAATGATCATCATAAAATTGCCATCATTGTAATTTGATTTTATTTAACTTAATAACAATAAAAAATTACAAAGGAACTGAGAATAATGGTCAACTAACAGACTTAAAAAAAAAAAGTAGCTTTACATGTGAAAACAAGTACCAACGAGTATCGAACTGCCTATCATAAGATTAGTAGACGATGGCCCTTAACCGCTCAGCCAGTGGGAGGACAAAATTTTTCTCCCCAAAAGTTGTTAAAAAGAAAGCATGTGTATGAATACAGTGTCATGCATTTTCGGTGAAATTTCCATAGAATGGCGAAGAAATATAGTCCGATTTTTCATGCACATTATAAAACGAACAAGAGTCTTGCTGGAAACAAGTGAATTCTTATTTGCTTCATCTGAAACAGATTCATATTATATATTTGATTTTTTAAAAATCGCCCGCGTCATTTTCGAGGGGGGAAAAATCGGATTATTTAACGAACGAGAGTTTTCGCAGAAACAAGCAATATGTTATTCCCTTCATATAGAACAAATTTATATTATATATAAATTTAAGAAAATCGCCCAGGCCATTTTCCAGAAATACAAATTAGGAATTTGATCCATCAAATTTACTTAAAAAATCGGTTTTGAGATCTCAAATATACTGCACATAGAAATGTAAAAATTTCAGAAGAAGATTAGACTGCAGATAGAAGACTGTTTTTAAAAAATCAGAACAATATGATGCACTATATTTGCTGAGTTATGAAGTAGCGGCTTTTGGCGTTTCCTTTGATCTCGAGTTAGGTGTATATATGAGTTCCGTCATTCTTACGATTTAGGCGGCTACGTCACTCTGGAATACAGTATAACTTCAAAAAATTCGGCATCATCGGGACCGACACAAGGCCAGATTTTTGAAAATCCCGGATTTTTGAAGGAATATCAAAAGTAGTAACTAGGAATATCAAAAGTAGCGCTATCTATATTATAAAGGACAAACATATCTGTGCGTAACGCATACGTCATTCTGCGAATGGCAACACTTTGAAATTTGAAATGAAATTTCGCTTTTGCAATTTTCGCTACTGCAAATTTTAAAACTTCTAAACATCCCATATTTTAAATATTTACACCGCCGTATGCAGAAAAAAATGCACTTTTAAATGCAATTTGTTTGAAAGCTGTATCTCAATTTATTTCTGAGATATTAATTTTTTTATAGTTTTTAATACCAATTTTCTAATCGTGGCAACTGAAGTACTTCATTTCTATTAAAAGTGGATTAGTTATTTTTATTTTTATTGATTTTATTTTTATTTCTTACTGATGCCATTTTCTCATTACAATTAAAAATATCTTTTTTTAAAAATTTGAACAGAAAATGACGTTATGCTTTAAAAAAGACACAATTTCCCTGATGATGCTCTTATATTTCACTATTTTTTCATTTTGCTGATATTGAGTTTGAAACAATAGGCAAAATATTTCATCGAATGAAAATGACGTCATATTTAAAACTAAACGATAATTTTATTTGATAAAACAAGATATTTCCCCTTGAATACGTTTAAAAGTTATAAATTTCTGGATTTTTATGCGCAGAACCAAGCATCAATTAATAACTTAATCAAAATTACTTATCTTGATTATATGTTACTGATTACGTATATGAATAAAGTTTAATTTTTCAATAATTTTAACAGTTGAAGTTTATGAAAAAAGTATTTTGTAAATCTTAGGTTAAAATATGTCTTTGGAGAGTTAAATTAACAAGTGTAAGATGGAATTTTTATTCTAATTATTTTTTGTCGATATATTATAAATTTGATGCAACACTTCCTTTGTAAACATTTTCTTTCGTCGAAATTCGACGGGTTCCACCTCGTATTTTTAATGGTGCCTTTAGCCATAATTTAATTCATTATTAAGTAATAATCATGTAAGAAAAAGAGAAAATTACATATGTAAAAAAAATTACTTTAATTAATATTTTCTATGTCACAGAAAAAAAAAATTCTAATAAAGAGTGAAATTATTTCTTCAGTTGTAATTTCGGAAACAGCGATATCAACTTTGTCTGCTTCAATAATTTGGTCATTCTTTAACAAGTTTTTTTTTTTTTTTTTTTTATATACAACTGAAGAATATCTATTTCTGAAATACAGTCTTAGTTCTCTAAAGAATATATTAATTCTCCAGTCAAATTTATACATTTTTCTAGTGACACCTTTTCTTCTGTTGTTCATCCTCGTCTTCTGAGCTGCTACTAGCATTATTGGCGGTTTGATTTAGCACAGCGTCAGTGATCTCACTGTGCGTTAAATTGTTCGTTGCTGATGCATTTTCGTCATTGTTTATCCAATCATTTATATCCATTTTTCAAAACTTAATGCATTCTCAGATTTTGCGTGTTCAATCAGATCATAAATTGCGGCCTTTTCACGGGAAATGTGAAAGCCTGAAAATTATGTCTCATCATTGATGTCGCCATTGCCGAAAATTCGTTCCGGCCATAATTGTGCCATGCATTCGCCAAAGTTGTTCCTAAAGTTGTTCACATTGCTAACCAATGGTGCAGCTTCCAGAAAATTCATTCAGAAAATAATCAGCTCTGGCAAATGAAAAAAGTCAAATATATTTTTTTTCTATCTTTTTACTTTCAATCTTGAAATTTTTATTTATAAATAATTGGTATTTTTCTTCTCCCATAACTTGAATTTGCAAAAGAAAAATGAAGAGAATAGATGGTTTTGATGCCGGATTTTTGAAGTTGCTGGGTTTTTGAATTCATACTGTACTATCATCTTTCATGATAATAGGTCTTATTGTCATCTGGTGTTATCAGTTTAGATATTAAAAGTTTAATTATTTGAAAAAGTTTGATTAATTTGCATTTTAAGATCATCTCATATATCTGTGCTTGGCGATATAATTTATCACCAAAAGAAATTTTAGTTTTTTTAAAGCGTAAATAATTATGTTTAACCCTTTCACCGTCTGAGGGTTTTCCAGTATTTTTATAAGAATGCTTGTAAACCCCAGGATATATATTTTTTAAATCGCAGTTTGATGCTAATAATATCTTTAATATCACTATTTTTTATACATGGTTCAAAATAGAATTCTGTTTAAAATATTTTGGTCTACAGCCATTTTAGCATGATTTCTAGGAACGGAAAAATCCGGGCCAGCTGGTTAAAGGGTTAAAAAATATAATTTTTCTTATTTTAGATTAAATTTATGCTTTAAATAAATATAAATGTGTGTATATACAATATATACTAGCTGACCCACTTGACGTTACTGGATGCGTCAAAAAATCCCACGGAACAAACAAAATAAAAGTAGCAAAAAAACTTCATTGAAGAGAAGATAAAATTTACTATATTAAGCTAAAAGGTTGTAACCAAATTCTACTTTAGGAATGCCAAAAATCGAATGTGAAAAAAATGCTAAAAATCACATTGAAAATCAAAAGCCACAGAAATCAAAATTTGCTATATTATGCTAAAGTTTGGAACTGAATTCCTTTTACAAATGACAAAAAATGCTGCAGAACACGAAAAAATTATAACACTCTTATGAAAAAATTCAAAAATTGTTGTATGAATTCTGGATAAATTATACTAAAAAGAGGACAAAATTAACTATGTTGGATTAAAAAATCAGGTTTATGCTAAAATGAGGAAAAATTGCCTCAAAATGGAAAAAAAAGAAAAAAAAACAAAAACAAAAAACCACGAAAAAGCACACAAGAAATCGCAAAAAAAATTAAAACAAATTTTACTATATCGGGCTAAAATGTGTAACCGAAATTCTTTCGTGAATGTCAAAAAATCACCATAGAAAGATAAAAATTGTTAAGAAAGTCAAAAATTGTGAAATGCAAAATATACTATATTAGGCTAAAAGTCTGAAATTGAACTTTTATGAATTTTAAAAAATCGGCATGAAACCCCCAAAAATGCTAAAAATCTCATTGAAAATTTTATTAAAAATCGTTACAAATTCAAAAATCAAGGAAGGAAAAATTTATTATATTAAGATGAATGTTTCAAACTGAATTTCTTTTACAAATGTTAAAAAATCACCCTGAAAAATGTAAAAAATTTCATAACAATCGCTAAAAATTAAAAAATTGCATAGGATAAAATTTATTATAAGGCTAAATTTTTGAAATGTAATTCCATTTGCGAATATCAAAAAACTGCTGCAAAATGCAAAACAACTCTAAAAATCTCATAAAAAATTTTGCGAAAAATTAAAAAATCGTTGTATGTGTTCTGAATAAGCATTATTGGAAACATAACAAAATTTACTACATTGGGCTAAAAAATTGTAACTGGAACCTCTTTAACTAATGTAGAAAAATCATTGCAGAACATGAAAAAAGCTAAAAACAGCATTAAAAAAATCTGATAAAAAAATCCAAAATCTCGCTTTGAGCTTCATAAATTATGTGTCTGTCCAAACATTCCTCTGAGGGTCCTGTTTTTATGAAATTGTGAACAGCTTTTTTACATTTGTGAAAAATCTAGTTTTAATTTTGTGAATTTGAAATGATCATTATATTCAAGTTCTTTGTTATATATTTTTACAAAGATATATGTAGGGGAGAGGGGGGGGGGGGGCACCACATGTGAACAGTACATATTTCACTCTGTTAATCTGAAATAAAAAAATTCAAAAAATTACCAATAAATGACAGTGTTGGTACCATCTTTTGGCTGAATTTTCAGAACAATGAGCCAGTTTGATTTCTGGTTGTTGTAAATTGTTTATTTAGAAGGTCTTAAGTAAAAAAGTCTTTTAAAGTTATTGAAATAAAAATTCATTCAAGGCATTTTTTAAAGAAGAATATCAGCATTGCATTCTATAGTGGCATTAATTAGGCAAGTCTACAGAAAGTTTTGTTTTCTTATTTCAATTAAAAATATCTTTTTTTTTATAAGTTAGGCTGAAGTTGGTAGACGGGGCACTTGTGAACAGAACATATGGGGGCAGATGTGAACAGTTTACAAGTGTATTTTTGAAGTCTGTGAATGCATTTTTTTTTTTTTTTTTTTAAGTTTAAAATTTAATTACCCTTGTCAAACATTGAGCTGTATATTCAATGTTTTTTGGATTGCTTCACAGTTTTAATTTGCTGGAAGTTAGATAACAATAAAAGTGACTCAAAAGGAGTAGGCATATTAGTGTACAATTTTACGAATAATTTCTTGTATCTATATTGAAACATTTATTGATTTATTCACACAATTAGAAAGAGGGCATCTAATTAGTTTTAAATCACAGTTTTTATTCACAAAAAATTATTTTTGTCTTATTTCTGCATGTGTTTACATGTGCCCCAGCTATGTTCACAACTACCCCTTCACCGGGGCACATATGAACAAATTTAAACAATTTTTAGAATGATGATATAAGTTAGAAATTCTTGATAAATGCATCCTAAAGTTTCACCAGAAAACAAACAAAGTGTGAATATTCATATAAATCAATTTTTGTTTCAATAGCTCATAACAATTTTGATAAATAGTCAAAAATGTAAAAATTGTTTGCATGTGCCCCCCTCTCCCCTATATAAAGTAAGTATTTTTCTTTATATATGCAAAAGTGAATGGACATATTTTACTTTTACTTCTTGATTTTTTTTTTCAGAAATAAATTTATACTTCCTTTATGAAAAATCACAAGTTCAGTAATATTATCGAAAATTAGGGCAGAGGGGTGCACATGTGAACAGTACATATTTTACTCAGTTAATTTGAAATAAAAAAATTCAAAACATTACCAATTGATGGTAGTACTGGTACCATCTTTTGGCTGAATTTTCAGAACAATAGGCCATTTTGATTTCTGGTAGTTGTAATTTGTTTTAGAAGGTATGAAGTAAAAAAGTCTTCTAAGTTATTGAAGTAAAAATTCATTCAAGACATTTTTTAAAGAAGAATATCAGCATTGCATTCTATAGTGACATTAATTAGGTGAGTCTACAAAAAGTTTTGTTCCCCTATTTTAATTAAAAATATCTTTTTTTTAATAAGTTAGGATTAAGTTGGAAGGTGGGGCACTTGTGAACAGAACATATGGGGGCAGAGGTGAACAGTTCAAAAGTGTATTTTTTAAGTCTGTGAATGCAATTTTTTTTAGTTAAAAATTTAAATACCCTTGTCAAACTTTGAGCTATAAATTCAATGTTTTTAGGATTGCTTCACAGTTTTAATTTACTGGAAGTTAGATAATTAAAAGTAGTGGCTTTCTGTAAAAATCAATATGTTTATTTGTTATTCTTTGATGATTTTCAGTTTTAAATGTATTTATTTTTTCTTAGCCCATATTAAAGTACATGTAAGATATTTTATTTTATGAAAGTAAAATTTAGTTGGCCAAAAAAAGTGATAAGTAGTACTGTGATAATCACCAATTTTTTTATGTCAATTCATAAAACCATGATGCATAATTTTGTTATACGCATTACATAACATTTAGAGAAAAGTTAAAACACAATAACAGAATTATTCAATAACTTATTTAAAAGTAACATAGATTTACTATGCTTGACTCAAAAGGAGTAGGTATATTAGTGTGTAATTTTACGAATAATTTTTTGTATCTATGTTGAAATATTTATTGATTTATTCACACAACTAGAAAGAGGGCATCTAATTAGTTTTTATCACAGTTTTTATTCACAAAAAATTATTTTTGTCTTATTTATGCATGTGTTCACATGCGCCCCAGGTATGTTCACAACTACCCCTCCACTGGGGCACATATGAACAAATTTAGACAATTTTTAGAATGATGATATAAGTTAGAAATTCTTGATAAATGCATGCAAAAGTTTCACCAAAAGAACAAACAAAGTGTAAATATTCATATAAATCAATTTTTGTTTCAATAGCTCATAACAATTTTGATAAATAGCCAAAAATGTAAAAATTGTTCGCATGTGCTGTGCCCCCTTCTTCCCTATGTAAAGTAAGTATTTTTCTTTATATATGTAAAAGTGACAGGACATATTTTACTTTTAAATGGTTAAACTGGTGAAAGGTTTAGTTTAGAGCTGGAAAAATTTTGTAAAAGGCATATTTTAAGACAAAGAATTTTGTGAAGGGCCTTTTTTTAAGATGAAAAATTTTGTGAAGGGTCCTTTAACGGACCCAATTTCTCCCTAAATAGATCCCTGTAATATATAGATACCTTCCTGCCAAGTTTTGAAGCTGTGCATGCAGTGGTTTCTTCAAAACACAGACACACAAACATCTATCTTTATTATTATAGATTAGAAGGACACTCTTTAAATTTAACCTAAATTAAAAACTAATGAAATGTGAATATTCAACAAGTGAATTATCACATTGCTAGCTAAGCATAAACCAACAGAGTCAAAAATGTCCATGCTGGGAATCAAAGCCAGGCCCCTGGGATAGCGCTCCAGTGCTCTACTCTACCTTCTAAGCTACGAGGATGATAGCCAGCTTGGCATTTCTCACACATATATGCTGATAAGGCTGCATCTGCAGCTATTGTCTTCATGAGCACACAATTCTGCGGTGTAATATGAGACACAAATAAAGCCCAGCATCGGTGAATACATATGCAATTTTAATTAATTTTTCAACTACTTTTCAGCAGTAAAACTACACTTGAAATTATATTTAACAAGTGAATTATCCCATTGCTAGCTAAGCGTAAACCAACAGATTGAAAAATCACCGATGCTGGGCTTTATTTCTGTCTCATGTCATGCCGTAGAATTGTGTGCTCATGAAGACTATTCCATCTAATAGCTGCAGATGCAACTTTATCAGCATATATATGTGAGAAATGCCAAACTGGCTAATCGTCCTTGTAGTAGCGAAGGTAGAGCACTGGAGCACTATCCCAGGGGCATGGGTTTGATTCCCAGCATGGACATTTTTCACTCTGTTGGTTTACGCTTAGTTAGTAATGTGATAATGCACTTGTTAAATATTCAATAATTTCAAGCATAGTTTCACTGCTGAAAAGTAGTTGAAAAATTAATTAAAATTGCTAATGAAATGTTTCAAATATTTTCAATTTTATTTATCGTTTTTAATCGAAGTTTTTGAAAAAAAAAATTGTAGGGTAAACAGTACAGTTGTTGGCACCTAAAATGCAAATTTTCTATAGTGAGAGAATGTGTGACTTAATTTTTATAGTTAAAATGAAACCAAAATTTAATTTAAAACCACTAAGGATGCTATTTTCTGATAAGGCAGAGATAAAATAACTGAACCTAAAAGTAAATTAATTAAAAAAATATAAATGAATGTCAGACAGAAAGCATAGTTATTGGCACTCTATTTTTAGTTATTGGCATTTGATTTGACAGTTATTGGTACCCTCCAAAAAATCATTTGCATGAATGCAAAGACAAAATAAATCATTACAATGTTTTCATGTACATTTAATAATCATTTTAATTATAATGAAATTGATTATATTAAGTGAAATGCATATAAAATTACTTATTTTGTGCAATTTTTAATTACAAGTGACTGGAAGCATAGAAAAGCTACAAAAAACTGAACAGTTTTAAAGTATTATTTAATGTGTCCTTTAATTTCTGCAACTTTGGCATTTTTCAGCAGTAGGGATCAGTTTTCCTAATGACAGTCTTTATTGGATATTATAATAAATTTTTTTTTTTTAGGGAATTGCCATGACTCTCCCTTTTTTCGCCATTGTACTTACTTGTAGTTCTTGTTTTTGTACCTGCATAACTATCCCAGGAGATATTTTTTCTTCATGTTTGACAAGAACACGACAATTAACTGCAACTTCATTTGAACTATTGTTGTCACTATCATCACTTAAAGTTGATTGATTTGTAGGCCTAATTCAGATTACTCTTCTAACTCCAATTTGACACTTGTTCAGTTTCTTAGCTTTTAAATTATCTGTTTTTTTCCTTCCCTTTTTTATTTTTGCTCTTCTTTAGCAGCTTGTTCCACTTTCTTCTTCTGTTTAGCTTCGAATATTTCTTTCAGTTTCATGCTAGTAATTACAAATGGTGCTCTAGCCATATTATTTCACCTTTCCGCTTTGGAATTAAAAAAGGATATCACTTAATGGTGAGATCGTACACTAAGTGATTGTTGATTCTGTTATCGTATGTCTTCAGTATTCTATCGTATATTCTTTGCTGCATATCCTCTTCACCAAGTTGCATGCTGTTCTTTGCCGGAGTGACAGCAAAGTTAAATCCATCTGGTAAAGATGGTGTAGTTTCCCTTCTGGCACTTTTAGTTGGACTAAGACTTAGAACTGGTAAATCCAATGTAAGCTCAGCTAATAAACTAATTGGTGTTTCTTCGAGCTTTTGAAGTGCCTGAATTAATAACTTCAGTTTCATTTCATCTTCATTTTCAGTAATTGCTACTTATCCTTGCAAACATGTCTTCTCCTAGGATATTTTTAAACACTTTGAAACTTAAAATAGCTGTGTCTGGAACAATAACAGAAGAGCTTTTTCCCAGACACATTGCTTTATCAAAAGCATTGCAATTCCATGGATGTATCCCACATTTTTTAAAGCCATTTTTTATCCAGTCGTCTTTAATTGAAGTAATTGCTTTGTGAAGAGCTGGTACAAAATATTCCTTTGTAAGGATGCCATCTAAATTTTTGCTATATCATTCTAAAATGGCTGCCTTCCATGCTGTTTTTAAACCTTTGAATACTGTAACATCGCAGAGCTGTAGGATTCCAGTTGAATTTGGGTATAATAAAACAAGAATTACACCATCTTTTTTAGCACAAGTTACTTGAGCAATATGTAATATGGCTTTTATGGCCATCCATAAATAAAATGACTGGTATAACAGTACTTTTCTTAAAGAATGGTATCAATATATTTGTCATATCCTCATAGAAGGCCTCTGCTGTCATCCATTTGCTTTCAGGTAAACCTACCCCCAAAGAACTTGGTACAGAATGGATAATATTATTTGGAATCTTTTATATGGGTAAATTACCTTTGGTAGACATTGAAGTCCAGAGGCTGAAAATGTAAGCATAACTGTAAGTGAAGACATTTCAGGTCCTTTATCCATCTCAATGACATTTCTGGAACCTTTTAGTGACAACACATTCAAGGTTTTAGGGTTCATCTGGAAGCCTGTTTTATCTCTATTAAAAACTCTGTCTGGATCACTCACTATACCAAAATGGTCTTTTTTCAAATGATTCAACTTGTTGGAACCAGCCTTTCAAATCATTTTCACCAAGAGCGACACTTGTCTCTGTCATTCCTTTTAATTCTTGAAGTGACAAACATTGATGCCATTTTAGAAAGGCATGATACCATCCATCATCAGGAAAATAATTGTTACATTTTCCAGCTTATTTATTTGAGAAATTTTTGTACTGAATATTTAAGATTAAAGGTTTTATATAGAAGTAAATAATTTTATTTATTTAATTATTTTTATTTTTAAAAGAAAAATATATTTAAATAAAAAAGCAATTGACAATAAGTTGGTATGTTAACTGAAAGTTTGACTTGTTAATCACTGAAACAAGAGTTATTGGCATCCTCATATCAGTAACTTGGCACGGGGGCCAATAAATGTTAAAATTTTATATTTCAATTTAAAATGACTGGTAGATCATTTAAAAATATATTACTAAAAATAAAATACACAAAATACCTCATTTGAATTTTTTTGTGAAATTTATAGTTATTGGCACTGGTGCCACACCAGATAAATACTTAGTAAGTTTTAAAACCAAATCAATACTATTTTAGTTCTAGTTATTATATATTTATTAAAAACAATAAAACTGGAAAGAAAAATGAAAAAGAATGTACTATTTTTTGATAAGAACCTACAGTGTATGCTTAACAAATAATGAAATAAAAGTGACAATTTCTAAAATGTGAGACACTCCTCTGAACATCATTTTTTAAAAATATGATGCACATGATTTTTAGTCATGATATTATTCATGTGATCTTGAAAAGGAATGAACTATTCATTAAAATTCTTTTCACCATCAAAACTTTTTTAGTTCTCTTAATACAAAGTGTCCCACAAGGTACACAGCATCTAATGTGTACAGATTCTGATAGAGCATGTCAATATGAGTATTTTGAATGGTAACATGTGGGGTCCCTGAATATAGCATGATAGTGTAAGTAAGGTGTGAAGCTTGTCATATGAAAAACACAAGAAATGAGAAAAAAAATAAGTGAAAATCAATGTTTGTTGAGAACTTTCAATACAACAGATTTTCGAAATGTCTGCCGTTCAAACAAATAACATTTTGAAGTCTGGAATGGAAGTTCGCAATTGTTTTTTGCAATAGATCGCTTCCAAATTCCTTCGTCTTGTTTTCAATTGCTGCTCTCAAGTCATCTAATGTTTTGGGCTGTGTGCGATATACTGTCCCTTTCAGATGTTCCCATAAAAAAGAGTCACACGGTTAAGAATCTGGGAGTACGGCAGTCACTCTATACCATTGCTTGTTTTCCTAATGGAGTTCAACCCAATGATTTTACCATGAAAATGTTCCGTTAAGAGGTCGAAGTTACGCTGAGTGCGGTGAGGTCTAGCACCATCTTGCATAAACCAATAATCGCTTACCTTATCCATGCCATGCAAGAATGGGTTGACACAGTCATGCAATATGTCAAAATAAGCGTCACCGGTGACATTTTCGGTGAAAAAAATTTATCCAATGATGCATTCGACAGATAACGCATACCAAGCTGTGAGTTTCAGTGGGTGCAGTGGCTGAACTATTGCATGATGGGGATTTTCATTGGCCCAGAACTAGGGGTTGACCGAATACCGAATAGTCGATTCGGTATTTGGTGATTCGACATGTAAACCGAATATTCGGCTCCGGCCGAATACTTAAAAGTATATACTTAAAAGTATTCGGCCGAATAATTGGGGATAGTTATTTTCTTAGAAGTAGAAGAATTCTCTTTTACTTAGAAGTAGAATAGGCTAAACGATGAGTTTTAGTAT
The DNA here is from genome assembly GCA_963932465.1 of Maratus speciosus. NCBI lineage: Eukaryota > Metazoa > Arthropoda > Arachnida > Araneae > Salticidae > Maratus > Maratus speciosus. The sequence goes on from OZ010789.1 coordinate 474,449,222, forward strand.
TATATGTATGAGTTCAGAGTTCAGCTGCACTACAAAAAACAAGTCAAAGACCATTTTTAATTTAAAAAAAAAACTTTTTCCTTCCTAAAATAGCCTACATAGGGGTGAGATCAAAACAACTGTCTGCGATAGAGATAAAAGAAAGTAAGGAAGATGGGCATCTTTTCCTTATCATTTAAATTTATTTAATGTGCATTTTTTTAAATATACTTTTCAAATAAGTATATCAGAGTTTATCTCTGTATATCTAATGTTATTAAAGAAAATACACACATCAAATAAGCCTATCATACAGTTTTTATAACCATTAAATTAAAATTGCTCAAATTTGTTATCTTCATCACCACAATGTTAAAATATTAATCACAATATAAATATGCATCAATAATTTGACAGAAAATAGTTAAATGTATGAGTTGATGTGATACCTTTTGTATTTGAGAACATCCCTATTCAATGTGTTTATAATTAGACTTAGACAATCAGTAAATCAACTTAATGGCAGCATTGTTTCTTTTTATTTGAATGAACTTTTGTTTTTCTGACAAGCCTTTTTTTTAATAGTAGCCTGTATAGTTTAATATTTTCATGGGTTATTTTGGGTATTAACTAGTGATAAAATAATAATAATAAATAAGTGATGGGTTAATGAATTTGTGAGGGGAAAGAAGTCATTAATTTTTTTTGTGTAATTAGATTTAACAATAAAAATGTAATTGAATTAAATTATTAAGAGTTTAATTTTAATTCAAGTTTATTAAAATAGCTGATATATGCAAAAATGTGTATTAAAATTTTTAAGTATTCGGTCGCCGAATACCGAATATTCGGTGTACACTTTGACCGAAGCTTCGGTATTCGGCAGAATTGCTGCTTCGGTCAATCCCTACCCAGAACCTCCAATTCTGTTTGTTAACATATCCTTGGTGGTGGAAGTGCTCATCACTGAACCATATCCGATTAAAATCTATTTTGCCATCTTCAACCTTACTAATCATCGTGTTTGCAAAATCGAACCTCCTTAAACCATCCAATTCCGTCAATGGTTGATTGATTTAGATTTTGTAAGGGAACAAAGCCACATTCTCCTCATTATCCGATGCACCGTGCATTTGGACAGGTCGATTATTTCAGCCACCTGTTGTACCGAAGCTGATGACTTTATTCGCACACTTCTGTTACTTTCTTAACATTAACTTCGGTTCAAACACTCATCTCCTTGGTTCCCATCACTAGCACATTGTCCAACACACTGCCGGTCTCCTTAAATTTGCTGTACATTCATTTGATCGCTGTACCGCTTATGTTGTGGTGATTGCCGAATTTTTTCTTGAATTTTCTGATCACAGCCGCTGGGGATTACAATTCATGGTAAGTCAGTACCATGAAAGCACAATGCTCAATGGAATATTCACTCATTTCAGAACCGAAACGGTAACACAACAAAAATGAAACGATGACGATACAACCCTACTTTCCTAGCAAGTAACGCCCAACTCATTCTCTTCAAACCTCTTCTCTAGCTTTATAGTAATCAGCAGAGGGATACAGTTCGAGGGATTCGAGATGGCACTGTGTGCTTTTTTTACAGGCCCTGCTTCTAGTATCAGTGACATCACAAAATCCCCTCTGCTCAATGCATTCCAGCAGAAAGATTTAATAACTAGAGGTTTTGAATTTTTGCTCTTATAATTTGTGATTACATAAATAGGTACTTGTTAATTATCTCATCGACCAATTTCGCCAAATTATATAAATTGCCAAGCCATTCACCAAATTATACAAATTGACATAATTTTTATTTTAAATAATGAAAGAACAAATAAATTACTATAACATTAATAAAAATACAAATAAAACGTCGAAATAAAAATAACTGGATGATGTAAACACATGTTGTCTAGTGAATGTGACATTTACGATCAACCATTATTGGCTTTTAATCTTACAATTCGGCGACCAGAACTAACAAGTACCCGTAAATAATAGTGAATTTCATAATCAGGAATGATTAATAAACTTGTTTTATAAAAGAAAATTAAAAGTTTTAAATAAACACATTGATTTATCTTTTCTTTAAAACATTACAGTAAATATGCATACCAAAAGTAAATCTGACAAAAACATTACAAAATTAACCTCATTCCACCCCCCACCTTTTATTTTTAAAGCTTGGCATAATTAAAACTTTCTAAAGTGCAATTTGATGCTAAATGATATAAATAGCTATGAAAACAAACTTTTATGTTTTTTGTATACAATTCACTCATAAAATGTAGATTAATGACACTTCTTAAATAAATTGTATAAATATTTAGAAAATTGCTTGTGTATGAAACAGGGAATAAGTTGCTTGAAAATATGCTGCCAAATTTCTTTCTCTTGCCAAGGCCATTTTCTATATTCTTTTTCATGATCATTCAAACTTAAAACTTTATTTAATAGGTAGGATTTTAAACTTTCGCATGAGTTTGTTGTACTATTAGCTAAATTTGTTAATTTTCTAGTAAGATGGAGATGTTAATGTCAAAACTTTACTGTTACGAATTAAAATGTATGCAGCATGAGGTATAAAATAAATTTTTGAACACCACAGAATAAATTTACATGAATATCTTAGTCGTTTCATGGACAAAAGTAAAAGTTGTTCCTCAATAAGTTTCAGTTTTAAATATTCATCATCATTATAGTCAATATCATTGACACATGCCACTATGTATAGTATTTTTTCTTCCAATATTTTCTGTTTCCCTCATAAATTGGTAACTTATTTAAAATATTTTCAAAAAATGTCCATTTATTACACTTGTATTTAGGACCACTCAAAGGAACTCATGTCAAAAGATTCACTTTTATAATATATTTATACACCTAAATTTGAAATTTTTTAAAAATGAAACTACTAATTTGGGCAATGAGTTACTTTTAATATCATAAACAAATTATACTTATCTTTAAGTAAGTGTATCCAGTCTTCATTCAGTTTATTAGCATGTTTATCTGAAAATTTTTCAAAAGTTTTTACAATGTCATTGTTAAACCATTTTTTAAACTTTTATCATCTGCTTCTTTTTTTTTCAATAATCATTTGGATTTTTTCGCTTTGCAGGTAAATTTTCATTCAAATATGCCAGAATACTTTCATTAACAGTAGGATATGCATTCATCATAAGGGTTATTTTTTTCCCAGCACAAGTTCAGTACCATCATCTCTTTTAATTCTATCTTCACAAATTTTCATTGAAATGTTTAATCCAGACCACTGCTATAGCACAGGATAAAATTATCACAATGTAATTTTCTTAACCACATTTTCTTCTTTTCATTATCAGTTGGAAATTGGAAGACTGTAGTATACTTCTTTCCTGTGTTATAGTTATATTTGCAACTAAGAGCACAATATTTCCTCCTCATATTTTTGTAGATATAATCTACACTTACTTTAATGGTTATAATCCATAGTTATTTATAACATTATAATCTAATTACAATGAAAAAATTATTGTAATTACAAAATAAAACAATAAATAATATCATAGCATTATTGTATACAACCCATACGAATGAACCAAGTATGTGAAAATTTTTCAGTTGCTGTGACAAGGCCGTAGCCAATGGGGGGATCACCAAGGTTTGATCCCCTCCGAAATTTCTGTCAAGATTACTATAAATATGCCATTAACTATCATACAACACAGTCAAGATTCGAAAATCAACCACAATAGAGTCCCGAATATACAAGTTAATAAAGACCAAGCTCACCTCGGATAAGCAAAAAACTCAGATAAACCGAATTTACACAAATCGTCACCAACTAAGGAGATGAAATATGAATTTTCACTCAATTCATTCATTTTTATGGTGCTAGCAACATTTCTTTGACGTACATTTCCGTTACTTAGAATGGAATAGTTTATTTGAAAAAGCCCTTGATAGTTTTTTGTTTGTTGAATGTCAATTCTGCTGCAGTTATTTTTTTATTTTTTTTTTGCTGCAGTATTACACTACTGCATAGCTACCAGTTTCTAAGATTTTTCCTTACCATTAAAACTTACCAGTAAATTTTGCCATATTCAATCACTGAAATCTAACAATTGTCAATGACTAAATATGGCAAAAATTTGTATTCAATTTTAGAGGTAACAAAATCGTACAAACTAGTAGCTATGTGATTCTATTAGTGTCATGAAAATTGCCAGGGGTGCACCAGCAGTATCCAGCGCCTGTGTGCAGAACTTCAGTTGACGCCCTATACCCCCCCCCCCCTCCGAAAATAAAACTTAAAAAAAATTCTATGAGTATCTATAAATGCATAGCTGTCATGCTTTTGGAGTTTTATCTCAGATCAAATAAAGTTTTTTGAACCAGACAATTATTTAATAAAATGTGTCTTTTTTTCTATAGGGTTCACATTTTATTTAATTTATTTAATAAAATTTCTGGTTTCAAACATGTTTAAAATACTTGAAAAATAAGGAAGGTTGGGAGCTATGTAACTAAAATTCGAAACACAGTAAAGCCTGTTAAAATAAAATCTGTCTGCATCAGAATCCTGCATTAAACGATTAAACGGTAAAATTTCATTATCCCGGAGAAAATAATACAATACAATAACAATAGATTGCATCCACACTAAAAAAAGAAAGTTCTTTGGCATCTCTAATTTGCATATCTATCTATATTATAAAGTTCAAACATATCTGTGCGTAACGCATACGTCATTTTGCGAATGGCAACACTTTGAAATTTGAAATAAAATTTTGGTTTTGAAATTTTTTTCTACTGAAAATTTTTAAACTTCTAAACATCGCCCATTTTAAATTTTTACGTCATCTTATAAGGGAAAAAAATGCTCTTTTAAATGCAGTTTGTTTGAAAGCTGTATCACAATTTATTTTTGAGATATTAATTTTTTTGTAGTTTTTAATACCATTTTTCTAACAAAAGTACCCCTTTTCTATTGAAAGTAAACGGAAAATAGCCAAAAATAGGATATTACTGTATCTTTATGTTGCCATTTTCTCATAAAACCTCAAAAAATTTTGAAATTAAAATACGGGTTATGTCAAGAATATTGTCTGTTATTCCGTGATAATGATGTCATATGCATACTTTTCTACAGACGAAGTTTAAGATTGGATTGTAAAAGTGGTTTGCTTTAGCGCATGCAACTGACGTCCTTTTATAAAAAAGCATGTATTTTAAATCTTAAAACTGAATTATGTTTTGTAGAAGTGCGTCATTTTCACAGCCCAGCTGCTTTGAAATTCTTCACAGGTGAAAATGCTTCACTTTTGAAAATAATGTAATCGAAATCACACACTGATAAAACGCAATATTTCGCAAAAATTTAGAGTCTTTATAAAAGAGAGGTGGCATGTAAATAATAGCGATTTATATTACAGAAATTGATGATTCTGGCCTGGATGGATTATGCAAGCAAACAAATAATTCGAGGTTTAAAATAATATCATGTTCCTGAAGTTTTTGTCCGATATTCTCTCGAATAATAAAATTTTAATGCTATTCTTTTGGACATTCTACTATAATTTTATCAAAATAACATAATTTGCTGAATTTAATTTTTCATAATTTTATATAATCTATATATTTAAAACTCAAGTGTGTTTTTTAGTCATCTGCCCTGATCTTTCTGCTGAGCCAATTTTACTAATATATTTTTTTAAACTGAAAGCTGTTCATTTGTAGATGTGATCGCATTATCTGTTTTTTTATATCCCCACTTTTATATTTTAATTTAAAAAGAATTTTATGAAATTTTTTCAAAATGGTGAAAATTAGATAGCTTTCATTATAGCAGACAAGAGAGAAATAATGAGGTATTTTTATCTTTATTCATGCCAGGCCCGAAACTAAGGGGGGGCAGAGGGGGCATGTGCCCCGGGCGCCAGTGGCAAGGGGCGCTAAATGAAAGAGTATACCTTTCGAATCGATCATTTTCTTCTGATGGACTGGTGGCTTTCATTATTATGAAACAGCCATTATAAATGGAGTGTTAGGTGAAGATGAAAGAGCAACCGTGAAAAGTTTGAACTCTGATTTTCTGATCAGAATGGGTTAAAAATGGCCATAATTTTTTTTTGCAAAAAAAAAATTATGCCCATTTTTTTTTTCTCATTCTGACCAGAAAATCAGAGTTCTAACTTTTTACGGCCACTTTTTCATCTTCACCTAACACTCCATTTATAATGGCTGTTTCCTAATAATGAAATCATCAGTCCATCAGAAGAAAATAACTCGGTTAAAGCAGAAACTCGATTAAGCGGGACTCGGATAATCGGAACTCTACTGTATAAGCAAACACTGTAAATAGCCGGTAATACATGCAAATTCTTTTATGTGAACGAACTATAATTTCAACAAACGTCACATTTAATTTTTGTAGTTCAATATTACGTATTTTATGATTGCATACTTTAAATTTTAAAATGAGTCGGCCATTAGAAAATTAGTAAAATTCTCTTTGTAAATATACTTTGAGGAAGAAAAGTGGGGGTGGGGGGGCAAAATTCATGTTTGGCCCAGGTGCAAAAAAGGCTAGTTTCGGCCCTGATTCATGCCAATTTCTAATAAAAATTCAAATTTGTTTATAAAAATTGTTGTATGGGGTTTAGTGGCGCAAAATTCCACTAAAAACATAATATTATATAAGGGGCGTAATAACGGAAAATGACATACTGCTTTTGAAAACAAGCATTTTTCCTCATAAATTTTCTATATTGTTTTTCCTTCTGCATGTGTACTGATACTAAGTTTCAGACACTAGGCGAAATGCTTATTTAAGTGAAAATGAAGTCACATTTAAAAGTAAACGATCATTTTCTTAGATAAAACTAAACATTTTATCACAAATGCGTCAAAAAAACATAAATTACAGAAATTTTTACTCTCCGGAATTGAGATTAGAATCTCAAGTAAAGAGTGCGTCTGTTCACATAAAAGATGTTGCTGACAATAGTGACTTCAAGTTTTGTTTTAAAATGATCAAACAAAATACAATTTTTGAAAAAGTGATGAATATGGATATGAGAAGTGTGTATGCAAATTTTGAGAAGGTGAAAATTGCTGTTTTTCCTTCCGGAATACCAAGCATAAGAACATCAGTTGATAACCACATCCTAATAACTGATCTTTATTATATTTTACTGATTAAGTATCTATATTATAAAGAACAAATGTATCTGTGCATAACGCTGACGTCATTTTGCGAATGGCAACACTTCATGATCGAATTTCGGTCTTGAAATTTCCGCTACTGCAATTTTTTTTTATCTTCTGACAATTGTTGATTTTCAATTTTCGTCGCATAGGGAAAAAATTTACTTTCAAATGCAATTTTTTTAAAAAGGGTGTCTTAAATGACTGATGATTATGTTTTCTAAAATAATTTTTAAGCATGATTTTTTTAAAGATTATCTTATCACGTGCCAGTTTCAATACATAATAATAAACATTTTGCACATAAAGCAACAAACATTGTTCAGCATTTGTTTCTGGCTATTTTTGCATAACGAAAGTAATACTTCCTTTATAAACAAATAAAAGAATAATATTAAACAAAGCCAAATCTAACATATTTGTAATCGTACAATTTAAATTTTTAGATCACCAAATAGGATTTTTTTTTTTCAAATGGAATTTGTTTTTAAAGTTCATCTCAGTTTACTGATTGTCTATGGTTTTAAAAACAATTTTAAAGCAGGAAATATCGCGGAGCTCGATTACGAAAGATCCGTTTGCCTTTAAAACAAAATGAAGAGTTCATCATTTTCTTACGGCTAATATCTATTTAAAAAACTTCCCTATGAATAAAAAAATAAAAATATATAAAAAAAACACAAATTTAACAGACATCTATAAGCTCTGAAATTATCAGACTATAAAAGGATGCCGTAAGTAGCAAAATCTTGGTCAAATAACTCCTAGCATACGGCTAATAAGAAAATATCGCTAAATTTAAAAAATTTATTTGATTGTATGATTCGTATTTTTCATATGAAAAATGCTTTATTAATGTAAGTGGGCAGTCTAAAAAGTTTATTGCATATAAAAAAATATTAGTTTTCAATTAAAAAAAATGTTTTCACCTATATTCAGTAACCCGGGAAGCCCGGGTACGATCCCCCAGTATTAATAAAAGAAAGACATTTGTCTTTACTATGCATGTGTTAGCGATGGCTAAGAAAATCTACCAGACATACAGGTCTGAAAATTTGGGATAGACGGTGGCAGATCCAAATGCACCCGGGGCTGAGATTTTCATTTTTTATAATTAGCTGAAATATTAATTAAAAGCCATAATGACGATCGCAAAATGGCGAGCTTTATTTCTTCAAGGCAATCCTGCCTGTGCATTTCTTCAGACGTTAAGCGGTCCTTCAAACTGACGAAAGCGTGGCGTTTGATTTTTACTTCATTTTGAAATTGTGATGGCCGGGTTCCTAAAGCGTTAGGAAAAAAAAAATATCTTCTTATCTTTCTGATTCCAACGGCATCTATTGTTACTATTTTTAGAAAAACCTTTTTATTTAGCCGCCATTCGCGTCAGTTTTAAGTTTTTTTGTTTTTCTTAAGTTTCAAAATTTCGAAAAGAAATCACCTGTTAATACATTCTTGGTATTTTTCCGAACCTAACAATATCTCTGGTGTGAAAAAATATTAATATTTACTATTTCAAAAAAAAAAAAAAAAATCTTGAAGTCATTTCATAGATTCACCAGAGGTTTTTTTTTTTTTTTTTTTTTCTCGTAGTGCAAGTTTTCCAAAGATATCATTTCCCGTCTCAAAAATATGTGCTTTGGATATCATTTCGCGTTTTAAAAAAGTGAGGGGATAGTGCATATTTTATACTATTTATGTTTTATCAAGAATTTTTGGTCAGAATTGAAGGTTTTACGTATTTAAATGCCAGAAATTAAATACAAATTCGAGGTTAGCTTGAAAAATCAAACCAGAGCATGGATATCACTCCGGTGTACGCTGCAAAAGCAGTGGGGCCCTCAACTCGAGTTTCGTGTGGATGGATTTTTATTTAAAAATGACAAATTATACAAATCCGAGGTTGTACCCTGCCGAAAACAGTGTTTTTCACACTATTAAGTTCATTTGGAAAGATTTTCGTTAAAAAAATATAAAATCAAAACAAACCGGACTATGCGTTGCACGTCCAGTGTATGCTACTGATGCTGAAGACATTGCTCCCCCCTCCCCATTGCTATGTTCGTTTAAAAATATAAAATCATTCAACATTTGATTTTAGGCGTATTTACAGTTATTACATAATAGTCATTTGCCCGGGCAATGCCGGTCGGGTCGATTAGAAGAACATAGTACCAGAATTTAAAACTCTTTTTTCATAATTCTATATTTTTCCGTTCATATTACAGCGATGTAGCTCGTAACTTATTTATGGCTAAATTGAATTTTTTTTTTTGTCATTTTAGTTTCTGTAGCGTGTACATGCAATGCTAATAAAGGTTCATATTTCAATACTTTCCTATTTATGTTCTGAATTAAAATGAACAAGTCGGTTAGAATCATAACCAGTTATTTATCCAGTATGTGATTAAACACAATTGTATGTAGGTGGTGCAGGGAAAGGCCGTCTCTCCGATTCTTTTAAAAAGTAAGAATTTTTGGTTTTTTATGGCCAAATTTAACCTACTTTCACCATCCCCTCCCCCTTAACAAAAATTCTGTTTCCGCCAAGATGATAGGCACAGAGAACAAGATAGTACCGATAAGAAGTATTCATTGATCTCGGAGGTCCATGGTTCTAAAAAACACACAATTTTTTTCCAATATATAATAATTTTCACAGAAGTGATCATTTGTAGGGACGCTAAAAAAAGATATTGCTTCGGCCGCTGAAAGTAGGTGCAAGTAGGTCTTGATGAGCGCAAAAATCACAGTGTTAAACTTGCGACACGGAATGATAAACCTTCAGAAACATCTGATGCTTCATTTTGCCAATTAAAATTTGTCTCATAGCTGATGCCAGTCTCTTCAATTTAAAATTTCTACATTGAACAACACACTCATACCTGCTCTAGTTTTACATTGTTTCTCTATTCAGGGTAGAGATCTGCATGGGCCCGTACCAGGCCTGGAAAAATGGAGGCAAACTTTCAAACGAGTCGGCGGAATAAAGACCATTTTTTTTTAAGAGCCGGGCCGATAAAAAAATAGTAATAAATGGGCTGGGCCGATAAAAAATAAACAGACCGGTCGGGCCGATGAAAAAATTAAGCGGGCCGACCGGCCCAATAGAAAAATTTAAACGAAGCCGATAAAATATGAATTATTTTCGATGGATATGACTATGAATAAGTACAATAGTGTTGCACGAGCCAATGCACAGTTCGACAACATCATTAATGCCAATAACATAGCCAGCGTAGAGATCGGCATCGGACAGTTAACATTGTGTCTGAGCCCGAGCTTAATTTTTTCAGCAAATTCATGCTGTGCTGGAGTCAGGCTTACATTTTTTTTCTGCAGATGGAACTGGACTTAATTGTTCCCAGGACGTGCCGGGCAGGCAATATGTTTTGTAAAAATAGTAATAGCTATAATGAACTTCTGTTAACGGAATAATTGTAAATATAGTTTATTACATAATGGAGAAATATTTTCCAAAATCTACTTTTCATTATGCAGCTTCAAAGGCTATGGTGCTTTTAACCCTCTTTTTTTCTTTTATTCCTAACTACATATATTTTTTTAATGAATCTTTATTTGAATGCTGAAATGAAAAGTGTAAGAGTAGAAATAATCATTAATGTTGCTATTGTGTACTTTCTGTCTTGGGAACACATAGTGAACTAAAATATACTGTATCATTTCTTCATAACTAATATTTATATGCAGTATTCTTTGAGAAGGATTTTAATTGTAAGAAATCAGAATTTTTTGTAGAAATTGAGTCGAGCTGGGCCTGGCCTGATTTAATTGATCTTTGAATGGGTTGGGTATGTTTTCCCTGATTTTTGTACAGGCCGGGACCGGGCCTGGAAATTACGGTCCGTGTATACCTCTAATTTAGGGCTGTCCAACGTGTCTCCCGTGGACGTTATGGTGGCACCCTTTGAAGGTTTTCTTGGCACCCATTCCTATTATAAGCTTTTTTTTTTTAAATTAAAAATTCACTTTGAAGTAGGCCTTCTTTAAAATTAATAATATTTGAATGGGGCTCTTTTAATTGTTATCAGTGGCCGTTATTTAATGTTATTAATTAGTTATTTAGTGATTAAGGTTTCTGGCCCTTCACCTATAAAACCTTTCTTTGATATGTTAGCGTCTGCAAACTGTAATTTTAAATTTATTATGATTTACATTATTTCTTCAAATTATTTTTAGTCGTAAGGGACTTATGGCTATAACCATGAGATGTATGCGCATCATATAAGACGCTTGTGAAGCATGTCTACCATTATTTATGACCTGATTACCGCATAGGAAACTTTTACCAGTATTTCCGAATAGTAATTTTTATCTTATTTATGACAAATTCTGCAGTAAGGAGAATATTGCTATTTTAAAATAAAAAACAGGTAGAATTTATCCCCTATACTATGCAATAAAACTGTACTATTATCTGCCACTACTAGAATGAGATTATAGTGCTGCATGTGTCCAGTCATGTGAATTACGGTGCCTTTCATTTTTTGCAGCTGCATAAGGTGCGCATCTGTTTATTGAAAGTTTGCACAAGTCTACGTCTAAATCACTTATTAGGAGACTGAGAAATAGAATAAAACGAAATTAATTCAGATGCCAAGAAAAAATATTTTTTGTTTAATTAAATTACGGATTTTTTTTTAAAAGTATTTGCTCCTCAATTAAAATCTTTGGCGCCTTTGGTACTTCGGCGCCTGTGTGCGCCGCGCATTTTGCACACTGTGTCGGCGCGCCCCTGAAAATTGCAGGTGTAGCCTCTTCTTTCTGCTCAAAGTATTAAATAGTTTTTTTCAATCAAACTTCCACCTTTGAAAGGGATAATTTTTTTCTGATGGACTCCATTATTATGAAACAGCCATTATAAATAAAGTGTTAGGTGAAGATGAAACAGCAGTCGTAAAAAGTTAGAACTCTGATTTTCTGGTCAGAATGGGAAAAAAAAATTGGCCATAATTTTTTCACCTAACATTTTATTTATAATTGCTATTTCATAATAATGAAAGCCATCAGTCCATCAGAAGAAAATAACTCGGTTAAAAATAAAAAATCCAAAATGGGATAATGATCAAATCATGATCAAATCCCCTACAAAATATTTTTCTGGCTACGGCCTTAAGCTGGGATTTAGTTTGTGACGTCATGTATGTTAATCACTCTTAGAAGTAGGCCCTGTAGAAAAAACACAGAGTGCTATCTTGGAGGCAGTGGTGTGGTGGGGGGTATATGGAGGTATATGCCGTATGCTTTCTGGATTTTTTTAAGAAGCCCTGTATATCCTCTGTTTCTCAAATAAAGTTATAGCATATACTCCAGGCTCAGACATAATGTTAATGACCTTAGTGTATACTCTCTGCGTCTAGCGTGTACCGTCCTGTGTACCCTCTGTTTTTTACCACTGCAACACTCCTTCGAGGCCATGCTCAAATCCTCCGTATTGAAATAAAGACCATTTTTTTAGTCACACAAGTTGTTAACAATCTTTACTTTCTGTCTTCAATGTTTACTTCATCTCTGACAAAAAAATTCTGTAAATAGTAATTATATTTAGTAGTAGTAGTGAAAACTTATGGTGTCAAAGATCACTGATTTGAATACCCTTATTTTATTATTATTATTTTTTAATTCTCCTCTTCATAATATTCATAGAAAATCTAAGGTTAAGTATGGTGAAAAAAAAAAATAATCTAAATAAAAAATAAATCTGCAAATGGGCCAATAATGTCAGCTATGCAGTTTTACTTTGAAATAATTTTATTTAATATTTAAAATATTCACTCCGCTGTTTCATTTCTTTCACATTTGTATTTACTACTTGATTATATACTTGAGGGAGCACTTGTTTATATACCATCTACCAGTTACATATCTAATTATCGACACTTGCCCATGGTGATTAATGTTGGAAGTTTGAGAATTACTGTAAAATCAGTCTTTAATTGAAGGGGGTTTGGCCTGGGAGGACACCCTTCCTGAAGCATCTAAATGACACCCCCCCCTCCCCCCCCCACACACACATACAGTTCCAGGAAAATTGAAAATATATCTTTGACAATAGTCTACCAGGATTAGACAATTTGCCACCTGGTACTCAGTTATTCCCTATGGAGCTTCAAAATTCTTTTCTGGAGAAAAATGTCTTAATTCAACACTGTATAAAATACTGTTCATTCATCCAAATTATTTGCAAAATGTTTTATAATAGAACAGTTTGATCCATTATACTAATAAATAAGTCCATTTTAGATCTTTTTTTTCAATAGTGATCATGTATTTCCTTATTTTTGGTTTTTTAAAATTTTGGATTTATAGCATTTAATCTTACATTAATAAATCAAACTTTCTTTGTGTCAACAACACCAAGAAAATTTCTATTATGCAGTGTCTATTGCTGTGTAATATGCTATTATGCAAGTGTATTTAATAATTTTTATTAGCTTAAGAAACAATTCACTTTAGAAAATAATATAAACTCTAGTTGTGTCCTAAAATCACCAAAACTTACATTTGATAATTTTACTACACAAATCAATGCTGATCTCTGAAAACGTGAACTGTAGAGGTCAGTGCATTATACTCTAGCACAGGGCCAGTGGGGGGCAAAGAGGGCAGTCACCCTGAGTGCAGAAATGGAGGGGACACCAAATTTATACTACAAACCTCTTTTTTGTTTGAAAGAAAAACAACAAAACAAAGGTATATTTACATATTGGGAATTTTTTCCCCAATAGTAGTATGTACATTTTTCATTTCCAAGTTATTGCATTGTCCTTAACCCCCCCCCCCCCTTACCCCAAACATGGAAATGCAAATTTTAATAAGGACTTTTTTCTTTTTAAAACTTGTGTTGGGTATTTGTCTTAATCTCTTTTATTAACCTTCTCTTTTCTGAATCTGTGCTTGTTGCAAAAACATATACTCTCAAAATAGCATGAGGTTTCTTTCTTGGAATATAAAAGGGTTCCAAGCTGTTATACTGTACTGTTAGATACATTTTTTCTATACGCATTTTCCAGATCCCGTTTGCCAAAATATAAGTGCAATTTTCTCTTATATTATTTAGTTTTTTGAAATTTCTGAATTAAAGTTAAACCTAAAGTTTCAAAATAAACGCGAAATATGTATTCAGTAAAATTTGTTCTTCTTTTTTTTAATTTTTTGACACCTGTGACAAAAAAAAGTTGGGGGGGGTACTAAATGAAAACTTTGCCCAGTTTTCTCTTTGCATGCAGCGCTGTTAGAAGCAGTCAGTGCGACTAGTCCCCAAGGCTATCCAAAAGGTCAAATTGTCACAAACAGTATCAGGGCTTGAAATTCAATTTTTTCTAGGAGGGGAGTCTCCCTACCAACATTTATAAATGGAGGGGAGTTGAGCTATTTGGGAGGGAGAAAAAAAAAATCTAAAACCCACTGATATTTTACGTGCTATTTAAAGATTTACATTAATTATTTTGTCATGTCTGTATTAATACTGACATGACAAACCGACGTGATGTAAATTCATCGATCAGACGAAGGATAAAACTGTGAATTTCGTCAGTCTGTCGCAAAAAGTAACCGCAAAATTCGCAGGTGTTTCTGAATAATAATAAAAAAAAAAAATCTGAAATTCACAGCAAATTTTCTGAAAGGGGAAGACTGGGAAATTCTCTCCAGATGCTAATTTTTTTTTGCAGGTCGAGTAAAATCTTTTTTTGGTTCAGTTTGATTTCAAGCTGAGTGTAGATTCCTGTAAATTGGATTTGGGTTAAACCCAATTTTCCAAAAGTTAGTTTAGTATATTATTTAAATTAAAAACTATACCTCAGGGATGATTCTGAGCGAAAAAGAAATATCGGAAATTCACATCACATTTTCGGAAATACAGCGGGGGAAGGGGGAGGAAATCCACTCCTGGCACCAACTATATTTTTTTTTCGCGTCCCTTTGACGAAATTTGCGGTTTATCGCAATCTTTTAGGGAAATTTGCCGGGTTTTTCGCGATCTTTCGACGAAATTTGCCGATTTTTCGCAATCTTTTGACGAAATTTGACGTTTTTTCGCGATCTTTTGACGAAATTAGCAGTTTTTCTCGATCATTTGGGGAAATTTGCCCTTTTATTCGCTATCCTTTGACGAAATTTGTTGTTTTTCCGCGATCCTTTGACGAAATTGGCTTTTTTCGGCGAACATTTGTCGAAATTTTCGATATAATTTATGTCCGAATTTTCGGATTTATGACCGATTTTTTTTTAATTTTCGGAAATAGCTGCCTTAATTTTTCGTAAAATTCGGAACAGAATCACCCCTGCTATACCTATAATAATAAATATAGATATTTGTGTGTGTGTGTGTGTGCTGTTTTCTAAAGAAGCCGTCGCGACCCTGTGATGAAATTCCCACTTTTTTTTGCAGCCCTTTGACGAAATTCGCGTTTTATCCGCAATCTTTTGCGAAATTCGACTTTTTTCGTGCCCTTTTGACGAAAATCGCGTTTTTTCGTGATATTTTGACGAAATTCGCGTTTTCTCACGATCCTTTGACGAAATTCACGCCTTTTTCGCGATTAATTGACGAAGTTCGCGTGTTTTTCGCGATTCTTTGACAAAATTTGCGTTTTTTTTTCGTGATCTTTTGATGAAATTCGCGTTTTTTCGCGATCCTTTGACGAAATGCGCGTCTTTTTACGATCCTTTGTCGAAATTCGCATTTTTTCCTTGACAAAACGCGCATTTTCCCGCGATCCTTTGACAAAATGAAAGTTTCTTCACGATCCTTTGATGAAATTTGCGTTTTTTCAGCGGCCTTTTGACTAAATTCGCGTTTATTCCCGATCTTTTGATGAAATTCGCTTTTTTTCGCGATCCTTTGCCGAAACTCGCGTTTTTTTTCTCGTTCCTTTGTCGAAATTTACGTTTTTTTTTGCTATCCTTTGATGTAATTTGCGCTTTTTCGCGATCCTTTGATGAGTTTCGAGTTTTTTTTTTTTTTCGCGATCCGACGAAACTAAAGTTTTCCCGCGATCCTTTGACAAAATTGGCGATTTTTCCTTGAACGATTTACGAAATTGATTTTTTTCGGTGATCGGCGACCATTTGTCGAAATTTGCGATATTTTTCTGTTGAACTAATGACCGATTTTTCATAATTTTCGGAATCTAATGCCTTAAATTTTCGGAAAATTCGGAATAGAATCCCCTCTGAACTCGCCAATCGGTCGCGGACACTTGTCAACCGATCTCGAGAAAGAAATAATGAAATTTGTCTATCAGTCGAATGAAAAATTCGTGAATTTCAACGATCTTTTGCGGTAAAAAAACCCCGCAAAATGTGTCAATCGGTCGCGCGAAAATATAAGGAAATCCGCAAGGCATTGGTGGGAGTTGATTGCTATTTTAAAATGCCAAATTCTCCCGAAAATGGGGAAATTTTTTTGGGCGGGAGCCTCCCGCCCACGATATTCTTTTGGGCGGGATTTCAAAATTTTGGGCGCGAATCCCACCATCCCGCCCTGAAATTCAAGCCCTGAGTATGTATAACATCATGAAACCACACTTTCAGTTCTTTGATTTTATATTATAATAGATGTATAAAGACTTCTTTATAAGATTTGTTTAAAATATGTATTCAAATCAACTCTCATTTTCTTTTGCACATTTCGTAATTTTTAACTACATTAATTTAACATTCTTTTATCTTCCTTTGCAGGATATATAATGATTGATTACTGATTAATGAACATGGGTGAAAAAGCAATTACTGCAGAAACTTACATTTGTATGAATGAAGAGCCAGAAAATGCAAAGGACAAGTCATTTTACTGTGATGTTTGTTGTAAATCATTCAAAAATGCTTCTAATCTGAAGAAACATAATTTGATCCACACTGGAGAAAAACCACATATATGTGATATTTGCAGGAAAGGATTTACTACATCAAGTGATTTAAAAATTCATCGTTTAATTCATACTGGTGGCCACCCCTATATTTGTGATATTTGTAATAAAGGATTTCCAACTCCAAGTAAAATAAAACGCCATCACTTGACTCATACTGGTGAAAGGCCTTTTACTTGTGATGTTTGTACTAAGGGTTTTCGATCTGCTAGTGATCTTCAGAGACATAAAATGACACATAATAAATATCCATATATGTGTAATTTTTGCCAGAAAGGATTTTCATCCTCCATTGATGTTGAAATGCATCGTTTGACTCATGCCAGTGAAAATCCTTATGAATGTAATACTTGCAAAAAGTCCTTTTCTTCATCTAGTGCATTGCAAGCACATAGCCTAATTCATTGTCTTGAAAAACCTCACTCATGCACTGTATGTGGTAAAGGTTACAAATCACTCTGTAGTTTAAAGAAACATTTATTTAGTCATTCTCAGGCACGTCCTTACATTTGTGATATTTGTGGCAAAGGATATTCTTCAACAAGTGACTTAAATACTCATAAATTAAAGCATACTGGAGCATTTCCATATTATTGTGATATCTGTCAGAAAGGATTTGCTACTCCAAGTAAACTTCAGCGGCATACCCTCACACATACGGGTGAGCGACCCCATACTTGTCCAGTATGCAAAAAAGGATTTCGTACATCAAGTGATGTTCAGCGTCATGCTGTTACCCATGAGGGTAAGGAATTTATTTGTCAGTTTTGTTATAAAGGTTTTGCTTCATCCTCTGATTTAGAGGTACACTGCTTGTCACATATTACTGACAGACCCTTTGTTTGTGAATTATGTAACAAAACTTTTGCTACAACTCATTATTTAAAAAGTCATATGCTTTCTCACAGCAGTGACCGACCTTATATTTGTGAAATTTGTGGAAAAGGATTCAAATCATTTTATGTTCTAAAAAAGCATTGCTTACTGCATACTGGCTATAGACCTTATGTGTGTGACTATTGCAAGAGGCGGTTTACCACCAATAGTGATTTGAAAGCTCATAAACTGTTACATACAGGGGGTCATCCACATGTATGCAAAATATGTGGTAAAGGATTTCCATCACCAAGTAAGCTCCAAAGGCACCAACTGACTCATACAGGTTATCGTCCAGCTGTATGCGAATTCTGTTTTAAAGGATTTCGTAACAAAAGTGATCTTCAGAGACATATTCAAACTCATAAACGAATCAGAAAAATATATGTATGTGAGTTTTGCTCTGAACAATTTAAAAGTGCCTCATCTTTTAAAATACACTTTCAAACTCATAATCCTGATAGGCCTCATATCTGCCATGTCTGTAGCAAAAGTTACACATCTAAACTTAGATTAAAAAATCACTTACAAATGCATTTTAATCAGAAACCGCATGTGTGTGATATTTGTGATAAACGTTTTGCATTAATTAGATTATTTAAGGCTCACATGGCAGGCCATGGAATTGAAAATAATAGTAGTCTGTTACAAAATAATAATGTAGATATGACAGATCTACCTCTGGAAAGTAATGTTGAAGTTGAACTTCATGAAGGAGAAAGCTTTGATTTATTAAATATTTATGATGACAATATAAAGCCCAATCTTGATGTTCCTAGTGCTGTTATTATCCCAACTTAGCTGTTATACAATGCTTATCTTCATGGTTCAATTTATTTATACAGTGGACTCCCTCAAATCCGCACAGCTTGGGACCAGAGATTGTGCGGATTTTAGAATTTTGCAGATTTCTGGTCATTGATTTGTATTCTTATTTCTGAAACATTAATTTGATTGGTAGTTAAGCAAGGGAAATTATAATGAATGCCTACAATAAATTGAAGCATTAAAATAAGTAAAATGTTAAAATAATTTATTAGTTTAAACGCAAGTTATTATTAAAATATTTATGTTAAATAAAAATTTAGAAAAATATTAAATTATTACCAACAAAATCGATTCATTTCGATTCCAAAAGTCCTATGCTGCCATCTAGTGGTAAAGCGGTCGTAAGGTCGATACGTCATCATATAGATATGCTAATTTATATCAAAATCAAAAGTAATGTAAATTTATTTAGTAATAAATCAGCTGTAATAACCAAAAGAGAATGATTAACAAAAAATTTAGTAAAAAAAAAACATTGCAGTAGTCGCTGATTTTGGTGCCATCTTGAATTTTGTTCCTGCAACTTAACTGTAAATTTCATTGTTTATATCTGAAAAAGTACGCGGATTTTAGGGTCACAGATTTAAGGGAGTCTACTGTATTACATGTTTCTAATTGGTTTTGGATTGTTATCTTTTTGACAAAATTGTCTTGGAATTATGATTTTAAAACAATATACGTTTTCATGCTGTGATAATATTGATTTTAGGCCAGTTTCTGTTGTAAATTGTAATCTTTATATAGTTTTGAAAAACTTTATAATTTTAAACCATCAGAATCAATTTTCCGGAAGAATGTAGAGTGTTTTTTGTTAGGAAATCAGAATATTTTAGATTTGGTTGCCAAATAGAAATCAAGTAATTTCAAACTATGCTCCAATTTGCCGAGAAACTGTTCTTTCATATTTAACTAGCTGCTTGTGATTGCCAGTCTGTCTGCTGAGCATACATTTGCCTCATGATTCGGTGTGCCATGTCAGTAGTGAGTAAATTTTTAATTTAAAATATAAATGGGACACAGTGCATTAGACAGAGACAGAATGCATTATTATAATAATGCATTGGAGTCATTTCATGTCAAATCAACACAGTTTCAGACCAAAATCTCCCTTGACCCCTCGGATTTTGATGAAACTTGGTTTATCAAGTGTCTTTACATAGTTATGAAAGAAAACACTAAAATTATTTTTTTTAATAAATTTAATTTTAATTTTATTAACAATTAAATACAGCATTTTTCATTAAAATTTGCTACATCTTGAATCACTTAAAATTGCCATTTTCTTAAAAACTAAATTTGATACAAACTTTATTTATGTATCATTTTAAAGCTCTTTTTATGACCTTTAATTTGATATGCAACATGATAAAAAAATTAATTTTTAAAAAATTCAAATTTAAATTTTAAATTTCTTAAAAAGTGACATTTTTAAATTTCTCAAAAAATTCTCAAATTTACTTCATATTGTGTTCTTACATTTCCCTAAGTTTCACAATGGGATCTTTATGGGATTAAAAGATATAGGAAATTTAAGTTTATATATGTACAGTGATAATTTTAAATTACTTTTCAGTACCATGTTAGTTTTTTAGAAAATATTTTCTATAATTTGTTAGATACAATATAATATCCAATTATACATATATATATTTTAAATAAACTTTTGGAATTGTAAGTTATCACATAAATTAACATATTGATCCCTTATTTGGTTTTAATAATGCAGAAAAAATTATTTCTTTTAGAATTAGCATAATAAATGTTCTAGAAAGTACTTCAACAGAGTGTTTGTGGGTGTATACTTTGCTTGTGGGTGGATCCTTTAGATTGATTGGATAAAATGCATATAGGGGCAGATCTTAGTAGGTATTATTTGGCCATACCTACATCTTTGTATTGTAAGAGTTCATTGTCACATATTTTTGTTGTTGTTCTGGTACTTAAATATTCATAATAGTAATTCTGTCTGAACAATCTGCAAATTGTATTTTTTAATGCAGTAGAAGTTTGTTAATTACAAAGCTTATTTGTTGTTAGCATAGTATTTAATATTCATAGTGGGTTCTAGAGGAATTGGGACTTTAAATTATTTTAGTCCAAAAAACCTCATCATTCCCATGTAAGAAAAGGACTAAGAACTGTTACACCATGGATGTGTGCATTAATTCCAAAAATGCCTGCAAACTCAACAATATGTACTAACTGCAGAAAGAACTTGTCGGAAAGAAAGAATGATAGCAGTGCAAATGATCTTCCCAGTACCAGCTACTGTGATTTGAAACCTAAAAGTAATATATCTGAAGACAGTGATCCTGAAACTTTAAATGAATCTTTGAATGTATTTAATTCGTCACTTGTGGAACTAGGTGAATCACCAGTTAATAGAAAAAAAGTGAAGTATAGGAAGTATTCTAGTCAAAAAATGAAAAATATAACATCAGCAGTCAAAAGAAAATTTCTAAGAAATGCCACTTCATCTGATGAAGATCAAAACAGTGATTCAAAAAATGAAATATTGAATCATTTAAAGAATGTGTACCAAAACTGTGAAAGCAGGGAAAAGAAAGTTATGATACTTACTTTATTGCCAGAAAATTGGGGCATAAGAAAAATTATGAAAGAATTCAAAGCTACAGGCTTTCAGGTTAGGCAAGCCAAAAAACTCTTGCAGCAGAAGGATATTTTGTCTGCAATAAATCAAAAACCAGGAAAAAACTTGCCAAAAGAGACTTGGAATAAAATTATAGAGATTTATGAGAATGATGTAGTGAGTCGACCAATGCCAGGTATTAAAGACTGTGTTTCAATGATGGACAAAGACCAGTGACCCGGAGCCGAACAATTTTTGATGCTCCAGCTCCAGCTCCGCTCCTAGAGAAAATACTGTGGCTCCGGCTCCAACTCGGCTCCGACTTCGCGCTTTTGAGTTGCAGATTTTAATTTACACGTTTAATTTTTTGCTCACAAATACTTTCTACCTCATTAAAGATCTGACAAAATGCATTTTTCTTCTCATCAAACTTCAAATGCTTGTTCAGAAAGTATGACATCTTTTAGCTTTTGCTTTTAAAATAGAAAGTTTGGTGGAATTTTAAACACAAAAATCTTAAATTTCTTCTACACTTTTCAAACAGCCAAAATTGTACAACTACACATGTAAACAACAGGCGGCCATATTTGTTTTCGAATAGTGTTGTCACTTAGTTCAAGTAGAAAGTAGAAGTAAAGTAGTGTTACCATGTTTTGAGAAGGTTTCCTTCTCTAATAATAATAATAAAAACCTAAAAAATGATATAATTAAAATACTGAATAATGATGTAAATTAAAATATTTTAAGCCTAGAAATTTAAAAGACTGAAAAAAAAAAGATTTAAAAGAATATTAAAAACTAAAGGAGCCCTGGAGCAGGGGAAAATTTAGAGCTCCAGCTCCGGCTCCAGCTCCAGGGAAAACATAGCTCCGGAGCGCTCCGGCTCCGGGCTCCAGCTCCGGGTCCCTGACAAAGACGGTAAAAAAATAAAAGTTTCAAAAACATTAATGCTCTGAAATTTGAAAGAAGCATACAAGCTCTTTCAAGAAAAATTTCCAAACATCACAGTTGGATTTTCAAAATTTGCTGAGCTGCGTCCCAAAAACTGTGTCCTAGTTGGTCAAAGTGGAACACATGCCGTCTGTATATGAACTATCCACCAGAATGTAAAGCTAATGATAGAAAACTGCAAGATAAATTCCATTACAAAAGGTCAAATTAAAAGCTATAAAGATTGTTTTACGAAAATGGTATGCAATCCAGCATCTATTGATTGCTATTTTTCAAATCGTGTCTCTTGTCCTGGTGTTAATGGCATTAGAAAAATCTTAGAAGATGGATTTCAAGAAAATTTGATTGAAACGTTAACTTTTCGCCAATGGATTTCAGTTGATCACTGCAACTTAGAAACAGTTCAGAAGCCTGTGCAAGAATTTATTAACATATTCTGTGAAAAACTCCAGGTTCTTCTTCTTCATGATTTCATTAGTAAGCAACAAAGTACTTTTATGAGTTACACTAAGGAAAATTTATTAACTTCTGAAATGGCTGTAGTTTGTGACTTTTCTGAAAATTATAGCTTTATCTTACAGGACGAAGCACAATCGTACCACTGGAACAAATCGCAAGCCACTATACATCCATTTGTAGTATATTTTAAAGAAGAAAATGAGATTAAGCATTGTAGTTTTGTCATAATCTCAGAATGTCTTGAACATAATACCATATCTGTATAACACATTTCAGAAAAAACTTATTCAGTTTTTAAAATCTAAATTTAATGATGTGGAGAAACTTTACTATTTTTCAGATGGCAGTGCAGCCCAGTACAAGAATAAAAAAAATTTCACAAATCTTTGCTATCACAAAACTGATTTTGGAATTGAAGCAGAATGGCACTTTTCTGCTACAGCACACGGCAAAGGACCATGTGATGGAGTAGGAGGTACGATGAAAAGGGAAGCAGAAAGAGCAAGCCTACAAAGGCCTTACCAAGACCAAATAACTATGCCATTTCAGTTATATGAGTGGTTAAAATTTCACTTATCTAAGAGAATGGAATTTTCTTATATTATCCAGGAGAAGTATATTAAAACTGAGCAGCACCTTGAACACAGACTTAGCCAGGCTGTGGCAGTACCTAATACTAGAAATTTTCATGCTTTTATCCCTTCAACATGTGGGGCGAAAATGAAAACAAAGTTATTTTCATTTTCACAATTATCAGAAACCCATGCAATTGTTCCTGTTTGAGAAAAATTAGATTTTGAGAAATTAACTGGCTACCTTGTTTCTTACTACAATGATGAATGGTGGCTGTGTTATATTTTAGATAAAAATGCAGATGAAAATGAAATAAAGATTACTTTTCTTCATCCACCCGGACCAGCACATTCTTTCTTTTACCCTTCGGTATCTGATGTTCTGTGGATTTCATCAACTGATGTCATTTGCAAAGTAAACCCTATACACCAACTGGTCGTACATATACTCTGCTACCGGATGAAGCAAACAAGATTGGAAAAATGTTTACAGATTTCTTGCAGTCAGGAAAAGATCAAGTCTAATTTATTTTCGAATAAATGAATTGACAATTTATTTTACATTGTGAGGTGGACACAAATATCTTTCATATAATCAGAAAATCATTTTGCATAAAATGTGATATGCATATGTATGTAAAAATGACATTGCCAATGTATTCATACCATATTTTCATGTGCTATTTACATTAAATTATTACATAAATTATTGCAAACAAAGTATAATATTTATATTTTATCAGCATTTAAAAGTTATCTATATTAAGTATTTATAAAGTGATATTAGTAGAAATATTAATCTTTCTTATGAAAGATTAAACATGTATAATATGAAGGTGGCCATCTAGAATCAAAAATGAATCAGTTCATATATGAGATGTTTGTATTAGATATACTTCACAAAGTAAAATAAATTTTCAATTTATATAATAAAATAAATTAGACAATCCTGTAATATAAAAGGATCTATAGTGTTTATAAGGTATATATATTTGTGAATTATCAATTATCAAATAATAATATCCAACTTTTCATTTCTTATTGTTTATGTTCTAATGTATTTAGAAAATGGAAATATTTATTTAAAATGTGAAAAATGTTAGTTTATGGCATTTATATAATTTTTTCCTTACTTGTCATCAGTTGAAAATGAAGATATTGAAATACAAGTTAAAATTTTCACTTCACATGTGAACTTCAACTTCATGTATCTTCTGATCCCATAGAGATCCCATCATAAAACTTAAGGAAATGTACAAGGGAAATATGAAGTCAATTTGAGAATTTTTTGAAAATTTTAAAAATGTCACTTTTTGAGAAATTTAAATTTAAATATGAATTTTTAAAAATTAAATTTTTTATCATGTTGTATATCAAATTAAAGGTCATAAAAAGAGCTTTAACATGATATATAAACCAAATTTGTATCACATTTAGTTTTTGAGAAAATGGCAATTTAGTAATTCAAGATGTAGCAAATTTTAATGAAAAATGCTTTAATTAATTGTTAATAAAATTAAAATGAAATACATTTAAAAAATAATTTTAGTGTTTTCTTTCATAACTATGTAAGAACAGTTGATAAATCAAGTTTCATTAAAATCTGAGGGGTCAAGGGAGAAAAGGTGTGTTGATGTGACATGGAATGACTCATTGGCTTATCTCCTAGTCGCATAGAGAGAGAGGACAGGTGAGAAAAAAATTCTGGGGCTACCATAAAAGGCAAAATTAGCACTAGCCACCGCCCACAGAGCCAGTAAATGAGAAAAAGTGGCTAGGGGAAAATTGTCTATCAGTGGCCACCTTTTTTACAAGGAAAGAATAAAATTTTCTTTCATTTCATCAAGGATTCTACTTTTTTTGCTCCAATATATTAACATTTATTTGGGCTATTCATTTTTAGATTAATACTTACAGAAATTTTACTGTTTAGTATTTTTAAATAAAAAAGTGGCCCCTAGTTTAAAGAAAGTAATCACTTAAAAAACTAATCCTACCGGCCAGTGGCCACTAATGAAATTTCCCAATTTTGCCCTATAGCTACCTACTACTGTAAGTTTTATGGAAATATTTTTTTCAAAGTTTAAATCTTCTTGAATAGAACAGAACTGAAGAAAACATACAACTCAAAACTACAAATTTATAAGTTTATTCTGATTAAAAAACAATCTATTTTAAGGATCATGGCTGATATGAGCTCTAGTGTTGCATCTCTCTCAACAGCATCTTTGATGAACAGTATATGATGGGTCACTGGCGCAAAGCCATTGAGTTTGCCTTTTGCTTAGTGCTACAGCACTCATCTCCCATAAGAAAAGGTCTCTACCAATACCACTTTCTGACTTCTACATAACCCTTTCAAACTTGCATTCAGCTAAAAATAATGTAACATGCTATATGCTATGCCTGTGACAAAGTCGGTGTAGGAAGTTCCAATTCAATTTG
Source organism: Maratus speciosus (assembly GCA_963932465.1). Taxonomy (NCBI): domain Eukaryota; kingdom Metazoa; phylum Arthropoda; class Arachnida; order Araneae; family Salticidae; genus Maratus; species Maratus speciosus. Next base: position 474,475,015 of record OZ010789.1, read on the forward strand.
TTTATATAGCTCATAAAGCAAACATATACAGTTACATGTGCATGTTACTATCTAAATAGTACATAATCAAATATTAATTTGATTTAAGAATATTAACTGAAATTATTTAATTAAAAAAATTATTAGAGTACCTTTTTAATTTATGCGAATATATATATTGGGATCAGGGGCGGCAAAATGTCGCACTGGACCCCGTTAAAGTATAGTTAATGGGGCCCAATGTATACTGCAATACTAGACTAACAAAAATTATTTTTAAATTGTATATATCATACAATAATACATAATATAGATAATAAAATGTATGAAAAATACCACTACTTTCACATTTAATGTGCATAATTATTTTTTATTTTGCAAAATCTTCTATCCTTTACAATATTTTAAATATTTATTTTTTGCGTTCTCATTTAATTTCAGGATCATCGAATCTATACATTCCCCAATTATATCGCCTTTGTCTATAAGAAATTCTCACAAAGAAACATTTTAAAACAGATCTAGACCAAAAATATTATTTTATACAGAGTAAACGTTATTTTGAATTGTATAGAGAGACTTGTGGCCCCTCAGGAGCAGGGATGTAGTGGAGGGTATACGCCATATACCCTCTGAATTTTTTAAAGGAACATCGTATACCATCCATTTCTCAAGAAAGCTATAGTATATATACACTAGGATATACCCTTTGCCTTGAGCATAAAGCCTCTGCTTAGAACGTATATCCTCTGTTTTCTTTACGACTACACCTGCTCAGGAGACCCCAATTGGCATGAGGCCTTGGGCAGCCACCCCATTTGCCCGATGGTAGTGCTGGTCCTGATTGGGATCCCCTGGAAACTTTATCCCTATGGCCCAAATTAGCTCTCTGCATCTCTGTTATCTACTCCCCTCCTCAGTAATAATAATATTAATAATCTTGCTCTCTCCTAGATTTTGTATGGTTCTTGATCTATGCATGAAAACCCATTTTTTGTTCATTCTTTACATTTCCATCACATCATTAATGTGATTTTGTAAAAGTTTTTATACAATATTTTGCAATACTTAGTTCTGCACACTATTGTCATTAGTTGCATAAAATTTTAAATACAGTGGAACCTGGTAAAGTGATCCCTTGAATAGAGGTAACTCTTTTTGTGAAATTTTGTTTTTATTTATACATTTATGCTTATAATTTACTTTATAAAGTAAATTTTGTTATTTTGCCCATTAGAGTATAATTAGAGTATAACTACTTACATAAGGTGATCAATTTGGTTAACCTCAAGGGATGATGGGTTCTATTGTATTGGCTATGTTTATTTATTAATTTTTTTTTGTAAATTATTATTTAAATTTAAAATCTTTTCTTTTATAATAAATTGTTGCCTGTTTATCATTCTTATGTCTGATCATTTCTCAAAACATTCTTATCATTTTGTTGTTCACAAAGGCATGCACAGCAAGAGAACAAAGGGTACAATATATTGACTCTGAAGCTTAAAAAAAAGCCCAGTTAGAGGCTGGTTTGATTGAAATTTATTTAGGTCTGCAGAATTGTACAATAATCAGACCTTGTAAAATAGAGGTTTATAAAATAGTTTAGAATGAATTTTTACTAATAATGTTTATTTTTGAAATCTAAGGTTTGGTTTTAAATCCAGTTTGACAATTTCTGGAAATGTAGACAAACCCCCCCTCTCCTTTTCAATGAGATGATAAATAAAAAAATTAATTAAAAAACTGCAAATTTGAAGTATTTATGAATGAAATTGACTTTGGAAAAGTATGTGGAATATGAAAAGAATGAAATGAAATCTATTTAATACATATATAACAGTCAGTGTTGAATTCAGAAGGTGGCCCAGGAGAGAATCCTCCCCCACACAGAAGGTTTGAGGTTTATCCCTTTTAATGAACAAAAGTGCAATTTGCCCACCAGACCTCTAAACTATCCCCCCCCTCCCCCCCCCCCCCCCCCCCCCCAAAGCTGCAGAAATCCCTCCTGGAGAAAACGTCTGAATTCAACACTGATAACAATATTTAATTATTTTTTAAAACATTCTAAAAAAATGGAACTTTTTATGAATTCAGCTATTACTGATAAAATTTATTATTTGTTCTTCAAAAATAAATTTGAATCCGTTTTTTTTTTCATTGCAAATTTTAATACAGATTTTGCTTAGAAGGAGTAAAATTCATTCGTTAGAAAAGTATAATATTAAGTCTAGACCAAAAGATACGTGCAAGGCTTTAACACTGTAATCTTAGTGTATTTTCTGATATATTTTTCCTAAATTTATAATTAACTGTAATTTTTTTTAAAAACCAAACAACTTGTTTTAACTAAATAGGAGTGTACTATGTCAAAAACTTTTTGTATAAAATCCCATTCAATGTTTTGTATTTGCATAAAAAAAGGGATGCTGAAATAAGAAAAAATGTGTATGATATTATTAACCTAAAAGTATAAAGAAAATTCAGTATGTTACATCAGATATGGGCAAAGAGTCCTATCCAATGATACCTCCTTCATCGTACGCTACTTATTAGTTGAAAAAAAGAGATGTTGATAACAGAAATAATATATATAATTTTCCACTTGGAACGAATTGGGATTTTCCTTTCATTCATTTCTCATGCTTATTTTCAAATAAATATTTTTATTATAATTTATTCATATGGAATTATTCCTATATTTGTGAAAAACAACAGGAAAAGAAATCTAATAAAGTGTTTTTTTTATAAAAAAGAATTTAAAAAAATCAGAAAAATGAGGGGTGTGCAACTGCCCCACCTGTCCTTTCTAAATTATGCTCCTGATTTTTTATTAATTTTATCTTGCAAGTATTTATTGTATCTGTAACATTTCTATTAAAAAATAGTGGTAATCTGGACAACAATTGTCCAGTCCAGACTACCACTATTTTTTAATAGAAATGTTTCAGTGTTTGCCACTGCACAGTTTAAGATAAAACTAATGGAAATCGGAGGCCTCATTTAGTAAAAGAAGGGTGGGACAATTGTAGTGATGAATTTTGATACTTTTCTCCGGGAGGGATTTATGTGGCTCCGTGGCGGACATATAGAGCCCCGGAGTGAAATTGCACTTTTTGACTATAAAAAACACAAAATCTCCAATCTTCCAGTGGGAGGGGGGGGGGGCTCTCTTTGCTCCGGGAGGAATATCTCCCCCCGGCCCCCCCCCTGAATTCAGGACTGGACAATTGTCCTCCCCCTCCTAATTTTTAAAGTTTTTATATAAAGCATCCGCTGCTGATCCTATGAGCATTCTATGAATGCCGCATGCCGAACGAGCAGAGGATTCACTATCCTATTCATTTTATCTCATCCTGTGAGCGTACTACCGTCATGCTATGAATGGCTGAAAACAACGTTCGAAAGGCGACATTTCTAATTCCACTAGACTTCTGTTCTAGCGTCCTTCAGAGCCGTTCTGGTTGGCTGGCCAGCTCCAGATGAAGTGTCCATACGCCCGAGCATCGTTTGCACATATTCGGATATTTGTTTTCAGCTATTTCGTTTCTGATGCTAGATAAGTTTGATTTGAATAAATTATTTTTCATTTTTAGATGATGAAACTGCTATTTTCTACTTGAAAGTATTCAAAAATACCTGTATAAAACAAACCTCCGTCATTTCCATACTAAAACCCTTTTTTTTCCAAACCTTTTAAGATAGAGTCATAAAGACTGTTTCATAAATTTTGAATGTTATTTATATTAAAAATTGTTAAAAAATTTATAATAAAAACGCATTTTCACTTATAAAACGTTGCAGTTGCAGGGAGAATTTGCATATCTAAATCATGAAGAAAAAATATAAAATCAGAAACTTTTTTCTTTTTTTTTGGGGGGGGGGGGGGGGGGAAACCTTCTAACTGTCCCCTGAATTTGCAACTGAATCTTCCTATACCTCCATGAAACATATTTAAAAATTCCATATTCAGTGCTAAAAAAAGAATACTTTTCAGGGTTATTTTTAGTATCAGGGTTACAAAAATAAAAAAATAAAAAATAACCCTGGTTTTATATTTTTTTCATGGTTTAGATATGCCAATTCCCCTGCAATTGCAGTGTTTTATAAGTGACAAGCGTTTTTAATATAAATTATATACTTTATTTTATAATTTTTAATAGAAATAACATTTAAATATTATGAAACAGTCTTAATCTTAAAAGGTTTGAAAAAAAAAAAAAAAAAAAACAGTTTTAGTATGGAAATGATGGATGTTTGTTTTATGCAGGTATTTTTGAATACTTTCAAGTAGAAAATAGCAGTTTCATCATTTAAAAATGGAAAATGATTTATTCAAATCAAACTCATGTAGCATCAGAAACGAAATAGCTGAAAACAAACATCCGAATATATGCAAACGGTGCTCGGACGTTTAGCCACTTCATCTGAATCGGGCCAGCCAATCAGAACGGCTCTGAGGGCGCTAGAACAGGTTCTGAAGAACGTTAGAACAGAAGTCTAGTGGAAATAGAAATGTCGCGTTCGAAAGACTTGATTGGGATATTGTAGGATGTCCAGTGAACGAGACTATATACTACATAAGACGATTACTGTATGTCCTCAGGACATTAATGTGCTGTATCGGTGTTTATCGCATTCCCTTACATGATTAGATAATCATTTCTTTATTTAATGAGTATAGCTTAATTAGAGAATCATAAATTAGGATAATAGTAAATGAGAACACTAATATCTAACACTGATAACGCGAAGTATTTTTTACCTTTGCCTTGCAAGCTTCTGACGCCGACTTTTAGCCTCGACCCAGGTTGCGTACATAAAGTTTAACCGAAAGCAAATACTCTACAGAGCAACTGCCACAATAAGGGATATTTTTGCGAGATTTTGCAGAAAACAGGAATACAGGTTTACCTGGAAGTTAGTGACCTACGTCATCAATGACGTACGTCACTAACTCGGTAACTTGGCGATATTTTCAGCTTGGCTAGCGAGTGGCGTAAACGAGGTAACTAACCTACCAGGTAAACACGGATTCTTCTAGGGAGTGGAGCGGGCTCGTTAATGAGTGATTGTTTGATTTTCTTATAAAATTTAATCAATATTTCCACGTTCTCTTTAATTTCAGATAAGAATGCTTATTAACATAATTATGTCATTGTTTTCCTTGCATTTATAATGTATGTTTTGTTAATTTCTTTAATCACCCAGCACGTGCTGCTGTTTGCTAATTTTCTTCAATATATTTTTTTAATTTAATGTTTAGCTTATTTTACTACTGTTATTAATTTCTTACATGGATTACTAAGGAAATTTTAATTTAGATTCTCTTTCGTCTGTTGCTAATGTTTTTAATGTGCGTTTATTAAGTGTTAGGTACTAGAATTTTTTCCAGCCTACCCATAACTAATTGCTAATTTTTACTAATAACGTGCCTAATCTTTATATATCTTTTATTTTCTATTGAAAATTATATTATTTTTCGTGGATGGGTGACAATTTTATCCAGATATTTTGTTAAATGTTACTAAAAATCTTAAAATTTGTATTGTCAATGAAATCAGCTACTTTTAATGTCGTTCTTGTTCTTTTTAAGTTTGATGCAAAAATTAGGACTAGGGATTGACCGAATCAGCAATTTTGCCGAATACCGAAGCTTCGGTCAAAGTGTATACCGAATATTCGGTATTCGGCAACCGAATACTTAAAAATTTTTAATACACATTTTTGCATATATTACCTTTTTTTAATAAACTTAAATTAAATTCTTAATAATTTAATTCAGTTACATTTTTATTCTTAAATCTAATTGCACAAAAAAATTGAATGACTTCTTTCAACTCACAAATTCATTAACCCATCACTTATTTTTTATTATTTTATCACTAGTCAATATCCAAATTAACCCAATGAAAGTATTAAACTATACAGGCTATTATTAAGGATAAGGATTCTCAAAAAAAAACAAAAGTTTATTCAAATAAAAAGAAACAATGTTGTCATTAAGCTGATTTACTGATTGTCTAATTATATACATATTGAATTGGAATGTTCTCAAATACAAAAGCTATCATATCAATTTAAGTACATTTAACTATTTTCTGTGAAATTATTGATACATATTTATATTTTGATTAATATTTATCACTGCGGTGATGAAGATAAATTTGAGCAATTTTAATTTAATGGTTATAAAAGCTATAGGATAGACATAGGAGTATACTTATTTGATGCATGTGTTTTCTTTAATATAAATCTTAGATATACAGAGATGAACTCTGATATACTTATTTGAGGTGTATATTAAAGAGAATACACGTTAAATAAATTTAAATTGAAAAAACTAATGTAGAAATAATTAAAATTAAATGGTAATGGAAAGATGCCCATATTCCTTACTTTTTTTCCCTAGGGTCAGGTGGGGTAAAGTGGTCAGGCGGGGTAAAGTGGTCATAATTCATAAAAAGGGCTAAAATCCTGACTAATATAGAAATTTAAATAATTTTCTTTTAATTTTAGATTTATTAAGTATTGATCAAAGTTTCTCACTCAAAAAAACATTTTTAGTAACATGTTTGAGCCACTGAGCACTCATTTTGTCTGTCTTTGTTACACCTTGTTCTTTTAACTCTTTAATTAACTTTTCTGCTTCATTTTGTTTATCCCAAATTTTGTTAAATTGGCAGTTCAGAAAGCTTTTCACATATCTCAAGAACATATTTTCATTTATAGCTAAGTTATATTTATCACAGATTTTATTTCATAATAGTTTTAGTTACATGGGGTAAAGTGGTCATAGGGTTAGGCTTAACTTATAGATATTTGATCTGGGTTAAATTATTCATTATATACAATGACAGTTTATTAAATACTAATAACTATTAAAAACTAACTGCAAATAGTTATTATTTAATAATAGTTTATAATATGGGGGTTAAAAAAGGTTAGGTTTAATTTTTAATAGGTTCAGAATAGTGAATGAATTAACTAAGTGTAAACCGGAATTGCTTGCTAAGGTTACACAACTAATTTAACAACCAACACATTAACTACTTTTTCTAATACCCATACTTGTATTATATAAGAAAATAGTCCACAAGAAAATCCTGAAAGAATTTTTAATGTTGATGAGACTGGAATGGATATGGATAGCCAAAATAGTTCAGTTTAAAAAATTGTACGCAATGCAATGCATTATATAAAATTCAGAAACCAAAGGAAAGATAATGTTTAGTGTTTCTTTTTGGTATATCAGCTAGTGGTTATTACATTTTTCCATTCGCCGTTTATGAGTGAGTATATATGAATTATGAATAAAGGGTGGTCGTGCAGGAGCTTTGTATGAATCATGGAATCTGGATAGATGCAAGATTCTGTACTTGAATCTTGGATGGATCATTTTATTAAGTAGATAGTACACCGAAAGCTTACAAAAGCCTGCCCTTTTATTTATGATTGTGATGGACATAAATGAATTATGATGCTGTGAAAAATAGCTATCTACAATCATATTATAATACTCTGCCTGCTACCTCATACTAGTCATAGTCTACAACCATTAGATCTAGGTGTATTTTTCCCAATTAAAAAAAGCCTGGAAAGGAATTTTAAAGAAACAGTATCAAGAAAGCAGACTGCAAAATATGTAAAAAAAAATTTAAAATAATCTACATTGGCAACATTATCTACACTCATTTCAGATGTGAATAGAATTGTTAGACATAGTTTTAAAGGAAAAGGAAATGTGTCCAGTGCAGTCCAAGATCAGAGTAGTATTGACAGAAAAAACACTTGCATTATATCTGCAAAAATAACAAGGGGAATGGGATACTTAAAAGTTGCTTAAAATTCCAAAAGGAAAAAAACAACAACAAAATATCCCTAGTCAACATTCTCTTTTGAATCCATTTATAATCGCTAAAGATGACATCTCAAACCATATCTATAGGACCTTGAGTGTTGCTAAGATATGAAATGAAGAAATCAATAAAGCAATTGGGAAAAAACATGATTATTTTTCTTAAAGTATGTTAAAAAAAATCCAAATTTGGCAATCATTATACCTTTTCAGAATCAGATGTGATCAAAATCCTTGAAGAACCAAATTTTAACAACAAACAATTTTAACATTACAAATTTACACTTTAATAAAATAAAATGGCAGATAACTTATTATAAAGGTTGTTTAAAATATTTGTAAATAATAAAATGTCACTTTTTATTCATTAGTTTATTTTTTTATTACACTTTTTCAATGTGACCACTTTACCCCATGCACTACTCACTTTACCCCACCCCCTGGGGTAAAGTGGTCATAAAAACATGCTTGGAAAAATATGTTATAAAAAGGTGTTATTCCCCAAAAATATTTCTGAAATGGATATGGATGTACTCTAGAGTAATGTAATGTAAAATAACACCCAAAATTTTAGAAAACATCACAGAAATTCTAGTGTTTATATCCTCTGAAAGTTTGAAAAGCCTGTTTTTATGACCACTTTCCCCCACCTGACCCTATATCGTAGACAGTTGTTCTGATTTCACCCCTATATAGACTATTTTAGGAAAGAAAAAAAAAAGTTTTTTGTAATTAAAAATGGCCTTTGACTTGTTTTTGGTAGTGCAGCTGAACTTTGAACTCATGCACATAATATTGAAACTCATCATTTAGCCTATTCTACTTCTAAGTAAAAGAGAATTCTTCTACTTCTAAGAAAATACTTATCCGCAATTATTCGGCCGAAGCCGAATATTCGGTTTACATGCCGAATCACCGAATACCAAATCGACTATTCGGTATTCGGTCAATCCCTAAAGGACACATCAATATCAGAGACATAAGGGGTGAGGATTATAATGGTGTGTAAAGCTTTGTACTTTTGAATTTTCTTTGTGTCATAACATCACTTGTTAAATATAAAACAGTAATATGAAACTAATAGTAATACAAGTTTAAAAATTTATATTAGTATTAGCAAAATTCCCTCTCTTTCGTAAAGTGCTTGTAAATCCTTATTTTTATTTTGTCACTTCTAAAAACCCTTATAAATACTTTATTTTTCACTAGGTGTCTTTGGTAGTGCTGTTGCACTTTTTAATCTTTTTACTGTATTTAATGTTTATTGGAATCTTGCGAGTTTTAAAAAACAGAAAAGAATTCCTCATATGGTTAAAACTGTAGCTTTCATACAATATATGTTATGTTCTTTTTATGAAGTGTATATGCTGGTAGATGGATTCCAAGGCTACAGGCTTAAAAACTGACAGGTTGTACTTGCATGCATAAGTGTTAGTATTCCCCACCCATATTTCATTTGTATTGTCTTGTGCATGTTGTTAATGAGTAACGAGTGGAAAACACAAATGTATAAAGAGAAAAGCGTACAAGGTACAGAGTGTCTATTGTGCCGTAAGATACGGCTGCCTTAATGATCATTCTATTTAACCGTCAGACACAGCAACAAACTGCACATGACAGTTACCTCTGGCATCTTGGCAGTATAGCTTAGCTTGGCATAATCGCTTTTTCTACAATAGTTATTAACAAAGTTACAACAACTACAATAGTTATCTAACAAAGAAGTTATTTTCATCTGATGGACTGACGGCTTCTGTTATTATGAAACAGCCATTATAAATGAAGTGTTAGGTGAAGATGAAAGAGCAGCCGTAAAAAATTATAACGCTGATTTTCTGGGTCAGAATGAGGAACTTTTTTTTCCCCATTCTGACCAGAAAATCAGAGTTCTAACATTTTACGGCTGCTCTTTCATCTTCACCTAACACTTCATTTATAATTATTGTTTCATAATAATAGAAGCCATCAACCTATTAGAAGAAAATGATCCATTCCAAAGGTATAAGTTCGATTGAAAAAATCTATTAATACTTTGAGCAGAAAGAAGAGGCTACACCTGCAATTTTCATGATACTAACAGAATCACATAGCTGCCAATTTGTACGGTTTTTGCTACCTCTGAAATTTAATACAAATTTTTGCCCTATTTAATCGTTCACAATTCTTATATTTCGGCAATTGAATTAGACAAAGTCTTAGTGGTAGGAAAAAATCTTAAAAATTGGTAGCTATGCAGTAGCGTAATACTGCAGCAAAATTGACATCCAACAAACAAAAAACTATCCAGGGCTTTTCCAACTTTCTTTTTTCATTCCCCATTTCTCTTAAAAGTAACAGAAATGTACATCAAAGAAATGTTACACGTACAATAAAAATGAATGAATAAAGTGAAAATTTATATTTCATCTCCTTAGTTTGTGACGATTTGTGTAAATCCGGTTTATCCGAGTTTTTTGCTGATCCGAGGTGAGCTTGGTCCATATTAATTCGGATAATCGAGAGTGAACTGTAGTACTGCTAATTGAAAAAAGTTAGCTTTTGGCTAAATGCTTCAAATTGGATTTTGGCTTTGCAAAAATCCAGTAGCATCAACATCTACTCTATGAAAGGTGAGTTCCCACAAATATTTTTTTCCAACTACAACACTGTGCATTACATATATAACTTTTTTTAAAACCATTAATAAATATATCAATATAATGCCTTGTCTTTAGCTGATTATGTCATGTGTTTCTCTGCTAATAACCTTTGAAAACAAAGATAAAAAACAATACCCAAAATGTTTCAACAAAATAAGATGCACATTTAAAAAAAAAAAAAAATTGAATCTTAATGAATATGAATAATGCATAATATTTCAAATCTGGGAATTTTGTTTTCAGCATGTCATTAAGGAAAAAAAAACACTTTTACAAAATAAAACACTCATCTATCTTTTTTACATATCAAGATACCCTTCTCTTGTTTTTATACATTGTTTTAATGCTTCAAGCTTTCTTTATTTTATTAAATCTTTTGGCCTTATTATGAGAATTTTATAACTTTAGGCAGGAATAACTATTATAGAAGTTAAAGCAATCGCTTATTTATAGCAGAGAGCTGGAGCTGGAGTGCTCCAAAGCTGTGTTTTCCCTGGAGCTGGAGCTCTAAATTTTCTCCAGCTCCAGGGCTCCTTTAGTTTTTAATATTATTTTAAATCTTTTTTTTTTTTTTTTTTTTTTTCAGCCTTTTAAATTTCCAGGCTTAAAATATTTTAATTAGTACATCATTATTCAGTGCTTTAATTATATCATTTTTTAGGTTTTTTTTTTATTATTATTAGAGATGGAAAACTTCTCAAAACATGGTAACACTACACTTTACTTCTACTTGAGCTAAGTGACAACACTATTTATAAACAAATATAGCCACCTGTTGTTTACATGTGTAGTTGTACAATTTTGGTTGTTTGAAAAGTGTAGAAGAAATTTAAGATTTTTGTGTTTAAAATTCCACCAAACTTTCTGTTTTAAAAACAAAAGCTAAACGATGTCCTATTTTCGGAACAAACATTTCAAGTTTGATGAGAAGAAAAATGCATTTTGTCAGATCTTTAATGAAGGTAAAGGAAGAAAGAATTTGTGAGCAAAACATTAAATGTGTAAATTAAAATCTGCAACTTAAAAGCACGAAGTTGGAGCCGGAGCTGGAGCCACAGTATTTTATCTAAGGACGGAGCTGGAACATCAAAAATTGTTCGGCTCCGGGTCACTGGTTAATAGGATTAGAGCCAGTAGCAGATTAAGTGCTACAGATTATTTTAGACGTAACTGAATAATCCTATCTAACAACTTAAAAAGACATAAAATTTACCTTTATGTCTCTAGATTTTCTTTAAGAATGTAATTTTTATCGAATTTTATATATTATTTTGATGTCTTATGATAGTAAGCTTGGTTCACCACTGTTGATTGGCAGAAATTTTGCTACTGGGTGATCAAATTAAAAAATTGGGTTGTGTTAGAACATGGTTTGGTAATCTTGTACAGTAGACTCACTCAAATCCGCACATAATCACAGATGTAAATAATGAAACTTTCATAATAAAGCACACATACTACAATATATATTAAACACACACATACGCACATAAATAATGCCTGCATTCAACAGTTAAAGGTATATATAAATATTTTACAGACATACAAACAATAAATACAATAAACCCAAGTGGAGTGAAAAATTAGCCAGAGCCAGGAATCGAACCCGGGACCACAGTATACAAGACTGCTGCTCTAACCACTGAGCTACTCCGGCTGATACCTGAGTCTGCAATTTCTCACTAATAAACCATGTTGGGGAAGTCACCAGCCATACGACAGCCTTGGATGACCTTACAACGATGAATAGATTTTACTATTACATCGATTTACAATAATTATAATTGTCTGATCTGTCGTATGGCTGGTGACTTCCCTAACATGGTTTATTAGTGAGAAATTGCAGACCCAGGTATCGGCCAGAATTGCTCAGTGGTTAGAGCAGCAGTCTTGCATACTGTGGTTTTGGGTTCAATTCCTGGCTCTGGCTAATTTTTCACTCCAGTTGGGTTTATTGTATTGTTTGTATGTCTGTAAAATATTTACATACCTTTAAATGAAACTTTCAGTTCAGATGTAACAACAAAATTGAAGAATTTTTTACTTTTGTATCATTCTGTATGTATTTTAATTTGTAATTCTTGATAATATGACTGAACTGATAGTTTTTCACGAAGGAAGTATAAATTCACTTCTGAAAAAAATTAAGATTTTGCTGATATCACTGGTATTACAATCTTTTTACCAAATATATTTATGTAATAATTATTAATAAAGCTTCTTTGATTATTAATACTGGCTAAACTTAAATAAAACTTCCTTACTTTATGATTTTGATATAAATTAATAGGGTACCTATAGGAAAGTTTCATTGTTGAAAGTTCATCAAGAAAAATGTGTCTCATCTTTATTATGCATATTTAACTGTCCGTTATTGCTTACTTACTTGACCTTTATTTTAATAATTTAATCATTTTTTAAATTATCTTACTATTTATCCTTTTAGTTAATTACTTTGCTTAATTATTTTAATATTTGACTATATTACAGGCATTCATTATAATTTTTATTGCATTATTACATTCAAATAACTGTTTAAAAAATGTAAACAAAGCAATGACCAGAAATCTGCAAAATTCTAAAATCCACACAACCTCTGGTCCCAAGCTGTACGGATTTGAGGGAGTCTACACTGTATTTCATATGTATGGGTAAGTAGATTCATGTATTGTTGGATGGAAGAGCTAACTTCAATTCAGTCTCAATTCTAAAAAAAAAAAAAAAAAAAAAAAAGTAACTGCCATCGCAATTGTGTTTACTGTGACCTTTTGACTTTTCAAAATATGAAAACTGGTAATTTTATAGAGAAATGTTGATAAACAAGCTATCTAGATGACAGTTTTTAAATCGAAGAATTATTTTAAGTGCTATTTAAAATTAAAATTGTTCGGTTAAAGTTTTATAGAATCAAAAACTAGGTATAACAATTTTACCATCTTTCGCTGGCACATACTTGACTATTTTGTAGTGTGCCGATGCAGTCTTTTTTTTTATCATTTATCTATTTTTTTATTCAAAATTTCCCTATTTCAATAGATTTATTTCATATTTTGCAAAAATCATTTTATTAGTTATTGTTGCCAATTATTAAAAAGCATAAATAATATTTCCATTTTCCAAACATCTTTCAGCGGAAAAATATAGTTACATGTGAATATTATAACAGAAAGAAAATTTTAAAATAATTAAGCTGTTAGAGAGGATGTATTTTTTGTTAAAAAAAGAGTCATAAATGTACCTAATCAATACATAAAAATGTGTATTTTCACTTTTTATATTTTCACGTTATTTTTGTAATTACAATTCAAAGTACATATATATATTTTTTTAAATATTGCATTCAATTTGTCTTTTGTTCTTTGCTGCTACCTCATGCCAACGACTCGTTATAATTATGTCAGGAGTGAATTCGCTGTGCTGTTTTCATTTAATCGCTTATAAAAAGAATTAAAGATGTATAGAATTCTGACTCAACTATAAAAAGTTAATAAAAATTAGGAAAAAGTATACCCCTAAGCCTAATGCTTGATAATATGAATCTCTCTCAATATAACTTAATAGAAATTGAGTTAGGACTGAATAAATGTGCGCTAGGGAAGCAGATATGCAAAAAAAATTGTTTAGACATGTTTCATGAACATGTCAAACAAGTAAGCTAAATTATAAGAACATTTTTATTTTACAAGCATGCAATAAATGTTCAGCTTTTATCAGTCTGGAACTCACTAAGTATGAAGATCTTGCCAAGAACTTGAGTATGGAAAATTGCACTGCTAAGGTCGAAGCGATTGTTGTCATCTTTCTTGGATCCTGGAACATTTCAAATGATAGCGATATGTAGAAGGTGTTCTGACAAATATTCTAAATGGATGAGACGAATAATAGTCAGAGAAACTATTTTGTTTTCACAAGATCTATTTTGAACACAAGCACGCTTAATGTAAATCTCCAGACCCACATGTTTTAACCTTTTCTGAAATTTCCCATGACAGTTAAAGGATGAAGTAGAGAGGATAGAGGTGTCCTTCAGAAGCCTATTGAAAATATATGGAGTATAGATGGATCATGGGTGCCTGCAAGGCAGGGAAGAAACATTTATTCTTGACTAATTTAAAATTAACATTAAAACAATAAGGAACTAAGAATTTTCCCTGAATCTTTTGTGGAAGACAATTTTTAGTTTTGAATTCCTTTATATGTTTTTGTGTTTTAAACCCCATCACTTTTTATGTGATGTAGTTTGTATTTCTATTTTTGTGCTTTTTATTGTTTTATAAATAAAGTTTGTTGAATTCACAAGGTTCTGGAATAAAGAACCGCAGACTGACTTAGGCCACATGGACACACACTTTTTATAAGCACGCTTAATATAAACCTCCAGACCCACATTGTTTAACATTTTCTGTAGTTTCCCATGACAATGAAAGGATGAAGTAGAGGGGAGAGCAGACTTGTATAAAACTAAAAACTTTCTGCGCACATAAATATTGGGTCAAAAACTTTCTGCAAATTAATTTAATGTTTAATAAAATAACGTGTTATATTATTTTGATGATATGAATTAAAAACAGTAGTTTTAAAATAATTGCCATTTAAATTAAAAATTAATACTAATTACAGAATAATTATGTTGGTTAAAAAAATAATAAAGCTAAAAATCTATGATAAGAAGGGGAATTCCTATCAATTATATTTTGTCAATGCATTTAGAAAGAGCCCAATTCTTGTATTGTGACCTCTTAGCACAAAATGCCAGTCACTCTGTTCAAAGAAATAATTTGACATTGCTTCTGAAACAACTAAATCAAATTTTGAAAGGAGAGGTCCATTCATAGGTATCATCAATGAAGAGACCGATTAGTTTTTATTGCGGTCCTTTAACGAAATTCTTGTTTTTTCCGCGATCATTTGACGAAATTCCCGTTTTTTTTCGCGATCCTTTGACGAAATTCCCGTTTTTTCTGTTATGCTTTGACGAAATCAGTTTTTTTTTTTTTTTTTTTTGGAATCGATTTGACGAAATTCACATTTTTCCGCGATATTTTGACGAAATTCGCGCATTTTCCGCGGCACTTTGACGAAATTTGCGTTCTTTTCGCGATCCTTTGACAAGATTAGTTTTTCCCGCGATTCTTTGACGAGATTGGCATTATTTTTGCGATCTTTTGACAAAATTAGCGCTTTTTCCGCTATGCTTTTGCAAAATTCACTTTTTTGCGCTCCTTGGACAAAGTTTGCTTTTTTTCTGAGATTCTTTGACGAAATTAGCGTTTTTTCTGTAATCTTTTGCCAAAATTTGTGTTTTTTTTTTTTCGTGATACTTTGATGAAATTAGTTTTTTTCGCAATTCCATTACGAAATTTGCAGTTTTTTTCGCAATTCTGTGACAAAAATCGCGTTTTTTCCGCAATGCTTTTACAAAATTCGTTTTTCTCCTGCGCTCCGTTGACGAAATTTGCGTTTGTTTCTGCGATTCTTGGACGAAATTGCCTTTTTTCATGATTATTTGAAGAAATTCCCTTTTTTTCGCACTCATTGGACGAAATTAGTTTTTTTTCCGCGATCCTTTGACCAAATTCACATTTTTTCGCCATCTTTTGACGAAATTTGCGCTTTTTCCGTGGCGCTTTGACGAAATTCGCGTTTTTTTCGCGATCCTTTGACAAAATTAGTTTTTTCTGCGATTCTTTGACGAAATTTGCATTATTTTTGCGATCGTTTGACAAAATTCGCGCTTTCCCCCCTATTCTTTTACGAAATTCGTTTTTTCTGCTGTCCTTTGACGAAATTTGCGTTTCTTCTGCGATTCTTTGACGAAATTATCTTTTTTTTCATAATTTTTTAGAAGAAATTCGCGTTTATTTCGCAATCCTTTGACGAAATTAGCATTTTTTCCGCGATGCTTTGACAAAATTAGTAATTTTTTCTGCGAACGATATTGACGAAATTGGTTATTTTCGGCGACCATTTGTTAAAATTCGCAATATATTTCAGTGATGTTTTTTTATGTCTGAATTTTCGGACTGATGCCCGATTTTTTTAAATTTTCGGAACCGAATGCCTTAAATTTTCGGAAAATTCGGAACATAATCACCCCTGGCAAACAATAAATAAATCGTATCTAAAATTGGGGAATATTTTTAATTTTTCGGTATTTTTTAAAAAAAAAGTTACAAAAACAAAATTTTTGTGTTTCTTTTTTCTAAAAAAATTTCCGCAAAGTTCCGAATTTTGCGGAAAATTTGCCGCGCACGCCGTGCGCGTGTGAGTCTATGTTATTCTGGGGTGTCCTTCAGAAGCCTATTGAAATTATATGGAGTATAGATGGGTCATGGGTGCCTGCAAGGCAGGGCAATTACCCCGCCTTGGATTATCAAATTTAATTAACCAGGTTTTCTTTTTTTCTCATGATTTTGAAAAAAAAGGAAAAATGTTTTGTTGAGTGATTTAAAATTATTAACACTAAGACAATAAGGAACTAAGAATTTTTCCTGAATCCCCTGTGGAAGACAATATCTTAAACGGGAGTTCAGAGTCTTCCTAATCTAATGAAAAAATAATAAATTCTTTCAATCCTTTATTTTAAATAAAAGTGGTACAAGTTAATTGGATTTTTAATGTGTTGTTTCACGTTTATATTCTTCATCTATATAAATAACTAGTTGGATGTGCCAATCCCAAAACTTTCTTCTATCTTATACATCTTAATATTTCAAAACCTAGTTACACATGTTAATACTTCAATATTATTAGTTCAATACTATACCAAATTTGATTTTCATCTTAAATTTCTGCTCAAGTCAATTAAACGGACTAAAAACGAGTTAATCTATATCATGATATTTGTTAAAATTATTAATTTTTCCTTATTCTGTCGTTATTAGCTGTTTGCGAATAGCTGGCATAGCAGGAAGCGAGTTCCCGCCGCTGCATGAGCCGCCGATGCACAATAGAACTACGAAAAATCAAGAAAAGTATACAAAAATCGCTAGCACGGAGCCCCTTTACCGCGCAATATTTCCAAATTCAAGGAGAACCTGTTGGTCAAAGCCAAAAACAAGCACAAACATTTTGGTTCAATTGTATGCATAATTTTATACGCTGTTCGATGGTACAATAATGAAAATGGCACAGAGATCGGAATTATAGCGCCCCCTTCTTTCGGAATTTTTTCAAGTTCAGGGAGGACTTGTTTGCCATAGACAGAAACATGCACAAAAAATTTGGTTCAGTTATATGGATAACTTCATACACTTTTCGATGGTACAATAATGAAGATGGTACAGACATCGCAATTATAGTGCCCCCTTCCGGCAGAATTTTTCCAAATTCAGGGAGGAGCTTCGTGACATGACCAAAAATAAGCACATAAAATTTGGTTCAATTCTATGCATAACTTCATACACTTTTCGGCGGTACAATATTTAAAATGGCACAAAAATTGTACAAAAATCGCTATTACAGCGCCCTCTACGAGCGATTTTTTTACAAATTAAGGGAGGACCTCCTTGCCATAGCCAAGAACTTAATTTTTTTTCTTTTGGTTCAATTCTATGCATAACTTCATACACTTTTCGATGGTGCAATATTCAAAATCGCACAAAAATCGCTATTACAGCGCCCCCTAACGGCGAATTTTTTGCAAATTCATGGAGGACCTGCTTGCCATATCCAAAAACTTAAAATAAAAATTTGGTTTAATTCTATGCATAACTTCATACACTTTTGGACGGTACAATATTCAAAATCGCTATTACAGCGCCCCCTACCGGCGAATTTTTTCCAAATTCAGGGAGGACTTGCTTGCCATAGCCAAAAACTTAAAATAAAAATTTGGTTCAATTCTATGCATATCTTCATACACTTTTCGATGGTACAATATTCAAAATCGCACAAAAAACACATTTACAGCGCCCCCTACCGGCGAATTTTTTCCAAATTCAGGGAGGACCTGCTTGTCATATCCAAAAACTTAAACTGAAAATTTGGTTCAATTCTATGCATAACTCCATACACTTTTGGATGGTACAATATTCAAAATCGCACAAAAATTGTTATATCAGCGCCCCCTACCGGCGAATTTTTTCCAAATTCCGGAAGGACCTGCTTGCCATGGCCAAAAACTTATAATAAAATTTTGGTTTAATTCTATACATAACTTCATACACTTTTTGATGGTACAATGGCGACAGACAGACGGACAGACGGACAGACGGACAGACGGACGGACGGACAGACGGACACACAGACAGACAGACATTTTCTATAAACATGTTTTTTGGAATCTCTGACCCCTAAAACATGCAAATCCGTCGAAAACCGGAAGTCGAAAAAAATTTCGATTACAATACTTTCTTCTATTGAAGATAGAAGAAAGTAAAAATGTAAATGTTCGTTTGTTCAAAATCGCTAATCTCCGAAAGTTCTTCACCGATCGCTTTGAAATTTACGGGTTGAGTTGCATTCGAATACGGAAGTGTTGTTATATACTTATTATGAACCTTGCTCCCCCAACCCTTATTTGCCACCCCCACCCCCACCAGAGGACGCTTTTAAACTTTTTTCCAAAACCCATCATGTGATATATCATTAGAAAGCCCTTGGACTACTGTTTCATATTATATTCTATGAGATTAAGATGAGTGAAGTGTATAAAACAGGGTTGTAAAAAACCGGGTTTAAAAAAAACAGCCCGGGTAACTACACACTACAACCTTGGTATAAAAGAAGGTTATTCCAAAAGGGGTGGCTACTATTGTCCAGTAAAACAAAGGTAATACAATAGCCAGATATTTGGCAATAAAAAGGAGAGTTGCGAACAAAAGATAATTTCTTGTGATGACCTGTCGGTAGGCAAGCGAGCCAGTAGATCATGTGGGTGCTCTTGAAAATACATGGGTAAACCCCAGAGACTGGAAGAAAGAAGGGATAGGGAGAGCAGAAGAGAATCAGTTTTTTATGTTGAAAGTCTGAAGCGGAAGTTGAAGGTAGTGGTTTGTACTGTGTGTGCAGTGTTTCCTTGAGAAGTGCATGTGATAAGAATTCACGCAGATCTGTATGGTCTTATCATTGGATAAAGCTAGCTGAGTACAGTTAAAAGACACGAGAATAGTGCATTTATAGTGAGAAAATCTATTGCATAGATAATATCCCAAAGTGTTATTTAACTTAAGGCAGGATCTGTTGTATCTGGGTTGGGTGTATACTGCCGAACGTGCTTCGCTTTTATGCTTTTTGAGTTGGGAATTTTCGTGGCGGACATATAAGAGGGTAGGTGTCGAAATAAATTATTTGTTTGAAAAATGCAATACTTATATCTCTCTTTTAAATGCCCACATTTTGACAAACCTATACCTGTAGAATCCTCATGATGAGCATAAATTGTCATTTAATTTAGGCATTGTGATGGCGTATTTTGTAGAATTAACATGCATGTGTGTGTGTCATTTATGATGACCGAGGGATATAGGCCTAAAGGGGGAGTCCTTCTAAAGGAACCTAAACTGTATTTGCGCAAGGATATGCAAGGCCCGAAGAAGACCACGAAAAGCTCCGAACTATTAAGCCGACGGGCGCGTCTGGTTGTGAGTCAGGGGTGATTCTGTTCCGAAATTTTAAGGCATTCGGTTTCAAAAATTAAAAAAAATCAGTCATCAGTCCGAATATTCGGACATAAAAAGATCGCGAATTTCGGCAAATGGTCACCAAAAAAAATCAGTTTCGTCAATATTTTCAAGAAAAAAGCGTCAATTTCGTCAAAGGATCGCGGGAAAAACACGAATTTCGTCAAAGGATCGCGAAAAAAATGCAAATTTCTTCAAAAGATCGCAAAAAATGCAAATTTCGTCAAAAGCTAGTGAAAATGCAAATTTCGCCAAAACGATCGCTAAAAGAACACAAATTTCGTCAAAAGATCGCGAAAAAACCGCAAATTTCGCCGGAAGAACATGAAAAAAACGCGAATTTCGTTAAAGAATCGTGGAAAATGCGAATTTCATCAAAGGGCTGCGTGAAAAACGCATGCTTAGTGCCGGGAGGGTAATCCGCCCCCTTCGCCCCTCTGCTGTAATCTTTCAGAAAATTTAATGTGAATTTGAGAGAAAAAAATTCTACTCAAAATCAACTGTAAACCCGAGGTTCCCCGGGGCGTAGTTTCCGAGCACTCAGATGATTCTCCCCCGTGCAATGTGCCCCTTATCAGGAAATCGTAGATGCTATGTAGTGATTTCGGAAGTGCACGGAGCTCCCCTCCTCCGAACCCCGTAATTGGTCGACCATTCGGGAATGGGGGATATTCCATCTACGTCGTGATCACGTGGTTAAGGTAAAAACTTCTAGCGTAAAGAAGGGAAAACTCCGTAGACGCAATGTGACCGACCCACCAGCCAGTGTAACAGTTCATGGGGAAAGCAGTAGTAGCTTCCCTTCTTATCAGTTAGAAGTTCTTTGGGTAAATTACCGGTACCACGTGACTTTTTTCAGCCTCGAACCCAGATTGGAATATAGTTCATTAGTTGCGTTAAATCACAGCCTCGAACCCAAAGGGAGAATAGGGTCAATACCTTTGTGTTACCTGGGCAAGAGATCCTGCATTGCGTTCCTGCGCACCGTGTCGACACTAGAGAGTCTCTGAGTCTTGCTCTACAGAGTACACAATGCTTCACTATTCTCCGGCCGCTATCTAGGAGGTTGGGATTCGTACATATCCAGCCGCGACAAACGGCAAACAAGGCCAGTTCATGACTCACCAATCACCGTGTAAAGATGATCCACTCCGTCTGACGTTTTAAAAGTCATGAACTGGCCTTGTATATCGTTGGTCCCGATCCTGCGCCTCCGTCAAGTTAAACGCTTTTCCGGCCTCCAGGTTCTCCCCACTCAAGGGGTCGATTACGGACAACCGGGGGGGGGGGGGTACTGCCGACATGAACTGGCGGTATATTGACGAACTTCGTAGTAACAAAGACTTATCTTAAAGAGATTAGGTATAGGGCTCCTATAAGGAAAGGGCAGCTGATGTCACTGTTGGTCGAATTACTGTTGGTCAGCAAGCAAAACCTGTTCATTCATTATTACTCCTACTATACACATGAACTCCGCGAATTTAATTGGTCTTTAACAGATTGATTTAACAGGTCTATGATATAATTGGCCTACGTCGCCAAGTGTGATTCCTGCAATGATCACTATGATAAAAATGTAGTGGTAGATTGGTTGACGGAAGCGTTTGTTTGTAAACATGCCCTTTCCTTATGAGAGAAGCGACATATGCGGTATCATATTTGGGATAGGATTATGGTACTTCGTTATTTTAAATCTTACGCTCGTTCGTAGGATAGGTGTACTTACGATCGATCTTAAGGCACCGCAATCTCAGCCTTGATTCTGAAAAAAAAAATGCCTAGGTTTGCAACAGTCTGAGCATCAAATATCGCCACTCTTATAGACCCCTTGCATTGACGTCACGTTGCTATTAGCAACGACTGATGCTATGACAACTGGAGCACACACGTGGAGCACAGATTTACCCGTTTGCCGTTAAAAGCACGTGTTATCGTTCTGTTTAATTTAGACCTTCCTTTATTATTATAGTGCAAATAAGTCTAATAAATCAAATGGGGAGTACCATATTCGTCTTATATTTGGGCGCCATATGAAGCGATTTCAGACATGTGACGTCATGTGCAACCCGTCTATATAGGGCCACGCACAGACTTCTCATATAAATAGACTCAGAACTGGTAACCTTTTCTTAAAGCATACATCTCGGCCCACCGTTACGTGATGGTGGGCATGGGTGCAAAAAGTCCATCCAAGACAAGACTGAAAAGTTTTCTGAGTATAAGGAAAGGGCATGTTTACAAACAAACACTTCCGTCAACCAATCTACTACTACATTTTTATCTTAGCGATCATTGCAGGAATCACACTTGGCGACGTAGGCCAATCATATCATAGATCTGTTAAAGACCAATCAAATTTCCAGAGTTCATGTGTATAGTAGGAGTATTAATGAATGAACAGGTTTTTCTTGCTGGCCAACAGTAATTCGACCAACAGTGACGTCAACTGCCCTTTCCTTATTAAAATTAAGGCTCCTATAATACGGGCTGACTCACGCCACCATTCACGCCGGTAGGAGGAAAACGATTGGCCAAACCGCGTGGGCAACAATCGCTTATTGGTCAAAGTGGGAAACAAAATGTTTGATGAATCAGCCTGTATTATAGGAGCCCTAATTAAAATAACCAAATGAAAGTGGGTTAGAAGTTTTCTATGCGTTTCATTTTGGCTAAAAGTGGATCTCCTGCAGTAAAAGAAAGTGATTAAAGTTCTTGATGGTAAAATTGCTATTATTTAAGTATATAAAGTAGAATTTAGTATCAATCAAAAATCTCTACAAGACTGAAATCAGTCCTGAGACTGAAGGTCTTGTACCCATGATGATGGGCAGAGGAAGCGCGCCAAACCGATTTTGCTCCTGCCTCTACTCGTAATTTCCCCTCCGGATTCTGGCCGAAAGTTTATTGCGTCGGCATTTCTCTTGAGTTGCCGCACTTATAAACTCCTGCAGTAGTTAACAGTACGACAGCTCGTAGTTTCACTTTAGCTTCTATATTTACGGTTATTTTATTGCTAGAATGAAATCTGAAAGTTCATTTATTATAGGAACCGATTTTAATTTCTCGAAAAAATTCACGAGCCGCCATTGTATGGTATACCATTGTTCAGGTCCAAATGGATGATTCCTTCTCGTTTTCCGATTCCAAAAACTGATTAACATCGTCTTCCGTTGACACAGTAAACGCAGTCAACGAAAAGATAGGAAGCCGTAGCGCATCACTTGTTCTAGATCTCGATCAATTTTTCACAATCATCTTGATCTAGTTTACAGTGCTTTTGTAAGAGAATGGAGACATAGACACAGAGCCCGTGCTTTTATTGTAAGTTTTTGTCCAAAATATCGCAACTCACAATACAGAATTTACTATACATGCATAGGCGTAGAGTTGGGAGGGGGTGGCGCATGTGCCCCCCCCCCCCCCAACCATTCTGCACCCCGGGATCCAAAACAGAAGGCGTAGAGGGCACCAAATGAAGATTTTTTCTGTCGTTAGATATGCATATATATCTGAATTTGTATAAAAATGTCTTGCGACCGGAAAATCGAAACAGAAAACTAAACCAAATGCATTAAAATTTAACAATCGATAAAAAGTATCACCTATAATAGAAGATTGCATATGAATTAGAAAAAAGAGCTGTTCATTTTCTCATTACAAATGTACCATGTCTATGACTTAAATCATTTTAAAAAGTAAAATTCTTAGTAGAACCCTTAAATAAAAGAGTGTAGCATTTGTAGTGGTTCAGTGAAAAATCTCGCATAGGTCGCCATGGCTGGTAAAGTCACCCCTTGAAAAACGCTGTCTTGTCCCGTTTGGTACAATTTTTTTTTGCATTACTTTTCGTGCAATTCTTTTTTGCAACCAACCAAATCCATTCTTAGAGGAGTAGAGCTTGGGCGACTGCCCGTGATAAAAAACAAAAAAACCCTCACCCAGCGCGTCATGGCTAGTAAAAGCCGCATTTGTCCCTGCCTTTACTCTCCCAAATTATTTTTCTCGTCCTTTTACCATTTCTAAGTAGGCACCAACTGAAAAATTCCGTCTATGGCCTTTTACTAAAGTTACTTTTTTTATATACAGATCCAGCCTCAAAGGGCATGAAATCCGGCCAATGACACTAAAAACTAAGGGGTGAAATATATGCAAGATAAAATAGTAACCCTCTTTTTTTCTTTTTTAACAGTATAATATTTGTAGAGGGGCAGGGATAGACATTCATAAACTCATTTCCATTTCGAGTAGCGTTCTTCCTTTTCTTAACGTTTTTCCTAATTCGAAGCAGCTTGATTTAACCCTTTCGAGGGAGGTGTCCTTAAAAAAGGACACCCAATTTTAATTCCAAAACTGACAAACGGCACCAAGAATATTTAATTAAAATTTTCCTTTTGTAATATACGTAAAAATAAGCAAGTTCGTATTTTCTAATAAATTAATTTATAAATTCCGGTGTCAGTCCATTATTTCACCAGTTTATAAACAGCATTACTCCGCGCCAGTAAGGGTTAAAGCGGATTACTAAATGGATCCGTCTTATAATTGTCAGCCTTCGAATTCAGAAATCACAAGACCAACTTTGATGTTATTTTATAAAAAAAAAATCTGAATTTTTTAGAAAAAAAAAACTTTATTCTAAACAAAATCATAAGACGAAATGCAATATTTCAGTTTTGTAACTTTATTCTATTTCATAGACTCGATAAATATACATAGATGTCGGATAATCGGGAATCTACACTACCATGATTATGTTTTAAGAGAAGGGTTTCTAGTGTGATATTTGCTTTCAAATCGTTGTAAACTTCAATTTAAAAAAAATGTTTTTTTTTCTCCTTATTATTAAAAACAAGTCTAATATTCTGATGATAAAACAATTTTATTTTTGTAAGATGGATTAATGTATCCATTATCATAGAGATTTAAAAATGAAACATTATTAGATTAAAAATTTTTTAATTAAAAGTAACTAATATTAGCCTCATTGTAATCCCTCATAATTTTATGAAGAAATGTTTCTTATAATATTCTTATATCAAGATGAAATGCTCTGACTCATTTTTAACTGTAAAGACATTAAAGTTATAGGCTCGACTATTGAAGCGATTTTGAATCGAATAGCGTTTAACATTTTTTTTAGGGTTCCGTACTTAAAAAGTAAAAACGTAACAATTATAAGATCACTTCTGTGTCTGTCTGTCACAGCCATTTTAATCGTAAACTATGGAACGTGGAAAGTTCAAATTCGGGAAAGTAATAAAGACCATTAACCCACATATTTTCAGATTAATAAACATTCATAAATATATTTAGTAAAAATGTAGAGGGGTTAATTATGGTACTTGAAAAAAAAACTATTTTCTTTGTATATAGTATCGGGTATCGTGTGAAAGGTTTCGTAACGCTGAACTCAAAAATGCATTCCTTTTAATTTTAGGTATTATATTTTGAAAGATATTGTTGAAAATGTAGCGCAAAAATATGTCCCCCCCCCCACCTAATTCCGAATCTACTGAAACTAAAATTATAAAAAAATAGAGGTAGTAGACATTAATTTAAACCTTGCCGGAAAATTATAGCGATTACCCTAGGTCACATAGTTTTTGAAAAATTCATATTTTTCTGCTACACACAAATTTCGATTACTGGCATTCAGAAAAATTGTTGAGCATCGCTAGATGTACCTATCGTAGCAGAAATATAAAAGCCTTGTTGATAATGAATTTCGAGAAACATCATCAGTAATTAGCCGAGATATTAACCCTTAAAGATACGGCCAGTTTGGACATATACAATGGCAGGGGCGGCGTACTCTATGCCTAGTTAACAATTTTTAATGATATATATGTGTAATGTAATGTTCAGTAACAGTATAAAAGCAATAAATGTCAAATTGTTAAAAACATATTAATTTCAGGGGTCTCAAGACTAAAAATTGGAAAAAAAAAGACCATTTTCAACATTTAATGTCTTAAAATGTATATGATTTTAAAACACAATTTTAATTGGGATGAAAGACAAAGTATGTTCTTTCATTTCATGTATTTAAAAAATTGCAAGATGCAGAATTAGTATTTATAGGGGGCTTGAAACTGCTAAACATTTGTCGAACAGAAAATTGGCATAACAGTTTTCAGGATTACAAAATAAATATTGGAACTAGAATGAAAATTTTAGTGCTTACTTATACTTCAGATTGTAATAATTACCCTGAACTTAAATAAATTTGTATTTAAAGCATTTTTATATTTTTAATGCAATGTTGTATTTAGCTAATACAAATTTTGAAAATTTCAACAGTATAATCCCCTAAAAAAATATTTTTTTTTGAACAATAAAAAGGAAATTTTAGTTTCAGTTTGTACAGACTAACATGAAATATATGTTTTGAAAATTTTATGAAAAAAAAAATTCAGAAGTTTTTGAGGTTCCTGCGCGTTATGCCCAAAAAACGACATTTGGAGAAAAATGACTTCAAAGTTTCGGAAACGCCGCTTCAGATATTGAGCGGGTATAATCAGGGCCGTGCGAAGAGAAAACTGCGCCCGGGGCAGCGTGTCAATTTGGCGCCCCCCCCCCCCTTCCTTCAAAATTGATAAAGGGCATAAACAGAAATAAATTATATTGAATAAATATTTTGCACTTATTTTAGAACATTAAAAGATTTAATTTTAATTCAGAAATTCCAAACAACTAAATAACAGAAAAGAAAATTGCACATTTTTGTTATTGAGATCATGATGCTTTGCGACAGATTTTTTTTAAACCTTTCTCACATATTTTTCTAGCCATTTTTAGTTCTTGTTAGTCTTTAAGCTGCAGAAAATGGGTAAAAATCGCTAACAACCAGATTGGAAACAAGCGGTCTCTTCAAAAAATAAGTATACTAAAAAAGCAAAAGAAACAAAAAACCTGCAGAACATAATGTAAAAGGTAAAAATAAATTATAATTTCAGTACATTAATTAAGAAAGTTAACTGAAGCAATGTTTTAATTAATATAAAATATAATATCAGGCAAATACATTTACTTCCATTTTATTTTTCTTGCATTTAGGGTAACAAAATCGTTTATTATTTTATGTGTAAAGATTGTGACACACTGAATTTTATAGAAAGTAAATTCAGGTTGCTTAATCTTTCGACTCATAGTAGATCTTAAGTAGTTTTTTACTATTTTATTGTTACTGGAATACTTATAAATTATGTACGCTGTCTCCATGTTTTTATAATTCCTTGTTTTCCCAAAGTTAAAATTATGGAGCAACTAAAGGATTTCTAAATGATCCATTTTATAAAAGTTCTTATCTAATGGTGGAAATAAGGTTTTCGCATTTAAAACCTCGCTTAACAATTCAAGTCCATTCAAGTCAGCAATAAAGGGCAAGATCCAGGCAATATTAACAGATTTTCGATAACTGATTTTAGATTCGCACCAGGGAGAAACTCAAATTCTTGTTTTACATTTCTCAGTTTCTCAAACCTCCAGTTCATTTGCACGGTTATAGTGTCTCTACGTAACACGAAATCCTTCACATTCATATAAATTTCCACTTTCATCAGAAGATTCGTAGTCAAATTGTTCTGCGAATTTTACGTTTTCTGTTTTGCTCAAATAAGGACTCTACATTTACAGACATAACCAAATCTTCGCTTTCTTATCCAAAATTTCCTCTCTTATTTTTTGAAATGTGTTTTTTAGTGTTTCAATCAGTTTGCTGGCGATCGAAACATTGACAGTTTTTTTTCTTCTTTTTTTTTTCGTGAGAATAATATTAACTTTTTCTATTTCATTTAAAATGCTGTGTCAAACTAGTAGGCCGTAAATAAAGGGAAATTTCTTTATTTGCTTTATTAAGCTTTTTGCCCCTGAGTAAGTTTACTGATTTTACTTCATTTCTATAAGGTCTTCCAGAGCTTTTAAAATCTGTGGCAATTGTTTGCAAACTGCAGATATAGCTTTATTTTTTCATGACCATAGAGTATCGCAATGTTTCTTTAAATAAACTGATAAGAGGGACATAAGTATATCCCATCTTTCAGTAGAAGAGAAGAAAAAACAAACACATTTTATGCAGTTCCGGACATTTTTGGACATACACCAGCAGCACGAACTCAAAGTTTAGAAAATGCGCAGAACATGGTAAAAAATAGACGAATTTATTTACTTCGACGATTCAAGCTTACACAACATTATATTGGGAAGCCATATTTGCACCATATTACAACATTCAGCTCTGAAGCGTTGATATTGGTATTGTTTATGACGGCCGATTATCTACAAGTTGGATATAGTAGGCCGGAGTAGGATGGTAGTGTCCTGTGTAAGGTCTTTCTAAGGGAACCTAACCCGTATTTACGCAAGGTTCGAAGAAAACTACGGACAATTTCGAACTATTAGGCTAACGTGCGCAATTGGGTCGCACTCAGCACCCCCCGTCTGCCGTCTTTGAGAACAGAACCTCTCGTGCAGCTGTGAATGTCGAGATTGTCGGACATTAGCTTATCTTAAATAGGGATGCACCGAATATTCAGTATCTATTCGGTATTCGTCCATGTTACCGAATATTCGGTTTGGCCGAATATCAAACTATTCGGTATGCCGAATATCGAAATATTCGGCCAAACCGAATACTTAAAAAAAACTTTTTAAACATATTTTTAAAAACCATATATAACTTCTACGTTTAACTGTCAACTTATAAAGATATTAAAAATAATTAGAAACAGAATCATATTTAAATAAAAGAGAAGGTTTTTACGTTATTTATTTGCTATTTGTTAAGTATTAAGAAAATTAACCAATCACGAGGATTTTCATAGGAATTAATTATGTACAAATGCAAGTTCCTGAACACTGTCCAGTAAATAATCTGTTTCTTGCTAAGATTTTAAGAACAACGTTTACAATCTCTGAAAATGATTGGTCACTCCAGACACCAATCTAGGATGCATTTAAAAACTTCCTAGCTTAATCAAAGGGGGTAGAACAGTTATTCTTGCTAAGTTGCCACCATATAAAATTTTAATATATTGTATTATTTATTTACTTTTACTTTAGTCACTTCTTGACAAACAAATACTATATGATCCTGTACAATTTTTCTTCCAACTTTTTCACAATTTCTCTTTGATTTTAAAATCTTTCTTTTAGAATTTAAGAAAATTTTATTAATTTGTTTTAATTCTCAGAAGCCATGAAATTGAAAATTTTATTAATTAAAAAAGTTTTATAACTATCCTCTTCTTAAATAACCCCAAACAGACTTTTTTCAGCATAAAGTTTACTTGAAAAAAGCTCTTGTTTATTAAAATAAAAATTTCTGTTTTAAATATTATGTAAAATTGTTTTAAAATTTAACATTTTAATGCCTTTAAACTTTGAAATATAAAAGTATTCGACAAGCCGAATATTCGGTATTCGGCCTAGCAGTTACTATTCGGCTAGCCAAATATTCGGTATTCGGTTCGCCTGTAGGCCGAATATTCGGTATTCGGCCAAAATCACTATTCGGTGCATCCCTAATCTTAAATTTCTTGTGCTAATTTTTTTCCTTTTTTTTTTTCTTTTTTTTGACTTGATGTAGTCAAGAAACCTTTCCACGAATGAAAGTTTTCAATTTTCGGTATCGTATAATTTGCGTCATTTGTTCTTTGTGAGGTGTATTGGATTCCTAAACTGGACTGTGTTTAAAATTCAGTAACTTGCAAATGGTTACAATTATTAAAAGAAATTCTTGCAGGAGAGTTATGTAAGATATTAGAAGTATTTTTATTGCGGTTCTCGGTTTTAGTTCCAAATAGCAGAGATAGATAGCAAGGAACAAGCACTCAATGGAGGTCTAAACTGAAATCCCCTAGCATCATGCGAAGGAAGAAGGTTAAATATATAGAATGGGCCTCTAAAAATAAGATTGTATTGGAGAATGAGACCCACTCCATACATTTAGCATCCTCTTTTCGCATCAGTATTGGGCCATTTCGGTTTTGGCCTTGATTGAGCACCTATGGCGCTAGATGTTGTCTTTATAGTGCTTGTGTGGTTATACATTGCTGGCATAATTGTCAATTCAGTATAAACTTGATTGATTTTCACGAATATGGTTTAATATAGTATACTGCTGTAACCTGAATTAACTATAAACCTGTTTAATTCTTCAACAAATCATCGATATTTATGTTGTAATGTGAAATTGTAAAACTGCAGTATAAGAATTGAAAAAGTCATTTGCAACGCGAGCAGCTAGTGGATTTGGTTTGCCCCTCGGCATTGCACTATCACTCTAAAGCGTAAGCTGAGTTCCCGAGGTGGTCATCGCTGCTTGCAGCGCCATCTATAGTTGCTATTTGGAACTAAAGTCGGGAATCGAGGTAAAAAAATACTGACATTTTACATTACCTTCCCGCAATTTTTTTTTTTTTAAATAGCTGTCACCATTTACAGGTTATTGAATTTTAAAAACAGTCAGTCCATTTTAGGACACTCGGTATATGGAGTGCGATCGAACAAAATTGAAAAATACCTTGCTCTATTAATTTCTTCTACAATCGTTTTTCTTACTTCATTGACAAGAAAGTTCATAATTTCATCCTGAATATATTTTGCCATTTATCTTTTTCACTTTCAATAATTTTCACTTTAGCGCTTTTCAAATTTGCTGTCGATTATATGATTTAATTTTAAACGTCTCTCAAGTTTCTTTTAGCGAATGCATGCATTCCTGTGTTCTAGAGCATTTTTATGCTCAGGAATTTTAGGATTTCATTTCTTCCACATGAAAAACCCACAATATGTATTGGCTAAGTTTGGAGGGCGATCATGATAATTGGTGAATAATAAAAAGAGAAAACAAAATATAGTGATTCCCTTAATTAAGTTATCAAACAAGCAGCAATCACCGTTAATAATTTCTCCACTAGGTATAATTTTCTTGAACGTTAGTTTGGAAAATTGTAGTCCTTATGCAATCGCAGATTTCATGTAATCAGCATTTTCATCCTGTGCTGGACCTTTTTTTAACAGCAAAGTAATGACCGAATGAGTATAAGAATGATCCCATAGTGGAATCAGAATAGGTTAGCAATTCATATTCACTAAGTGTGGCAGGTGGCAGAAACTTTCGTATAAGATGTAAAGGGCCTGCAGAGTGCAAAAGTTTAAGAAACACTGCAATAATTTTATCACAAAAGCATATTATAAAATCATCAGATCTAAAGAGCTCAATGAAAAGTAAATATGAACAACGCAATAATTTTGAAATGAAAAATGTACATACTTCCATTGGGGAAAATATTCCCGATATACATTTAGTTTTACAAAAATATAGAATATCGAAGAGTGAAAAAAAAATTCCAATGAAAATGATCGACGACAATAAAAACGGAAATTGGTAGTGCAAATTTGGCGCCCCTAAATTTCCGCGCCCGGGGCGACCGCCCCCTTCGCCCCCCCTTTCGCACGGTGCTGGGTATAATTCTAAAAGCCATAACTTCTGTTCTAATGGGAATTTCAAGGAAACAAATATATCAAAATGTTCAGAAAAGATAGGAGTTTAACATCTAAAAAAATTAAAATTTCTAAAATTTCGAAGCTTTAAGAGTCTTGCGACCACTTAACCGTTTCCGGCGCGGAGTAATTCTGTTTATAAACTTATGAAATAAAGGGCTGACACCAGAATTTATAAACGAATTTATTAGAAAATACGAACTTGCTTATTTTCACGTACATGATAAAAGGAAAATTTTAATTAAATATTCTTGGTGCCGTTTGTCTGTTTTGGAATCAAAATTAGGTGTTCTTTTTTGTAAGGACACCGCCCTCGAAAGTTATAATTAGAATGAATCACATAAATACTGTGGGAATCGCGACTAGTTTGCATTGAATGTATCTCTCAATACGCCTCGGGTGACTTTAAAAGTTAATTAAAAACCTATCTGGAAAAACGCGGCACTGACCAAGGCGGCGTTGCAACTTTGCGACCTCCTTTCGAAGCGCGCTTAGCACAATGCCAAAGTTAAACTTTGAACAAAGGTTTTGTTTTAGCTACACTGTAGAAATAAAGGTTATTACTAGGCTGAACTTAGTTTTATGAAAGGCCAAATGAAGTTTAACCTTCTCACCGCGGCGAACTGATATATCCGTTCCCTAAGCTGCAGGTTTTGCTGCAATAGAGGCATTATTTAAATTTATATAATTCGACAGATATAATCCAGTTTTAAGAAATTAAGTTATGATTCATACTCTCAAGCATATGCCCATATGTAATAGAAATATATATATCATGTTGGAAAATATATTTATTTAGCCTTTTAAAAAAATCACAGAGAAAACAACATTACATTTTTGCCCTTTGGCTCGGCGGTCAGGGCGTTAATTATGCTCTGCTTTTATTGTCAGTATCGAATTAAGTTCATCATAAACTGATCAGGATAATATTAAAAACGAGTTATACAGAATAGCTATATTTGACATTATTTAAGTTCCATATATCTTTGAACTTTCATGATATATCCATTTACGCTTTTCTAATATATACTGTTATACCCAATCCTACGTTGTATAATTTTTTTATAAGTCTTAGTATTCTTTTAGCAACGGTTTTTTTAATAATGCAATTACAAATTCATATATTTATTCTATGGAACCCTCTGTGCGCGAGTAATACTCGCACTTGACCGTTTATTTGTTAAATAAATTACTTCTCGAGTTATAAGCGATTTTTATCACGTGACGGCAGGTTTTTCCCCTTTACCAGTGCTATTGCGTCTTGAAATTCGATTCAAAACACCAACTTTGACAGTATTTTTCAGAAAGATGTTTCGACTTTAACAAAAAATGGAAATAGCCATTCGCTTGCATAATTTCTGAATAAGAACACAAAGATTTTTTTTTTGGGGGGGGGGGGGGGAGGCGAGGCAAAATTGAAAATTTATCCCGGACACAGTTTTTACTTTGCACGGCCCTGGTGCTCCCCACCCAAAGTTTCTGGTCACGCTAAGCTTATGCCTACATGCTTAAACAAGTAAGACATGTAAACAAACATTAGCTTGGGAATTTCCAAGCAAGTATTTACAGATTTTGATTGTGTTTCCCAGTGCTTTCTAATGAGGTGGTAAAATCTTAATTACTCCGGTAATAACCGCGCGATTCTTTCGCAACATGAAAGTCCGGGTTCCCCGAATTTTTCCCTCGCCTCTTGCATCTCTGTGCGCCCTCCTAGAAAAATGTAGTTCCAACACAAAGTAGACAACACACACAGACAGACGTTTACCAACATTAATAGTATAGACTAGCTGGCTTCGTCCGCTAGCGAGCCCCTCCTTTTCTTGTGAAATCTCGAAGCGAACGAACCTCGAACTATGTCCCTGCTGCCTACGGTACCGTATAGCAGGCGTGCTGCGCACGCACTGCACGCCCCCTCCTTTAAAACGAATCTGTAATGTATACGTAAATGTCGAACCGGGTCACCGCTGCCTACGGCACAGTATAGCAGGCGTGCTGCGCGCGCACACACTGCAAAAATCTTATAATCCACACCCCAGGTCTTTCCAACGATATATCATATGAAGGGTGTCTACAAAATTTAGAAAATTGCCACGTGGGGGGATGGAAACCGGCGATGCATATTATGATTAAACGGTCACAGGCATTTCTAACGACATATATCACATGAGGAGTGTCGGCAAAATTTAGAAAAATGCCCCCCTTGGGTGGAAAAGTGGGTGTATGGACACTGGAGTTGCATATTATGATTAAGCAGTCACAGGCCTTTCGTACGATATATCACATGAGGGGTGTCGGCAAAATTTTGAAATGTAGCACCCTGGGGGGGGGGGATGGACACCGGAGGTCCATAACATGATTCAGTGGTCACAGGCTTTTCCAACGATATATCACATGAGTGGTGTTGGCAAAATTTAGGAAGGTGCTCCCCAGAAGGGAAAATGGGGGGGGGGACACCGGTTGTGCATAACATGAATAAGTGGTCACAGCCCTTTCTAACGATATGTCACATGACGTGTATCGTTAACATTTCAAAAAGTACACTACCCGGGTGGTAAAACGCGCTCCCCCCCCCATTTTTGATGCGGCCTCATTTTAAAAATTTTTGTTATGTGTTATGATCTATCTTAAAGTTTCAAACAGATCGCCTTGTTGTATTACCTAATTTCTTTCCTGCTCCTCCCTCCCCCCCCCCCCAAATGTGATGTGCTATTATTTTTATAATTTTTTATGATGTTTTATAAACTATCTTGAAGTTTAAAACAGATCGTCTTGTTAGATTTCCTAATTTTAACAAAATCGTGTTCTATTAGTTCCACATTCCACCACAATTGTATTCTTAACAAAACTGTACCTGAACTAAACCCCGTTAAACAACCTATCAGTAGATATGTTACTCGAGGGGCTTGCGGTCTTAAGCAAGAGTTTAAGATATTTGCTGAAATTACTATTATAAAATAGTGGTAGCTGAACTTTTGACATTTTTATATTTAATAAGTAGCATATATCAGGACTCCATAAAAAAAAAACGTACCTAAACGGTAGGGTTTTTAAAATTCTAGCATCCCTCCCCCCGAAATTTCATGTGCCATTCTTTTTAAAACTTTTTCTTATGTGTTATAAACTATCTTAAAGTTTCAAACAGTTTCTTGTTTAGATTGCCTACTTAAAATGAAATCGTGGTCTGTTAGTTCCACATTCCACCACCAGGTAGCGCACTCTATTTTTAACAAAGGCGCATCTGAAAGGAACACCTTTAAACAAGCTATCCGTAGATGCATTCGTCAGGAGGTGTCGGTCTTAACCAAGAATTTAAGATATTAGCTGAAATTACTATTTGAAAATAGTGGTAAGAAATGATCCAATTAATGATATAATGATAGCTGATATAACTAGTCATCACAATCTTTTTAGCAGATACTTTTTCTTCTTCAACACCCCCCATTTTTTTCTTATTTATTTATTTTTGCTGTAAAAATTGGTCCTATCAAAAACTTGTCAACATAAAAGTTGTAGATAGTATTAAGAAGATTTACAATAAGTTTAAGTGAATTTGATATCTTAAGAATTGATGAAGTTATGAATTTTTTTCTCCGTAAAACCCTGTTTTTTTTGCCTTTTGAGCCCATTTTTAATTTTATCAAAAATTTGTGATACATAAATTTTTGGCCCTTTCTCTAGAAGTAATAATAACTTTAAACTGATTTGATATGTATTATAACTAAGAAGCTATGGGGTTTTTTCTTTTTCACAAAACCCCTCCCTATTTCCACCCCCTTGGTCCAATTTTGCCCATTAACGAACTGGACCGAGATTTTCTGCCCATTGATTTTGTATATCAGTTACGAAGAGATTTGTGCAGAATTGTGGAAGTTATCGTGTCCATAAAAAAAAGTGATATAGATAGATAGATATATAATGATTTGAACCGGGGGTGGTTTTGAGTTCTTGGGGTCATGATCGACGTGTATCTGCAAAAAATTTTCAGAAATTTCAACATAGGAGAGAATGTAATTGGTAGTATTTCTTACGAAATCTACTTAAAAAGGGATAATTCACAGCTATACATTTTTATGAAAAAATGAATGGAATTTACAGAAATTAATATTTATATTCTGAAGAACCGAAGAATATTTTTCTATTTCCTATAAAAGGTCCATATCTTAAATTATAATCATTTACTTACACATAACAATCTTTTGTGATGAGCTCCTGAAAATCAGATTAAATTAAATATTTGACACTATTATCGGAAAGATTTGATGCTTTTATAGAAAAAGGAGAAACATTGCTCGATTGCTTTCTATCAGAATATGGCAATTATTTCTACTTAGAAATGAAAGGGATTTCATAAATGTGCAGAGCAGAGCTTTAGCATGGGCAGCGTTCATAATACAAAATAAATAGAAAAATCACCAACGTGATTTTTATTCTCGTACGCAATAGAAGAAAAAAAAACCTCAAACAAACAAAACTTTGCTGGCTAATAATAGAATATATTCTTTTCAAATTAGATACTAAATGAAAAAAGAAATAAATAAAATTATCCTACTGCCATAAAAGAAAATCGAACTGAAAGCAAATTCATTGTTCAGTCTCTTGAGAGGCGAAAGGCGTCGTATCAATGCGTCGCCTTCATAAATTTGCAAATATTATTAGAATAGAAAAACATGATTTTTGTTTTCCCTTCATTTTCATTCTGATCAAAATAGCATTAACATGATTTGGAATAGAATACGTAATTTTGAAGGAGGAATTTTTTTTCTCCTATACATGAATAAATAAAATTTTTAAACAGAGCTGGTCTCCGGCGCAAATTAAGCCCTGGTTCCATCTCTAGCAATTTCTTCACAATCAGTTGTTTGATTGTTTTTTCTCACTTTTTTTTTTTTTTTTGAGCCTTCACTACATCCTGCTCTGGCGTTCTTAGATACATCAGAACTGGAAATTGCATGAGCTATTACGTTTTCACTTTCACTTGAGCTAGATGATGAAACTGCATGACCATCTGGGACAATAAATTCAGAACCGCTAGATGTATCACCTGCTTCTTTCTCTATAACATTATTATAGGTTTCAGACCCACAATCGGAATCAGACAGCTCTTGCATAAATTTTCAGTGTTTAGATTTTACTTAACTGTTCATTTACAAATGGCATATT
Source organism: Maratus speciosus (assembly GCA_963932465.1). Lineage (NCBI taxonomy): Eukaryota > Metazoa > Arthropoda > Arachnida > Araneae > Salticidae > Maratus > Maratus speciosus. Next base: position 474,511,779 of record OZ010789.1, read on the forward strand.
GTTGAGTTTACAAAATATTAAAAACAATTAAGTTAGCAACAAAGAATGAGATTGAAAATTTACATTAAAAATCTGAGTAGTTACTTGCTTTTAATATTGTAAAATAGTCTTTTTAAGTCATAAACTCATAGGTTGCCTGCAACAAAAAAGATTTATAGCAACAAGTATGATGCAATGATTATTCCATCTAGTTGAAGAGTCATAAATTAAAAATAAATCTTATTTTAAGAATTATTGCAGGTGTCTCATCCCGCCCTAGTCTCCCCTACATAAATTGATGTGTCTAACTTAAACACACATAAAGCAGCATGAGTTGTATTTAAAGCATTCATTTGGATAATTTATTAAAATATTATCAGGATATGAACACAATATTTATTATTAAAAATAATTTTTCTCACTGTGTTTCTCTGAAAAAAAATTAAAAAAGTGATTAATCATTTAGTGGAACATAGTAAGCCAACGAAATAACTACCTGTTTTACTTATAATTGATGTGCATAAGACACATACTAGCAATTTAGAACTCATTGAATGGATTAGAGCCAGTCATGTGCATATTCTTGTCATAGCTTGTTCCAGAAAAGGTGGAACTGAGTGAAATAAAGAATGGGGGATTTTCTCTTGAGTCACACTCAGATTAAGGTCCATGTAAATATGAAGCAGTTTGTTAGTAAAATTATTTAGTTACCTCGCAAAATGCATCATATTTTTTTTTGTTCAGTTAAGTTCATGCGACCACACAGACAAAAAAAGATGTTGATGTGTGGCCTATAACTGATGATATAAGTCTTTTATACTATACAGAAATACAGGAAAGGTGTGTAAAATGGAAGAACTCAGACATGGTCAGATTTGTTTCTTATGTGGATCAGCATAATTATCATAGAACTGCAAAAAATCATGTAAAGAAGTGAACTTGTTTATATTTCCCTTTGCCCTATATCGGTGTGTGTGTGTGTGTGTGGGGGGGGGGTAAAGTGATAATTTTTTACTATTATGTTACATCTTTAATAATACATCACAGAAATTCAAGAATAAAAATTTAAAAAAAAAATAATAAGTCAAGCATTATAAATTGTGTAGTGTAAAATTTCATATAAAATTTCGGAAAATTGCAATTGTCTTTAAGTACTTCACTATGCCCCCCCCACATTCCCCTACTACTATTTCTATTTTACACAAGCAGTTCCATAAAAAAGCAACTTTTTGAATTAAAGAAAAAATATATATATTATCATTTGATACGAGTTTTTACTGCTTTTAAATTGTGTTACACTCTAATATGAGAATGGAGACACCTTTATCATAAATAATTCAAATAGCTAAAAATATATACATAATACATAAATGAAGTGTAATTAATAGATATGTATGTGATCAAATATTGATTTTTCTTCTAAGCGATATCAGTTTTAAATTCATTTAATAAATGTGAAATGAGATTTAATAACAAACGCAACATGGAAATGTAAATAAAAACATATCTTGGTTTTATCTGGTCGAATTCGAATAAAACAGTCGATTTGGAACAAAACGAATTTATTAATTTTACACAAACAAAATACGCTTGCGCCAAAATAGCGATTCCTAACAGTATCTATCAACCCTACTACCTCTCTTCCGCAGCCCAGTTGCCATACAGATTATGGCAACCTCTCGAGGTAACTAACCTACCAGGTAAACCTGTATTCCTATAGTGTAACGGACTCATTTTTGCGGTATTTTAAACAAAAGAGTATAATATTATATTCCATAGAACGCTATGGTTCTAAATTAGAGTGCCTATATAAGAGAGTGGCAGAAGAGGCACATTGTCGTGTTCAAATCCCCATGTTTAATCATAAATATGATGGTTTCTTTTTAGATGGCAGCGGTTTGATTGTTTATAAATGACGTAATTGTTGTTATTTTGACATCACACGAGTTCTGCCTCTCCGTGGAAGTGCTTGATTGTATAATTCTTCTAGTGATATGACCACGAAGTTTAACCTTTAAAATAAATATTCAGATTTGATTCTTTTAATTAAGAAATATATTGTAAGTTAAAATAATTTACAACTGCGAATTTATGTTTAATCTGGATGCATTAGACTTTTTATTCGTTAACATTTTCCTAAACACAACAAACGGGTTTATAATAATATTTACTAATGTTTCATGCAAATTATCTAGCTAAATATATTCTACGTTTGTAGCAATGTAATTCCGAGTAATTAAACTTAATATAGACAATTCTGCTAATTTTTAGATTAAGTGCCAAACACTTTAAAATAGTTTTTTTTATTTAGATACTCCATTCTCCATGTTGATATGGTTGCAAATATTGGTACGACTTGGTTATGGAACGGAAGATCCCGTCGACCAAACATCTATCACCAAACTATAAGATTAAAGGCCAATAATGGTTGATCGTAAATGGCATTATCACTTGATTTTAAGCAAGTTGCACGTGTTTACGTCATCAAGTGATTTTTATCACGACGTTTTATTTGTATTTTTATTAATGTTATACTAATTTATTTGTTCTTTCATTATTTAAATAAAAATTATGTCAATTTGTATAATTTGTCGAAATTGGTCAATGGGATAACTAAGTAGTACCCAAGGTTGAATCCATGTCAATTCAGGCAGGGGGTTTACCTTCATTGTCTTGGAAGTTTTTGAATTGAACATATGTTAAAATTTAAGAAACATGTGTCTGTGGTCTGCCTGTAAGCTTGGCGATTTTTTTTTTGTGCCAAAATATTGTCTCCAAAAGTGATCGCCAAACTGAAACCAGGAGAGAAATTTATTTTCAAATATAGCGACCACTTTAAATACTCATGAAAATTCACGTTTTTTTTAACAATGAAAATAAATATTTAAAACTAATAATTTCTATGTCAGGGGGAACTAATAATTTCTATGTACCCCCTGAACAACCTCCAGTTCAACAACAATTTTTCCAGGAAGAAAAATTTTGCTACATATATTTCATTAAAAAATATAAAAACACACAATTTTAGCAGAGAAATTTAAAAGCTTTTAACTATTCAAAGTAATTGCCATATTTGAAAATGAATTTCGTTGATGCTTCAGAATTGAAATCACTTTCGAAAACACAGTTTTAGCACGAAAAAATACAAATAAAACAAAAATAGTACTTACATTTTGCAGATTTCATGAAATTTTGTAGAATAAAACAAACAAACAAAAAAAGAATAAAAAAACCAGAGCAGAATAATTTGGATTCTAAAGAAAAAAAATCTATATATGCGTTGCGTGCAGTAAAAAACAACCAAAGATTCATTCAGCTGTCTCTATCAAAACAATATACCAATCTTTGCAATCAATATCAATCCATGTTTTGTGAATCATTTAAAATGGGCATGAAGCCATTATCAAAAATACATCGAAAAAAGTAATAAAGAAAAATACTACAAGGAATCTACCAAAATTATATCAGCCATAGCTTATAGCTGACGTGACGCCACAGGAGAAATGAACGCGTGGAAACTCTCGTTCGAAATTCAACAAACAGGTTTAGATTCGCAAAAGTCAAAAAGCGAAAACAGCACAGGTCTGTTATGAAATGACGTTGGATGAGCAAAAGAGAATTCTGTATCTGCCACGATTGCTTCCTTCAGCTGAGAAAATGGCTAGGGTTGCCATAATGGAGTTTGGCATGATTCGTGATAGGGTTACTAGAAACAAATGTTTATTGCCAAGTTTGGCGAGATTTTTTTTCCGAGAAATTTTGCAGACCACAGAGACATCTAAGCCAAATTTAAGAAAAAGTAAGATACCTGTAAATTTTTGTTTTGTTCAAAAAATTCTTGGCCCGAGATACAGGCTGCCAAAGGTGACATCCCCGGCACCATGTCCCATTTGCGATTTTTGATAAAAATTATAATGTGCTCTATCTCTAAAACGGTACAAGATATTTTGTTGCGTTTTTTTTTAATTTTAAAGATAATATTATTCGGTTTAAAATTACATACCCAATTTTGAAATATGTATTCAACTTTTTTTGTGGCACTCTTTTGAAAAAAATTCAAAAATGCCAATCCCAAAAATTTTGATTTTTTTGCTGTTGATCTATACCACCTTCACTATAAAGGAGAGCTTCCACTTTTTTGAGTTTAACAAGTTTTAGAAACATTTTAAAAATTCAGAGACTTTTACATGAACCTGTATAATACAGTTCCGGTAAAAGTCACTAAATTTTTGCTTATTTGTATCATATTTGTAAGAGAAAGCCTACTATATATCCTAAACAAGTTGGAAATTACAATGTCAAATGCAGCAAATGAGGTGCATTTGTATTATAACTAGTTTTATAAATATTCAGATCTTGGTGCAATAAGTGTTACACTTTTGGGCAAAAAGGCATGAATACAAAATTAATTTATTATGATTGTATATATTAAATTCAGTAATATTGAAGTAATATGAATCCATCTTAAAAAGGACTTAGTCACCAGGGCAACCTAGAATCATTACCAATCATAGTATATTTAGAGTTGTATAATATAGAGGCACTCGTGAACACCGTGCATGGGAAATTTTGCGAAAAATTCAGAACTTTGCAAAAAAAAAGTTAAGAAAAGAAAAACTATTTTTTTTAATACCGAAAATTTAAAATATTTCCCAATTTTATGTACAATTTATATATTGTTTGTCCACAATTCAAAGTTTAAAGACTCAAAACATAGTTGTGACATCACAGACCCTTTTATTTCTATTTCCCGCACATCCCGATCAGTTTTCCATTGGTGGCTGCAGTGACTTTTTAGCCCTGCGACGGTGGTTAAATCGAATAATTTCGTAGTGTTATAAGAGTAACTGCCATTTTGCGGGAAGAGATCACAATTAAGGATTGGGCTGTTTCTAAATGCATTGAAAAGAATTCACCCCTTCCTATCATGGATTTTCACTTTATTATTTTTTAATTAAAATAATTATTCATTAATTAATATTAATTTTGAAATAACAATTATTTTAAACTATGGTTTTTAATTCATATCGTCACAATAATATATAACATAATTTTATTAAACATTAAAGTAATTTGCAGAACATTTTTGACCCAATATTTATGTACGCAAAAGGTTTTTGGGTTTATACAAGTCTGGGTATATCACTGAATCAATTATAGATTATTAGGATTTTTAAATAGAATGTATTAATGTATTTTTAAATAGAATGTATATAAGATTTTAAATAGAATGTATTTAAATATCTTTTTAAGTTTTAATTCGATTTTCATAGCATTTGAAGCGATACATAGTTTATTTTCAATACCAAACATTGCATAGTAAAACAATCTCAATAACATGTATCAATTACACAGCAATACAAATACAGTGAAATACGTTTAACACGAAAACGCTTAACACGAAAAATCGGTTAACACGAAATGATATAGTGGTCCGGACAGTATACTATGCAATTTAACACATTTTTCTTCTTTTAACACGAAACAAAAATCGTTTAACACGAAAAAATTTCTCTTTCGACCTAGTTAGTTTGAGTTGAAATTGGTGAATTTTGTGTTAAAACCTCTGAATTTTGGATGAAAATGAATGAATTTCATGTTTTTTTTTGTGTGTCTGTAAATTAGCTTATGTTTTATGTGCACAATGGCTGAGAAATTGGTCTGAAAACAAACTGCTATTTCGCTTCAAATGAAGATGAAGCTGCTTAATGCAGTTGGTGAAAAAGAAGGACGTAAACAGAAATCTGAAAAGAGTTTGGCATTGCCAGTTCTAATTTATCAACGATAATAAAAAGCAGGGATCCCATTACGTTAATGTTTGAGTGCAGTATGTTTAAGCCAGAGAGAAAGCGTATGAGAACCACTAAGCATGAACATTTAGAGACAGCTTTGCTTATTTGATTCAAACAAGATAGATGTAAGAATGCTGAAAAAGACACTTGGAAAAAAAAAAAAAAATACATGATTTTTTTCCCCAAAAAACAATATATATTTTTTACCTGCTTTTTATCCTAATGGATGCAACCTACTAGTAGTTTAACAGGAAATCAAAATAAAATTTGACAACGTCGAAGACATTTGTGAGTTTTGTCCTTTTTTTTTATGATTCTTTTAACACGAAAAAAAATTTTGGTCCCCTCAATTTCGTGTTAAACGTATTTCACTGTATATTAATGCAAGTTAGAGTTCAGGCAGACAAACTGAATCCATAAAGACCTTCAACTATTTTGGAAAGTGTTAACAACATATAAATAGGTTGGAATTTGACTTTTAGAAATTTATATCAATAGAAGGAAGCATACTTGAATACTTTTTTGCAACCTTGTATTTTACATATTTTCTTTATATACATGCCACTATTTAGCTAATATTTAATTAAGACTAAAACACGCTTAAAATTAGTGATCGCACTTACAGAGTTTATCATCCATAGTTGGCCATATATCTAATTCTTTGCATTGGCCTGTATATCATTTTATCTATATTCTACTACAAACATATCTTAGTTTACTAAATGGAGTCCAGCATAAAAATGCATAACTCATTTAAAAACCACCTTTAAACTACTTTTGTTCATACTCAGTAACCTTTATGATTTCTTTTGTTCAGTGCTATATATGATCTACAGCATTTATACACAAAACGTAATATGGAAAAATTTAGTTAAACTTAAAAACTCATATCATAACTAAAAATGCACTTCCAGCAATCATCACTAATATACAGTATTTCATATACAGTAAAGTATTCAAAATCTCTTGTGTGTCCCTGTAAATACTATGCACTTTCTATTACACAGGAAGTAACTTGTTGTAAACCTCAGCAACATATTTCAGTTTCATTATATGTGAAAGAGTTTAGCGTAATTAAAATATGCCGCAAACAATATTCCCCTTATACCATTTTGTAATGGAATTCTTTTGTGTGGATCTGTAAATGAATAATTTTCTTTGCTCCATATGTTTTACAGAATGTATATTTTAATACACTTCATCTTAGTACATAGTTAAGATATTTTGTTTCTATGTTTTGTTTTGTGCTTCCATTTACCGAACTTTTAAGACACACCTTGTATAACTTGTCAAAATCAAAAGTGGAAGTTCTCCTTTACAGAGAAGGTGGTACTTAATAGTATTGATCAACAGCAAAAAAATACCACAGCCTAAATTTTTACTTAAAAATACCTAAATTTTTAAGATTGGCATTTTTGAAAAAAAAAATTTTTTTGATAAAATTTTTTTTTCTAAAAGTTGCCTCAAAAAAAGTTGAATACATATTTCAAAATTGGGTATATCATTTTAAACAGAAAAATATTATCTTTAAAATAAAAAAAAAAATGCAACAAAATATCTTGCACCGTTCTAGAGATAGGGCACTTTATAATTTTTATCAAATCACGAATGGGAAATGGTTCCCGGGATACCATCTTTGGCAGCCTGTATCTCGGGCCAGGAATTTTTTTGGGCAAAATAAACATATACAGTTATCTTATTTTTTCCTGAATTTTAACATATGCTCAATTCAAAAACTTCTGAGACTATAAAGGTAATATTTTTTCTTTGGCTGCCTGAATTGACATGGACAATATATTTCTGAATCTCATCTTTGAAGTTCTCTATTCTTGAAATGTGTCCATTTTAAAATAAAACTTAAAGTGGGGCCTTAAAAACTTATAGGGGCCTTGGTGTAACTTAGACCTTAAAAAAACATGATTCTGCGCCAAATATTATAAACAATCGCAAAACTGAAACGGCGATCAATGAAAAAGATTTAAAAATACATACATTACGTCTGGATTACTTAATAATTAAACACAATTTGCATAACTACAGGCATACACACATTAAAATTTTTATTAAAAACAATTAAAATATAGTTAAAAATATATATAAACGTTTCGGCTATTTTCATAGCCCTCATCAGTAAACGAACAGAGTCACAAAACAGCAAGAGCCACAGTAAACGAAAAAACAGTTAAAATCACGGTCTAAGTAGGATAAAATAGTCAGCAGGAACTTGGGTTGCTTCGTTGATTGGCGATTCAACTAACGGTTCTCCAACCCTCAAGGAAGACACGGCTAAAATAGACGGGGCAGTTGGATTCCACAATTCGTGCACTCTCAAAATCGGGGACATGATCGAACTCAAGTGCATGTGCCACCAATCTTGAATTCAGAGTACCTTTCTTAAAAGAATTTTTATGCTCCTTGAGTCTAGCATTAAATGAGCGTCCAGTCTCACCAGTGTAAATCGAGCTGCAACCTTTACAAGGAATTTCATAAACGACACCATTCAGGTCAAACTTCGAATATTTATGTTTAAAACTACTGAAAAAATTACCAATGCGGTTCAAGGGAACATGAGCTGTCCTAACATTAACATTCTTGAGTACGGCTGAAATTTTCTCCGAAATATTACTGTAATAAAGCAAAGATATAGTTCCTATGGGATTGACACGCTGGTAAGGAGTGGGATACTGGTCTGATTTGCTCGTAAGTTCCGAAATAACTCTAAGACACCAACGACGTGGATAGTCGTTGAGACGTAAATCATTCACTATCTTACCAATTTCATTATCAAAACTTACTCTGTCACTGCAAAATCTCAAGGCTATGTTGTACAAGGATCTGATGACTGCGATTTTATGTGAAAGTGGGCTATTGGATTTAAAATTTAAATATTGCCCGGAGGAAGTACTTTTGGTACCTTGATGTTTTGCTCCAGAGAGAAATTGTTAATAATATTCCTATTTTGAAAACTTCTGTTTACAGAAAAAGTACTTCCTCCGGGCAATATTTAAATTTTAAATCCAATAGCCCACTTTCACGTAAAATCGCAGTCATCAGATCCTTGTACAACAGAGCCTTGAGATTTTGCAGTGACAGAGTAAGTTTTGATAATGAAATTGGTAAGATAATGAATGATTTACGTCTCAACGACTATCCACGTCGTTGGTGTCTTAGAGTTATTTCGGAACTTACGAGCAAATCAGACCAGTATCCCACTCCTTACCAGCGTGTCAATCCCATAGGAACTATATCTTTGCCTTATTACAGTAATATTTCGGAGAAAATTTCAGCCGTACTCAAGAATGTTAATGTTAGGACAGCTCATGTTCCCTTGAACCGCATTGGTAATTTTTTCAGTAGTTTTAAACATAAATATTCGAAGTTTGACCTGAATGGTGTCGTTTATGAAATTCCTTGTAAAGGTTGCAGCTCGATTTGCACTGGTGAGACTGGACGCTCATTTAATGCTAGACTCAAGGAGCATAAAAATTCTTTTAAGAAAGGTACTCTGAATTCAAGATTGGTGGCACATGCACTTGAGTTCGATCATGTCCCCGATTTTGAGAGTGCACGAATTGTGGAATCCAATTGCCCTGTCTATTTTAGCCGTGTCTTCCTTGAGGGTTGGAGAACCGTTTTAGTTGAATCGCCAATCAACGAAGCAACCCAAGTTCCTGCTGACTATTTTATCCTACTTAGACCGTGATTTTAACTGTTTTTTCGTTTACTGTGGCTCTTGCTGTTTTGTGACTCTGTTCGTTTACTTATGAGGGCTATGAAAATAGCCGAAACGTTTATATATATTTTTAACTATATTTTAATTGTTTTTAATAAAAATGTTAATGTGTGTATGTCTGTAGTTATGCAAATTGTGTTTAATGAAAAAGATTCTTATCTTAATGTATGATTTATTTATATTACATATTTTGTATTACATTATTATAGGTACTCAGACTTGCCAAGTCTCGTGATTTCAGCAGGAGACTCCTGATTTTCACATGTTTTTCCCTACTCCTGATTTTTCACACATTTTTAAATATTCTGTTTTACAATCAAATGTACTGTGATTCAGTGATTGAAAACTCCAGTACAGGTGTAGTTCTTTAGTATGATTGGTCAGTAAACTATGGACCTGTTTTGGATTATTAATTAATAATTTGTCTTGATTAAGACTTATATTTAAGATCTTTATTGTAGTTTTATTTAAGTTTATGGGGAACAAAAGATCCCTCTCTACTGTAATATGTAGTCAATTTAAAAGTACGTTAAAACATCCTAAATATCATATGCTTAAAATACAGTCTGCTTGTAAGGAGTATATATTTTCCTTATTTGGAGTAACAGTGATGTATTTCTCATCTCCGATAATAACTGAGGAGGGTATATGCCGTATACCTTCTGGATTTTTTTTAAGAAGGTCCGTATACCCTCTGTTTCTCAAATAAAGCTATAGCGTATTAGGCATGATGTTCATGACTTTAGCGTATATCCTCTTTTTTTTTATGACTACAACACTGATTTCACCAAATTACATAAATCGCCAAATTATACAAATTGACATAATTTTTATATTATATGACGAAAGAACAAATAAATTAGTATAACATTAATAAAATTACAAATAAAACATCGAAATAAAAATCACTTGATGTCGTAAACACGTGTAACTTGCTTAAAGTCAACTGAATGTGACATTTATGGTCAACCATTATCAGCATTTAATCTTATAGTTTGGCGATAGATTTTTGGTCGATGGGATAACTAAGTAATACTTTATTACAGCGATTCCCAATCTTTTTAGTTGTGCAGATCACCAATTTTGTAAAAATAACTTTGAGGACCACTAACTACTTAATATACAAGTTAAAAATATGACAAATAGACACCTATATAGTTATAGTATGTACACATGATGAATATATATATATATTATGTCAGTAACTAGTAAAAGATGCTGTACATGAAGAAAAAAATATTTTTTATAAAGAAAATAACTTTATTTATTGTATTCACTTAGCTATCACAATTATATAAAAACTAAAAAAAATGATAAAAAAAAAACCTTAATGGGATTTTTGACACTGTTTGTCCTTGACGAGAGTGTCAATATCTGGATTGAAACTGGATAGTTTTAGTCTCAAATCACTCTCGGCATTCATTTTATTTCTATATTTATTTTTCAAAAAAAAAAAAAAAAAGAACTAAAGTTGAAAAGGATCACATAGATATCACATAGGTTATCACATAGATAGGTTGTAGAAAAGACCATCAAGTGTCTCAGTGCAATTTTGGCAATTGCTGGATAGTCTTGCCGAACTTTTATCCAAAATGACACCAGTGGTGTTGTCTTAAAAATCAATTTTAAAGTCTGGTCACATGATAGTTCAATTAACGAGTCTTCTTCATTTGAAGATAATTTAAATTTTTTTAAGTAATTTTCTTCAAAGGGGTTTCTGATCCATTGTATTTCATCTTCAATTTTAGAGAAGTTCCTAAAAAATATGAAAAGGCTTAATTACTGCTTCAGTTAGTGTTGGTAGATTTCTCATTCATATGAATGATTAATAAAAGTATAAGACAAGTAACTAAAATTTATTAATAATTTTAAAAGGTACTATTTGAAAAATTTACTAATCTTAAAAAAAGTTACTGTTTTAGGAAAATAAATGTTTTTAATTATTAAAAATAATAGAATAAAATTAAGCAAAATAAATAACTTTAAATTACCTGAGGTTAGAGGCCAAAGATTCGAGGTGTTCTTTTATAGTTGTAGCTGTTGTTTTATCAATTTTGACTTTGTTGGTTTCAAGAAAATCATGTAAGACTGGAAATGCGTCGAAGGAATCTGTCTCCACTTTTTGAGCCCATCGTTGAAGTTTCTTTATCATTGCTTCTATTTTGTCTTGCACAAAAAACTTATGAGCGTCCTTGCCCTGCAGAGTTAAGTTAAGAACATTGAGAGAACCAAAAATATCTGCCAAATATGCTAACCGTTTCAACCAGTTTTCATTGGTCATACAGTCTAAGTAGGAATTTGCAAGTTTTCCATCATAATCTCCCTCCCTCAAGAAAACCATGAGTTCATCACGGAGTTCGAACAATCTTGTCAACATTTTGCTTCTCGACAGCCACCGAACTTCGCAGTGAAGTAGAAGCTGTTTGTGTTCACTGCCCATTTCATCACACAAAACACCAAACAGTCTGGAGTTTTTAGGTCTTGCTTTGATAAAGTTAACTATTTTTACTGCATCGTGAAGAGTTTTTCTTAAACTCTCGTCCAAACCTCTAACTGCAAGAGCTTCTCTATGTATGCTATAATGTGTCCATTGAACCAAGGGAGCGACTGATTTAACTTTGGCGAATAAACCAAATATGAATTCCAGACATAGCACATGCCTCATCCGTTGTCAAACCTACACACTTAGTCCAATCTATTTCATTTTCTTTTATAAAATTGTCAATAGATTTGAAAATCTCTTCGCCAGTTGTTTTTGTCGGCAAAGATCGACAAAACAACATTTCTTCTTCAATATTGCCATTCAACTCAAAACGACTAAAAGCTAATAAATTAGCTTGTTCAGCAACGTCTGTACTCTCATCAAGTTGCAGCGAAAAATATTCACTTTGTTTCAAAAAAGTAATGATAGCTTTTTTCACATTTTCCGACATTTCATCAATTCTTCTTTTAACGGTTGTATTTGATAATGGAATTTCGTTTATTTTTTTTTTGTACATTTTTCATCAAACAAAGCATTATTTATTATTTTTGCTGCGGGTATAATAAGTTCCTCTCCCACGGTGTGAGCTGAACCCTTCTTTACGATTAACAAAGAAAGCTCATAAGAAACTCTGGTGCTTAGTTTGTTCTGTTTTGAAGATTTTTCCATGGTAGATTTAGGCATACAAAAATTTCTTTTCTTGATTTCAAAGAAATCCAAAGACTTTCCTACACATTCAGGTTGTTTAGTTGATAGATTTCTTTCAAGTTTTGAAAATTTCTTACATTCGTTGGATAGCATTTCGAAACAAATCACACGCTGAGACATAGGCTCTTCCTCAGAACCAGAAAACACAAACCCACATTTAAAAAAATCATGGTTATATTTACGAAAATATATTTTAGTTTTCCTTGCTATTGTTTTACAACTTAGACTTGATTTCGCCTTCATTTCAAACTCACTATTTGTAGAAACAGATGTAGAAGTCCCTTCTTCACTTGCCAACTTTGTCTTATGACAAGATCACGTCTGAAACCAAGCATCCATATTGACGTGAAGTAATATTAGCTCACAGTACACATAACGTTATGATACATCAACAGAAAACCACAGCCACTGACAAAGGAGTCAATAATAAAAGTGCAGAATGCAGACGTGGTGGAGAGAAGGGTGAAGAATGTCGGAGGGAGGAGAGCGTTGACCTTGATGACTGACGAATGTAAGTCCAGCGATCAACAGCCAGCGCTTCTGTGGTGAATTGTCCCGAAAAACCGGTATTAGACCCCAAGATTCTAAGGGCCAGTACCACGGTGCTGCCCTTATTATATTACTCATTTATGTATTTAATTAAAAAATTGTTTTTCAGTTTATTTATTAAGTGGTGTAAATATGAAACAAATAGTTTCATACATTGCGTATGATATATGGATAGTTATTGCATAAAGATATAAGAATCTGGTGGCATTTTAAAAATGTAAAATAAAGGTTGCCAGAAAATGATTTTCAAAATATTGCATTGAAACCTCCCCTTCCTACTGCATTGGTTAACATAGGCAAAGATGGGTGGTTCTGCTAGCGAGTTATAAAATAAAGTTAAAAGTTTACTTTGGACTAGTTGAAATGCAGAACCTCTTCTAGTTCAGAACCAGCCCAAACAATCAAACAGCAAATTTGACAGTATGAATTACATCAATAATGACTTTTATACTTTCAAAATATATTATAAACTATTTATAAATTTTAGTTAGTGAGTAACAGGGAATGTCTCTTCATCCCTAGTCTCCCTGTCCTGTTGTTCATTTAAATTAATAAAATTATATTGTTGACCCTGCTTACTTTTCAGTAGTAATAAACATTCTGCAAGAAATTTTTTGATATCAGCATCTTTCATTTATTGTCATCAGATAATTAATTGACATATTGGTGACTGTTTTCGGTGCTAACAAAAGATATGTCTTGTTGAAAGTTTTAAATGCACGAAGCATAAAAATTTGCCATCCAAGTTTAATTTTCCAAAATGCACAACCATACCACCAATATATTTCTATGAAGAAAGTGAAAGACATGATAAGCAAGCTTTAAGTTTTTAATAATTTTTTTTTTTTTTTTTGATAAATTATAAAATCTCTCTGGAAAATTCATGACATCTTTTCATATTGTTGTTACCAACTTTTTCAACCACAATTAATTAAATACGAATAATTAAATTGGCATATCTGTTATATTGCTAAACTGGTAATCTCTACATTTCTTTTATATGTTTTACAATCAAAGTGATGGAAACTGAATATAGTAGATATTTATAGCTGATACTTTATAAATTATCAGATTGAGAAAAATAAATGAGCATCTAGGCACTAAGAATATTTTGGGCGCAATGAAATGTCTCATGACTATGACTGTTACAACTATATTATTGTAAAAAATATGGCAATATGAAATAAAATGCGGTACTTATGTATTATCTGGCCATGACATGAGATAGATTGCTAAGAAGGGTTGCCAATTGCCCATCTTGTTTATTGTTGCCAATCTTGTTCAAACAGTAATTTAACATTAGGTGCTATTTAACATAACACCTATTTAATATATAACATTGTTGAAAATGGTAAATCATGTCAAATTAATAAATATAATAAATGAACTATAATAATAATATTAAAAAATAAACTAGAGAACAGGAATTCTGCTTTTTCAGGATTTAGTGTTGCCCCTGATAAAAAAAAAATTATTAAATAATTTTTTCAATCGAACTTATACGTTTGGAATGGATCATTTTCATGGACTGATGGCTCCATTATTATGAAACAGCCATTATAAATGAAATGTTAGGTGAAGATAAAAGAGCAGCCGTAAAAAATTAGAATTATGATTGTCTGGTAAGAATGGGAAAAAAATATGGCGATAATTTTTTTTTTTTTTAATTATGTCATTTTGACAAGAAAATCAGAGTTTGCTCTTTCATCTTCACCTAACACTTCATAATAATGGAAGCCATTAGTCCATCAGAAGAAAATAACTCAGTTAAGCAGGACTCGGATAATCGGACTCTACTGTAGTTCAGTTTTAAGACTTAAAACATGCGATTTTATTTTATAAAAAATGACCGCATCTGCAGAAGAATTCCTCATTTGCAATCCAGTATTAAACAACATCTACAATAAAGTACACATAGGACGTCACTATCGCTGAATAATACACGCATTCAAAAGAAAAGATTTCGTCATTCAAGAAACTAAAAAAAAAAAAAAAAAATCTACAAGATAGCATGTTAATTAATTTTCTTCTCTAAAATACTGATATTGTCAGAAGATTCAAATGGTGGGAACTTTGAAACAGGCAGTTCGTCTGAATCAGAATTTGAGCCAGGGCCTTCAAAAGCAGACACTCCTAAACGAATATTCCTTTTACACAGTGTTCGCCGCATTTAGAACTGGTATATCATATAGATAAATTGCATTAAGAGCTTCATCTGTGCTTCAGGATGCAGGAATTCTGACAACAGGGAATAAGGATCTCATTATCGATAAAGACAAAGTCAGGAGACTGAAAAAGAAACTTGGAAAGATGATACAGGGAGAGGAAGATCTTGGAAGAAGAAAAATTACAAGCATATTTTTTATAGTAGAAAAGCTAAAACGGTCTTCATAGAAAAAAAAGGGACAAGCGCCTCTGTCGAGAGAAAGGTGAAACAAATATCACCATGTTTTCTGAACGTGGTTCAGAATATTTGGGTCACTAGGCACCTCCTGCTGGTCACTGTGGAGAAATAGCAAAGTCATTATATAATTTTTTAAGCCAGAATAAAGCCTGCTTTGAAAAAATTTAAGAAGAGAGCTGCAGCATTTAATATGTATTCTTCATACGAACGAACTTCCACTCAGACACTGATATCAACTGTCTAAACTAGATGGTAGAACCATTTGACAGAAGACTTTCACCAAACCAATTGGTGCCAGATTAATAGAGTAAAATCTTCAGCCTTTTACATTTCTGATGTCCATGAAACAGGAATAGGCTTATAAAAAACGACATGTACATTTTCACAGGTCATTAGTGATATGTGCTTAATCTTTCTCTCGACGGTGTCACTTGTCCCCCTTTTTTATGTAGATTGTTTTATCTTTTCTACCATCAAAGAATATGATTGTAATTTTTCATCCTCCAAGATATTCCTCCTCTTGTATCTTCTTTCAGAGTTTACCTAACCTTGTCTTTATCGATGACGATATTCTTCTCCTCTGCTGTCACAATTCCTGCATTTTGAATTATAGATGGAGCTCTTAATGCAATTTTCTATCTGAAATACCAACTAGTTCTAAATGCGGTGAACGCTGTGTGAGAAAGTGATATGCATTTGGGGAGCCTTTCTTTTGAAGGCCCTGGTTCAAATTCAGATCATGCGAACTGCCTGCTTCAAATTTCCCACTATTTGAATCTTCTGAGAAGATATGCATTTTAAAGAAGAATCATAATTAACATCCCATCTCACAGTTTCACCCATCTCCCATTTAATCCCTCATACTCATGATGACTGATTGCGTTTTCATTGGTTTCAGCTCTACATTCTCCTTTCCTTCCAGCATTGCTGTCAAGACATGCTGTGGTCCGCAATCCAAATATGTGACTTTGAAACGAACGAATCAAACAATACTTACAATTTTTGCTCACTTATACGCGAAAAGGGTATAAAAATCGCCTAATTCAAAACACACACAATTATTAAATAATACCTAATCAGAGCTTATTTAAACATTTTGTACATTTGATGACATTTCAAGTGAATTGAACTAAAATAAATTTTAACATTTTTAAAATTTTTGCTAAAAAAATTCAAAAATCTAAATTTGAGCAAAATTTCAAGTCATTTGCGGCAAATGAAAAAATCATCCAAAAAATCTCAAATTTTTTGTATGAACTTAGTATCACCAGTGGCAACTTTTCCGCACTACCCATCATCAAAAATCGAAAAAAAGTTTTTATCGGCCCACCCTATTATACAATGAAACGTTATTTTTTGGAGATGACATTTTATGGTAGGAGAAAGAAATAGCATACTGGGGGCTAATATATGTATATAAACCATAATAAATAAATAAACTATATTACATATTATTATATTATAGCTCTCATTATGTTTGATATGCTATAAGGTTGTTAAAAAATAAGGGTTACTGTAATCAGTATAATTGACACCATGAGGGCCTGTATAATACATAAGTACCTAAAATGTAATGAGTATATAAGAGTAAAATTAATGGAATTTTTTTTTTATTTATTTATTTATTTCAAGTCTTTTGCTTCATCACTTTTTAAATTTCCTTTTAGTTGCATATTAGGGTGGAGCGAAAAAAATGATTTTTTAAAAATCGAAAACAGGTAGGTGCCAAAAGTTGCCTTTATACCAGTACATCAACTGCGTGAAATTTTACCGCTGAAAAAAAATGGCTCGAGTCTGCGCTTTTGGTCCAAATGTCGAAATTTTGGATAAAATTTGACATTTTTTTCAAAAAAAATAAAAAAAATCCTATAGAGATGGTTATTATTTATATGTGTTATTTAAACCTTTATTATTAATGACTTAACATATTTAAACGATAGAACAATATCTTTATTCTGTATAAATGGAGCAAAACTGACAACTTTTGGTAAAAAATAAAGCGTTGCCACTCTGTTGTGTCATACAACTAATTGCTTTTTAGATAACAGCTCTTACCTTGTTGCTTTCAAAACTACCTAGGAGGTATCACTTGGAGGTGTATGCATTGCATGTCACAGCAGTGCATAGCTCGACCAACCTACCATCTGAGCGCAATGTTTTATTTTTCATTGCATCGTCATTTTTTATCAAAGACTGACATAAGTTTTCTCTGTATCAACCTAGTCCATCTCATCTTTGTATCCACAGACTTTGGGTGATGTTGCTGTGCCACTCCTTCATGTATATTTCTACTGCTTGTATATGATAAGGCAAGCAAAGTAATGCAGTGAAATTAATGGAATCTATTTAGCCGTCTATTTTCTTCACCAAAATTGCATCCAGTTAATGCATAGTGATTGAAAGTTCTGTTACTGCAATATTCTACAATATTTAGGCATTTCATATTAGGTATGCCATCATTTACTCTACCTCTTGCATTTTTTATATGCTGAGAAGCTTGTTGTTTAATGTGATGGTGATCGTCAGAGAGCTTTGCAATAAGAATTTGCTCTCTATGCGCAAAGCAACCATTGTCCTAAATAATTTTTTTTAGCATTAGTTTTATGCCATTTTCTGTGATGTTTAGTAGCCGAGTAATTTCCCATAAGTTTTTAGATCCATTTTTTACATGTGGATTACATTTGGTGAAAACCATCCTGCGGCATAAACTTGGATTACATTTGGTGTAAACCATCCTGTGGCATAAGCTTGGATTACATACTTTGTGAATAAACCTACAGACTCATATGGTCAATCAGTGCTTATATAAAGGTGAAAAATTTTATTCACCTTTGTGAGCCATCTTGCGTAGACAAGTTTCTTGGGTTCCTATGCGCTAGTTCTTCTGAGCAATATCTTGTTGAAATAACTTTGCAAATGTCTAGCAGGTATTTCTAGTCTGTGTTGAGTACCCTTTTCTCGATTTCAGGAATATTGTTTCAAAATATCTCTCTATGGCTTCATAAATTGAAATAAGAATAAATTTTTGCCAATGATCTTGTCTAATAAATGATGCAGAGGAAATTCACTGGACTCTGAGGTGGTATACGTTCCAATGTAATGGTTCATTCTAAACATGTCCCACACAGAATGGATGGCAACGGTGAACAGAATTCTCCGCCTTTAAATGAGCACTCACTTCCCATCGGGATCTCAATGTTCACTCAAAAAGTACTATGTAATCCAAGTTTGGCCCCAAAATGGTTTACCATCAAATGTAATCCACGTCTAAAGAAGGGATCTAAAAACTCATGGGAAATTATTCGGCTATTAAACAACACAGAAAACGGAATAAAACAAATAAAAAAAAAAGTTATTTAGAAAAATGGTTGCTTTGTATACGCAGAGGAAATTCTGATTCCAACGTTCTCTGACGATCACCATCACATTAAACAGCTAGCTGCTCAGCACATAATAGTTGAAATATGAGAATAAATGATGGCATTCGCAAATCTGAAATATCGACAATCAACTTTGAAGTGAATAATTATATAAATCAAATTGATTGGAAAATTGTTGTGGTAACAGAACCCCTAATCAATATGCATTTATCAAGTGCAATATTGGTAAAGATAATAGACGGTTGAATAGATTACATGAATATCATCCCCACTACATTACATTGTTTGCCTTCTCTTACACAAGCAGTAGAAAAATACGTGAAGTAGATCACAGCAGCAGTATCCAAAGTCTGTGGATACAAAGAAGAGCTGGACTAGGTTGATACCTAGAAAACTTTTGGCATTCTTTGATAAAAAAATCACAATTCAAAGTATAAATAAAACATTGTGTTCAGATGGTAGCGTGGTTTAGCTAGATGTCCGGGGTAGTTTTGAAAGCAACTAGGTAAGAGCTGTATTCTAAACAACAATTCGTTGAATGACACAACAGAGTGGTGACGCCTTTTTTTACCGAAAGTTGTCAGTTTTGCTCCAGTTATACAAAATAAAGATATCATTTTATCGTTTAAATATGTTAATCCATTCATAATAAAGGTTTAAATAATAACCATCTCTATAGGAATTTTTTAATTTTTTTGAAAAAATGTCAAAATTTACCCAAAATTTCGATTTTTGTACCAAAAGTGCAGACTCAAGCCATTTTTTTTCAGCGGTAAAATTTCACGCAGTTGATGTACTAGTATAAGGCAACTTTTGGCACCTACCCGTTTTTGATTTTTAAAAAATAATTATTTTCGCTCCACCCTATTGCATATATACCTGCCATTTTATTTGGAAGTTTAAAAATAGTTACAGAATTTTGGATGCAGATTTTTAAGTGTGACTAATCGTTCTGAATCTGAAGCCATGTCTGAAGTGACCAGTTAAGTTCTCTTAAAGATATTTACTAACATAAATAAACATAGATATTCAAATCGAAGCACCAGAAGTGTTATTAACATTTTGTTGTATATATGTATGTTTAATTATTAGGAATGAAAACTTTACTTAGTTAATGCATTTGGTCTTTCTTCATAACCTTTTGCAAATGAAGTCATAGGTAACACACTTTTATTTCATTTCTAGCTGACCTGTTGAACATTGCCTGGGCCTGTGAAAATATTCTTAAATGAACCATAAATTTGTATGATTTTGTATCTTTAACTCAATTTTGCTTGAAATACGTGTCTGCTGACTGTGTCAAAAATCAGTAAAAATCCTCTGATATGTAGCAGTAAAAACGCTTAAAATAACTGCCACTGGAAACAAAAAGGAAGGGTGATATGCTTCCCATGACGGCATAATTTTCATGCTAAAACATTAATAATTAACTGTAAAAATCACTCACATAACCATTTTTTTTCTCATAGAAATCCTGAGTGAATTTATTTTATTTTCAAACTGATTATTGCCAGAAAATTTTGTACTTCTATTGCCGGGGGGTGCAATATGTTCTGAATGAACCTCCGACATGTGTACCCACTGCCTGTGGCCCCATATAGCAACTGCCAAATCTCATAGTTTCACTTCCCATAGTCAGGGGTTGCATTCTGTTCTAAACAATCCACCTTCCAAATGAAACTCTGACATGTGTACCCGCTGCCTCCGACACCATGTTGCAAAATCCTTTAGTTCCACCTTCTGCTACAGTGTCGATCCCCTAGCAGTACAGTAAAAAATGGATCTAAATTATGTAAGGCTATGAATGTAAAATAGAATGAGCCAAACCCCCGTCGTAATTGGGCCCATAGAACTTGACATAGGAAAGTGCCCCCCTGGCAGTAAAAAGTGCAAGGTTATCAATATCAAGTTGAATGAAGCAAAGTTCATCGGGCGCATAGAACTCAAGATACTTTGAAATGACATAAAAAAATAATCTGAAATTGTTATTAAAAAAAGTGGTATGTACTACTCATAAATTCACTTTAATGTTATAGACACTCATTATTTAGTTAATTATGTTTGAAATCAGTTGTGTTAAAATCCAAAAGATAATTGCTGAGTTATGGAAATGGGACACAGGGGGTCCGATAGTGGGTAAACCCCGCTAATATCTATCATAATAATATCTGTCATGTAGACTAATTGCGATATATGATCAAAAGTAGATAATTGGTGAAGAAATGCTAAAATTTGAATAATGTGCACTAGAAAAACATTTCTTTTTTCTTTAAAAAATCAATTTTTTTCTTAAAATAAGAAGTTATTTATCGATTTTCTCCATTTTTTATAACTATGAAATAGAATTTTGTTTTACGTATATATCCTGATTTTGAAATACCTGCCTGTAATAGATTTTAAAATTAGAACGTACTTTGACATTTTACATTGCATTTTTTATCTTCTATAGATAATGAAAACACCTGTTTTTCATAGCAGACATAATGGAATCTTGCAACTAAAGATTAAATTGATTTTATTAAATATTTTTTATTTAATAACTCTGAAACATATTAACGAATTTTCTTGATTTTTTAAATTTAGGATATAAAATAACAGTCTGTATCTGAAATTTGAAATTTCTATCTAAGTGGTTCTTGAAATTTTAAAACCCTGTAAATTTCCAGAATAACAGCTTGCATCTGTATCTGAAATTTCTACCTTAAGGTTCCTGTCCCTGCCGGCGAAGACACTCACAAGCTAATGCTAATCCTATGGGGAGGGAATTTTCTAATATCTCGTTTGCATTTCGACATTTTTAAATATTTTTTTTTTTTGCATTGGATAGCCAAAATCCTTCTCTACATTGCACCTTTTTTACTTTTACGATTTTGGTTGCAGATATTTTTTAGAATGACACTTTCGTTTTCAGAACTGGTTTTGAAAGTGAAAGTAATTTTAAAAAAATATCTGCGACCAAAATCAAAAAAGTAAAAAAGGTGCAATATAGAGATGGGCATTGACTAATTCAATGCAAAACAAAAAATTATTTAAAAATGTTGAAATACAAATGAGGTATTAGATAAATCCCTCCCCATAGGATTAGCATTAGCTCGTGAGTGTCTTCGTCGGCAGGGATAGGAGCCTTAAGTGGTTCTTAAAATTTTAAAACCCTGTAAATTTCTCTACTATCCTTAGTTGCATTTTGTTTTGAAATGTCATTTCATGAAACTGACATTGGCAGCAAATGTGAGGCTCTTTGTCCATGAAATGAAATTGATTCATTATATCAGATTTTTAATTGAAGTTTCAGCTTCTAATAGAAGGATTTAAAAATTTTTTTAGAAATTCTGAAAGAGAATTTTTTTGCATGTGTGCCAAATTTCACGTTCACAGGTCTGATAGTTTTTAAGATATGAGTGTCTTTGAAACCTTCAGTCTATTTTTCACACCTGCAAGTAGTTTGAGAAAGAATTTTCTTTGCGCTCTGATTAAAATCTATGCTTTAGTTTAATTCTGAACATTTTTCATTCTTTTAATTGGTGTTATTAATTAATAACTCAGCTAATTATTTAAAATTCTGAGTCCCAGGTGCACTAGGAGGAAGCCCTTCAATTACCCTCACAAAAAATGTCAACTTTTTGCGTGTGGTAGATTTCGCTAGCTATCACAGAGTGAATTAGTATAGATGTGTATTCTATTTAAGTTTGAAGAAAGTAAGTTTCATTTTCAAAAGATTTAGACAATATTCTTGTGTAATTCAAAATTTGTTAAATGGGTGGATTATATAATAAATGTACACATTTGCATTCTAAATCTTTTCATCTTTTTATAGGTTACAGTGAGGATGTGGCAGACTTTTAGGTTTGTTTTCTCTTCAGCTTCCAGAGCTGTTAGACCAGTTTTGAACCACAAAAGGTCTGTTTTCTTAGAAGCACACATGTATTTATGTAAATCAGTATATATTAGTAAAATTTCTTAGTTAAGTTTTTATCATCAGGGAAGAATAGCTTTCTTTTCTGCTTATTTTCGTAGCAGAGACTTTTCTCTGCTCAGAGGGAAATCACTATTGTGTTCATCAGGATTTTGGTCTATTTTGCTTGCTATAATTCAGACGGGGCTGTGCTCGTTCCTCTTCTCTGCCTGGAAGAATTAGCCTCGCCAACTTTACACAGAATTGAAATCAACGAAAATTGTATGTGATTCTCCAAACAAAAAATATCTACACCTCAAAGTTATGATTCTGAGCTTGCAACAAAACTGAAATCGCAATTCCATTCAAAAGCTACTTTTGCATTACCTTATTTCATCTCAGCATCTTTCACGGAGAACAATGGTTATTTTCTCTAGCCATTTTAATATCTAGTTTATGATATTGTAAACAAGGTTTGTTCGTATATGATGAAAGAGTATTTTGTGACCTCATAGTCAAAAAGTTTTAGTTTAGGTTCATGGATTTCTCTGGATGGTCTTTATTGAGTTGAAAGAAGGGTTTCTCTGCCCTATGCATTCATGTAGCTTTCACTATAGTGTCTTTCGTAATGATTGATGATGACCTATCCAATCTTTTGAAGTTTAAAGGCAAATTTCTGAACTTAGCCAAAATTTTGAGCAGAGTTGATTTTACATTGGTTTTCCTATGCTGGTTTCTGAGCAGTATACAGGGGTTTTGAGTGAGATGTTGTAAATTTCTTGCATGTGGGATTTTTAAGCTTTCAGAAACTGAATGAAACTAACAAATTGGTGGATAGAGAAATACAAGAAAATTTAAAAATACTTCAGATGCTTTATAGTATTAATTTTGGTAACATTCTTGGTGATTTAATATGTTAGTTTTGCACTAAGCTTTTGTCTGGGAAATTTTTAGTAGGATATTAGGAAAAATTTGAAAACATCCAGGAACAGCTTGAAAAATAAACATTTGCTAAATGTTCTCAATAGCAGAGAGTGATATCATCCCCGATTTTTTCAAAATATCTATGCCAAGGAATAGAAGCCTTGGCATAGAAGAATAGAAGCTTTATCTTCAGCAGAATTAACGTTCATTTGGGTCAGATCTGATTGTGTTGTGGATTTTAGGTGTCTCTTTTGGTATATTATTTCTTGAAGTATTACATTGTGATTGTTCGAGTAATGACAATTATTTGTCTCTGTAAATTCCTGTTCTTTCTGAAATTTTCTTGAAACAAATATTGTTGTCATAAGAACTATTTTATTTGTTATTAAATCTTTAAAGGATTTATCTTTCTTTAAAGTCAATCAAGTTAAAGTTCTTAATCTTTAAAGTCAGAACTTATCTATTTTGCGCATTACTATCTTTATTCATGGTTACATTAACTACTTTGTTTTTCATAAAATATTTTTGTCTTTTTGGTTTAATTTTCAAATGATCTTTATTAACATATGCTTAAGTTTTTTTTATCTTTTTTTCTTTAGAGTAGTAGCTGCAGTGTTAGCAGGATCAGCTATGACTTATCATTATACTAAATGTAATGAAGTAAGTAATGTACAATTCTAGATTAATTTTAACACGATTATTCTAATTTGTAAATAAGTAATGAGTTGTAATTTTCCAACTGAGCGAAAAATGCCCACGCCTGGATTTGAACCAGGGATCTCTTGGCTGAAGCTGCAATGTTCTGCCAACTGAGCTATCCTGGACGAAAATGGAAGACCTAATTCACCCACCTAACTTTATTGATTATAGCATCTGATCTGATATATGAATCAGCTCAACAGAATAAATCGGCAATCTAATGGAGCTCCAGTAAACGCCTGAACATAATTGCACTAGATTAGTTTTAACACAATTATTCTAATTGGTAAGTAAATGATGTGAGTTGTAATTTTCCAACTGGGCAAGAAATGTCCAGATATTCTAGTCCATATATGTATCAGACCAGATGCTATAATAATAAAGGTTAGCGGGGGGAATTAGATCTTCCAAATTCGTCTGGGAGCTCAGTTGGCAGAGCATTGGCAACTTCAGCCAAGAGATACCTGTTTCGATTCCTGGTCTAGGCATTTTTCGCCCAGTTGGAAAGTTACAACTCACATAATGTATAATAGTAATGCAATATAAATTTTAAGGCAGTCTTAATCTTAAGGTACGATTATATGTTTCACATTAGAGTTTTTCTTATTGTGTTTAGAAAATAACTCTAACTGAAGTCTTTAAGAAATATAATGCTTAATTTCCATTTTTGCAACTTTAATTTTAAATGTGTGTGTGTTTCTGTTTCTACCTTACTTTTCTGGGTTGTTGTATTTCACCTTAACCCTCTATTGGATTGGTATCCCTATATTTTTGCACTTCCTGAAAACAACTTATATTGGCTGTAGACAAAAATATTTTTAAAGAATCATGTTTTAAGATGCATTTAAGATAAAGATATTTTAAAGACCTTTATGTCTGGTGGAGACTCCCTTGCAGTGGGTGCCGTAGCGGTCCTTTTGGGGGGCTCCGTGTTGTGGCCAGTAGTGGTCGGTACACATATCCAGTGGCTTTAAAGACCTTTAAGTACCAAACTGTGGAAGAAAATTTCATCTAATCTGAGCTTTGTAAGTTTTTTTTTTTTTTTTATTAAAAAGCAGGAATGCTTGCAGATGCTCATAGTATTATCGAATACTAAATCCTATGTTTTTATAGCATCAAAAAAGTGCACCTTTTGATTTCATGTTACGAGATTCAAATGTAGATGCATTTCATAGTGTTTTTTTTTAAACACTAAATTCAATTGCAATTATCAACGTTGGCTAAAATTTTGTTTTTGAGTTGCTATCAAGTTTTAATTTTGTTTTACATGCTTAAGTGCATTTTTCTATTAATTTCTAAATATAGTAATAATTAAAAATGCTTTATATCAGTTTTACACTTTCTTCAATTATTATAATCTTGGAGATTAAGAACTTCAATTTTAAGTAAGAACAAGTATTTGTGCTTTTTTAAAAAGTGGCATACAACATTACAGTAATGTTAAAAATGAATTTTAGAAATTGCAACTAAAAATTTTAATTTGACGCATTAGATATTCACAGTAGTCATCATTTGACGCCTACCTTTTATTTCCCAATTTCCATCACTGGTTTCGCTCTATTCTTTTCTTGTTATTTTGACTAATTACATAATGCTGATTTAAATAATTTTAAAATTATTATAATTTTGAAAATATTGACATCTACTGTTTCATTCAAATTTTGTTTTAAAATCATTTATTATAGTATTTGATATTAATGTATTTGATATTAGGTGTATTTGGCATCTTCTTCAATAGATGAAAAGACATTCATGGCTGAACCAGTCACTGATATTAAAGACATTCAAAAGGTAATGCCTATGATTGAACATGTTTATTATTCAATAAATTATGACTTTCAAATTAAAAATTTGATGGTCTGTTAAATGCAAGATTAATTTTAATAACACATGTTGCAGAAACTGTTTGTTATACAGTAGACTCCCTCAAATCCACAACCCTAAAATTCACAAATGCCTAAAATCCGCATATCATCGCAGATGTAAACAATGAAACTTTCAGTTCAGATGTAGGGGCAAAATTACAAAATTTGTTAGTTTTATATCATTCCTTACATATTTTAATATGTAGGGAATAGGGGGGCACATGTGAACAATTTTTACATTTTTGACTATTTCTCAAAATTGTTATGAGCTATTTATTGAACCAAAAATTGATTTATATAAATATTTAGAATTTGTTTGTTCTTTTGGTGAAACTTTTGGATGCATTTATCAAGAATTTCTAACTTATATCATCATTCTAAAAATTGTCTAAATTTGTTCACATGTGTCCCGGTGAAGGGGTAGTTGTGAACATAGCTGGGGCACATGTGAATACATGCATAAATAAGACAAAAATAAATTTTTTGTGAATAAAAACTGTGATAAAAACTAATTAGATGCCCTCTTTCTAGTTGTGTGAATAAATCAATAAATTTTTCGACATAGATACAAGAAATTATTTGTAAAATTGTACACTAATATGCCTCCTCCTTTTCAGTCACTTTTAATTGTTATCTAACTTCCAGTAAATTAAAACTGTGAAGCAATCCTAAAAAACATTGAATATATAGCTCAATGTTTGACAAGGGTAATTAAATTTTAAACTAAAAAAAAAAAAAAAAAAAAAAAAAATGCATTCACAAACTTAAAAAATACACTTGTGAACTGTTCACATCTGCCCCCATATGTTCTGTTCACAAGTGCCCCATCTACCAACTTCAGCCTAACTTAAAAAAAAAAAAAAGATATTTTTAATTGAAATAAGGAAACAAAACTTTTTGTAGACTTATCTAATTAATGCTGTTATAGAATGCAATGCTGATATTCTTCTTTAAAAATGTCTTGAATGAATTTTTACTTCAATAACTTAGAAGATTTTTTTACTTCACACCCTCTGAAACAAACAAATTACAACTACCAGAAATCAAAATGGCCTATTGCTCTGAAAATTCAGCTAAAAGATGGTACCAGTACTACCATCAATTGGTAATTTTTTTTATTTCAATTTAGTGAAATATGTACTGTTCACATGTGCCTCCCTCTCCCCTAATTTTTGATAATATTACTGAACTTGTGATTTTTCATGAAGGAAGTATAAATTTATTTCTGAAAAAAAAAAATCAAGATGTTGCTGATATCACAGGCAGAACTAAGTCTCTGGCTTTTTGGATACTGGTATTTTAATGCAGAAAATGTTTTATTTAATTGGAACATACTGCAGATTTAAAAGAACAATATTTTCTCTAAGATATTACTGGTGTGCAAAAAGCCAGAGACTTGGCAACTCTGCACAGGTAATCACAATCTTTTTACCAAATATATTTATGTATTAATCAAGCTTTTTTTATTATTAAGAAACGTGAAATAAAACTTCCTTACTTTATGATTTTGATGTGAATTAATAGGATACACTTATAACTTTTCTCATAAAGGTCTTTACGAGAAAAGTTTTATTGAATAATTCAAGGAAAATGTATCTCATCTTTATTATGCATATTTAGTTATACATTATTTACCTGACCTTTACTTTTAATCATTTTTAAAATTATCTTACTTTTTATCATTTTAGTTCATTACTTTGCTTAATTATTTTAATATTTTACTATATTGCAAGCATTCATAATAATTTTCATTGCATTGCTACATTCAAATAACTGTTTAAAAAATGTAAACAGAACGATGACCAGAAATGTGCAAAATTCTAAAATCCACACAACCTCTGGTCCCAAGCTGTGCGGATTTGAGGGAGTCTACTGTATCCTTAATTATATTTTTAATAATATCAGGGGTCTGTCCAGATTTCACTTTCAGGGTCCTGTTTTTGTGAAATTGTGAACAGTTTTTACATTTGTGAAAAATCTAGTCACAATTTTGTGAATTTGAAATTATCGTTATAACCAGGTACTTGTTTATACATTTTTAAGAAGATATATATATGTAAAATATATATTTTTTCTTTATATACTAGGGGGCTCTGCCCCCTACGAGCTAAGCTCGTCAACCCCCGTTCAGACAACGCAGACTCTAACAGCACGCTAATTTGATCGCCTTTAAAAAGATTTCGGAAGATTGAATTATAATTTGAATCTGACAATTATAATCTGACGTAATTTTCACCAAACTTTTCTTTCTCTTTTTAATATTCACGTCAAAATACTTTTGTTAGAAATGAAATATTATGATCATCTTAAAATGTCAAGTAAATGTCTCGAGCAATTTTTAAATTAAAACTGTTTTGCAATATTATTTTTTGTTCATTTTACGTAATAAGTGTAATATGACGTAAATTCTCCTATTTAGGACTTCTAACGCATGTTACTGAGTTTATTATTTTACAATATTCTTTCTCATTTAAAATTCACGTGTAACTATAGTTTTTATGACGTAATTTTCAACGAGTTCCTGCTTTTTATATTTTTTGTTTATATTAGTCACATGTAAAATAAATTTTTAATTAGAAGGAAACATTACTGTATGCTCTGTTTATACAGTTGGCAACAGTATAAATTAATACAATTTTCTAAAATTTGTAAAAAATATCTCTCGAAATGCTGAAAATTTGAATTTAAAATAGAAATAAAACCTTGAAAAATTATTCAAATTAAAAAACTAACTGCAATCTGCACACCGGGAAATTCTGACGCATAAAATGATCTAAAAATGATTAAATTCCTATGTACAGTTTTTGCTCCCATAAAACTTTTTTAATGGAACGATTTTGTCCAACTTTGGCATTAAATATCTCTTAAAATAATTCTTCGATTTGAAAACTGTCTGCATCAGCGTGTTTATCAAACATTTTTCTATAATATTACCGATTTTCATATTTTTGTATGCTACAGTTTTTTTAATATTAACGAAGAAAGACCTCCGGTCACAAAAAATTCAAAACCGGCGGCGGCGGTGACAGCGGTAGTTACTTTTTTTTAGAATAGAGAGATGTAAAAGTGACAGGTCAGATTTTACTTTTAAATGATTAAGATTGTGAAATGTTCAGTTTAGAGATGGAAAAATTTTGTGAAAGGCCTATTTTTAAGACAAATAATTTTTTGAAGGGTCCTGTTTCTAGGTGAAAAGTTTTGTGAAGGGTCCTGTTTTGAGAAGAACAATTTTGTGAAGGATCCTTTAAAGGACCCAATTTCTTCCTGAACAGATCCATGAATATTATCTAACAATATAATAATGGCAAAACATTATTTTACTTTATACTTTTCATTGAATTAAAAAATATGTATCCTTCTATATATAAAAAAAAGTTTTGATTTGGAAATGGACCAATGAAAATCTGCGTAGATATTCCGGGTAGATCGGTATCCAATTTGAATGCTTAAGCATGGCCTTTCATCGTTAATATTAAAAAAACTGTTGCATACAAAAATATGAAAATCGGTGGTATTATAGAGAAATGTTTGATAAACATGCTGATGCAGACAGTTTTTAAATTGAAGAATTATTTTAAGAGATATTTAATGCTAAAGTTGGACAAAATCGTTCCATTAAAAAAGTTTTATTGGAGCAAAAACTATACATGAGAATTTAATCATTTTTAGTTCATTTTATACATTATAAGTTCCTGGTGTGCAGATTGCCTTTATTTTTCTTATTTGACTCATTTTTAGAGGTTTTATTTCAATTTTAAATTCAAATTTTCAGCATTTCGAGAGATATTTTTTACAAATTTTAGAAAATATTATTAATTTAAACTGTTGCCAGTTGCATAAACAGCGCAAACAATAATGTTTACTTCAAATTAAAAATTCATTTACACGCAACTATTACAAACAGAAAAAAAAACTTTAAAGTTAGAATTAAATGATTACATGTTAAAAGCAGGAAAATTATGTCATAAGAACCATAGGCACATATGTCATATACGGGCGCAATTTTTTGATTCAATTCATTTAAAATGAATTATTTAAAAGAACTATCTTATAGCGCTGTTAAAAAATACTGGGAGACAATGACACTGTTTACTTAATTCATTTTACATTAGCTTATTTTCAAATGTTTAACTAATTTTTTTAATTAAATACGAAAACAGCCATTGTATTATAGGTGAAAACTGGGAAATTGAGTTAGTAGCCAGTGGCCGGTAGACTCAGTTTCATTAGTGGCCACTTTTTAAAGTTATTTGCCACTATAATGTTTCAAACTTTCTTGACATCTAGATAAACTATAATCGTTGTATATATACATATTTTTCTATAAATCAGAGTTTTATGCCAGCCAATTATTCACAATAAGAATAGGAAAGCAGTCGAAATTCAAGAAAATTACTTTAAAACCACAAAATCTGCTATTATATTAATTATTTTGGATAATTTGTATATATTCATAAGCAGCAAAATTCATTTTACTTTCTTTATATAAAAAATAACTAATTCCAACAGCTAGGTGTATTCAATTAAAAAAAGAAAATCAAATAAAACATTATTTTGATTTTATTTAATAAATGCGTTATTAACATGCTACACACATTACATACAGTTGAAGTCTAAGCTGGTGACTGTATTTCGCAGGATTAAACAGTATCTCTTGAAGAAAAATAATTAACTGATCTAACATATTGAAGATATTACAATGTCCTTAACCCTTTCATGTCGGATTTTTTTTCTTCAGCTTTGATAATAAAATTACTTTTATTTTAATAATGCTAATTGTAGTTATCGAAATAGATTTACTGAAGTTTAAAGATTATCCCCTTGTCTGAATTCTAACGAATGTACTTATTTTGCATATTATTCAACTCATATTTATATGATAGTAGGAAGGAAGAGTTTTTGGAGACGTTTGGAAAATATCATTACAACAGAGTTTAACAGATATTACAACTTTCTAATGTTTTTTGTGTTTTATCACACATGATTTGTTCAGAAAAGTAACCTATACTATTTTAAATTTAAAGAGTGATATATATTTATAAAATAAAGGAATCACCAATGGTGCAAAGAGAATTAAGCAAACTTTTATTGTTATTACTAAATGTCCAAACATAAAGGAAATCATAATAAGAAAGGCATAGCCATATACTATCATTACTATATGTAGATAGTAGCAAAAGTAATTGTTAAGACAAAACAATACTCGATGAAAAGACATGTACTATTAATAGTACTCCAAACCCGAAAGGGTTAAAATGCACTTGCATTTTAAAAGTGAAAGAAAAGGAATAAATTATTTGAAACGCATGTGGAATCAAAGCTGATGAATATATTTTGCAGAATAAAACTGTAAAAAAAATAATCCAACTGAAGAGCTTGGCGAAAAAATGAAATATTGAAAATGCAGCTAAATCATTGAAATCTGCTTGCATCTGGTAGGGAAAAAAATTAACCAGTTTGCTAATTAGATGTAATCAAAGTAGAGATGCATATTTTCATGAAAAAAGTTGTATTTCAGTTGGCGATCGATAACAGATTTTTTAATCGCCATTTGGCGAGTGGCGACTATAGTGGCGATCGATGGCCGATTTTTTAATCGCCACTTTTACAACTTTAATCGCCACTTGGCGAGTGGCGACCGCTAATTTACACCTATACATTGTATCTCTTAACAGCAGCAGATTTGGCCTTAAAAATCCCCAATCCAAGGAAAACGAATGGAAACCCGTTTACAGAGAGATCGCTACTGTTTTTAAATTTTAATTCAATATTTTTAAAGCCGGTCAACTTAGCGTGCTTTTTGGATTTTGGTGTGCCTGAACGGGGGTTGGCGAGCGTAGCTTGTAGGGGGCAGAGCCCCCTAGTATCTGTAAAAAATAAAATAGACTTAATATTTTAAAAAATAAAAATATATAAAATGATATTCTAACTGTATTTATTTTAATTAGAATGCTAAGGATATGAAAGCAAGGATGGAATTAATGATCATGAAAGTGCAAGTAAGTATTTAAATACTTTTATTAAATATTTTTGTTGTGTTTATATAAACATTAAACTGCATTTATTTCAAAATATAGGCAGACTTTTGCAAGGCACTTGAAAAGTTTGAAGAGAGAAAATTTCGAATTGATAAATGGCAAAGACCTGAGGTATATTTTAAAGTGACTTAAACAATATTTGTGATTTGCTGTAAAGTACAATAAATTTTATTTTGTGTTTTAGTTTTAAGTACACCTTGTCATACATTTAAATTGTGGTATGTTATATATTTATGATATTTAGGTCACTTAACAAGGCATAGTTAAAAAACAAACATTTTACTGTGGGATGTCAGCAGCTTCAATCAGGTGATTAAAATCGGATGATTTATTGATTAAAATCAGAAATCTCCTTAATTTTTAAAACAATAGGAAAAAATATTAAGATCTAACATGAACATAATTTGCAATGTTTTTAAAGGTATTTATTTTCTATTAAATAAACTAAAGAAACATTAAATAATAGTTTACAAACTTAATTCCTTCAAGCTTCTAAGCAGTTAAGTACAATGAGCTTACAAACAGTAATTATTTTTTATGTTAACAAAATTTCATTTCAAATCTATATAATTAAATCTATTATAAATTACATTGTCATAATTTTGATGGAGTCATCAAATTATTAACTTTGAGTATTGTGAATAAAAAACTTACATAAATACTGTTTATCTTATTTTCCAATTCTACTTTTATAAATTAATATATAGTGTTCCCATTTGATATTTTTCAAAGAGCATTGCGCCTTGCCTTTTTCGTTTAAACTGTTGATGTGCCCTGTCTTATTTCCTAGTAGCATTTTTGTGTCCTCTAATTTTTTTTTTCAAAATATTTGACTTTTTCCTGTCCTTCGGCCCCTCCCTCCCTGACTTTTGAAAACAAGCAGCTGTGAGGCATGAGACATTCGGCTTGGGTTACCAAAAAGCTCTGCTTTTGAAAAAATCGCCAACTTTTCTCCTGGAAAAAATGTGAATATAAAGTTGTAATTTTTCAAAATCAAATTCGTAGGTTCTTGAAGGAATTTTTAAATTTTTTTCAATATTTTATACTTATTATTGACTAATTTGTATTTTTAAATGCTTTTCTTTAAAAAACTTCTATGTTAATAGTCTGATAAGTGGTTTCAACAATTGCATTTTCAGAAAGTTATGCTGCTGTAAAATCAAAAAATATGATTTTAACAGAAAAATTTTATCGATTCTCAAACTTCGTTATTTAGGTCTATAAAATGCACCAAGTCTCAGTACTAGGTGCGAGCAACACCAAAGGTGGTTCCCTTGTTAGTATTGTTGTGTGGTGTATGTAATACGTATATCTCACACTGCAGTAAACATTTAGAACTGGCTAGAACTCGCACGATTGACGGATTGAACATAAAAAAAAGGCAAAAATTCGTCAAAAACATAAAATAAAAAAAATCTATTTAAAATTTTTGAATTTTTTGCCCCAATTGTTCATGGGCCTCCTAACAGCAACCCGTGTGCTAAATTTCGTAGTCCTGCACCCTGTGAGTTTTTGAGGTTACATAGGTAGATACACACATGGATTTTAATAGGGTAAATTGCTGTTTCCAAGGAATTCCCATATTGCCTTCTTTTAAATTAATCTTTGACGTTGATTGAATCCTATTTCTTAATCTGTTTAATCCAATAATTAATTTGAAATCTTAAAGAATGTCACAATCACATATTTTCTACAAATCTGATCAAATGAATGTTGCTTTAATGCCTAACCAGTTATCTGGAATACACTATATGGCCATTAATCACCAGTCACTTTCAATTTTAGACATTTTGTCGAATATTTAAAGATATACATATCGGATTCTTCTGGAACTTCAGGATTATAATGAATATGTTTGACTTGATATTTATCAAGGTTGATTTGATAAGGAGGTCAATTAGAAGGCCAACAAAAAATCAAAGAAAAATAATAATACTTGGGATCACTCTGTAAAATAAAATGTATGAAATGATCTATCGCTACAGCATACAAATTTTTGGATATTGTACAATATGAATATTCATTTGTGTAAGAATAGTACATATGTTCATGCAGATATAGTGATTCATTTTAAAGGTTCAAAAAATTCTTGCTTGTATTTTGTTTATATCACTCTGTCTTTTCAACCAAATTTAACGCCAGTTTCAGAAATGTTGGTAAAATGTCATAGAAACAGTATAGTTCAGTTGGAATATAAATATATTAAACATTGATGAAATATGAGCAGTTGTATGAAATACTTTTCATCTGCGCATGCACAAATGATAACAAAGATTTTTTTTTCATGATTTAATAGTCAAATCTATGGAACAACTCGTATAAAAAAAGTCAGTCAAATATTGGGAAAATTCAGAAAGATATTGGTGATAGAGTGAGTTGATTTTTACTTGCTTTCTAAAAGCAGCTGAATGATAAGGGATATTCCACAAATTGTCAATTTTTATTAACTGACTTTCAACAAAGGAGTTGAATGTCAATGAGTAGATTTGGAACAAATGCTTTGATTTTGATACCTCTTTTTTTCTTGGAATAGGTTCGCTCTGGTGTTTTCCAAGAAGAACTAAAGCATCAATAAAAAATGAAAATTAAAAATGGCAATTTGTGGAATCCCTTATCATTCATCTGTTTTTAGAGAGCAACTGAAAATCAGCTCACTCTATCACTGATATCTTTCTGAATTTTCATGATAGTTAGCTGACTTTTTTATATGAGTTGCTCCATACAGGTGACTATTAAATCATGAAAAAAAAAAAAATTGTTATTGTTCGCGCATGCACAGCTAAAAAAATTTCATACAACCGCTCATATTTCATCAAATGTTTAATATACGTATATTTCTATTGCACTATATAATTTCTACTACATTTTGTCAAATTTTTTGAAACTGGCTTCAAATTTGGTTGAAACTCTGCATGATATAAATAAAAAACATGCAAGAATTTTTTGAACTAAAAAAAAAAAAAAATTGCTATATCTCTATGAATATGCATGTTATTCTTACACAAATGAATACACATATTGTACCATATCCACATATTCATATGCTGTAGCAATACATTATTTCATGCTTTTTATTTTACATGGGGATCCCAAATTTTATTATTTTTCTTTAGTTTTTAATTGCCCCCCTAATTGTCCTCCTGATCAAATCATCATTGATAAATATGAGAGTCAAACATATTCTTCATAATCCCGAAGTTCCAGAAGAATCTAACATGTATCTTTTAAATATTCAGCAAAATGTCTAAAATTGAAAGAGTGTGGTGATTAATGGCTATATAGTGTACATCTGGCCAGCACCATTTTGGATAAATGATTCTATACTGTAATAAAAATCAGATTTAAATAATAAAAGAAAAATATAATTTGATTTAAAAAAAATCATATATATATATATTTTTTTTACACTTTATTTATGTACAGTATAATGACATACCACATTATAACAAGGTATTGCATTTCATTTTTATTTTATAGGGAGGCGGAGGAATAACCTGCATTATGGAAGATGGTGATGTGTTTGAGAAAGCTGGTGTAAATATATCTGTTGTTCATGGTTATTTGCCTCCTGGTGCTGTTCAGCAAATGAGAGCTAGGTATTAAATGAGAAGCCACTTTTCTGTCATAACACCATTGCAGCCAAATGTAATAATTGATGCTTAAGGACCATTAAATTTTTTCATTTCATTTTGAACATAAAAAATTGGCATAAATGTATCTCATATAACTGTTACAGTCTGATGCTCTGTTGTGGTTCATTTGGAGATTAAGCTCACAAAACTCAATCGAAGTCAACTCTTGGTACAGCAAATATATAGATCTCAAAGCATTATAAAAGGCAGTTGCAATGCTTCAAATCATGTTTTCTTTTGTATTCCTTTGCTTTATTGCATGAACGTGAGCTAATTCTCTATTGCAGTTAAAATTCTGAACTCATCTGTAATTTTATTTGATGGTTCTTTGAACAAAAACTTTCTTAAAGTCCCACAGCCCTGAAACCTGAAAAAAAATTATTACAGCTTCTTCATTAATTGTAAAATCCATTGCCAGCATCAGCAAAAATGTAAGTTATAACTTAAAAAATATTTTTGATTCCAAAAAATAGCGAATTAAGATGTTTTGTGTGATTATGATTAATTTTTTTTAAAAATTATTCATGTTGAATAAATAGACTCACAGTGTTTAGCATAGTTTGCAATAAAAATCTTTTGTGTGGTAAGAGTTTAAATAAATGGTGCACTAGCATGCATTTTGGCATAGTGTTAGTAAAACAGAAAAGTACCAATCAGAATTATACATTAGACATATATTTTCTTTCTTAACAGTTTTAAGAGGTGTATAAGATGTAAAGTAATTGAATGGTTTTCATATTGCTTTTCGTATTTATAAAATTCCTTTTTTTCATTTTTTGCATTTGAATGTCAATCAGTTGAAATTTGATAATCTTGGTCATCAACTTTTTTTTTTTTTTTTTTTTTTTTTTTTTTTGTTAATAATGTTTAAAAGTATTTTTATTATCTGCATGTTCTTATTTAAAAAAAAAAAAAAAAAAAAACTTTACAATATTTTTTTTAGGGGAAAGAAATTTTCCACTTCTGAAAAACTTCCATTTTTTGCTGCTGGTGTTAGTTCTGTAATACATCCTGTAAGTGTAATTTTTTTTATTATTGAAAGTAGTTTTAAAGTATGATTAATTCATTTCTATGAACATATATGAATTGATTGTTGTGAAAATTATTTATTTGATTTATACCTTTCTTTTCATCCCTTGCCTGGGTGTAAATAACAAATATTGTTTTAATTGTGATTATTGACACTGCATTTATTTTTTGTTAAATGTATCTGTATTACAAATGTTCATTTCCTGTTTAAATTAAGTCTTTTCTGTTATTTACTATTAAAATAGCTGTGTGCTTTTTGTATTATAAGTAAAATGATTCATGATGTGGGTGTTTCAATTCTTTGATCAAGGATGTAATACGCCAACACCAAAAAATAAAAAAATCTGTTGTTGGCAGTATTTGCATTTGGATACAGGAAAAGTACCTATCTTTTATACATTAATTTAAATAAAGTATAAAAATTGAAATAATTTTAATTACTATTTTACATTAATACAGTACCTAAGTTTGTTACAGTCAAGTACTTACATTTAGTCATTAGTTATATCCAGTGTCTTTGGGTGTGTTCTGATTTACACATATCTTACACAGTATTGGCTTTTGTCTTATCTTATTTAAAATAAACATTTTTGAGCTATTTAGAAAGTATTATGTCTGTTTGTTTCCTGAAAATAATCTATCAGGCAAAACACACGACCATCAGAAATATATACGAGTGGTCTTACCAGTCAGTCTGCCATTTTTTTCTCAAAAATTACTTTAAAAAAACTTACATGAATCATATATTTATGGAAAGGCTGATGGAAATTATTCATGTTTTGTGAGGAACAAGATATCTAAGTATGTGTATTTCTTGCGATATCGCTTTTTAAAAATTGAAAACTTTTCACTTTTCCATGTAAGCAAAAGCTTTCATTCTGTTAGAATGGACATAATTTACTAAAAAAGTGTTTCTAACTTCTTAAATGTATTTCTTACTTGTGTAAAAATGTTTATTGTACAAAAAAGTGCATTTTTACAACTGTATTACTGCTAAAAATTATGTACCATCACCCTAAAAAAAGAGAAATATACACTTTAATCACCAAACTGTCACCCCCCCCCCTTCCCCCATGGAAACAGCCATTTGACTGAAAATTATGTCTTAGAATTATGGTAAAAAATAAGCTTGGTGTCATTTTCATATAGAAATTCTATCAATCTCGTGAATTTTGAATCCAAATACCTAATTTGGCATCATTTTTTTTTTTTTTTTTTTTTTTTTTTTTTTTTTTTTTTTGTTAAAGTTTTTCTTAGGCTACCAACCGAGAAGTTATTCAGTGAAAAAGTTTAGGAATTATGCCCATTTAAAATTTTGAACTTCTAATGTTAAATTCATTATTAATCATTGCAAAATGAACTCCAATGCTTTTAGTTTTTATGCTTGTAGTTAAGTATAACTCAAAAAGTATTTGGTGGAATTAGGTGATATTTTAGATTAGCATATTTGAAGCTTCTATGAAATCAAAATCAATTTATGTTAAATAATTCATAGGTTAAAATTCATATATTTTTGAATATATATATATATTTAAATTTATTAAAATATATATATGAAATATGACCTATGAATTCTTTAACATAAATTGATTTTATAGAAGCTTCAAATATGCTAACCTAAAATTTGTGTACCTCTAATGTACATCAGTTTAGATTACTGCTTCTCAACCAGTGTGCTCATGATAGTTCCTTATATGTACTCTAAAAATTTTCAGTAAAGATTCGTGAAGATTTTAATAAATTAATAGAAGTACCATTTTTAAAGAAATAGAGTATTCTAAATTCCGAAATTTACTTTGCAATATGGTTCAGCATCGTAAAATTGCATTTCTGGCAAATTTTCTTCATCATTTGAATACAATAAATAAAATTTGACACAACTTCTATAAATTAAAAGAGATATTCCATTGTTTTATGTACTCTGTGTATGTATATCAGCAAATTTAAATATTTCAGAAGCAAAGTTTTGAGAAATACAAAATGTCAGAAATTTGTGATGAAAATAATTTAAAGCAGATATTATAGTTTATTGATTTTATCTTAATTGCAAATTTACAAATGTTATCAAGTTAAAAAAAAAAAAAAAAAAAAAAAAAAAAAAAAGCACTATTATTTTCAGAGGCTTCTTATTTAATCATATTTGAAATAAAGCTAATAATATATGAATGTATGTATGTGTGAAACTATTCTGAATTTTTTTTCTAGAGAAACCCAAATGTACCTACCATACATTTTAACTATCGCTATTTTGAAGTAACAAATGATGATGGAACAACAACATGGTGGTTTGGTGGAGGAACAGATATGACTCCTTACATTTTAGATGAGGATGATTGCCGCCATTTCCATCAAACTCTAAAATCATCCTGTGACAAATATGATAAATCTTATTATAAGCGCTTCAAAGAATGGTGTGATAAGTACTTCTTCATCCCACATAGAGGTAAGTGGAGTTCTTATTTTATAAAGTTTTGTATTTTATAACATGCTTTTTTTACACAGGGTGTTTTATAATTCTCTGCTGTGTTTTCAAAAATTGTTATTAAAAATTTAAAATGATTGATTGGTGAAATTTGTGATTTTTTTCTGTCACCAATTGGCAAAATTCTTGATTTTTTTCAACAACTAATTGACGAAATTCCCATTTTTTTCTGCAATCAACTGATGAAATTCACATTTTTACTATGCAACTGATTAATGAAATTCGGGGTTTTATTCCTTGAGTGAGTGACAAAATTCGCAGCTTTATTTTGCAAGCAATTAACAAAATTCGTGGTTTTATTCTGCTGGTGATTGCCAGAATTCATGGTTTTATTCTGAGAGTGATTGAAAAAATTCATCTTTTTAATTTCATGAGTGATTGACAGAATTGTGGCTTTATTTCACAAGCGGTCTATTAGCGATTACCAAAAAGGTAATTGCTAATGAAATTATAGAATGCAGAGTATTTATGCTGTAAATATTTACCCAAAACTCATAAGCAAAGGAATCTAATGCAATAGCTATAAATATGAAAATAGTTTATCAAAAGAATAACCACTAAAATTAAAAGCTACAAAACTTTATTCAACAGATTTAAGCAAAGCAAAAGTATAATATTAAAAGCCATTTAAAAAAAAATATTTCAAACATGTGACATAAGTTCTGTGAAATGTCCATTTAACACATTGTGCAGAATTTTTTTAAACAATTTAAAATAGAACACTAGGAAATGCACATATTTATTTTACTTAATTTTAACTCTGAATCATTTTAACTTTAAGTCAATTTAACTCCAAATTCAATTAACTTTCTTTAAATAACTGTAACTTCAAATAATTAACAACTTGAGATAAATAAAATTTTAATTACAGTTAACTTCTGAAAACATTAACATTTACTTATTTCAATTAATAAACTATACTAACTCAATCCAGCACAATATGAAACATCTCTATGACAAATTTAAGCCATGAGTTAACGCCCTAGAAAAACTAGAAAGGAAAAGATGCTAACTGACAAAATATTTCATTCACTTAGAATATTTTATACCTTCCTCCCAAAATGGTTCCTCAGAATATGAATTCAACTTCATTTATTACCCATGACTGAATCCCGGATACCATACATGGATACCAAAAAGTAAAGTACTGAAGCATTTAAAGCAAACACTTGACCTGTGTACTCTAAAGAGATAAAGTCCCATCGGGCAAAAAATAATGGATATACAGATCATCCCAAGCCTACCCGAACACTTCTAGCAAGTACCAACTTTTGAATTCCATAGTAATTCTAATAAGAGGCATTACGAGTCATGACAATACCATGTATCCTGCATGGATAATTAGAAAGCGAAAGTCTTGAAACAATTCCCATGACCCGTATCACATTCAGACAGGAAGTATAAAAACATTCACCAGGTACCTTACATGGACAACCAGCAAATAAGGTCCCACATTACAATTCCACAATCGGCACCCTGCTAAAAGTAAAACAAAGTTGGCTGAAGTTAATCAGTTACCAGATTACAAAATCATATATTTTTGATCTTTTGATTAAAGATCTCAAAAGAAGGAAAAATAACTAAGAAAAACAAGCTATCACAATAAAAGGAAAAAAAAAAGACGTTGCAAGCTGCTGACCTTCCACATTAGCAGGGAGTTAATGAATTTCGTTAAAAAGCTTCTTACTATTTAGGAAAATAACTCAATCTTGACCAGTAAGGATGAAATGCATTTAAAGATTAAACTTTCATCACACAAAGTTAAAACACATCTGTACAACTATCGCGTCACCATTCATAAAAAAAAATTCTAAAAGCACCACTGGTAAAATCCTTTAAACACATTTCTTTATCAAAGAATAACTGGTAGCAAAACAAGTCGACACAGGCCCGATTTTGTTACCAAAAGTACACAGTAGAAATTTTTTTATAACATTTAAAAATTGTTTCAAGGTTAATTTTCTCATGTAAAAATATCTTCTTACATAGAAATAAATATTATTTCTAAATACCCGTGATTTTCATATGCCTGCAAATCTGTTTTAAATAGCAAATTTGTTATTTATACCCTACCATTGGCAGAAATGCAATTATTATTCTTTTAAAACATCATCGTATGAGTATTGCAGAAAGACACAAGTTCTGTTACTAGTAATTCTGAAAAGAAACTTAAAACAGAAAGTTAGAATAGACAAAGGATATCCTATGGCTTTTTTATGTTACTAACACTCGCTGTGCAAAGATTTCAGAATCAGGTATTTATCCTTATATCCCATTAATAACACTTCAATTCTCTTTTAAACTGATTTTTAAAAGATTGTA
The DNA here is from genome assembly GCA_963932465.1 of Maratus speciosus. Classification (NCBI taxonomy): domain Eukaryota; kingdom Metazoa; phylum Arthropoda; class Arachnida; order Araneae; family Salticidae; genus Maratus; species Maratus speciosus. The sequence continues at coordinate 474,553,689 of OZ010789.1, forward strand.
AAACACTTTCAGAAACTTAGAATGCATTCATGTTTCTCAAGTAGCAGTTTTCGTTTTCTTTTCTTAACTTTGTGAATAAATGCAATTTTTGGTTTAAGTGTAAGCCCACTTGAGCCCACAGACTGGTATAAAAATAGAATCAATCCCGATCCTGTTTTGAACACAGGCTTGAGTTGAGTTATCTCATCTCTAATTTACACTTGGTAAAAAGTACAAATGATAATGAATTTATTAAAAAAATTATAATTTTTGCTCAGTTTCTTTTTTAAGATGTGGCAACAAGAAAGAAAAAAGTAATATCTAAACTATCTTTTCAAGATTTCTAAATTGTCTTCTCAACGTATAGTATAATTTAATTAATATTAACTATGATACTAATAAACTATTAAATTACTTTGTACTATTATACTAAATGATAAAAGAATATTTTATTTATTTTAAAGTATTATATTGTTTATTTTTAATTTACATTTTCTACTTTTTAGAGTTTAAAATATTTCGTTGTTGCAGTTTCACAACGAGTTGGCCTGTTTTGGTGAACATGGTTTGATGCATAATTAACTCCATTGTTTTGTAAACGTAAAGATTATTTGGTGATTTATTACCTGCAGTTGGCTTACAGAAAAGGCCTTAAAATTAATTTGATTATTTATTACTAGCCGCCTTGGCGACCAGTTTGGTCTCCCTTAAATGTATGCTAAGCATTGCATCATGTTACTTTCATTCTGAAACTAATTGACTTGCTCAATCCTTCCCTGAGTCCAAAGATTCTGATAGAGAAATCAAGAAGATAACCATTTCATACATTTTTGTTGTTATGCCTATTTCGCCTTTTTTGACAAATACCTCATAATTTCCGTAGCTGTAAAAATGAGTGAAACTTCAAGTGTTTAAACTGAGATTTGTTCATAAATTATCTAAATTAAACTTATTCTACTTAAACATGCTGTTACTTCAATGTTATTTTTTAATATTAATAAATTTATTTAAATTGTGCAAATCATACATTTATAATTTTTTTTTCATTACTTAATAACTAAATAATGAATATAGATACTTTTGTTTTTATAGATTTGATTTCTGAGTTCATAAATATGACAATATACTAACATAACTAAGAGAAATAGCAAAATAAAACCCTCGTGAATGCAAGCCGTTAACAAACGTGAGCGTTGCCAATTTACCTACTATGATGTCATAAGAATATTGTCCATTCATTGTTGAAGAACCTGCTTTGCGAATGATTACCTCCATGGTCTAATATTTTCCACCGTTTATATGATGAATGAATCTCCTGTGTTTGTTTACTCTATGAAGTGAAACAGAAAGCTGTCAACTTAATTTCAATTGAAATCAAATCTTGGAATATATATTTATTTGAATGTAAATTAGAAACAATACTTTGATGTTGAAATGAAATATTTTAGTTTATGTTATTATTATTACGATTAATTGTTTATTTAGGTACTTTTCCATTACAGGGGCCTTGGCATTTTTCTTTAAGCTTGGTGTAATTCGGGCTTCAGAACGTAAAATACGTTGATAAAATATATAAATAGCTATGAAAACAAATCTGGTGAACTTTTTATTTATTTATTTATTTATTGTATTTTAAATGAGGTGAATGAAAGATGTGTATTTTAAATGAAAGTTATGTATTTTAAATGAAATGATGGTGAAGGAACCCTATTTGGCGATTTAATCATCTGCGTTCAGCTCAATTAAAAGTAGCAAAATGGTTGCTTGGCATATAAAAAGTGAAGCGGTCAGCCCGGAACTATTGATGACAGTCACATGACTTCGGCTTTTATTATATAGATTAAGTACTAAAAATGTTAAAATGTTGTATTGTCATCAGAAACACACATGTGAATATTATTTTGATAATTCTAGCATACCAGGAAGTCAGTGAAAAATCAATTACAAAATTCCAAAACCAAAAATCATGTTAAGTTAAATAAAAGAGTGTAATAAATAACCCAGTTTTCAGCTCAATAATTGTTGGTCTTAAAATTTATCTCAATGTATTCTTGATTTATCTGTTATTTAGTATAATTACTATGTTATTTGTTATAATTATTATTCTTAACCAAAAAGATATAATGATAATCCTTTTTCCCTTTTCATTAATAGGTGAATGTCGTGGTGTTGGAGGAATATTCTTTGATGATGTAGACACTCCCGATCAGGAGTCTTGCTTTCAGTTTGTTTCAGTGAGTAATTAAAATTTGTATGTGTATAATTAAATAAGTATATAGCCAATATAATTTATATGTGAAAGTTACAACTTTTATCTGAACAAGGTTCCCACTGTCCATAAATAGTAATATTTATATTATATCTGTGATAAGATGATTGTTATATCCTGATAAATGTTAATGAATCATTTTATGTTTTTGATGTTTATTTTTACTTCCCATTTCTAAAAGCTCTTATAAGTACTTTTTCAAGCATAGGCCAATCAGTTCTTAATAGAGTCCTTAGAAAAGGCTTATTTTCTCTTGAAAACTGAATTCAGTTTTCAAATGCTGCTATTGTTCAATTCCTACTATTAGTTCACACTCTCCCTATATTTATTTATATATCTTGTTAAAATTTTCAATCGTTAATAAAATACTCATTATTCATCCTGTCAAGTTGAAATAAATATTTTTAAACTTGTACTGGATGACAATTGATGTTAATACAGTTTTTTCAAATATTAATTAATTAATTAAATTTTAATTAATTAATTTTAGTTTTGCATGGGAAACAAAATGGCGGCCATTGGTTATTGAAGATCAATGAAAGTATTTTCAATAAGGGGTTACCATAGGGGGGGGGGACCCTGTTCTGTCACCAAATTTGGCAGACAAAATGAGTTGCCAAAAGTGACGCCACCTTGGCGATATCGCTAATATTTCGCCAAATTCCCATAGAGTTCCATTGTAAACTTACTTGCTTATAGAAAATCAACAAATTGAGATATTTTAATACAACAAAAACTAATATTAGCTTAAGGGATTATATTAAATTTTTCTTTGATGACCTAAGTAGGAATTGACTTTAAAAACAAAATTTTTATATTACTTGTTTTCTGATAAATCTAATCTCTTGTTAGCACCAGAGCAGTGATAAAACTGCTAACTAGCATCAGATTGATGATGATTCAGAATGTGCCTGTTTGAATGATAACCCTTGCATGGGTCTTCCAGACTTTTCTTACAGGAACTTGATTTTGTGAAAACTGTGAACAGTTCTTTATATGTGTGAAAAATTTAATCATGTTTTTGGGAATCTGAAATTAGTGTTATATTTAGGTTCCTGTTTTAGACATTTTAAACAAGATCCTGTTTTAACGAAAAAAAAAAAAAAAAATAAAAAAAATAAATGTATTCAATTTGGATATGTATAAATTTATTATACATACTCCTTTTAAATATAACTAGAAGTAGGTTCACTGATAATTCTAGATATCTTTTAACAGGCCTAATTTTATTATAAGATGATTAAATTTGTGAAGAGTATTTTTTAGATGAAAAGGTATTGTGAAATTTTCTTTTCTAAGACTAAAATTTTTGTGACATGTCCTGTTTTAAGATAAAAAATATTGTGAAAGCTCCTTTAAAGAACCCAAATTCTTCCAAAACAAGTCCTTGTCTTTATGCATGATGAAGAGAAAACGTCGACAAGACACTAGGTAGTATTTGGACAGAGATAGAGGAAGAGTGGGCAACAGGGATTATCATAGAACCATGCAACATTGCTGATGCTTTGATATCAGATCATTCAGAGTTTGACTGGAGTCTGAAAAATGGGATGATTAGACTCTAGAACTAGATGGCTTTTCAGTAAGAAAAGGCCTTCTCTTGGCATTCCTTTATGGTTCTTTTCTAGTTACTGTCTCAAAACGATAAACAAAAATTTCTTTTTTCAACCCGCTGGTGGTTTCACTGAAACTAAAAAAGTGCTGTTTGGCTAAAAGGCCAGTAATTGTCACTAAGGATATTTGGTCATAAAACAAACTTAAAGAGTTAGCTGAATAAATGGCACCCTCAACAAATAATATAGAACCCCTCCCACCCCCCCACCCCCTCCCTTTCCAAAGATATAATTTTTTTTTCTAAATCTGTAAAAACAATTATCGTTCTAGGCCCCATGGTGACTTCATCGCAAAAAGGAAATGGCCCCTTTGCAGAAAACTTTCATCATCGAGCCGCTGAATGTAGCTGGTAGAAATATTATTCTTTTAGAATTGTTATTTTCATTTCAAATACAGTTATTAAAATTAGTAAAGTTCGAGTAGAAGTTTCTAGAAGACTAAATTTTTTATGCAACTAAACAACTCCTTATATAGCTATGTAATTATGTTTTGAAAACATAACATATGTTTTTCAAAAATTGGCTTTAAATTAACTTGGTTGAAAGAGAAATATTTATTATTTTTATTTATACCAAGAATAAGAATGACCTTATCCTCAACATCCAGAAAGAAGAAAAATTCGATATGTATGTATACATATTGAACTTATATTTTAATTATTTGTAATACTTAAACATATGTGTACAATGCCTTCCCCCCACCAAATTGATCTAATTATAGTTTTCAAATATGTAGTGCATTGCTATAAATTGCAGCAATTTAAACCCACACTCAATCAACAGATCTTAAGAGAAGAAAAGGCATAATTTATTTATTATAAATTATTGTAAATATGCTAAATAATTCCTCTAATGCTGATTCATTAAATTTGGATTTTTCGCTTTTTTTTTTTTTTTACTTGCAGTTTAAAAAGGGATAAGACCATTATATAAAAAACATATAATAATATCTAGTTATGATATATTAGTTCCTCGGTGTCTTTTTTCTAGTTGTGTTACGTATACATTTGCATTCATTCTACTGTTAAAAAGTTCCACGTGCTGAAAAGTTTTGCTGTTAATGAAATGAGGCTTGTCGGAGAAAGCTTAGAAAAATTCTGCCACAGGAGTTCTAGGTATCAATAGCCAGATTGATTTAACTTTTAAACTCAGAGAATCCGACCATTCTGAATTATAGACATTTGGGCAAAAACTTAAAGATCTTCCTGGTTTGCCTCATGATAAGGTCAAACTATTTAATTTTGAAAAAACAAAAATTGATTTCTATATTTTTTCAAGCATAGCTATACCCTTAAAGTTTTCATTCGAAGTTTTCCACCAACATCAAGTACTGACTCTGATCTTAGTAAAGGCACCCTTTCAAAATTATCAAGGAGTAGGATTTTAATTTTTGAGTCAATATTTGATTCATTGTTGTAAAATCTGTGAGTCCTGATTCAATAATTTTCTGGGATTTACATGTAAAATGCAAATAAATGAAAACCCTGAGACTTCTGTTTCTTAGATTCTGTTAGTAAATAACAAATTTCATACAGACTTCTTGGAAACTCCTTAGAAATGAATACATTTCTAAGGAGTACTTAGAACTCCTTAAATAAACAAAATACGCCTTAAAACTCCTTAAATTCTCATGAATCAAAATTCAGCAACTTCAATAATTTAATTGAAGTATACAAGAGTAGAAATGCAGACTTGTATATTACATAATGGATAATACTGCATGTATAATTATTTTCGTAAGTATGCATGGCAGGAAAGACATTTAAAGGAAGTAAACAAAAATCTTCTCATAGTTTTTAAAGATGAAGTTCAAGTCATTATTACCATTCTGAAAAAAAGAAAAAAAGATATATATCTATACTGTAAAATTCCAAAAATAAATCCCTTTGACAACATGAAATATTGGCAAAAAGGGGAGGGCTTATAAAGGGCTTATAAACGAAATTTTCTTGAAAATTTCCTCAATAATTTTCGCATTAATCTCTATCAACAGAAATTAATTGGTACACGATAAGGTATATTCTATAAATATTTAAAATAAAATGTTCTAAGAAAATGTAAAATAATTTAAAATAAACAAAAAATAATAATTAAATAATCCTGTAAATAATAATATTTCCCCTTTAGAGAGAGCAAAACTGTTCAGATTCTATATTTTTATGTATAAAAAGAATTCTGTGAATGTATGTGTTATTTGAGGGTGGGAAAAATAAATTGTTAAGCTGCAAGCAAACAGAAAAAAATCTCTCTATTCTAAAAAAAAGTAACTACCGCTGTCACCGCCGCCGCCGGTTTTGATTTTTTTGTGACCGGAGGCCTTTCTTCGTTAATATTAACAAAAATAATGCATACAAAAATATGAAAATCGGTGGTTTTATACAGAAATGTTTGATAAACACGCTGATGCAGACAGTTTTCAAATCGAAGAATTATTTTAAGAGTTATTTAATGCTAAAGTTGGACAAAATCGTTCCACTAAAAAAGTTTTATAGCAGCAAAAACTATACATGGCAGTGTAATCATTTTTAGATCATTTTATGCGTTAGAGTTTGCCGGAGTGCAGATTGCATTAATTTTTTCATTTTGACTCATTTTTTCAGGTTTTATTTCTATTTTAAATTCAAATTTTCAGCATTTCTAGAGATATTTTTTACAGATTTCAGAAAATTGTACTAATTTAAACTGTTGCCAACTGTATAAAAAGCGCAAGCAATAATGTTTGCTTCACATTAAAAATTTATTTACACGTGACTATTATAAACAGGAAAAAAACTTTCAAATTAGAATTAAATAATTACGTATAAAAAGCAGGAACTTATTAAAAATTACGTCATAAAAAGTATACACGTGAATTTTAAAAGAGAAAGGATATTGTAAAATAATAAATTCATTAACATGCGTTAGAAGTCTTAGGAGAAATTACGTCATATTTACGTCACATTATAGCTATTACATAAAATGAACACAAAATAATATTGCAAAAAAGTTTAAATTTAGAAATTGCGCTAGACATTTATTTGATATTTTGAGAATTAATTTAAAATGTCTCATTTAAAAGAACTTTCTTTTCGCTTTGTTAAAAAATACCAGGAGACAAAGACTCTCTTTACTTAATTCCTTTTATATTAGCTTATTTTGAAATGTTGTCACACGTGTATACGTCATCAAGTTATTTTTATTTCGACGTTTTATTTGTGTTTTTATTAATGTTGTACGAATTTATTTGTTCTTTCGTTATTTAAAATAAAAATTATATCAATTTGTATAATTTGGCGAGTGGTTTGGCGATTTATATAATTTGGCGAAATTGGTCGACAGGATAATCAAGTAGTACCGCAGCGGATTTGGCGTTAAAATTCCCCAATCAAAGAGAAATGAATAGAAATTCGTTTATAGGGAGATCGCCACTGTTTTTAAAATTATAATTCAATCTTTCGAAATCTTTTTAAAGCCGATCAAATTAGCGTGCATTTAGAGTCTGCGGTGTCTGGACGGGGGTTGGCGAGCGTAGCTCATTGGGGGCCGAGCCCCCTAGTAATTAAAAAAGAAAGATCAAAAAGCAAAACCTATTTTTTCCTTACTACTTAAAAAAAAAAAATATATATATATATATATCTTCATTGTTAATTGACCGATTTCGTTCAAATTTACAACCAGTTGTAATAATTGTGTTGTGTAACAAAGTTTTATTAAAATATATTAGAATTAAAATATATTAAAATATTTGTTAAAAGTTATTAGAAAATTCAAGCACCCTACAGAAAAACCACGGTAGAGGACTATTTGTGGTTTATTTTGTTTATTCAAATCCATGAAGTCGGAAGTTGAATGTTACTTGAATCAGACAACCAGCTTTGGATGGATAACATATTTCATTATGCAGATAAAAACGTGCATACATTTTTTTTTAATTAAAGAAAATAACATCACATGTTTTTTCACAAAAAAAGAAAGGCAAAATATATATTTAAAAAAAAAAGGGCACAAAGAAGAAACATGGAAAAGGGTCAGAGTGTAAAGAAGAAACATTGTCTAAAAAGGGCAGGGTGCATTTTTTATATCTAAAAAGGGCAGAGTGCATTGGCACTTAAAACAAAAAGAGCAGTGTGCGCCATCCTTTGAAAAACTTCAAATGGGCACAGTAGGAACGTGAAAACAAAGAAACTAACCTTGGCCCACTTATCAATGCATTAAAAAATTTCATCGTCAAGTGGTTGATAAAAACATATTCCAACCAAAGATTTTTTGTAGAGGGTCTTTATAAATGCAATTAAAAAAAAAAAATGAAATTTCTTGAAAATTAGAGAGTGGCTTACACTCAGTTAGGGGCTTATTTTCAGACTTTTACAGTATATATATATATATATATATATATATATATATATATATGAAGTAAAGTTACCCTATTTTTTTGTATATGGGCAACATAGTTTTTCACTTCAAAATTTACTTTAAATATCTAGGTGTCCATTATACATGATGAGTATTTGGGTGGCTTCTGTATATGAGGCATTTTCCCATAATTTTGACTTTTAAGTCCCTGAAAATTGTTTTTCATTTTAGTATGCACTAAGATTTAATAGATATTTATATTGAGTTTAAATTTTATAATTTTTGTTCATATTTCTTTGATATCTAATTTATAATTATTTTAATTTTATGTAGGGATGCACCAAATAGTGATTTTGGCCGAATACCGAATATTCGGCCAACAGGCGAACCGAATACTGAATATTTGGCTAGCCGAATAGTAACTGCTAGGCCGAATACTGAATATTCGGCCTGCCGAACAGTAACTATTTGGCCGAATACCGAATATTCGGCTTGTCGAATATATTTATATTTCAAAGTTTAAAGGCATTAAAATGTTAAATTTTAAAACAATTTCGCATAATATTTAAAACAGAAACTTTTATTCTAATAAACAAGAGCTTTTTTCAAGTAAACTTTATGCTGAAAAAAAATCTGCTTTGAGTTATTTAAGGAGAGGATAGTTATAAAAATTTTTAAATTAATAAAATTTTAAATTTTATGGCTTCTTCTGAGAATTAAAACAAATGAATAAAATTTTCTTAAATTCTAAAAGAAACATTTTAAAATCAAAGAGAAATTGTGAAAAAATTGGAAGAAAAATTGTACAGCATCCTATATTATTTGTTTGTCAGGAAGAGACTAAAGTAAAAATAAATAAATAATACAGTCTATTCAAATTTTATATGATGGCAGCTCAGCAAGAATAACTGTTCTACTCCCTTTAATTAAGCAAGGAAGTTTTTAAATGCATCCTAGATCGGTGTCTGGAGTGGGCAATCATTTTCAGAAGTTGTAAACGTTGTTCTTAAAATCTTAGCAAGAAACAGATTATTTACTGGACAATGTTCAGGAACTTGCATTTTCACATAATTAATTCCTATGAAAATCCTTGTGATTGGTTAATTTTCTTAAATAATAACAAACAGCAAATAAATAATGTAAAAACATTATCTTTTATTTAAATATGATTCTGTTTCTAATTATTCTGAATATCTTTATAAGTTGACTATTAAACGTAGAAGTTGTATAAGGTTTTTAAAAATATGTTTTAAAAGTTTTTTTAAGTATTCGGTTCGGCCGAATATTTTGATATTTGGCCAAGCCGAATATTCGGTAACTAGGCCGAATACAGAATAGATACCGAATATTTGGTGCATCCCTAATTTTATGTAAATTTGTTTCATTAATTTATTATTTTTATTAATGGAAATTACTTAGCTTCTATGGAAAGGCCACAAATTGTAAAAAGCCTGTGAAATTTCATAAATTCCAAACATACACACCCCCTCCCAATTTTCCTATCCTTTTCGCAAAAGTTTCAATTATAAGCCCTCCTTAAAATCATTAGAATTTCCTGTCTGCTAAAGGCTAGCTTTTTTTTGGTACTTTACAGTATCTATATTATAAAGGACAAACATATCTGTGCGTAACGCATACGTCATTTTGCGAATGGCAACACTTTGAAATTTGAAATAAAATTTTGGTTTTGCAATTTTCTCTAATGCACATTTTTAAACTTCTAAACATCGCACAGTTTAAATTTTTACACCGTCGTATAAAGAGAAAATGTACTTTTAAATGCAATTTGTTTGAAAGCTCTATCTCAATTTATTTTTGAGATATTAATTTTTTTATAGTTTTTAGTACCAATTTTGTAATTGTGGCAACTGAAGAACTCCATTTCTATTAAAAGTAAAGGAAAATTAGTCATGGCTTATTTATTTTTATTGATTATATCCTTATTGATGCCATTTTCATATTACAAATAAAAGTAACTTTTTTCTAATTTTTGAACAGAAAATGTCAGCCATTAAAAAAAAAAAAAAAAAAAAAAAAAAAAAAAAAAAAAAAACATGCATTCTTCTTTATAAATCAAAATATTGAAGAAGATATTTCAATATTTTTACATTACGCTGATACTGAGTTTGAGACGCTAGGCAAAATGATTCAGTGAGTAAAAATGATGTCATATTTAAAACAAAACCATGCTTTTCTTTGATAAAACTAAATATTTATCGATACTGAATGACCAATACTATGGCAACTAAAGGCAAATTTCTGAATGGTAAGTTTTTGCGGATACTGAGATTAGAACTTAAAGTTTGTGCGAATGTTTACATGAAAAGTTGTAACGGACAAACGTGAGGTTAAGTTTGGAAATACATTCATTAATAATGTATTGTGCGTTAAAATACTTTTAAATTGCGAATTGAGTGGTGCGTATGTAAATTTTGAGAATGTGAAAATAACGTATAGTTTAGATTTTATGGGGGGAAATTTTTTGAAGTGACAGAGGGAGATCCTTTTTACTGATTTTTCACCCCGTAAAAACAAACATAAGAGCCTCAATCGATAACTTCAACATAATTACTGATCTTGATTACGTACTCTAATAAAGTTTAATTTTTCAATAATTTAAGCACTTGAAGTTTGTGGAAATAATATTTTAGTAATTTTAGGTTAAAAACATTATTTGTTTTAAGAGTTAGACAACCAATGCATAATGAATTTTTTATTGTAATTATTTTTGTAGGTTTATTATAAATTCGATCTAACAGTCCCATTCTAGACATTTTAATTCGTCGAATTTCGACGGGTTCCAACTCGTATATTTTAAAGCTTTTCAATGACCTTTTAGTTTATCTAAGTTCTTATTTCCTCATAAAGTCTCATTTTATCCAATTTCCTTTGACTTTCTTCCAGTACTTCAAATGGTATGTCTACCCATACAACTATATTAACTGTTGACATTTGTAAAGATGAGTCTGGGCTTATTCTGAAAAATCTCATTTTGGTGTGGCATCTTTATGTGTATATAATTTTTAGAAAATAAATGTGAATATTCAATTTTTTACACATTATTGTGCTTTTTAAGTTTTACTAATCTGTGTGCTTGTCCTATGTGGTTGAATGTTGTATATTAAATTATATAATAGGAGCTTCTATAATGTTTTTTACAATTTTTTTATAAAAACCTTAAGAAGTCCTTATTTTTAGTTTGAAAAAAGAGTGGGAACCTTGTGTGAAGTAACTCAAGGAAAAATGATGATATGGCATTGGATGTCTTGGATGTTTTTAAACAGATAAACGATAATTTTAGTACATTAGTGTGTTTGGCTTGCTGGTCGTTTGCTTTAATAATGTCGCAAGTACAAAGTGCTTCATTACTGACTAAATGGTTATTACTGGGAGTTATGCAACTTCATATTTCATGGCATGCCAGAGGTCAGGAAGTGTTCATGGTTTATCCTGAGACATCCAATTTTTAAAATACAGCCTGAAAAGAGGTTAGTTGCATTAAATTAAGCAGGCATGAAAGAGTTCCTCCTAAAGGAGGAATTCCACCTTTTAAAAAGCAAATTTGGACATTCTCTGGATTGATGCAAAAATGCAAAGAAAATATTAGAAGCATATGGCCAGCGAGGGGGGGGGGGGGTATAGAAAGCTTAATAATTAGACATTTTGTCTACTCAAATCCTTGGAGTTTGTTTCTGAATTTCTGTACTATCAAATCAAAGGCAAGCTTTTATTATAAGCATCTCAAAGTCATGTAAATTAAGTTCTTTAACTAAGGAAAGGAAGTTTCCATAAGTTTTTTTGGAATAGAATATTTTATTCTATTTATAAAACACTTCTGGGTAATTTCAATGATGCATTTTTGGAAATGTATTTCTGGATCAATTTGGCACGCATTTAGCATAGAGATTTTTTTTTCTTTTAAGTAAAGTCTTAAACATTCAAAATAAAACATTTATTTTGAAAAATTAATCTCTGTGCTTCACATAAGTTCATCAGATACATTTGGATGGATTTATATTTTTAGAAAACTGTTTTCAATTTTCTCTTTTGATTTAATGAATTTATACATTTATTGTTATTTATTTATTATTTCTTTTAATACTTTCTAAGTTACAAAAGAAAAAAGAAGAAAAAAAAAACATATGTACATATGAAAAAACATATAATTAATTTTATTGTATGAATAACTGTTGAAATGCATCTAAATTATACAAGTTTGGCCTTATTCTATAGAATGAAAAAAATTTCCACCTTTTTTCCCATTTCCCACTTTCATGCCTGATTAAGACAGCATGGAGACCAAATGGTACTGGCCAAAAAAATCTTGTTTTAGCATATTTTTCTCTTCAGATTCCAGCATTTGTATGCTCATTTACCTATATGGTTTTGATGCTTTATGATCGTCACACCAGGTCATTGATCATTAACATTGACAATTCTTTAAATTTTGTCACTTATCAAATCAGCATGCGATTATGATGGCTGTACACCACTACTTTCATAATATATTTGTGTGTCTTTTGTCATCCATATAACAATTTATTACCAAAATATGTAATTATTGTAAGTATATTGTATCTTGTGTTATTAATACTTGTGTTTAATAGTCTTATCAGCACAACACAAATACCTTTCATCTGCTAACAAACATTTGATTTAGAGCATTATATCTTTGAGTCCACACAAAAATTGTAACTAACCAGTGAATCACCCTGTGTGTGTGTGTGTTTGATACTGCTTAGATAAGCTTTTATGTATAGTATAAAATTGTGAATTATTATTATTTTTTAAAGGAATGTGCCAATAGCGTAATTCCTAGTTACATTCCTCTTGTTGAAAAGAACAAGGATAAAGGATATTCTTATGCAGATCGTCAATGGCAATTATTACGTAGAGGAAGGTATTTATTTTCTGTTTGATAATTCATGGTTTTCAAATTTGTTTGCCCTGTGGCAGAAAATTGCTATACTGTCTGTGACAAATATTATTAACAGTAAAATCTTTCTGCATGAGCAATCGCTGAAGTCAAGACGTGTGGTAATAGGTCAAACTACAAAAAAAGTTAAATATTTTACACTCCTCTCTCCATCCCTATATTTAGCGATCCCTCCCTGGGTAATTTAGAATTGTTATTTTTTGTTCCTTCAAAGTATAAGATAACCAAGACACTAAGGCAAGAAAACAAATAAATAGGGCAAACACATTATAAAAAATATTTGTAACCTTTTATGCAGGAGGGAAGAAGAAGGAGTAGTAGACATTTCAAGGAAGAATTTAAAAAAAAAAAAATGATTATTTACTGTTTATGAAAAGTTACAAACAGAACAAGAAAACTTAAGAAAGAAAATAAATAATTTTAAATACTTTAAAATTTGTGTGTTAGGAGGGGAAGAGACTAAAATTTCAGGGAGGGGGGATGTAAATGATCGTTCATTTATTGTTATTTCAAAATAATAAATAGGGGAGGTTTTTTTTAATGAAAGAGTTTTGAAAGATTTTAAACTGTGTTATGATAGAACAAAAGGAAAAAGATCGGAATTTTCTAGGGGGGGGGGGGGGGAATCTATATGAAGTATAGTATTAGTCTATAGTATTTCAAAGTAACAAATAAAAGCACTAAGGCAAAGCAACATAAAAATAAAGCTTGAGAACTTTTAAAATTAACAACTCTAACCCTAAACTGTTGTTGGTATCTCACAAACTGCTGTTTTCTTCAATTTTCACAGCTTAACTGTAGGTACTAGTGAAATTTTGTTTTGTTAGGTAGAGCATTTTGAATAGGTAAATTTTAATTATAATAGTCCTGTAGATAAAGTTTAGCAGAAAAAATATATTGTGAGTTTATCAAGCCTTTTATTCATCTTTTGATGAAGCAGTCTCACAGACAGCTCACAGGTACCTATGCAACAGTTTTTCTCACAGCAGTTAAGGGTTAGTGCTGGATAGAAAGGAGGTGTGTGTTGCAGGGGGGGGGGGGACAAAGAGAAAGAAACTAAAATTTTCTAAGGGAAGTAGATGATTTATCATTTACTTTTTTTTTACTGGAATCTAATAAATAAGGCAGTTTTTTTTAGAGTTTTAAGGATTGTAAACAATGTGAGGAGGAGGTGTGGTTATGATAGGAAATTTCAGCTGGCGGGGAAATGTAGATGGTCGTTATTTATGTATTAGTATTTCAAAGTAACAAATAAAGCAACTAGTGCAAAACCATTTTGTATAACTGGGCAGAACTTAGAGATTGATAATTTTAAATATGTTCAACTTTAATGCTGGGGTGGAGGGAGATGGGGAGGGGGGGGGGGGATGGCAAAGGTAGAAAAAAAAAAAATTGTGGTTGGAGGGACGAAAATCTGCCAAGACACAGACTGTCACCTCTTACCAATATCATTCTGCAGAATTGAAACATACAGAACATCTTTTTGCTGTTGCAAGGATCTTCTCTCCCTCTCCCAAATATATGTTTTCTCCCAAATAAAAAATTTTTCTGCAAAAAATCCTTGCCATTCTGTGACATTGTCGCTGTGTCACTGTGATTCTGCCACAGGGTTTGTTTGATTCTATTATAATTCTAATGTAATAATGAAAAAACATTTGAATTTTTTATAACAGAATAAATATTTGCTAATGTTTTAGAAAAGTATAATTGTTTTATTTAAGATACATTTAAACTTGTAAAAGAAAAAATATATAAAAAAGAAGAATTCTATGATTAGAATCCTAAATCAAAAATAACTAAATGCAACTGGAACTGGGAAGTCATATTAAAATTGTCTTATTTGCACTTCTTGAAGAAAAATTACCACCAGCTATCAATTAGGCGTGCCACATGCCAGGGAGACATGCAACAAAAAAGCGTGAGGCATGCTACAATTTCACTCTGTTAACAAAGAAAAAACCAGTTTGAACAGCAGAATTTGCCTCCTGTCTCACGATTATTGTCGTATGTCTTTCTGGTGTATGGCACGCCTTATCCTACTAGTAATTGCAAAATAAAGATACCAGTACTAGTCAATTGAGATTATCTATTGTTAAATATTTTAAAAGATCTTAGAAAATCGTCTAAAATTAAAAATTTAAATTCTCAAGGAGTTACATCCAGATTTGATATAGAAGTAGGGATGCAATGAATATTCTGCCACGGTTTGATACTTGGCCTTTTTGCCACCAAATACTGAATAATAGTCCAAATACTTCAACTGAATGTTGGTTGGATATTTTGCTGAATAAATTTAGGATAGTATATTTTCAATGAAAGAAATATTCTTAAAAAGAAAAAAAATAATAAACTTAAAAATGACATTTAACAATGGTACTAAATTGTTATATTAGTCAAAAATTTATATGAACTGCATATATATACAGGGTGTCCAATCTCAACGGTGTCCAATGGCTAATTCTTAAACCGTTAGTCATAGACATATAGTTCCAATTACAAAAGTGTTTTAAATGAGGTAAAGAAATATTTTAAAAGTGATTTGGGTCAATAAAAACATTTCTTAAAAAATTACAAAATTTAAATTTTTATATACTCTCTCAGTTCTATAAGTTATATGTAGTAAAATTTTCCTGTTACACTGACAAGTAAGACAAAAAAAAGTCCCATTATTCTATGATTAAAAATGACTAAGTAAGAGCTGTTTAAAGTTGGAGCATATTTTTTGCTGCAAATTAGAGGTCATTCACAAATTTAGTATAAATATAATTTCATCAGATATATTAAAAAAAAAGGGTTGAGAATAAAATTAACATTGCAATATAAATTTGAAATCTTTAACATTCTGACATATTAATGCAAAATATACAATTTGTAAGAAATATATAAGAAGAACCTCCCCCCCCCCCCCCCCCACAGAATTTGTGTTAAAAATGATGAAAATTAACAGCCTCAATTCTTTACAAAATATTTTAAAATGTTATTGGATTACACTAGCCTGCAAAATTTGGGTTATGTCATGTTTTTTAGCTTTTGATAATTGATTCTTATGTATTCTGTACAACTGAATCCAAAATTTATTTTCATTTTTTACTATCACGTAAAGATTTTTGCAAATCATAAATTTTAAAGTTAAGAAAAAGAAAAAAAATAGCGAAAATTGATACTGTAAAATAGATGTGATTGTTGTGTTTTTAACTTTTGATAATTGATTATGTATTTTTTACCGTTGAATCCAAAAATGACCTTCATTTTTAACCATCATGTCAGGATTCTTTGCAAATTGTAAAGTTCAAAGTTAAAATTGAACCTTCTTCCCTACCTCATCAGACTCCTCAGCTATTTAGCTGTAAAATTCCCAGTATAAGCCAAAAAATTGAATAAATTATTGAATGAAATAAAATAGAGTTTTACATATGTTTTATAAATAAATAAATAAATAAATAAATAAATCGCTATATTTTAACTTTAACATTTACAATTGCAAAAAAATCGTAACATGATGGTTAAAAATAAAGGTCATTTTCAGATTCAGTTCTAAAAAGTATATAAAAAATCAATTATCAAAAGTTAAAAAACATAGTCATCTCCTCTATTTTATAATAACTGATTTTTGTTATTTTTTAACTTTGACAATTTATGATTTGCAAAAAATCCTGACATGATGATTAGAATTTAAGGTAATTTTCAGATTCAGTGCTAAAAAATACATAAAAAATAAAAAAAAACACAAACAGCGTAGTCTTAAGTTACCTAATCTAAAACTTTTTCTTAAACTTCTTGGCGGTAATCTATCTGAAATTTTTTGTGCTATCCTTTAAAATAAGTATGAATGGTAACTACTGAAAATCATAATAATATTAAATTGTCTTCAGATTTATGTCATTATGTAAAATTTAATCTCGATCAGATATTTGAAAGTGAGTTAAAGTTCAAGTGCAAATTTTGAACTGGAAAAACATACATACGATAGTTGAAGTTAAAAACTTAATAACATAATTTTTGTTAAAAGAAATCATACAATGAAACATGTGTCTGAAACTTAATACAAATTAACTCAATCGTAATACTTGTACGATTTTTTTCAAAGCACAGGTATGCTATGCATGAAATAAGTTCTTCGAATATTTAAGCACTTGACCCCTCAAAGCATGGCTGAACTTATTTGTGTTCAGATGCAGAAAAGCGGTATAAGTCCTGCATTTTTAAAGTTTCATAACTCGGTCCATTTTAGTGTTATATGAATGGGACTTTTTTTGTCTTGCTTGTCAGTGAATAGGAAAATTTTACTAAATATAACTTATAGGACCGGGGGACCATATAAAAATTTAATTTTCATAATTTTTTAAGAAATGTATTTATTGACCCAAATCGTTTTTAAAATATTTCTTTACATCATTTAAAACCTGTTTGCAATTGGAACTATATATATGTCTATGACTAACAGTTTAGGAATTAGCCATTGGACACCGTTGAGAGTGGACATCCTGTATACTAAATAAAAGCAATTTTCACTCTTTCTGTTTGTCGGCAATGGTTGAAAAAATCCCCCGCATATAGTGGTCTGAAAATTTGGATGAGGCAGGTTCCAAAGCAGGTTCTAATGCATCTCAGATTTTTAATTTTCTCTTAATTGAGATACCAATTTGAAACCATAATGAGCATTGCAAAATGGCATGAAAAGTCACTGCAAAGTGACCAAAAGCCCATTCCGTATATGCAGAATAAACAGAGAGTCTGAAAATGTAATTTTTTTTTGCGTCTTTTGCAGCATGGATTGGCTTAAACTATTGCATGCATTGGCTTTAACTATTCGAAATACAATTTAAAAAAAATACTCTTAAATTTTGTGCTTTACCCTTTCTAGCAGTGGAATCTGTAAAAAAATATCAATATTAACTCTTTTACAAATTTTTTTTTTCAAAACTTCTTTTTTTTGTGTCCCCGCCCCCCTTGTTTTCCGAAGCTTGCAATCAGGTAAACTATTCAAATTAGGAAAAAAGAAAAAAAACAAAAACAAAACCCACCAATGTATATGTATGTACTTTCATCTTTATAACAGACCACTCCATTTGAAAAAATATCCATATTAACTCTTTCAATAAAATTTAATCTCAGCAAGGGCATAGTGTAAACTCATTGAAAAATATGCCATTATTCAAGTTCATATGGCCCTTG
This sequence comes from Maratus speciosus, assembly GCA_963932465.1. Taxonomy (NCBI): domain Eukaryota; kingdom Metazoa; phylum Arthropoda; class Arachnida; order Araneae; family Salticidae; genus Maratus; species Maratus speciosus. Next base: position 474,571,993 of record OZ010789.1, read on the forward strand.
AAAGTCCTTAAATTTTTCAAAAATAACTTTTGGTCCTCAAAAGTCCTTATTTTTATGCAAATTCTCTAAGAAGTTCATAATTTTACTTTCATATTATTCCTTAATTAGGTGCAAAACTCTTCTGTGTTTCAATAAATTTCAGATTAAAAAAAAATATATATATTAAACTTCCCCCTCTTTTGAAATTTTGATTTTTTGTAAACTAAAGCTCAATATATTTCCATAGTCCTTGATGGATGTTTCTTAAAAAATTTTAATTAATTCCCCCCCCCCCTTTTTTTGTATACAAAACAATAGAAGATTTTTTGTTGAAAAGGGATACATTGTTTGATGATCTGCTATATTGTTAAAAATGCAAAATTAAAAAAAAATTGTCTTTCATAGACTAGGTTATTATCTATATTTTATATTCAGATGAAACCATTCCATCTGGTACTGCAGAACTCTACACACTGCACAACATAGAGTAAAAGTAAGTCCAAAAAGCAGATTTTTCAATAAAAATCAGTAAAAACGTGTTTTATTATGCAAAATCTACATTTTTCTATCTTATTCCTAGGTGTAAAGAAATTTCATAAAATATACTTATTTTGCTAGTTTAAAAACTCTTATGTTCTGTTAATTAATACAGTAGTTGTATTATGTTGTATTCCTTTTATATATATCCAGGAAGAAAATATTCTGTGGATTTGTGATTTCCTGCTTTTCAGTGTTTTTTAGAATCCCTTTTATTTCTGCACTTTAGAGTAATTTTTGTGGTTTTCCTCCTAGATTTTTTCTAACAACTTCCACTTCTGAAACAGAACGGCAGCAACACGCTAATTCTATAGATTTTAACAGGAAGCTTTTGATTTTTAACCCGACTTTCACCTACATGTTGTGCAAGAAGTTTCTCTTCATTTTTTGTTATTTTTAAAGAAATTTAATTTTTGTTAATGATCTTTTATTATTGAAAGCTATGCTGTGTTCTTTTATTTTTGAAAGGCCTGCATGTCCTTTTTTTGACTTGCTGTGATCAATTGTTCTCTACCCGATTCATCTTACATCAGCATTCACGTTATACTTACTTCATTAAAATCTTAAGCCCAAAAATAAACAAAACAAAAAATATGACATTTTGAATATTTCAGTTTTATTTTATAACTTTGATGGAAATTTTTAATTTTTATTGTGATGTAAAATGAATGGTGATCAAATACTTTAAGTTTGCTTTTTTCCATCAGATCAAATCGGAAATCACGGACAATATTCTTGAAAGTATGGGGAACAAATTGACAGTAATGGTGTTTATTGTGTCAATTAAACAAAATGTTAATAGTTAAATCTAGATCTATTTCTCTTTTTCTTACAATTTTTTATCTCTTTGCTTTAAAAAAAAAAAAAAATGTTTGCTGTGTTTATTCTTCTATGTCATATAATAAGGATTTTACTCTAGTTAAAAATATTTTTCAGATATGTAGAGTTTAACCTTATATATGACAGAGGAACTAAATTTGGATTGATGACACCTGGAGCCCGTTATGAAAGTATTCTTATGTCATTACCATCAATGGCTGTAAGTTACTCACTTAAATATTCATTTTATTTCATTATTTATAATTGTAGGTTGATTCATAGTTGATTTTTTTCTTTTAATATTAGTGCACTCAACTTCTCATAATTATCTTAAAGTTATTATGAATTACTTTCCAAAAGTCAATTTTCATAAAATGACTTACATGAAGATAATTGGAAATTTTTCTGTTGCTAATGTGTAATATGATGCTTTGAATGAGTTCAATAATGATAAAAATTTGTTCAGTGATTGTTTTGGTTGATTGAGTTCAGACGTATTTGAAAGAATAGCAGAAATAACTTATTGTCATTGACTGTTCTCAGCCTGTCATCTGTTAAATTTAGCAAAACATGAAAGCAAATTTTGTCATAAGTTTTTCTGTTGAGCAGATAATAATTGACATTATCTATTCGGAATTCAATGCCTATAACAAGCATGAAAGTTCTTTGTGTTTTCATGGAAATCTATTTTTTTTTTTTGCAAACCTTTCTGGTTGTTTTTAAGATTGATGCAAAATCGTTGAGAAATCCATCATGACCTAATAAATAACCTTACTTGTATATGTGTACACGTTAATATTGTGATAATTATGTATTTACATGGAGTTAAGTTTTTTATGCAGCTTGCACTTTCGTGTCTGCTATAGGAGAGAAAAATCCAATTGAATGAAATTGTAGGAAAAATTAAAAAACATGCCTCAATTTGATGGCTATTTCTAGGACAATGATTGCAGATGATCATAGAAAAGTGGGAGCAACATGAGCAATTTTTTTTTTCCTCAGTAGGGTTAAAATATATATATGGACAATTCTCCAATTAGTGGGTAATTTGTGTGGTTTGGTGTTATATGCTATATATTGTCATTTATATAATTTTCTGTAGCATAAAATGTATTCTGTAATGCCTTTCTACAATTTCAAAAAGAATTTTCAAGAAAATAGTTGTAAATTTTACTCCAATTATATTTTAAATATTCAAATTTTCACTTCTGTCCCTTGTCCTTCACTTCATGCACTGATCTTCTGGAACAATTTTAAGTATAATGACAAACTATTTTTGGAATTTTTACTATCCAAAATAAAAATTTATTTTCTAAAGTATAAAGTAGAGAATTTTTATTCTAAATTTAAAAATAGTTTTATATTAATTCTGTGGCAGAGAAATGTTGTCTCCTAGTTTTTATGTCACTACTGTCCCCTTGTATGAAATTGCTCATGCAATCGTCAAGAGGTCAGATAAAATTTGGGGGACAGCTACATTTAGTAGAAGCAGCAATCTTAAGCAGCAATCTTGATTGCTGAGAAAGTCACATGGTTTAATTATCTGGACTTCAAAAGCATTTACAAGATGCAGAATAGATAAGAATTTGTTTATTACTTGTCACTATTGTCCCATACTTAAATTTTCCTTATTATTTTTATTTATTAATGATTTTGTTATGATGTAACATACTTTGGTTCAAAATGCCATGTTACAGTCTTACTAAGATTAACTTAATATGCACACACAGGCAATTTTCATAGTTTTGTCACTACTGTTCTTGTCATTTCAGTACCCTTTCAATGAAATTGCATCAGCTCATTTGGGATAAGTTTGAAAATCTTAAGCTTCAATTGCATTAGGACCATTCCGTGCAGAGAGTAACACACATAACACAGGCTTTAATTTTCATTTATTCAATTATTTATTAAATTATAACTTTAATTGTGATTTTAAATGGTATGGTAAATAAGTTATTACCATATTTTTAACACGTTAAGCGCCATGTCAGCCACTGGTGACTGACACTGGACTTTCCGTTTAAAATGTCATTCAACAATGACTGACAGCTTAAAATATGATATAAAACTAAAAATATATATATTGTTTTAAGTAATTACTTAAAATTTATTTAAAATTTACTTACCTTTTATTTATTACAGAATTATACTTTCTTAAAAATTACTTAAAACATTGCAAATTTTTCAGCTTCAGTGTCAATCATCCATGGCACTCAACGTGTTAAATTTAAATGTGTGGCAATAAAACTCATAGAAATATATCATTTAATTTCATTACTCAAAATTTGTTTTTTTTCTAAGTCACACATGTAATGTTTTTAAAAAGCTATTTAAAAAATAGCTTTTATATTTAAAAAAAATAATAACTATTATATCAAAATGATAGGTTTCTGCATAGACGAATACGGCAAAGTGTATATTTTTAAAGTATTTTTATTTGGATTTTTTAATAAGAAATATATTGAAAAATCCTAGATTAATTAGAATTTTTTTTTTTTTCAAAATGTTACACACGTAACGTGGAATGGCCCATTACTTAAGCTATTTCACATGTGACACACATAAAAAATGCCAACATTATAGTTCAGAACCATCATTTGTAGACTTTCTCCCTGTTTTAAGAATGTTCCAAATGATTGTAAATATTTATTATTGATTTAGAAGTGAACCTATTAGTACAGGAGTTTGGGTTGCAGTCATCTATGATGAAAATTGACTTCCTGGGGAGTTTTTAAATTTAATCACCATCAAAGTATTTTATTTTTCCATATCACTTATTACAATATTTGTTTTAAATAATTAAAGTATTTTATTTTTCCATATTACTTATTACAATATTTGTTTTAAATAATTTTATTTGAAAAAGAAAGTAACAATGTCCTTAAAATAAATTTCATGTTAAGAAATGGAGACCAAGCCTATTGGCCAAATGTACCAGATATCCAGGAAGTACCAAAGGAGAACTTTGGAGTTTTGTTGAAATTCTCAATTACTTCCAGATATTTTATTACAGATAATTTGTATGATTATAAATTTAAAAATGAAAATTATTTTTTGTACCTAAACACTGTCTTTTTTTTTTCCCACTAAAATTCCCCAAATAAATTTATTTATTTGCCTACCCATTATCTTATAGTTGGTTATTTTTAAAGGATTAATCCAATTTTGAAATAGTTAAAAAATATATATAGATGTTGAATAATTTATAATTGTTAACATGTCTAAACTGAATATTTTAAAGAGTGTTACTTCTGTCCTTATAAATGACACTCCTGTCCATTATTCTTAAAACTTGAAACATATTTAAATTTATTGCAGATAGGCTATCCAACAATATATTTTTTATTATAAAAAGACAATTGAAAAAAAAAATGTATATATATATATATTTATTTAAAAATTCTATTGAAATCCTGAATTACAAAATACGCAACTATCTTGAGGACAGTAGTGATATTGATTATCAAATTAATTTATAAAATAATGTTTTTTTAAAAAATACTGTTTTTAAGTTTATGCTGGGATATTGTATATTATTTGCTACCTTATGTCTTATCTATTTAAAAAAAAAAAAAAAAAAGAAGTAATTTAACTTTTATTTTTCACTAAAACACAGAGTGAAAGTATCCACTTATTGGTGAATCAACCACCCATATATATGTATGTATGTAATGTATGTATATACAGTCAAACCTTGATATCTCGAACCTCCAAATCTCAAATCCCCTTATATCAAAAAAATAAAAAAAACTCCTGGATTTCCATCAAAATTCTTGTGTTTTCCATAGTTATCCTGAAATATACTTTCAAAACCCTTGATGTATTGAAAATTTGTTTTACATGACTTTTTACCTTTGGCTATTATCAGCTGTCGAATCAGTTTGATCTGGATGCTGGTTTTACATTCTTTTATCCCTTTGTTGATAAAAGAACTTAAAGGGTAAGAATGGGAGCCTTTTGAAACCGTAAATAACAAAACAGTCCAAGTAAAATATTGTAAATAAAATAAATATAATATTATATCTGCTCGCTTATTACAAAAAATTAATTTAAGTTAGCAGAGAATCATTATTTACTTGCAATATTTTTCAAATATTAATAAATAGTTTAATGCCAATATTTAAAATAAATTTTAAACCAAATTATTCAACATACTTATTTTTATTCATTAATAAATGTAATAATAATAAAGGCAATCTGTAAATTTATAAACATATGAATATTTTTCTTCTTTAATTTACATGCATTTGTTCCAAATAATTATCTATTTTATCTGCATAATATTTATAATTAAACTACACAGTGTATATATATATGTATATAATAAATTTGAAATCACAAATATATGAAGAAATTGATAAAGTTCTAAAGATGATTTAGAAATGAACATAGGAAACCAGTATGTAAAATAAGAAACTATGAATGACTCACAGAATCGTCAGAAAAGCTTGTGAGTTCATTCATAGAAGATATTTCATGCGTTATTTCATCCAATTTTGTCGGCATTAAGCCTAAAATGACAAAATTTAGCTCCTTATAACGCAAACATTACAGAAAATAGATAATAAAAAGCTAAGAGATCCAAAGAAAGATACACCTCACACAGGATATTAAAAATTATTAGAGCACAATACCTGAATGACATACTAAGAGTCAAAACTACTGCATATCAACATGGAAAACAAAGTTAAGACTATTTTAACATGTGATCTACAGTTGAGCATCTGAGTGAAACCCATAACTGTGCTGCCATCTGATGTGAGAAAGGGAAAATGTAAATTGGAACTGGATTAATAAGAATAATGTTTAGTGTTGCCATCTTAAGCCTCCCCCCCCCCCCCCAAAAAAAATAAATAAATAAATAAATAAATAAATATATATATATATATATATATATATATATATATATATATCACTAAACGTGACATATTGTACAGAATTCCAAAATTGTCTGATTGAAATTAGTATCTGTAAATAATTGCAGCTATAGTCTGAAAAATTTTGAGATAATAATTTTATTATTTTTTTAAAAAGTAGGGTAATCATTTGCTTTATGTAAATGAGTATTTATTCTATCATTCAGGAGACTTTATATTTTTAAGAAGTTTTATGTATACTCTAGAATTTGTATGGAGTAACCATTTAGAGTATGGCATTTATCTTTAATTTTTCCAGGACACCCCCCCCCCCCCTCTCAGCTTCTATATGAGAATAAGTTAAACTAATTTCTTGATTGTTTAAAGTTATAAAAAACTTTTGAATAGTATAATATTTTTTTAGGGAAAAAATGTAGTTATCAGCTATAAAAAAAGTAACTTTAAATTTTCAAGTGCTGGAAAAACAAACAAAACAAACAAACAAACAAACAAAAAAAGCCAGAGGGTGTGAAGATAAAAAATATAAAAAATAATTTATGAAGCTTAGATAGCTTTGAAGTATGATTTTCGAACTGCACAAAAACCATTTAAATGATTTTGAAATTGTTGTTATTGATTGTTCATGTAAGATATTTTTAAGTGGTGATAAAGAGATTACAATAGCTAATTACAATTACTGAAAGCTATTTTCCAGTATAGCAGGATGTTTGTTGAAAGTCAATTTAGTCATTAGCAGAGTAAACATCTGATATAAAATATAGAATACTGTTTTTTAATTTCTTGTACTTTATAAATAATTTGTTTTTCTGTTCTAATTCACTAATTGTGAAAAATATGACTTAGTGCCTCTTGTATTTCAGAAGAAATTAAGTAGTGTTAATTTCTTTTAATTGAATAAATATGCAGGCTTTGTTATTTGTGTTCATAAGTTTTTAAGAGTATATAAATAATAAATCAATAAAATGATACATCATTTAGTTATTTTACCTTAAAAAAAAAAAAAAAAAAATGAACTTGTTGGGATCCTTAAAGTATTTCTTTCTTTTATGTTTGTGGTCGCCAATATTGTCAACTACATAATTGTAATTTAACTTTTATCATTATTCTTTCGAATAAACACTCTGAAACTTCTTTGGATCTTGCAGTTTGAAATTTCTGCTGTTATCGTAATTGAGAAATGTAGCAACGTTAAATTCTGAAATTCATTGCAAAAATTTCTTTTACCTTATCCAATTACTATAAACTGCCCCCACTTTTCAACTTCACCACTGATCTTCCCTGCCCAGGGTAATTATTTTTAATAATAATAATAATAATAATAACAACAACTAGAAAACAGGAATTCTGCTTTTTCAGAATTTAGTGTCACCCCTATGGAAAAAAAAAAAGAAATGTATATAAATATAGATAGTACAAAGCATATATCAGTTTTAAGACTTAAAACACACACTTTTATTTTATATAAAATGATGTGATTCACATCCGCTGAAGAATTCCACATTTACAATCCAGTCTTAAACAATATCTACAGAAAAGTATGCATATGATGTCACTGTCGCAGAATACAATTCCAGCAAAAAGCAATGTCGTCATTCAAGAAACTCAACCAAACAAAATCAGCTATCTAATTATTCATGTGCCTTCATTTGTTTGTGACATTAATATAGATACCTAAAACTAAATATAGTTAATAATAGTTCCATGTTTTATCAGAAATCGTTCATTTATATTTTTTCAAAATGGCACATATTTTAATTACATTTTTTTTTTCAATTGTTATGGGAAAATGGCAACAAAAAGATATAATAATCTGCTAATTCTATCTACTAAGTACCTTTTTTCCCCTATATGACGGTATAAAAATTGAAAATGTGCGATGCTTAGAAAAAAAAATTGCAGTAGAGATTATCCTGTATAATAAAGCATCTGCTTTGTTTTACAGCTGGCTTATGTAATAGAATGTTATTTTTTAGAGACGATATTTTAATTGCTGGCCGAAAGAAATAGCATATTGGGGCTAATAATAATAATAATAATAATATTCTTTGTGTGTGAAAGTATTAGGAGATTAGATTCCTGTGTTTTATATGTATATATATATATATCCCCCTCCACAAATCTTAAAAAAAAACAAAAAAAAGAATTAAAAACTTACAAGGCAAAGTCAACTGGCAAATGGGGGGGGGGGGGGGGGGTTAGCCCACTGTCAGATTTTCAGGGTTTTGAAGATTGCCAACAATGTCTAGCCAAACTGAAACAAAAAATTGGACAAATTGAGACGTCTATGTACACAAAAATGAAACAAAATATATTTTAAACATTAACCAGAGTAGCTTTATGATTAAAAAATAAACGTTCAAGTGTGAGTATTACTTTCGCACAGAGGGTTCCGTAGAATAAATATATGAATCAGTAATTGTATTACTTAAAAAAACGTTGCTAAAAGAATACTAAGACTTTGTAAAAAACTATAAAATGTAGGGTTGGGTATAACTGTATATACTAGAAAAGTGTAAATGGATATACCATGAAAGTTCAAAGAGATATGGAACCTAAATAATATCAAATATAGCTATTCTGTATAACTCATTTTTTAATATTATCCTAATCTGTTTATGATGAACTTAATTCGGTACTGACAATAAAAGCAGTGCATATTTAAACTTCATTTGGCATTTCATAAAACTAAATTCAGCCTAGAAATAACCTTTCTTTCTACAGGATAGTTAAAACAAAACCTTTGTTCAAAGATTAAATTTGGCATTGTGCTAAGCGCGCTTCGAAAGGAGGTCACAAAGTTGCAACGCCCCCTTGGTCAGTGCCGCGTTTTTCCAGATAGGTTTTTAATTATCTTTTTAAGTCACTCGAGGCGTATTGAGAGATCCACTCAATGCAAACTAGTCGCAAATCCCATAGTATTTATGTGATTCATTCTAATTAAATTTGTCTGTTTTTAACAATTTGACATTTATTGCTTTTATACTGTTACTGGGCATTGCATTACACATATATATCATTAAAAGTTGTTAACTAGGCTTTAAAAACTGATGGTACATAGAATATGTCGCCCCTGTCATTATGTATGTCCAAACCATCCGTATCTTTAAGGGATAATATCTCGGCTAATTATTGATGATTTTTTTCGAAAATCATTATGAACAATGCTTTTATACTTCTTCTACGATAGGTACCTCCAGCGCTGCTCAACACTTTTGCTGAATGCCCGTAAATCGAAATTTATGTGACCTAGGGTAATCGCTATAATTTCCCTGCAATGTTTAAATTAACATCTATTTCCTCTAATTTTTTCCCAATTTTAGTTTCAGTAAATTCGAAATTAGATTAGGGGGGGGGGGGGGGGGAGGACATATTTTCACTACATTTTCGATGATATCTTTTAAAATACATTACCTAAAATTAAAAGAAATGTATTTTTGAGTTCAGCGTTGCAAAAGCTTTCACACGATACCCCAATAGTCTTTATTACTTCCTCCAATTTGAACTTTCCACATTCCATAGTTTATGAGTAAAATGGCTGTGACAGACACAGGAGTGATCTTATAATGGTTCCGTTTTTACTTTTTAAGTACAGAACCCTAAAAAGGGTAAAATCAAAAGCCTTGCATAAAATTAAGAAAAAATCTAATTGTGATGGCAACATTAAAAAAAACTGACTGAAGGTTATTTAAATCATCAAAAGAAAAAAACAAACAAAAACTTAAAAAAGTTGCCAAAATTATAAATACCCCTCCAGTCTTTAGGAGAAAAAAAAAGCTTACAAATAATATTAGTTGGTGGGATTCTAACTTCACCAGGTTTCTATGAAAACTTAAAAGATTTTTCGTCCCTGGTCCTCAAACACAAAATTTCCAAGTTGCTATCATCACAAATAGAAAGTATTAGAACAAGAGAATGTTTGACTTCTTTATAAATAAATATAAGGAGGATTAAATAGCCTTTCTTAAATGATTGTGGCAGTTTCCTTCTAGAAATCTGTATAGTACTGTTCGTTGAAGTCTTCATTAGCAGTCCATAAGAATTGTCAGAAGATGTCTTTTTGGCTATCAGTTTCAAACAAATATTGGTAATATAAAAGGGGAAAAAAGAATCAAGTAGGCAAAACCACACCAAGAATTCATGAAAATCCTAAGGTGACTGCTCAGCATTATATTTTTTTCTGTTCTGATAACAATCAATGTACATTAAGTAACTGAATAACTGCATTTACCTTCAAATGATTAAACAGAGTTTCACCCAGTTTTAAAAAAGGGCAGGGTGCTGCTTCTGGGAAAAAAGCACTTTTTGATTCCAAAGGGCACATTTTGGATTCTTAAGGGCACTTTTTATAAAATTTTTAAAAGCATTTTTTTGATTTTTAAACCTACTTTTAATATTTAATAGTCAGGGAACTCTTTTAAAGACAGCAATGTGTCAATTTTTACTATGCAAGTAAACGTTTTAATACACAAAGGAGTGAAGTCACTTTTTTTTTCAACTGGGGGCAAGAAGGGTGCTAATTTTTTGGATGACGGGCAATAAGGGTGACTATTTTATAAACCTAAGGGCAGGCAGGGTGCAGTGCCCTTCTGAAACTGTCTGGATTTAGGTACTGCTAGTGATGTCACACATGGTGTGATGTAGAGTCCTGCATCGGGTCGGGTTACCCGCTTTTACCCGACCCGCAGTTCGGTTCGGGTCGGGTTGACTTTAAATTTTTTTGGTGCGGGTCGGGTTGGCTTTCATTGTTGCGGGTTCGGGTTGGTTTCGGGTTAGCTTTTTTACTCTTGTGGGTCGGGTTCGGGTTGACCCGCTTTTTTAAAAGAATGTGGAAAATATTTTTTCCCGTTAAAAGCCTATATAAACCGCAGATCAAAGTTTCACAAAAGCAAAATGTGTGCTTGTCTGTTTTGTATTTAGTCATCCTTTCACCAGTCTTCGAAACAACAAACTGCATTATATTTTTATCGTATTTTAAAAATACAATACGCAGCAAAACGCTAAATGGTCCTTCCTGTCTATCAAGTGAATAATTTAATTGTGGTGATATGCGGTGCAGTATGTTAGACGGGAAAATTTTCAAAATAATAACTGCTGATAAACTAAAGGCAGATGGCCACTTGTGTAAAACAAGGTGTATCGTTATAAATGGAACTTTTGAAACCGCAACTAATTTTGAAGCATATTTAAAGATTAGATTTTTTGTTTTATACCATTTAGAGTCCTGCATCGGGTCGGGTCAAAGGTTTTACTATAGTTGAACATTAAAGAATATAGATTTGTTCATTCTGCTCTGTAAAACATAAAAATGATATTAGAGAATTAGAGGTCTGCACGGGCCGGAATTACCAGGCCCGGAAACGGCCCGCCCCGTCCCGTCCCGTGTAAAACTTAAAAGTTTGGCCCTAGCCCGGCAAGGCCCATTTATAATTTTATCGGCTTCGTCTTAATATTTATATCAGGCCGGTAGACCGGCTTAATTGTAGCTATCGGACCGGCCTGGCAGGGCCGTTCATTTTTTTAAATTTTGTTTATCAGCCCGGCCCGTTGAAAAAAATTGTCCTAATAAAGCGGCCTGGCCAGTTTCAAATTTTGCCGACCCGCCGCGGCCCAAGGGCCGGTCCGGTGCAGACCTCTATTAGAGATACGTAGATAATTTTTCATAACGGTATTAAAACATGATTTGCTTTCCTTACATTGCGGGTTCGGGTCGGGTTGTGGGTTGAAATATTGCAGGTTCGGGTTGGGTACAGGTTGATATACTTCAGGTTGCGGGTTGCCTGAAATTATTTCTGCGGGTTGCCGAAAATTATTTTTGCAGGTTTGGGTCTGGTTTTACCCGACCCGCGCAGGACTCTAGTGTGATGTAGCCAATCCTTTGTGAAAAATACTAGATAATGGATCCATACAAAAAATACTTTTCATTATCCTCTAAATATATCACCAAAATCACATTTTCTTCCTTTCGGCAACAGCAAATCATGCCAATCCTTGGTGAGATACTTTAAACTTCTACGTCAGTAAGGAAAATATACACACATTCAAAAAAGAAAGCAAAAATAACTTTAATTAATTTAATTTAAAAAAAAGGGGGGAAAAAAACCTTAAACCAAAATGACTTTATTCAAACATCAAAGCATCATTTTTAATTTATGCATGAAAAAATAAAACTACAGTTTTTCTTACTTCAATTAAGGAATAGGAAATGGTTGCAATGTCAATGATGTCAATGGAAAAAATATTTGGTAATTTATCACCTGCATATGGCTAATGAAAAAGTACCAAAAAAAAAAAAAAAACTGTGATAGATCCTTTAAGAAGCATAATTTTCTTCTTGGGAAGAATAAAAATTTTGGTAACTAATCATGTGTAAGTCATAATATGAATCAACATGTTAAAATTGTATCAAAATTGTTCTAAAGGAAGAACACTTTTATAAGTAAAGATCCAAGTTTTGGAAATATCTGGGTCCCAAAGACCCAGAATTAGAAAAGTTCAGCAACATCATTGTACTGTAGTCCAGTTGAAAGTTTGAGAAACACTCAAAATTGCTTATTCAAACTTCAATCACATAATTACCCGTAGTCACTGATAACGTATCACAACAATGTTCAACATGAAAAACGTTTGCTACACGACCACATAATAACAAAGAAATCAATTATCACATAACAGATTATTTAGTTTTACTGTAAGTTAGTTGAAATTTTTGCCTGCAAAGTTTGCAAAATCACCTCTGTGAGAAAAGTAGCCCCAGTTGGTAGGACTGAAATATCTTGCCTTCCCCCCCCCCTCTCCCCTCCTCCTAAATTTATATTTTTTACATCTATATTTATTGTGCATCTGTTAACTTCATTGCTTTCGCTGTAGAAGAATTTAGCATATTTCGTCTCATACTTTATTTAAAAATAATTATCTATTGAAACTTTTTGACAGCAGTTATATATATGCATAATTGTGATATGAATTAATTTAAATTTTACAATAAGAAAATCTTGGACTTACGCTGTCAAAATTTAATAATTAAAAATCTTGTGATACTCATCAGCGTACATGTAAATAAAAGCGCAAAGCAGCATGCATGTATGCTGATGAGTATCGTAAGATTTTTAATTATTAAATTTTGACAGCGTAAGTCAAAGTTTTTCTTATTGTAACTTTACCAAGACTGGGTATGATGGACTATTACACGACCTTCAAGGAGTATAAAGTTTCCCGTTTATGTTTAGACCGTGAATGGTTAAATATAACATTTCTGCGATCATGCAAACGCTTGAACGTAGTTCCTAAATTTTTAAGATTGAAAAGTAACAATGTGATAAATCAACTTGGTGATACTAAAAAGAAATTTGAACGGACTTGCCTTAACCTCTGTATTCGTAAGAAGTTTGCTTTATTGGATAGTTGTTCTAGTCAGACTTATAAGCTTTATTTTGAATTAGCCAGTGTCACTGAACCAGCTCATTTCATTAAGTTATTGTATTCTATAGAAGGACTCAGGTTTAAACAAAAGAACTTAATTACAGAACGTCATAAGATAAAACTCAACTTTTTGGTAAAGCATTCAGAAATTGATCACCCCCCTCAAGTCAAACCTGTTCAGTTCATAAACATTTCAAATAGAACTTTTTCAAAAGAGGAAGAGGAAGTGATATCTCTAGGTGGCAAATATAACTTTCAAGGTTCCATTAATCCAAAGGACATCTGCACAGAATTAGAGGTCGCTATTCAAGATATTCCTACTAGTGAACAGGACATTGTGAGATTAAAGGTATGCAACTTAAGCAAAAAGTATTTTAAGAAACAAAGTAACACGAATAAAAAACAGCTTGACATAGTCTCTAGATTAAGAAGGGATAAGAATTTATGTTTTATGAAAACTGATAAATCTGGAAAACTGGCAATAATGAATCAAGATACCTATATAAGTAAAATGGAAAAATGTATAGAACAGTTGTCCTGTCATGTCCTTAGTAAAGACCCCAACACTGGGATCTACAGAAAAACACAAGAGCTTCTTAGAAATAGTAATTGGCCCGATGAAATGAAAAATAAAATTAAACTTAACCATACAGGTGTTACACCTAGGATTACAGCTAGAATAAAAGATCATAAACCAGATTTTCCATTTAGACCGATTGTCACGAGATGCCAGGGTCCACTTTATTATGTTGAAAAAGCTTATGCTAGTTTCCTAAAAACGATTATCCTGTCTTCAAAATATTCTATTTCTTCTACTGAAGAATTTATAGACAGGATTGCAGATGTAGAGATTAACGATAATACTATTTTAGCTAGTTTTGATATTGTCTCGCTTTTCCCCCCCATAAATATTTCTGAAGTTATGAATACTATTATCGAGTCTATAGATAAATTAAATAATCTGTATCAAGAAATTAAAACCTCATTAGAAGCAGATTTAAATTTAATTAACCAGAGTAATGTATTCTATTTTAATGGTAATTATTATAAACAAGATAAGGGTGCACCGATGGGGTCACCTGTTTCAAGTATTTTTGCTGAATTTAAGCTTGGGCCCTTGGAAGATTTTATTTTCAACACTTTCAAACACAAACCCAAATTATGGTTAAGGTATGTGGATGATGTTTTTGTAGTTTGGGACCCGGGCGCAGAATCGGCGCAACGCTGCGACGCACGTCGCAGACTCTTGAGAAAGTCTGCAGACTATTTTTCAACTGTTAAAATTTAGAAAAAAAAGTTTGTTAGAAATTATTTGCCATGTGCCATAATAATACGCCACATGCGATTGACGAAACTCCGATTCCCTTTAAAATATAAATAATTCGCGGCGAAAACTAGACACACGATCGTGAAACGCACATTATTAAACGGGTCAATCCTCGTAGGGTTGATTTCTTTAGAAATTTAAAAAAATCGGTCATTAGTCCGAAAATTCGGACGTACATATCACGAATTTCGACAAATGTTCGCCGAAAAAACAATTTCGTCAATCGTTTCTTCATAAAATAGCCAATTTCGTTAAAGGATCGCGAAAAAAACGTGAATTTCGTCAAAAGATCGCAAAGAAAACACGAAATTTTCTCATAAGATGAAGAAGGAAACGTTTCGTCAAAAGGCTGCGGAAAAATAGCAACTTTCGTCAAAGGCTGGTGAAAAAAATGTAGCTTCTGTCGAAAGATCGTGGACAAAACACGAACTTCCTCAAAGGGCTACGGAAAAACAGCAACTTTCGTCAAAGGATTGCAGAAAAACGCAAATTTCATCAAAGGATCGCGGAAAAAACACTAATTTCGTCAAAGGATTGCGGAAAGGACGCTGATTTTATCGAAGGATCACTAAAAAAGGAGATTTTCGTCAGAAGATCGTGGAAAATGGGCGAATTTCGTCAAACGATGGCGAAAATTTTGTCAGATCGAAAAAAGCCCATTTCGTCAAAGGGCTGCTGAAAAATAGCAACTTTTCACAAAGGATGGCGGGAAAACACGAGTTTCGTCAAATGATCGAGAAAAAACATTAATTTTGACAAATGATCGCGGAAAAAGCGCGAGTTCTCTCAAAAGATTGCGGAAAAAACGCGAATTTCGCGAAAAGATCGCTAAAAAACGCGGATTTCGCTAAAAGATCGCGAAAAACACATATATTGTCAAAAGATCGCGGAGAAAACGCAAATTGTTTTACAAAGGATCGGCGGAAAAAACATGAATTTCGTCAAAAGATCGCGAATAAAAGCGAACATCGTCGAAAGATCGCGAAAAAACGCGAATATCATCGAAACATCGCGAAAAAACGCCATCATCGTCGATAGATCGCGAAAAAAAACGCGAACATCGTCGAAAAATCGCGAACAACGTCGAAAGATCGCGATAAAAAAGCCTGACATCGTCAAAAGATCGCGATAAAAAAAAGGCGGACGTCATCGAAAGGTCGCAAAAAAAACGCGAACATCGTCGAAAGATCGCGAAAAAACGCGCATTTCGTCAAAGGATCGAGGAAAAAAGGTGAATTCCGCCAAAGAATCGCGGAAAAATTTGCTGCAAAATTGATATTTTCACGAGATTTTTTTACAGCTGAGTGGCAGGTTAAATATTAGTTAGCCATGTTTTGAGTGAAAGCATGTTAAATTTTGAATTACACAACTAGCTAAGATTGTTAAATAAAACATTGCATTAGAATTACTTATATATTTGCATCAGTGCTGAGATTGGGGGGGAACGGGTGGGAACGCCGTTCCCAGAAATATTTGGCTTGTTACAATAAAAAAATAAAATCTCATAAAAACTCAAAACCACTGCCTTTTTTTCCCCCTTAAATCCCACGCGAAACGAAATATTGGCCGGCATCCATATGTATTCTGAGATTTACCAATAAGAAGCGTGCTTTTTTGTGTACTGATGTATTTGATGTATATAATATTCTTTTCCATAGTTATTTAAAAAATAAATTTGAAATGCTTCTTGAGATTTTGAGTTTCGAGTGACAATTTGAAGTCTTTGGTCATTAGATTCAACAACAGAACAGAAAAAATAAAAGAATATTAAAATGTTATAACTAGCGCTCATTTTTTAAATGCACTTATTCAACTTCATATTTTGATTTTAATACTTCAAGATAATCTTCCTCAATCAAGAAATTTTTTACAGCTTGACTAAAATCTTAAAAATCATTATGTGCAGTTATGTGGCCCCATATTCAAAATCACCATACATGTTAAATAATTACACAGTTAAATAATTTGCATTTTTTTTAAATGATAATATTTTATATTAAATTTTGAATTCTATTATCTTTGATAAATTTACATGTTTTAAGCTTTTTCTACACATACTAATTTTCATCCTATACATATAATGGATCTAGGTCATTTTTTTATCTAATGCTTATTGCTGAAATAAAGTTTTAAAAGTAGAAATTATTTATATCCAATAATTTGAAATGCTTACATTATAAAGAAAAATGAGAAAATGTTATTAATTTCTTCTAAAAAAACCTTTTTTTTTCCTTTTTTTCTTTTCTTCTTCTTTTTTTTTTTTTATTTTTTTTTTTAGAAAAAAAATCATTTGGTTTAAACCATGCCAACTCTGGTTTAAAGTAGGGTCTGGAGAACTTAGAAAAGTTACAGATTTTGTTATTCAAATCAGGTATGAACCAAGGTTGCTAAAAAAAGCCACGTTAGTGATTTTTATTGATTTTATCTGTTGATTTTATTTAATTGATTTAATTGATTATTATTGATTTTAACTTTTTTATTTTTTATTGAGGGAAGGGGATAAAATTAGCCTCTTTTTTTAAAAAATCTATAATTGTTTTTTATGCAGTAAAGCATTTTAATTATAAACTGCATTGTTTGAAATGTCTTAATTAATTTTAACGACAGTCAATTGACTTGGAATATGAGTCATATGGAGTAATTCTTGGTCACTGAGTTTCTAGGGAGTTATTGGTAATTTATATTGTTATAAAAAAAAATTGTAACTGTAAAAGATCTCTCAAAGGATACTTTGAACCCTCTGCTTTAAAATGTACTTTATCTTAATTATTTCTTTAGTTAAAAGTTAATTTTGAATATATATATATATATACAAAATTGCTACTGAAATTTCTGCTAAACATTGATCTTGATTTTTACACTTTAGAAAGATCTGTGTCATTCTTAAAGTATGAATTAATTTATTTTCATTTCAGTTCAATTATGACATACCAAAATTTTTAAAAGTGATTATAAAATTTTCTTATACTATACTAAACACTTTCATATAAGCAAGTCAAACTAATTGGGAGGTAATTCCTAGTCTTTTAAAAAAATTGTTTCAGTTATAAATGCATATATATTAAATGGTGTACTATATAAAAATCAAATGGTGCTTATTCTGCAAAATATTTGAGAATACTTTTAATAGTTTTTATAATAATTTGATGGTATTAATTTTTTACCAGGAATTACCTCAAGTGATTAACTCGGTTTATCAATAACGAAGATATTAATGCTGGAATAACACATAGATGGTGCTGCTAGTGATTTGTAGTCAGAATTATAAATATGCCAGCTGAATTATAAAAGTAAATGTAATATGAATTTGCTGTAAATAGGTTTTTTTGTAAACAGGAAAAAAAAAAAAAGCTTGCTTTTTTTGACCTGGGGCTAAGAGTTGACAATCCATTGGTACGAACCATAAATAATAACTATTAATTTTTAAAAGCCTACTTTTGACATAGCAAAAATCCGGTAGCATCAACTTCTACTTTATGGAAAAGACAGTTCACACAAATATTTTTTTTCCAATATCAGCACTGATTTGCATGAATTACTCAAATTTGATTTTCTAAGAATTTCAATCTGCACCAATAACAGCTTTTATTGCTAAAAGATTAGATTTTTTCTGCTACAAAAATGGATTTTACTGCTACAAAATTAGATTTTTGCTGCTTCAAAGTGGCTTTAGTGCACTTTCATCCCTGTATTATCACATCTATATATAATTTTTGATATTATCACTTTGTATCAATCTTTTCAAAAATTTTAGAAATTGGTGTTCATATCTTATTTTTACTGTTATTCTGTTTTCTAAATTCACAGACATTTTGACAAATTTTATGAAAGATTTTTCCGATAGTGGTGTTAAAAATTTTGAGGACAAAGGTAAATTATTTAAAAAAATAATTTCCTTTTATGTTAATCACAAATACTGGGGGGGGGGGGGGGGGGGTTGAATGCATGAGAGATTGGAAAGAGGGTGTTTGTCCTTAAGTTCTGCAGACTCTTTTTAAAATTTCTACTTGTGTTGCAGACTGCAGAAAAAAATTCTGCTGCTGGGGTTTGGGAAGAGGGAAAGCCAGCATTAGTGGAATTTTTTGAGGATTTAAATCATCTCGACGACAATATTAAATTCACCATAGAAAGTGAAGTCAATAACACCCTCCCATTTTTAGATGTCTTAGTTATGAAATCTGGTAATACGCTTAAAAGAAAAGTTTTCAGAAAATCAATGAAAATAGATTGCATTATTCCTGTTACTGCTTCAACCCCATGGGGTTATAAAATGTCTGCGTTTAATTCTTTTATTAAGAGGGCACATATTGTTTGTTTGGATGAATTTTTGGAAGATGAACTGAACCATATTGTCAAGATTGGAATAGATCATGGATATAACCCACAGGTTATCCATAAATTAATCGAGAAGTTCAATAGTTATCTCCAAAGCGCTCAGTTAACTCGTCCTACTTATATAAAAATTTCTTATATTCCAGCAATGTTTGAAAGATTAAAGAGAATTTTCAATAGATTCAGAATTCTTCTTGTTGCCTCCCCCTCAAAAAATCTGTTTGCAGCTATTACCAGAAAGCAAGATCATCTACCAATTTTATTCCATCCTGGTGTTTACGAAATCCCTATTCAACTCAATACTAGTCTATTAACTTCATATATTGGAATGACAAAACGATGCCTGTTTGAAAGAATTAAAGAACATAAAAGAGATTTAAAGTTCAATAGACAATCTACAGCTTTATCCAGATTAGCATTTAAAGGCAGTGTCAAGGCAGTTCATTTTGACAATGTAAAAATTATCTCTAAATATTCCAACCCACTTAAAACCCTTATACGTGAATCCATAGAAATAAGTCTGAGAAAAAACAGAATATGCAATGGCAATATTTCATTTCAGATTTCTAATGTTTGGCTGAATATTTTAAAAGAAGTATATTCGTAATGTTTATTTCGAATTTTCCTAGTTTCTTATTGTAGTGTGTTAGCCTACCAACAGATGGCGCCATATCCGTTGCAGTACTGATTTTGGTTGTTTTAATGATCAGTTACCGAAATGTTTTCAGTTGTGATGTTGTGAAAGTGACTGTGCTGTTTGAAACTTTGCTCCGAGGAGGTCAAGGACTCTCTCCCCTGATGATGGCTCGTTAGAAAGAGCACGAAACGTTGGAAATAATTTGTAATGTGTTTTTAATATAGTTTTTATTTACATGTACGCTGATGAGTATCGTAAGATTTTTAAATTTTACATTTATTTGCTTGAAATGGGTAGCTGAAATAACATATTTTTTAAAGGTCACACTTGATTAGTGTTGAAATGCGTTCTTGATATCAACAGAATAAATATCAAGGAGATATATAACTTAAAAAAATGAAAAGAGCATAGATGACACTTATGTTAATGCAGTTTGATCTTGTAATGTTTTAAAATAAAATAAAATTATACTCTTATGTTTCCAATCTAAAATAGTTTCTGCTTGGTAAAATGCTGCTCACCTTCTTGACGTATTTGCTTGAATTTAGATTTATGTAAAGTTTCTTAGGAGATGCCATTAAAATTATATTAATTGTTTTTCTATCGGTGCACTCATCAGATGTATTAAACGTCCCAGTCCACTTGAATGTGTTGGTCGATGCATTAAACTGTTGAATTTGGCTTTTAAATTTTTTCAGTGGGATTTTCTGGAATCGGGTCTGCTACTAGCGTTCAGGGCAGTCTTGAAAGAGAAGAAACCTCCAATCGGCATGTGGCACCTGAAACTGAAACCTGATTTAAGCTGTTTCAGATTTCATTTTTGATCATCTGACCGATGTTTAATAGAAAGGCCAAGCCCCCACCTAACACTGCATTTTTTTTAGACCTCATATGTTAAAAGCATGTTATTTTAAACAGTAGTATAATGTTTGGTAAAACATTATACGCTTCCTTTGAAAACAAGTAAAACTTGTATAATGACAACATCTGAAATAGCTGATTTGAACCTAATTCGGGCAGTATATTGTTCTTGCAGATAGTTTTGTTCCATTCATTAGTCAAGTATGTAGATGATTTCTATAATGATCTTGAAGCCATTGCAGTAGACCAATGCATTAAATGCTCAGCCTGACTGAACCCACTGGTCAATGCATTAAACTTTTTGAATTTGGCTTTTAAATTTTCCAGTGGAATCTTCTGTGATTGGGTCTGCTACTACTGTTCAGGGCAGGGAAATGTTGAAAGGAAGGAACACTCGATGGGCATGCACCTGCCTTTTCTTTGAAGTAATGGCTATCAATAACAAATAGAAGAAATAATAACAAACAAGCTACAAAAATCTGTTTAAATAGTAGATTTTTGTAAAAGATATGATTCATATTTATTTGTTTTATGCATAAGGTGAATTTGACATTAATGTGAAATTACTTCCATCACATTGTAGAGTTAAAATGTTGTAACGAGAGATTTGGTCAATGAATTTGAATGTTATTCATCTATTTCTTTAAAAAATCAATTAAGAATATTTTTCTTCAAATTTTTCCAATAAAAGTGTCTTATTTTATAGACTATTTTAATTAAAATGTATTTTATGATTTTTTTTCTTTTTAGAAATGGCAATATTGTCACACTCCAGATGAGAAGTCAAAGGAATATAAATTATTAGAAGTTCTAAAGAATCCAAGAGACTGGGTTTAATGGATTTAGCTTAAACATAAAATTTGGTACTTAAAGTATTTTTGGGTTTTGTTTTATAAATTATGTCTCTTTTGTGACTGAATGCCTAGATATACTCTTACTGTGATAGACTGAATAAAACCTGTTTTCATATTTTAAAATGTTTTATGATTGCTTCTTCAGAATTAATAATGCATTTAAATGCATTAAATGCATTTTAATGCATTTATTGCTTTAAGTGGTCATCCATTAATTGTTATGCAAATTTCGTGGTATTTTTATTCCTCCCACCTCTTTCTACTTCACAGGATGACACATTCAAGTGATCCTCCCCCCCTCCCATCCATTGTGATGTCAATTTTTTTGCAAGTATTAATTTAGATCTCAATGTATACAAGTAAAAAGCACATTGTCTATTACGTACTGATATAAATAATGTAAAACCATCAAGCTCTTTTGTGGGCCATTCCATCTCACATGTGTGGGACAGCTTTTCTACATATTCTTGCTGTTTCAACAATGTTATTATATCCTCAAATTAAAATACCCATGCTAATATGAAAATCTAGAGTTTTTTTCGTTATTTTTAATGTATAGTTTATGCTTTAACAACTTATAAGTCAATAGATATAGGTATTTTTGCAAGTGTTGCATGCAGGACATTTTGTCAGTTTTTCATGGAATGGCCCTGAAATAGTCAGATTACTTAGGTCTAAGGTTTAAAATGTGGAAATTTTTATTATCTATTATTTTTATTATTAAAAGCGGGCAGCTTACTAAGGTCTAGGGTTTAAAATGTGGAGATCTTTAAACAAACCTATTAAAAGGCCATTCCATATCATGCATGGAACAGCTTTTCTACATATTACTGCTGTCTTAACAATGCTATTGTATCCTCAAAGTAAAACAACTATGCTAATATGAAAATATAGGTTTTTTTGTTAACTAACAACTTATAAGTTAATAACTATAGGTATTTATGTAAGCGTCACTTGTGGGACATTTTGTCCGTTTCTCATGGAATGGCCTTGTCCTTTTTTTTGTTTCAAGCTGTTAAAATTCAGAGACAAAAGAGCATGTGTCAGGCATTTATTATGAAACACTTTCCCACATTATGAGCATATTTTTAAGAAATTCACTTTTTTGATACAATTCAATCTATCTAAATAAAGAATTTAAAAAACATTTAACAGAGTTAAAATTCCACTGTCAGCAATCGTTCTCCATAGCCAGTAATGTATGCAAATACTTTTGTTCAAAGAAAATAAGTTAAAACTGGTGTGAATGACTAAGAACAAACAATCTTCTTGAAACACCATCAAAAATTTGTAAATGTGCTAGGCCTTTCGAAAGATCCGAGTCTTTCTTCGTCAGGCGCAAAAAGAGTTTACTAAACTCAGACGTAAGCGTGTGAAATTTCTTAACCACTTAAATTTTCTTCAAAATTGCAAGAAAAATAATGTTATTCCCAATTTTATTCAACTTAAATGTTCTGTTAGTAGCTCTGTTAGAGTTTCAAAAGCTATGGTTCGTTCACATTTTATTATTTTAAGAGCCTGTATTCAAGATGTTCGGCATACTCTCTCCAAAATTGAAGAAGAGCTTTATGACCTTCAATTGTTCCTCAGTAAAAATCTTGACAATTTCTGTGATATTGAAAATAAAGGTTGGTCTTCTCTACTTACTTTCAAAACTGCTCATCAAAATAAGCTTGATAAAAAGTTTTCTTCGTTGTGCAATAAGCAAAATAAGTCTCAATTTTCATATAAGAACCTATCAAATGAGAACTGCATCGTTAATCTCTCCTCTCACATGTTAACTCCTGAGCAAAAAAGCATTTTAGATCTTGGTCTAAATTTTTCTCAGTCTTGCAAACTTTCTCTCACTAAATTGATTGCTCCTATTGAGTCTTCCTTTAAACATAGTAAAGTCACTCCTTTTCAAAAAGAAACTCTTCGTCACATCCTTGCTGATACTATTTCTTCTAATAATTCAAAATTTAAACCTATTCTTTCTCGTTCTCAAAATATCGCTCTGAATGAGCTTAAGTCCAATGATAATCTTATTATTACTAAAGCTGATAAAGGGGGTCAAATTGTTCTTATAAATAAAAAAGATTATTCTGATAAAGTCTATGCTCTCTTATCTGAAGGTCCTTATGTTGAAGTTAAAAAAGATCCTACTAATTCGCATCTTTCCACTCTCAAAAAAGCTGTTAAGAATTCTGTTATTTTAAATGACAATACTAAATATAGTGTTATTCCTTCTTCAGCCATTTGTGCTCGTTTTTATGCTTTGCCTAAAGTTCATAAAACCAATGTCCTTTTAAGACCTATCGTCTCTAATATTGGTACTGTTACTTATCCTCTTGCCAAATTTTTAACATCCATTTTTTCTCCGTTATGCATTTCTAATACTCATACGATAAAAAATTCTTATGATTTTGTTAGTAAATTAAAAAATATTAACCCATCCAATTGTTCTATGCTTTCTCTTGATGTCAAATCTTTATTTACGAATGTTCCAATTGAAGGTGCTCTTTCTTGCTTGGAAAAAAGGTTACGTGAATTTCATTTCTCTGATATTGAAGTCCAAGATTTTGTTAATTTAACCAAAATTTGCATCACTCAAACTACTTTTGAATTTGATAATAAATTTTTCAAACAATCAGATGGCTTAAGTATGGGTAATCCTTTATCTCCAATTCTTTGTGATATTTATATGCATTATTTTGAGGAAAAGTTATTAAATCTGGTTAATTTTAAATGTTGGATGCGTTATGTCGACAATACTTTTGTTTTAGTTGATAATCCTTTTGATATATCTACCATTCTTCATACTGTCAATTCTATCGACCCACATATTCAGTTTACTTTTGAATTAGAAAATTGTAATAAACTTCCTTTTCTTGATGTTTTAGTTACCAAATGCGATTCTTCTTTCAAAACTTGTGTTTATAGAAAACCTTTTTCTGTTTCTGCTCTCATGCTCTCATGCTCTCTCAAATCATGCTGTCAACCAAAAAATCGGTGTTTTTTACATGTATGTAAATCGTGCTCTCAAAATTTGTTCCGATTCTGTATCCCTTAAGGAAGAGCTTAATTACTTAAAAACCGTTGCTGTCAAAAGAGGTTTTAATCCTTCTGTTATCAATAATGCTGTGAAGAAATTCAATAGACCATCTAATAGTTCTACTCTTTCCAAATCTGTCAAAAGCAAACCTGATAATTTGGTTGTCCTCCCCTTTTATCCTCCTTTATGTTTCAAGTTAGCTAAAGTTTTACGGCGTTTCAATTTTAACATTATCTTTAAACCTGTCAATAAATTCAAATTCCCCTCCACTAAATCTCCTGTTTCTGATCTTCGTAAATGGGGAATTTATAAAGTTCCTTGTAATGGTTGTGATTTATCTTATATTGGTCAAACTAAAAGGAATCTCGAAATCCGCTTAAAAGAACACTCGTGTTATGTAATCAATCAAGAATTTTCTAAATCTTCTATTGCCAAGCACTCTTGGGATTACGGCCATAGTTTTAATTTTCAAAATGCTAAAATTATCTCTAATGCCAATAGTATCTCTGAATTGGACTTTCTTGAAAATATAGCTATTTATCTTAATCGTGATGTTATTGTTAATGATAAATCTGATTCCACAATGCTCTCTGCAGCTTGGAAAAACCTTTTCAGTACTACCATTTAATTTATTTTTGTATTATTATTAGTCTTTTTTTTTTTTTTTTTTTTTTTTTTTTTTTAAATATATGTTATTCATTTATTTATTCATTTTTAATTTCATGTGTTCCCATATTGGATTATATGTTTTTTCCCCCTCCCATTTTTTGCCCCTCCTACTTTGTGTTCTTTTGTTTTGATTATTCTCTTCTGTGATAGGCTGTTGTCTTTTACTTTCCTATTGGCTGTTGATTTCTAACTTCCTATTGGCTGTTTCTTCAGCTTGTTTCCTTTCCCTTGTCTCTCATTTCAGTCTTGCCTCTGCTTTCATAGTAGAAGGACGTCTTTTTTGCGCCTGGCGAAGAAAGACTCAGATCTTTCGAAAGGCCTAGCGCATTTACAAATTTTTGATGGTGTTTCAAGAAGATTGTTTGTTCTTACTTTTGTTCAGTCCTGCATACATAAGATCAATATGTTTTTATACATACCACATAGTGAAGCTAAAATTTAAAGCAGTGTATAAATGCTTAGTGTATAAAGCAACTAAAAGAGCTTTCTAAGAATTCCCATCCATAGATGACAATATTCATATCCTTTTGTTCAACCATGTATATGAATTTTATATTATTGTATACTAATACTATATAATATGATAACATTTAGTTGAGTCAAAAAAAGCGTAAAACAGTTGAAAGTGCTCTTTCAAAAAATCACATTTATAGGTATTAATCCGAATTCTTTTGGGTAAGCCTTTATTTAAAGAATTTATGCATACCACATAATATAGTAAAATTTAACTCAACTAGAAAACACAATACACAAATATAAACAAACTTCTAGCAAGCAATTACCATCCATAGACAACAATGAATCCATTTTCTTTTGGTCAGTCCTGTATATGTTTCCCCCCCCCTAAAAGCATGTCTTATTACACTAAAATATAGTTAAGCTGGAAAATGATTAACACAGTAAAAAACACATTTTAGGTAATGCATGGCCATAGAGGGTAATGCTTATAAATTGTTTGTGGAGACATGTATATGATCTATAGAATTTATATACACCACAAAATATACTAAAATTTAGTTAAATTTAAAATGCATATCACAGCTGAAAATCCATAACAGAAATAATTGCAACTGTAACTGAATAATTGAAACCATTCTGTAACTGAATTCTTTTATGAGCCTGTAAATGTATAATTAATGCTACACTTTCCATAATGCAAAGAAGGCATGTTGCAGAGTTGGGCATATTTGTAATTTCAATTATCCGCAATGTAATTACAAGTTAATTGCATGTAATTGATTATAGTTAGACACATTCAAGCACAGAAATTAAGTCTAATATTGGGATGGGGGCGGTTTCGGCTACAGTGCTGCAAAAATTTTTTACGGCATGTAATTTTAACTATAACTAATTACATACAATTAAATTGTAATTACATTGCATATAATTGCAATTGCAGATTTGCCCAACTCTGGCATGTTGTAATGCACCTCAGTAATGCATATTGATTTCATTATGTTTCAAGAAGTGTAACATGATTGAAATACATCATAAACATTTCCCCACCTATAATCATAATGTAATGAAATTGTTTTGTGCATCTAACGAATAAATCCTGCATACTCCATACAACATAGAAGACATATTCTAGCCCACTTTAGTGATAGATATCAGTTTCATTATGTTTGGTGTGTAAAATCATTAAAATGCACTATAAACAATTTTTTCTTTAAACTGTAATATAATGCAATTCTTTTGTGTATCCCTGTAAACGAACTATAACAGCTACATACTTCATCTCCAATAGAGAATTTGCCATAATAAACCTCAATGATATATGATATACAGTATGGAACCATTTATGTGGAAACCAGTTAACCAGAAAACCAGTTATCCAGAATGATATTTCTGATAGACTGATTTCAGAATCTTTGCAGAAAAAGGTGTCATATACTGCCAGTTTAACATAGGCTTTGCTTGAAACAATTGTATAATTTGATGATAACATCTAGTATTTGAAAAGAAAACATATTTAGTTGTATTTTAGATGTTTTAATTTTTATGCAGAGGAAACAGAAGAATTTTTGTTCCTGAGGGATTCCCATAAATTACCTTCTTTTAAACTCTGGTTAACTTTTTATCTTTCTTGCATTGATCCAAGTAATCTAATAATTTAAAATCAGAAATAATGCCACAACCACACATATTCCACAAAACTTATCAAATGCATGCTGCTTTCAAGAACAACCAGTTAACCGGAGAAACCAGTTATACGGAATACATCTGACTCCAAGCATTCCGAATAAATGGTTCTGTACTGTATATCAATATTGTGAAAATCCAAGTATATTTACGAGAGTTAGTGCGGACAGGCAACTAAGCCAGACAAACCAAAGTCACATTTATCAATTATGTTGGAAGGTGTTAAAAAGGGAAAATATACCTAATAATAGCCAAGTAAAATACATAGTTTTTTAATAAGTTTTATTCTGTTTGCAACTAATGCCTAATTCTTTTCATATTGTATATGTGATCTTATAACATTTTTACCCATACCTTCTCCCTGTCACACTTAGTGGAACACCTTCCTCCTCTTGAAGTGTGACACAATTGATGGATGATCCATAACTCTTTGATATCCAAATTGTAATCATTCTGGGCATTATGTTTCAAATCATCATGCTTATATTATCCATAACCAATTGATATTTTACCCTTAATTTTTCTCATTGATAGATTTCTATAAACTTTCAACTTAATATGCAGCTCAACTTAATATCAGTCACAATGATATTTTAGTATTACTGCATAGTTAAGTGCAAGGGGTTAAATAAAAAATAATGATTAGAAAATTTAATTTAATGAAAAATTTAAGGTTTTATTATTTTATCAATGTTATTGTTACATATTTTTGCTGTCACCCATATTGTTTTCATTCTACATTTTTTTAAGACTGCAAGCTCTAATGTTAATTATTTTTTAACTTTTTTGCTCACATTTGCATCGATGGATATTATAAGTTTCCTTTTTAAATTTTTTATGCAATAGTTATTTCATTTTAATTTTGAAGAATCATCAAACTGTTGTACCATTGATTGAAGTACACCATTTTTATCTTCATATTTGTATTATGAAATCAAATTAATTAAAAATGTTTTTTGTAATGGCTAATTTATTTTTTGCAATACTGTGTCTATTGGTCACAAATTTGAGGATCATAAAAAAGGCACAAATTTTGTCATTTGAATATGAAAAAATTATGGATTGTTACTGATGACATTTTTTTTCTTTGCTAAAAGAGAACAAACAAGCAAATAAACAACAATAGCAAATTAGTAGGATAATTGAACATTCATAAGTTACATTTAACATAATCGTCTGTTTTGTCTAGGATTGTCTAAAATGTACTTTGTCAACATCAATGATGAATCAGAACTTATTACAGTAGATTCCCCCAAATTCACACAGTTTGGGACTAGAGGTTGTGCGGATTTTAGAATTTTGTGGATTTCTGATCATTGCTTTGTTTACATTTTTTAAACAGTAATTTAAATGTAATAATGCAATCGAAATTTTAATAAATGCTTGCAATATTGTAAAATATTAAAATAATTAAGCATAAGTAATAAACTAAAATGATAAAAATTAAGAATTTTAAAAATTATGAAATTATTAAAAGTAAAACCAAATAAATAATTAATAATGTATGATTAAATGTGCATAATAAAGATGAGATACATTTATCTTAAATCATGCAATGAAACTTGACTCATAAAGGATTTACAATTCTTCTAATTCACATCAAAATCTTAATATATATATATATATATATATATATATATATATATTTCAGATTTAGCCAGGTTTAGTTTCTTTAAAACACAAATATATATGGTAAAAAGATTGATTACCAGTGATATCAGCAATATTTTGAGTTTTTTCTGAAATTAATTTATATTTTCTTCATTTTTCTGAAATTAATTTATATTTTCTTCAGAAAAAAAAATCAGTTCAGTCATATTAACAAGAATTAGGTATATGAAAATACCTACAGAATGATATAAAAATAAAAAAAGCCTATAATTTTGTCCCTCTATCTGAACTGAAAGTTTCATTGTTTACATCTGTGATGATGTGCAGATTTTAGGGTTGCAGATTTGACGAAGTCTACTATATTTTCAATGAAAATGTTTATTTTATTATGGCTATTGATATTTGTCTTTACTTTATGGCTCATCTGGTCTTGGGTATCTAACAATTATTATTGAACATAAATTAACCACTAAAATTTATTATTTTGAATTTGACAGCTCTGAAAACAAATAAGTCACAAGTCTAAATGTAGCTTTAGAAAACATACAAGACCTGGAGCATTATACATCAAACAAAATAGTTTCGAGATCCTTTTTTCTCTGCTTTAATCTTCCTTTGTAGTCTAGAAAAACAAACCTATATTGAAAATGTAAGGAGTGAAATTTTGTATTACTTGCTTCCAGAAAAGTTCACTCCAAGGCCTGCTTTTTTTTTGTACAAAAAATGCATTTTTTTCTTTGGTAAGTTGAAAGAGCTAAAGGCATCTAATTAAAAAGTAAATAACACATTTTTGTTGTAAAAATATTTTATGTAAATAGTTAACATTTTTTCATTCAGTTCAAAGTAGCATGGTATAATTTTTGCGACAAGGAAAAGTCTTCTAATAATGGACAGTCTTTGTACCAGATATTTTGTATCTTAAATCGAGGTCTCTTTTATTAAAAGGTATGGTTGAAAAAACAAATAAAATTTTCACTCATATACAGGGTGGTTAAAAAAAGATTGCACAAACTTTAAGGGGTAATAGATTACAATACAGGGTGTCCCAAAAAGATTGAAACACACTTTAATTTTTTCCCTGTTGAAAATATGTAGGCAATGCAAATTGCAAAAGTGTTCAAAGTAAGATATGAATTAAGATTATGTTGGTGAAATAGTTCTGCCATTAATTTTCAAAAAGTAAAACTCTAATATTTTTATATAATCTCTGGGTCTTGTGTTATATTTAGAAACATTTTCTCCATTATCTGACAAATACAAGAGTAAAAATTTCATTTTTCTATGACCAAAATTCATCGAGTTATGATACTTTAAAGTTTATGAAATTTCAGAGCTTTCTGGTACTGAAAAATCATTTGTCTGTTTTTAGTTCTGGAACACATCAAAATTTTATAAAATTCAAAGCATCATAATTCGGCGAATTTCGGTCATAGAAGAATAGCATTTTTACTATTGTACCTGTCAGAGTATGGAAAAAATGTTTCTAAATGTAACTTAAAGGACCCAGTGATCCTTTAAAAATTGTTCAAAATAAGGTAAGATTTTAAATTGTGTGGATAAAATAGTACTGTCATTAATTTTTAGAAAAATTGCACTTTTCAAATTGTACTGTGTAAAAATAAATAACAATTTTGACTACATGAAAATTTAAAAAGTGTAACTTTTTGAAAACTAATTTCTGAACTATTTTACTCATGTAATCTTAATTCCCACCTTATTTCGAAAACTTTTTCAATTTGCATTGCCTACGTATCTCCAATAAGTAAAAAATTTAAGTGTGTTTCAATCTTTTTAGGACACTCTGTATAACAAACAATTTTTGTATTCAAAGGTCAGGTCACAATCTACTAATTCAGCCAAAAATATGAAATGCCCGACTCCAAACTGGTTTTTTGTTCATAACTTTAGCAATAATGAAGATATTTTATTTAAATTTTCAACAGATCTTGAATTGGTGTGATCTGCAGATCTCTGTGTGAAATGGATGACATCATGAAAAGTACTGGAAATGCACTGCAATTCATTGAATGGCACCATATGTACTGTCAGCTAGATTGCAAACAATGGGAAATTTTTCTTCAGTAGTATTTGAACAAGAATAGTGGTCATTTCAAGCTTTTTACTTTCTTCTACCTTTACAAAAAGAAAGTATTGGATTCGTGAAAATTTTCGACTTCTGGTTTTCGATGGATTTACTTGGTTTAAGGGTCAGAGATCCCGAAAAACATGTTTTTACAAAATGTCTGTCTGTATGTGACACAAATTTTGTGGGCGCTCTATCTCAAGAACTAATGCATGGAATTTAATAAAAAATTATATTCAGGTAGTCCCTGATATAAATTGGGGCTGATTAATTTTTGCTGTAAATTGCCCAACAGGTGGCGCTGCTATGCTAGATTTTTCACAATTATTGCAATAGCTCTATCTCAAAAACTAATGCACGGGTTTTCACCAAACTTCAGATTCAGTTAGACATTGACATAAGTTGTTTCTGATTAGGTTTTGGTGTAAATTAACCAATAGGTGGTGCTGCTATGCAGGTGCATTTTGCTAGATTTACACAATTTCAGTAATAGTCATATCTCAAGAACTAATGCACAGAATTTTATATCTTTAGAATCCTCTTGATGAGCATAGATTGCCATTTAATTTTGCACTGTGATACCGAATTTTAAAGTATTAACATGTATGATATGAACATGATAGAAGAAAGTTTTGGGATTGGTACATCCAACTAGTTTTGTACTGTCATCACATTTCAGAAAAAAACAAAGCAAATCTGTGTAATATGGCAATAGATTTCTTTATTATTGTTAAAGTTATGAACAAAGATGTTATGAATGAAAATGTTGTTATGAAATGAAGTTATGAATGGTTGGTTTGGAGACTATGTATTTTTGTCTCAATAAGTGGATTGCAAGAAAATTTTGTTAAAGTTTATTCAATCTTTTTTGAACTCATATAAATCACCCTGTATAAATATTGTATATTATGGCTTGTAATGTGCACTTATGATACAAGAAAATTAATAATATTAAATATTCACTCATGCAAAAACACACGTTGATTCCTATGGGAGAAATTCTTTTAAATATCTCGTTTGCATCTCCATATTTTAAAATGATTTTTTTTTGCATTAGGTAGTTGAAGTTGATCTCTACGAAGGCTGCTTTTTACTTTATCAATTTTGTTTGCAGCTTTTTTTTATGAGGATACTTTCACTTTTGAAACCTGTTCAGAAAGTAAAAGTACTCTAATATAAAAAAAAAAAAAACTGTAAACAAAATTGAAAAAAATAAAGAATGGCCTTTGTAGAGATCAACCTCAGCTACCAAATGAAAAAAGAAAAAAAATAAAAATAAATAAATAAATAATATATATATATATATATATATATATATATATATAAATGCAATTGAGATATTTTAACCTCTTCAGACCCTAGCGTTTATTATTATATTTTCTTTTACTTCAGTTATGAATTTATATTAACAAACCGATAACTAGCAAAGATTGAAACGCGAAAAAAATTTAAATGTATTTTTTGTACATAAAATTCGATGATACACGTGGACCCAAAAAGTACATTTTTTGACAATTTGTTAGGATTTTTTATTTTACTTTTCTTTGTATTGCATTGAAAAAACAATGCAAAACATGAAATAAATATACATTTAATAATTTTTTATTTCTAATGGACTCTACAAATGGTCTCTCAAAGTACTGAAAAACTATTTACGTTTTCGTTTTTGAACATTTCGTGGATTTTTGCTGCAAGCCATTTGATATAACACGTATCTCGCTAAAAAAGCACTATAAGAAAAAAATTGCTATTTTGTTTAGATGTGCTATCTGTAAGCTTCCATACACACCAATTTCTTTTTTTTTTTAACATTTATATACAGAAAAAAAATTGTAAAGATGTGTATCCTATAGGATACATCGGGTCTGAGGAGGTTAAAACATTTCTCCCATGGCATTAACATTAGTGACCAGTGTTTTCGCATGAATTATGTCTCTTAAAGAATATAAAGATGATCATAGAACTAAGATTTTTAATTTAATGAGCATGCTATTTTTATACAAAAATAAATTTTTGCTATTAGATTACATTACATGAAAAGTGAAAGTATTATACCTTACAATAATCTTTCTTTTATTTTTTGCTGTATATCTCATAAAGGTTTTTTTTAATGAAGAATAAGGTGTGTCTTATATGGTGCATGTTACTAAAACCACAAAAATGAAGCCTGATAGGTGTGCATTATACTCTAGAGAATATAGTATGTGTTGAAATTAAAGTTTGATCTATCTAGATAACAGATGATAAAAGGAAAGAAGATAATAAAATAAAAGTTTGTACTCTTGTTTAATTTAAAATATTGTATTTAAAAAATATATTAATTATATTAGTTTATTCTAATAATTTATTATTAAATTATTCCGAGAAATACATAAAAATATGAGTGTTTACATCGATTTAATTATTTAAAGTTAAAACACTTTTGTCTTGAAAATTTTCGTTTGACAAGCATTTTTCATATGTATATTAAATTTGCTAACTAAATTTAATCCTTCACAATCTTCTACACATTAAAAAAAAAAAAAAAAAAAAAAAAACTGACCTTCAAAAAGGGGATTTTTATGCTTTATGATTACAATTTTTCTGAAAAAAAATTAAAAGAAAAATTTGAGAATTATTTTGCATTTGAACAAGATGTCCTAAAATAAATCTTTTCATGGGGAAAAATATATATAGTGTTTTGTTCTGTTATTTATTGGAACAAGCAAGTATCTTTGTAACAATTATTATTGTCTCTTAAATGGAGGGTCCCTTATGTAGAAATTAGATGCATTATACATAGCTGTAAACCTTCCACTAATCTTCCATAATGTCTGGTTTAATTTGACCCCGGTTAACCACATTTCGAACCAGAATTTTTTTTTTCATGAATACTTATTTAATTCCAGATTTCTACCTGGAACATATTTAATTTCAATTCTTAAAAAAATTTCTTTTTCGAAACGTATTAAACCAGGGTCAAATTAATGCAAGTATTACGGGATATTAGTTTGAGGTTGGCACCTATGCATTATATGCCCTATTTGAAGGGCAAACCTGAAATTCTCCACTATTTGAAGGTATGCTTTAAAGGAAGTTTTACTGTATATATTTCTGTTTTTATACGTTTGTATCTTCTCTACTTTTTCTTCAAATTATAAAAAATCATCAGTAATGTCATGTGAAATTTTCTTGGCCTTCTTTTTTTGTGTTTATTTGTGATCTACATGTAAATATTTTATATTTGTATCCAAAACACCAGTTTATAGGCATATTACAAACGTTTTAATAGAATGAACAATAGAGAATTACATTAATTTTAATCAACATATAAAGATATATATTAAAAAATTAGCGATATGTACAAATGAGCAATAGAGCTAGATTTGCCATATTTACAAATAATTTCTTAAACCTCTTAAAAGTGCTTATTTTTGTTTTTTCCATTATGAACTGAAAAACAGTTTAGTGATTCAGAGCATAAGATTATTTTTTCTATAATGCAGGGTGTCTAGCCACTTGGAAAAGTCAAAGAAATTGTCATGGACTGGAAAAGTCATGGAAATTTACCATTTCTGAGTGAAAATCAAGGAAATTTAAAATTTCTGAAAAAAAGTCAGATAAATTTTAAACTTTCCCCCACCATCTCCCAAAAAAAAAAAAAAAAAAAAAAAAAAATCAGAAAACATTTCCAGATTATAAAACTAAAAGTTTGAAATTGCAATACCAGGAGAATCTAACTTTGCTCTTCATAAATATTGTAAAGAGTATTTCAACCTTTCATGCAATTCCCTTTGTCTACACCCTTTTAGTCCTTCCTTGTAACTCAGAAATTTTCAATACCAGCTTCATTCTCACTGAATCTTTGTACAGTTTTGTTAGATTATTTTATGTGATTCAGTTTGCTTATTCATCTTTGTTTGGAAATATTTGTTAGTTTAATTAATTGAATATTTATAGTCCTTAAATTTGGTTAGAATATGGTTAGTTTATAGTCAAGTTGGTTAGTTTATAGTCAAGAACAGTTACAACAAAGACTACTGCTTATAAAAGGTTACGTACAAAGAAAAAGGTTTTTTTTTTTTAAATTATTAAAATATTTTAAAACATTCTGTGAGTGATATGATAAAGAATTTTATCCTGAGTGGACAAAATGGATGGAATGAAAAAACCTTTCAAACTTGATAAAGAAGCAAAATAGTTTAAAAAATCACTACTTTGAATGGTCTGGCAAGAAAATGACGCTACAAGATTCTTTCATTGAAATTTATAATACCTCAAATCATTCAAAAGTAACAGATTATTTTTAAGTAATTTATATACCTGTTACACAAAACTTTTGTAAAAAAAACAAACATAAAATGGACAGTTCTCCATAAACTGAATATAGACTAAGTTTTTTCGCGTGCCAGAGAAGTTTTCTTACGTGCCAAGTTCGGCATGCGTGCCATAGGTTCGCCATACCTGGTCTAGTTCGTTGTATTGCAGAAAACAATTGCATTACAAATTTATCTCAAACAAAAAGAAAAAAATTAGCACTTTTTTCATTTCATTTTTGACTATTTTGGGCCATCACTCATTTTCTACTTCTTTGGGTATAATGTGGTGTCACTGTGCATTAATATGGAACTAAAGAGAAGAGAGCGGCTAGTCTGTTGAATGATAGGAGAAAAAAAATACAAATTTATCTCAAACACAAAGAAAAAAATCAATTTTTTTTTTTTCAAGCGGGTTCCCAGGGTGGGTGCTTACTTACTTACTTACTATTTCGGGAAGAGGGGGCTGTAAGCCCATCATCCGTCTCCCCTTCTTTCGATATGCTGTGATGTCATTGTGGACAAATATGGGGTTAACGAGAATGGCTATTTCGCTGTATGGCAGAAGAAAAATTACAAATTTATCTCGAACAAGAAGAAAAAAAATCAGGCTTTTTTTCATTTCATTTTCGACTATTTAGGAAGGGAGCAGCCCATTAACCCCTTTCACCTCTTTGGCTATAATGTGGTGTCACTGTGCACTAGTATGGAACTAAAGAGAAGAGAGTGGCTAGTCTGTTGAATGATAGGGGGAAAACACAAATTTATCTCAAACAAAAAGGAAAATATCAGCACTTTTTCATTTCATGTTCGACTTTTTTGGGAGAGGGCTGTAACCCCATTAGCCCCCTTCTACCTTATTGGGCATAATGTTGTGTCACTGTACACTAATGTGGAACTACAGAGAAGGGAGCGGCTAGTCTGTTAAATGATAGGGGAGAAAATGCTTATTTATCTCAAACAGACAGAAGAAAATCAGCACTACTTTTTCATTTCATTTTCGACTATTTCGAGAGGAGGGGGCAGTAATTCCATCAGCCCCCTCCCCATCTTTGGGTATGCTGTGATTGTGATGTCAATGTGGACTAATATAGTGTTAATGAGAATGGCTATTTTGCTGTATGACAGAAGAAAAAAATACAGATTTATCTTTAAAAAGTAAGGAAAAAACACTTTTTTCATTTAATTTTTCGTCTATTTCTGGTTGGGGGGGGGGGGGGGGGGGCTGTAACCCTATCAACCGTCTTTCTCTTCTTTGGTGTCAATATGGTCTAATATGGAACTAAAGCGAAGGAAGCGCATAGTCTGTTGAACGATAGGGAATAAAATGCAAATTTATCTTAAACAGACAGAAAAAATTCAGCACTATTTTTTCATTTCATTATCGACCATTTTCGAGAGGAGGGGGGCTGAAATTCCATCAGCCCCCTCCCCATCTTTGGGTATGTGATGTGAATGTGGACTAATATGGTGTTAACAAGAATGCCTATTTTGCTATATGACAGAAGAAAAAATTACAGATTTATCTTTAAAAAGTAAGGAAAAAACACTTTTTCATTTAATTTTTGGACTATTTCGGGAAGAGGGGGTGGCTGTAACTCCGTCAGCCCCCTTTCTCTTCTTTGTTGTCAATGTGGGCTAATATGGGACTAATGAGAATGGCTAGTCCGCTGTATGAATGAAAAAATATTCCAAAAAAGAAAGACGAAAAATCAGCACGTTTTCATATCACTTTAAAAAATTTCAGGGGCGGGGGCTGTAGCCCCATCAGCCCCAGACCCTGGGTACGTCCATGAGTCAGGGCACTCTTTCCAAGGCGCAACAATAAGTCAGTTTTTTACTGAGGGCAAGAACAGTATTATTTTTCAGATGAGAGGCAAGAAGGGGGCTGTTTTTTAATGAGAGGCGCGAAGGGAGCTAAACCTTTAACAAAGGACAGGCAGGGTACAACACACTCCTGAACTGTGTGGGGAAACGCTGGTTCAGTTAGTAGAACTATATTTGGCAAAACTCGAGCGAAAGGTCCTGGGTTCAACCGGGGCCGTCGCGAAACAACTTCCTTCTCTTAAAGAGAGAAGAAAGTTGTTTCGCGACGGCCCTGGTTCAACTGTAGGCCAAAACACTTTACATTTAGTAGGATTCCCACCCCACTCCCGACTTTTGCTCTAAGTTCTATTAACTAAACTGTTTTTAAAAAGTTTAAAGGTTTGAAATATGTATTAAATTTTTCATTGGATGACATGTAATATGTTACACAAAAATTAAAAAATGAATTACTGGCCTGTTTTATAATATATAACTTAGTTTGACCCATAATGTAAAAGAGTTGATGGGAAACACACACGACATTTGATCTCTTCTGAGTTTAATAGCTTTAAACATCAGCCTTTCTTTCAAAATAAGCACTTTTATGGGTTTTAAGAAACTATTAGAAAATAAAGTAAACCTCAGTAGTATATACTGTAGACAATACCCTACATATATAAATTAGGTTAACCCATAATGTGTAAGAATTGATGGGAAACACAAGACACTTGAACTCCTAAGTTTAATAACTTTAAACTTCAGCCTTTCAAGTAATTTCCTTTTAATCTTTCAAGATAATGTTTTTTTTTTCCATATACACAGTATCTAGCAGAGCGCTGCTACAAATTTCCCTGACTTTTCCAGGTTTTCCATACAAATAAAAAAAGAATTCCAGGTATCGAGATTTTGTGATGTTACATACAAAAAATCTTAAAAGTTTTACAGTAGACTCCCTCTAATCTGCACAGCTTGGGACCAGAGGTTGTGCGGATTTCTGGTCATTGCTTTGTTTATATTTTTAAAACAGTAATTAAATGTAATAATGTAATCAAAATTATAATGAATGCTTATAATACAGTAAAATATTAAAAATAATTAAGTAAAGTTATAGACTAAAATGATAAAAAGTAAGATAATTTAAAAAAATGATTAAATTATTAAAAGTAAAGGTCAAGTAAGTAATTAATAATGTATAATTAAATATGTATAATTAAGATGAGATATATTTTCCTTGAATTATTCAATGAATCTTTCCTCATTTCAGGTTTAGACAGTTTTAATAATCAAAAAAGCTTGATTAATACATAAATATATTCGGTAAAAAAAATTGTGATTACCAGTGATATCAGCAATATCTTGATTTTTTTCAGAAATAAATTTATACTTATTTCATGAAAAACTACAAGTTCAGTCATATTATTGAGAATTACATATTAAAATACATACGGAATGATATAAAATTAAAAAATTCAGTAATTTTGCCCCTACATCTGAGCTGAAAGTTTCATTGTTTACATCTGCGTTGATGTGCGGATTTTATGCACTTGCAGATTTTAGCGAGTCTACTGTGTAATAATTGCTTGATATCCCTATATTTCTTAATGATAATTTTATTTAACACGCTAAACATTTTGCAGATACACTTGAAAATTGAATTTTAAGATATTAATATATACCTAATTGACACGCTTTCTACTTCAGATAAGGTTTATTTTATTTAGGTTTAGGGTTTTAAGTTATTTTAGGTTTTATTATTATTATATTTAGGGCTTTAAGTTATTTTAGGTTTTATTATATTCAGGTTTTAATTTTGAAAATTGAATTTTAATTTTTAGTGTATATAATATAATCATATATCTATTGGACCTGCTTCTACCTAAATAACTAAAATTTGATGTGATTCGGAAGTAATACAATAAAAGAAAAACTCATTTATAGAGTATTAATATGGAATTTGATGCGACATGGCTATATTGTTGAATAAATACAGCGTAATAAATAAGTTAGGAATGGAATTTGGTATAACTGTAAAAATATTTAAGTAAAAATTCTATAAAAATTAATTATTGGATTTTATCTACATTAAAATGTTCCTGGCACGTTAGAATTTTGGTACATAATAATTTTGAAATTTTGGCACTCATATTCAAAAAGGTTCGCCATCCCTGAACTAGACGTTATGGCTAGTTTCATATCAGCGCACAGTTACAGCACAGTATACCCAATGAGGGGAAGGGGGCTGATGGTTTTACAGGCCCCCTTTCGAAATAATCAAAAATGAAATGAAAAAAAAAACCTCCTGTTTTTTTTCTTTCTTTTGAGATAAATCTTTAATTTTTTTTCTGTGACGCAGCTATTCTGGTTAGTCCCATATATTAGTGCACAGTGATGCCCCAGCATACACTCAAAGAAGTCGATGGGGACTAGGGTTATGAGGTAACAGCTCCATTCCACCTCCGAAGAGATTGCAGTTAAATGAAAAAAAAGGCTGATATTTCTTCTTTTTCAGATAAATTTGTTTTATTTTCTGGCATGCCACGAATTTGTTTTTCTAGATAATCCAATATCCTCCTCAGTCGTGCTATCAAATTTACTCGAGACCACAAAATCAATTTTCAAATGATTGAAAAATAGATCCGTCCTGTTTTACTGGATAAATGAAAACATATATGTTCAGTTCAAGAGACCTACAAGTAAATTCGACAAATCTAAAAGTAGTTTAATTTAAGGAGTTTTTAATTTCTCTCACAGTCGGCGGGCGGCAAGATTGTCAATGCGGAAGTATATTAATGCACAGTAACACCACAGCTAATCTCAAATCGGAAATTCGGTACCGAAGAGTTGACTGTAAAAGTAGCTTATTAACTTTCATTTTTCAGTCGCATCTCCATGCTATACCGAAATATGAGGGTGGGAAGGGTTGAAGGGACTAAGCCTCTTTCTCTGCCAAAATGGTCGGAGTTAAATGGAAAAAAACTTTCCTTACTTTTTTGATCAATTCAATTATATATATATATTTGTCATGCATCGCACTTGTCTTTCTTGTTAGTCTCATATTTGTGCATAGCGACACCTTAGCTAATCTCTTCAGAATTTTAGCTAAGTCGGAAATCAGGAACTATATGTGTGCGGAAGAGCTGACTGTGAATGATATTCATTAACTTTCGTTTTTAACACTCGATTACATTCTCGTATCTGTACGATACACAGTGACTTCTTGTTTGACTGCAAAGTAACGCTCCCACACACACACACACACTTATCTTCCTATTCTGCCCTAACTTTGCAGCCACTATTTTTCATCTGGAACGGTTTAAAGTCCTCATTATTACTTGTGCAATGCACAAATAATAAACAAAGTCGTTATTTTATATATGTGTATAAAAATATTTTGTGTACACAAAAAATATTTTGTGTTTGTTACAATATTAATTTATTGTTAAACAAGAACCGTAGCCAGAATTTAGTTTCGGATGTTGGAAGAACAATTTTATAGATTTTAAGCTATAATGACTTTCTTTTAAATGAAAGTATAAAAAAACAAACAAACCCAGTAACACTTTTCAACATATTTCGACATGGGACGGCCTCAGGATCAGACCCTTCCCCCCAGATTTGATTCTGACTAAAAAAACAAGTTGGAGCCCAGAGGGTTAAATATAAGACTTTTTCAAAATTTTAGGATTTGTCGTTTGATTTGAGGTGTTCAGCTATGAGTATGCAAAAGTCCCCAACATATATAGTTTCTGAGAACGGGCTCTGTGACGGACCGACAGACAGACAGAGGAGCGAGACGAATAGGGTTTCGTCAGATGAACGAGACTCTAAAAATCCTGAAATTCAGAGCAAATTTTCTGAAAGGTTACAGCAGAGGGAAGTAGGGGGGGGGGGGGGAATCCCTCCCTGCCGCTAATTATTTTTGCTGTAGTTTGGGTTAACTCTGTTTTCATTTCAGGTCAATTTTAGGCTGAGTGTAGATTTCTCCAAGTTGGGTTCGGGTTAACCAGATTTCTAAAATGTTAGTTCAGTATATTATTTCAGTTTAAAAACTATACCTATAATAATGAACATAGGTATTTATATGTGTTTTTTCCGCGATCGTTTGATGAAATTTAGGTTTTTATCACGACGCTTTGACGAAATTCGCATTTTCCTGCGTTCTTTTGACGAAATTCGCTTTTTTCGACGACCCTTTGACGAAATTCGCATTTTCCGCGTTTCTTTAACGAAATTCGCGTTTTTTTTCGTGATCCTTTGTCGAAATTTGTGCTTTTTCCGTGGGGTTTTTTTCTGTTAATGAAATTTGCGTTTTTCTGCGGCTTTTTGCCAAAATTCGCGTTTTTTTTTTTTACGCAATCCTTCTTTGAAATTTGCGTTTTTTCCGCGGATCTGTGATGAAATTCGCGTTTTTTTTCGCAATCCTTTTAAATTTATGTTTTTTCCGCGGCTTTTTGGCGAAATTTGCGTTTTTTCCGCCGTTTTTGATGAAATTCGAATTTTTTTCACAGATTTTTCCGAAATTCACGTTTTTTTTACGAAATCCTTTGTCGAAATTTGCTTTTTTTCAGCGGCTTTTCACAAAATTCGCGTTTTTTTCTCGTCTTTTAGATGAAATACGCGTTTTTCCGCGCTGTTTGACGAAATTCGGGTTTTTAGGGTTCCGTACTTAAAAAGTAAAAACGGAACCATTATAAGATCACTTCTGTGTCTGTCTGTCACAGCCATTTTACTCGTAAACTGTGGAACGTGGAAAGTTCAAATTCGGGGAAGTAATAAAGAACATTGACCCACATATTTTCAGATTAATAAACATTCATAAATATATTTAGTAAAAATGTAGAGGGGCTAATTATGGTACTTGAAAAAAAATATTTTCTTTGTATATCGTGTGGGGTATCGTGTGAAAGATTTCGTAACGCTGAACTCAAAAATACATTCCTTTTAATTTTAGGTATTATATTTTCAAAGATATCGTGGAAAATGTAGCGCAAAAGTATGTCCCCCCCCCCCCCTTCCTCATCTAATTCCGAATCTACTGAAACTAAGATTATGAAAAAATTAGAGGTAGTAGACGTTAATTTAAACCTTGCC
This sequence comes from Maratus speciosus, assembly GCA_963932465.1. Taxonomy (NCBI): domain Eukaryota; kingdom Metazoa; phylum Arthropoda; class Arachnida; order Araneae; family Salticidae; genus Maratus; species Maratus speciosus. Next base: position 474,614,366 of record OZ010789.1, read on the forward strand.
GAAAAATTATAGCGATCGCCATAGGTCACATAGTTTTTGAGAAAATCGTATTTTTCTGTTACACACAAATTTCGATTTACGGGCATTCAGAAAAATTGTTGAGCATCGCTGGATATACCTATCCTAGCAGAAGTATAAAAGCATTGTTGATAATGAATTTCGAAAAAAATCATCGGTAATTAGCCGAGATATTAACCCTTAAAGATACGGCCAGTTTGGACATACACAATGACAGAGGGGCGACGTACCCTATGCCTAGTTAACAACTTTTAATGATATATATGTGTAATGTAATCTCCAGTAACAGTATAAATGTGAAATTGTTAAAAACATACTAATTTTAGGGGTCTCAGGACTCTAAAAATTGGAAAAAAAAAAACATTTTCAACATTTAATGTCTTAAAATGTATATGATATTAAAACACAATTTTTATTGGGATGAAAGATATAAGTATGTTCTTGCATTTCATGTATTTTAAAAAGTGCAAGATGCAGAGTTAGTATTTATAGGGGGCTCGAAACTGTTAGACATTTGTCGAACAGAAAATTGGCATAACAGTTTGCAGGATTACAAAAAAAAAAACATTGCAACTAGAATGAAAATTTTAGTGCTTACTTATACTTCAGATTGTAATAATTATCCTGAACTTAAATAAATTTGTATTTAAAGCATCTTTATATTTTTAATGCAATATTGCATTTAGCTAATACAAAATTTTGAAAATTTCAACAGTATAATCATCTAAAAAAATATTTTTTTGAACAATAAAAAGGAAATTTTCGGTTCAGTTTATACAGACTAACATGAAATATATGTTTTGAAAATTTCATGAAAAAATATTCAGAAGTTTTTGAGGTATCCTGCGCGTTATTCCCAAAAAACGACATTTGGCGAAAAATGATTTGAAAGTTTCGGAAACGCCGCTTCAGCTATTGAGCGAGTATAATTCTAAAAGCCATAACTTCTGTTCTAATGGGAATTTCAAGGAAACAGTTATATCAAAATGTTCAGAAAATATAAAAGTTTATCATCTAAAAAAATTAAAATTTCTAAAATTTTGTTTAAGAGTCCTACGACCGCTTAACGCTTTCCGGCGCGGAGTAATTCTGTTTATAAACTTATGAAATAATGGACTGACACCAGAATTTATAAACGAATTTATTAGAAAATACGAACTTGCTTATTTTCACGTACATGATAAAAGGAAATTTTTAATTAAATATTCTTGGTGCCGTTTGTCTGTTTTGGAATTAAAATTAGGTGTCCTTTTTTTAAGGACACCGCCCTCGAAAGATTTAATTAGAATGAATCACATAAATACTATGGGATTCGTGACTAGTTTGCATTGAGTGTATCTCTCAATACGCATCGGGTGACTTTAAAAGTTAATTAAAAACCTATCTGGAAAAACGCGGCACTGACCAAGGCGGCGTTGCAACTTTGCGACCTCCTTTCGAAGCGCGCTTAGCACAATGCCAAATTTAATCTTTGAACAAAGGTTTTTTTTAGCTACACTGTAGAAAGAAAGGTTATTTCTAGGCTGAATTTAGTTTTATGAAATGCCAAATGAAGTTTAAATATGCACTGCTTTTATTGTCAGTGCCGAATTAAGTTCATCATAAACAGATTAGGATAATATTAAAAAATGAGTTATACAGAATAGCTATATTTGATATTATTTAGGTTCCATATCTCTTTGAACTTTCATGATATATCCAATTACACTTTTCTAATATATGCTGTTATACCCAACCCTACATTGTATAGTTTTTTACAAAGTCTTAGTATTCTTTTAGCAACGGTTTTTTCTTTATAATACAATTACAAATTCATATACTTATTCTACGGAACCCTCTGTACGCGAGTAATACTCGCACTTGACCGTTTATTTTTTGCGAAAGTAGCATTTTTTTGCGGCTGTTTGACGAAATTCCCGTTTTTCTGCGGCCCTTCTTTGTGACCCTTCTTTTCTTTTTTCTGCGTTTTTTTTTGCGGCCCTTTGGCGGAATTCGCGTTTTTTCTGAGGTCATTTGCCGAAATTCGCGTTTTTTTTACGCAATCCTTCATTGAAATTTGCGTTTTTTTTCGCGGCTGTTTGACGAAATTCGCTTTTTTCCGCAGTCTTTTGACGAAATTCACGTTTGTCTGTGGCCCTTCTTTGTGACCTTGCTTTTTCTTTTTTCTTGCGATCTTTTAACTAAATTCGCGTTTTTTCGCTTCCCTTTGACGGAATGCGTGGTTTTTTAGCGATCCTTTGTCAACATTTGCGCATTTTCTGCGGCCCTTTGACGCAATTCGCGTTTTTTTGTGGTCATTTTCCGAAATTCGCGTTTTTTATGCAATCCTTCGTCGAAATTTGCGTTTTTCCCGGGGGATTTTGACGAAATTCGCGTTTTTTTCTCGTCTTTTTGATGAAATTTGCGCTTTTTCTGCGGCCCTTTGACGAAATTCGCGTTTTTCTGCGGCCTTTTGACGAAATTCGCGTTTTTTCTGAGGTCATTTGCCGAAATTCGCGTTTTTTCTGAGGTCATTTGCCGAAATTCGTTTTTTTTTCTGAGGTCATTTGCCGAAATTCGCGTTTTTTTACGCAATTCTTCGTCGAAATTTGCGCTTTGTTCTCGTTTTTTTTTTTATGAAATTTGCGTTTTTCTGCGGCCTTTTGACGAAATTCACGTTTTTCCGTGTTCCTTTGACGAAATTCGCGTTTTTTTGTGATCCTTTATGAAATTTGCTTTTTTTCGCAGCCCTTTGACGGAATGCGTGTTTTTTTTTTGCGAACTTTTTTAGAAATTCGCGTTTTTCCGCGGTCTTTTATTGAAATTCGCTTTTTTTCTGCATTTTTCCGCAGCCTTTTGACGAAATTCACGTTTTCTGTGGCCCTTCTTTGTGAACCTGCTTTTTCTTTTTTTTTTTTGCGATCCTTTGACGAAGTTCCCTTTTTTCCCCGCTTCCCTTTGATGGAATGCGTGTTTTTTTAGCGATCCTTTGTCGAAATTTGCGTTTTTTCTGCGGCCCTTTGACGAAATTCGCGTTTTTTTCTGTGGCCATTTGCCAAAATTCGCGTTTTTTATGAAATGCTTAATTTCAAAATCTTCATTATGTAAAGCTAAAGCTTTCTCAACAGCTTTTTCGAAGTTTAAATCATCAACTTGTGTAATCAATTTATTCTGAATATTTTCGTTTTTCAGACCGCGCAGAAACTGTTTAATTTTCATTTAGAGTATCAGCAGTAAATGAACAAAAGGTTGTACCCTTCTTTAATCTAGCAGCAAAATCTTGAGTTGATTCAGTTTCATTCTGAAACCATTTTTTAAATTTAATTCTCTCAATGAATTTATTGGGGGCGGGGCTTAAGTGTTTAAGCAGAATATCAACAATTTCATTATATTTTAAAGTTCCACAATTTTTAGGTACACATAAATCACATAATAAACCATATAATAATTTCGGTCCTAATAATGATAAAATAGCAGGAACTTTCTTTTGTTCTGTTATGTCATGCAGAACGAAATTTTGTTCCAGTCGTTTCACGTAAGTTGTGAAACTTTCCACTTTTTCATCAAACTCCTTGAAATCAGTGAACATTTTACTTTAAATGTAGCAAAATAGTAAAAATGTAGAAGTAAATGTAATATCACTTACCACCGCCGTAAATACTGTAGAAGACTATGAAGTATTAATATAGCATTGCCGTATTGCACCGAACCGTAGAACATTTAAATCAGAAGTATAGCCATTTTCACTGGCACAATTTTCATTTTCGATAAACTTTTTCCGGTACAAATATTTCATTTCTATCCATCGTCGCCACTTATTGTATATTTATTAACTAATTAATAATAATTAACACAACTCTTAATAACGAGGTCGCTTGTACACATTTAAACATTCAATAAGCACTTCACAAACAAACACATAACTTACAGAACGTCAGTCACATGACAACAAAAGTAAACAGAACAATTCTCTTATATTTATTTCTGTGGGAGGAAAGAAACTTTGGTGCTGCCATCTACATATATTAAATTGAAGCTCAAACATGACACAATTAAAAACACAATGTTTAAAAATATTATTTGAGCTTTTTAAGCGAGCTTTAGAGAAGACGCCATTCATATACATTGAAAAAACTCCGTAAGGCTGTTCAAGAGGTGCGACATAAAATTGACATGAAAATAATAAGAAAAATTATACCATCATGGAAATTTCCAGTCAAAGCTATAGCCGTAGAGACTATCATATTTAGAGTAATACAATTGCAAGAAATACGGAATTTCTGCATAGAAATTAACTGTGAAAATACTTTAAATAAGGGAAACTACCTTCTGTATTATTTAAATAGTTTTATATATTAAAAAATTAATTTTTTAAATATTTTTTATCTATTTTCTTTTTTTTTCTCTCATATTTTAAGTGACACTTTATATAACAGGATTCGTTCACAAAAATGCGATAATAGTAAAGATATATTTTGTTTGCGATGTCGGTGAAACTGATATGATGCAATTTATGACTTTTAAAGCATGTTTCTCTCTGGAATTACTTTTAGGTTTGGAACTATTTTTTTTTCACGGCTACTTTTCCCCATCCAGTTATATTACTATCTGATTTGATTTTTCATTGGATTATTAAAAATAAAACATTTCTACAAAGTTGTCATTTAAAGTGATAATAAATAATCCTTTTGGATATAATTTTGAAGAAATCCAATTGGAATCAATAACTATTTATTTTATCTATACAAATATGGCATATTTAATAGAAAAATAAATTAAACAGAACCTAGCATTTATTCTTTTTTTGTAAACTCGTGAGCAGTATATGCATTTACAAAACTCGTTTAAAATTCTACACGGGTACAGCCTAAATCTAGGAGGGGGGGGGGGTACTTTAATACGTTACTTTAATAAACTAGGAAGATCCGCCTCCCATGAACTACGCTTTCCAATCCAGCAACGCTGTCGCGTCAGCTGACGGCTGTTTTCGCGATAGACTAAGTAAGATCAATTACATATTTTAAAATTAGCGTATGAAAAAGGATTAAATAAAAAAGTACGCTCTCTCCGAACTTTTCTATCGTTAAAATCGTTTTAAATATTTCTCTTTAAATATGCCATAACTTTCGCCATCAAATGCTTTGCGCACGTAATAATTTTAAAATTTTCTTTCTTTTCAATATTTACGTGTAAATATACGTATAATTCAATTAAAAATACAATGTTTTGAAATGTTATTATTTGAGCTTTTTTAAATCTTGTAACAATAGATAAAAAAGGATATTCCAAAATATGAATTAAATATCTCTTCAAACAATGCAAAAGTTAAAAAAATTAGACAAAAAAATTGTTGAACACTTCTTACCGCTATCTAGTCTAATTAGTATTTGCCAGAAAAGATGGTCAAATCGCTATGCACAATGTTTAATCATATAAAACTTATGTAACGGAACTATTTTCACCGATTCTAACAGTAAAAAACGTTTAAAATTTTTGGATGGAAAAATTGTCTACTTCAGCATTTTTATCATACATTTCTCTATAAAATTCCCAGTTTTCATGTTTTTATATGCATGTTATTTATGTTATTTATGAAGAATAAGCCGAGAAAGTAACAAGTTGGAATTTGTCAGTTCAACGTGGCAAATAGGTGCGTTCGTACTATAACTTGATTTATAAATATTCAGATATTGGTGCGGAAATGCCTCAATACAAAATTTATTACGTTTATATTGTATATTAAATTCAGTAATACGGAAATAATATGATTCCATCTTACATATGATATAATCACCATGGTAACCTTGAATCATCACCTATTATGGGATATCATTGAATTAATTACACATGATAGGATTTAATAGAATGAAGAAAAGTTTTATTAATATCTTTTTAAGTTTTGATTCGATTTTCATAAAATTTGAAATGAGTCGACAAATTTATGCAGCGATTTTATATCTTAAATTTCAAACCATTCGGTTGGGTAGTTTTTGCGCTGATATATGCAAACAGACGGATGGACCAGACGACGATTATAGGTGCTATGTTTTTAGGTGCGTTCGTAATTATATAAGTACGTAGCACTTATAGTCGTCGTTCAGTCCGTCTGTCTGTCCGCATATAACAGAGCAAAAACTACCCAACCGAATGGTCTGAAATTTTAAATATATGATTGTTGCAAAATTTTGTCGAGCCATTTCAAATTTTATGAAAATCGGATGTATAGTTTAATTACAGGGTCAGTCAAAAGTGTTTCTTTACATTACGGGCAATGGGGAAAATTATTGCAAGTGCATTTTAATTATGTTACAGCCTTCCGAATGGTCTGAAATTTTAAATATATAATTGTTGCAAAATTTTGTCGAGCCATTTCAAATTTTATGAAAATCGGATGTATAGTTTAATTACAGGGACAGTCAAAAGTGTTCCGTTACATTACGGTCAATGGGAAAAAATTATTGCAAGTGCATTTTAATGATGTTACAGCCTTCCGAATGGTCTGAAATTTTAAATATATAATTGTTGCAAAATTTTGTCGAGCCATTTCAAATTATATGAAAATCGGATGCATAATTTAATTACAGAGACAGTCAAAAGTGTTCCGTTACATTACGGCCAATGGGAAAAAATTATTGCAAGTGCATTTTAATGCTGTTACAGCCTTCCAAATGGCCTGAAATTTTAAATATATAATTGTTGGAAAATTTTGTCCAGCCATTTCAAATTTTATGAAAATCGGATGTATAGTTTAATGACAGAGAGAGTCAAAAGTGTTCCGTTACATTACGGGGAATGGGAAAAAAATTATTGAAAGTGCATTTTAATGATGTTACAGACTATGCACTTATGAAGTGCAAAAAAATATACATTCATACAATATGGGGTGTAAAAAATAATTATAAAACTAGTTATAGTACGAACGCACCTCATTTGCCACGTTTGACGAGCAATTTCCAACTTGTTATATAATTACGAACGCACCTAAAAAGGTTACAATAAATTCAATTACGGCATCGTTAGCAACTTTTTTAGGTCAGAGATAAAAGTATGAATTAGACGAATTTCTTAATTTTTAACCATGCAAAGTAAATTTTCAAAAATAATTTTCTTGTAACCTACTTTTGTTACTGCATTAGGGCAAATAAATTACATTTATTTTAGAAGCATATAATTAATGCATTTTATTTAAGCATTACAAATAATTTTTTCTGTAAAAAATATGAATAAAATGAAAAGAATTTTTGTCCTTTTGTAAACTTCGTAACATAACAAATCTCAAAAATTACCAGATCTAAAATAAGGATGTAACATTTAATTTAATAAATTTAAACTTCTGGCTCCACAAGCAAAAAACTACAAGGCAGAAATAGCATTTTCTTTCCATTTTTTTAAACTTCTCTTTCTTATTTTTTACAAGTGTTTTAAAAAATCCACTTTTTTTAAACGAAAAAAAACTACTCCTAAAAATAATCTGTTTTCTGCGCCTTTTTTAACTCTTTCTTTTTTTTTTTTTTTGGTACATTTACAAAAAGATATTTTCTACTTTGGAAAAAAAAAAAAAATTAAAAATAATGTTGGTCAATAACGCTTTTTCTATTTATTTTATGACTTTGTTTTAAAAGATTCCCATGAAATATGATTTAGTATTCTTTTATTTTCGTTTGGGTAAGAAAAGTTTCCCATATTTCGTAGAAATTCGTTCCAATTTTGTAGAAATGTGTCATATATTGAATTGGACAGTAATTTTTGAAAAGATAGCACACAAAAATCTATATATTTAGAAGACCAGGCTATTTTTTTAGTCATCAGCGCTGAGCTTTCACTGAACCGATTTTGATAATTATTTTTTAAAATGAAAACTGCTCATTTGTAGATGTGCCCTGCCCGCACTCGCCATTTTTTAATTTATTTCCATTTTTATATTTTATTTTTAATTTAAAAAACTTTTTATGATATTTCTTCAAAATGGTGGCAATCAAGTTAACCCCTTGAGGAAGAGCGACCGGTATTCGTGCCGCGTAAGGTGCTCAGAAGCAGTGATTATTTTCACCAGTAAATTTTCACTGTAAATTTTGGCTTATTTAATCGGAGCATTTTCCCGATTCAATGAGGCAAAAAAATTTGTTTAAAAAAACCGGTAATTAAAGATTAAAAATTCTGTAAAAGACGCTCGTGCCCAAGGGGTTAAGCTTTTCTCTCTATAATATAAATTTATTTTGCTTTATCACATTTCACTAATCAGAAGCTTGATTCCATCAGTGAATGTGTCATCGTATTTAAAGAAAAAATTTAATGGTTTTCATTAAATTTAACCATAATAAAATGATTGCGTGTGATTATGCACTATGTATTTAAAGATCCTTGGTATGCACAAATGAAAATATTTCTGAAAGTTACGTCATTTCCATTTAATTATAATCTTATATACAGTGACCTCTCACTTATACGACTTTCAGGGTACCGTAGGAAAAAGTCGTATAACTGAGAGAATCGTATAAATGAGAGACCGCTTTATTATGCACGTCTCAAACTTTATATGCATTAATTATTTTACCTACATGAAATACGATACGTTTTGAGTACTAAGAACATATTTTAACAAAACTTATAAAATATATTATAAAATAAAATATAAAAGATATTTAAAAAAGTTCACAAAATAGTTCACTTACCACTATGTTTATTTTAAAGATTTACAAATCAGATTTTCTCAAAAAATGAAGTGATATTAGTTTGTCTCTCTCGTCGAAGAAAAAAGAAAATGTTTCTTCTAAGTCTAATAAAGCTTTAAATCTATTTTGGAAATAATCATTTTGATGGATATAACTCTTTAATATATTTAAAGCAGCATTTCCTTCTGAAAAATGTACAGCAGCAGGAACACTTCTCATCTTCGTCATCCTCCTCACTCACGTCTTCATTATTGACAAACTCTTTAACAATAGTGAAAGGATAAAGGTATGAAAACGTGAATGATTTGTACTTTAAATATTATAAAATTGAATTCTTGAATATTAAAGACGTGAATTATCACATTGCTAACAAGGCGTAAACCAACTTAGTGAAAAATGTCCAAGCCGGGAATCGAACCCGGGCCCCTGGAATAGATCTCCAGTGCTCTACCACTAAACCACAAGGACGATGCCCAGCTTGGCATCTCTCACATATATAAGTCGGTAAGGCTACTACCGCAGCACTAGATGGAAAAGTCTTCATGAGCACACAATCTAGCGGCGTAACATGAGATGCAAATGAACCCAGCATCGGTGAATATACAATTTTAATTAATTTTCCTACTACTTTTCAGCAGTGAAATTACGCTTGAAATTATTGAATATTAAAGACGTGAATTATCACATTGCTAACAAGGCGTAAACCTGTTTTATGTTTAAATTTGTATATTCACCGATGTTACGTCGCTAGATTCTGTGTTCATGAAGACTTTTCCATCTAGTGCTGCGGTAGCAGCCTTACCGACTTATATAAGTGAGAGATGCCAAGCTGGGCATCGTCCTTGTGGTTTAGTGGTAGAGCACTGGAGATCTATTCCAGGGGCCCGGGTTCGATTCCCGGCTTGGACATTTTTCACTAAGTTGGTTTACGCCTTGTTAGCAATGTGATAATTCACGTCTTTAATATTCAATAATTTCAAGCGTAATTTCACTGCTGAAAAGTAGTTGGAAAATTAATTAAAATTGAATTCTTGAGTTAGAAATGTAAAATCACCTGAACCGTTTAACGCTTAGTATAACTGAGAGAAGCAATCGTATAACTGAGAGAAGTTTAGCATTATTCACCATAAAGCGTGGACGGAACCAAGAGAATTCGCCGTTTAAACAGAGAGTCGTATAAGTGAGAAGTCACCGCATTTAAAAGACAATACTGTTTTTTTAGTCATCTGCGCTGAGCCTTCTACTGAACCGATTTTATAATTATTTTTCACATGAAAGCACTTCTTTTTGTATATGTGCCCGCACTCACTACTTTTGAAAATAACTCCAATTTTATATTTTAATTTCAATTTTAAATTCCTTTATGAAAGATCAAAACCTCAAGTATAGAGTGCGAATGTTTACATGCAAAATTGGAACTGGCAAACCTGACATCAAGTTTGGGGATGTATTTATTAATAATCTATAGCACATTAAAATATTTTTAAAATAGTAACCATGAATATGAAAAGTATGTATGTAAATTTTGCGACGATGAAAAAGATGCTATGTTTAGATTTCATTGAAAACTACAATTGTGGCATAGTGGCGCAATTTTCGTTGATTTTACCTTAAGTAATACCAAAGGTCAAAGTCTCAATTAATAACTTCATAAATTCATTATCTTAATTGACTGTTACTTATTACGTATAGGAATAAAGTTTAATTTTTCAATAATTTGAAAAGTTGAAATTAAACCTTAGTTAAAAATAATATTCGTTTTAAGAGTTAGGTTAGCCAATATAATATTGATTAATTATTGCAATTATTTTTGTTAATTTTTTATAACGTCAGTCTTTCAAACATTTTCATTCGTCGAATTCGACGGGTTTCGACTCGTTTTTTTTAAATTAACTTTTAATAGTACTTTTAATAGTACTTTTAATAACTTTATTATGCCATCTATATATTTAAAACGCTAAGCGTTTTCTTTCGACAGTCCGTGAGAAGAAACTACTGGATCAAATTACACCAATCTTTTTTAAAATGAAAGATATTTGGCCACAGATTTGTTATTGTACATTCGTTTGTTCAAATCATAGATTAGGGACCAAGATGGGACATTTACGGCAAAATCTGTAATGGCAACAGTACTAGCATCACTACCGACAAGGGGGAAGAATTAACAAGCCTCCGAAATTTACCTATGTTGAAGAAATATGTTTACCCTCACGGTGACCGTTTTTAGCCTGTTGTATAAAATCTGGACTGTTGTATGAGATACAACAGGCTAAATCCGGCTAAAAACTCAGGCTAAACGATAGTTGTCAGTCTATCGACTGGAAATTAACAGATTTTTTTAATACTCGTATAACGAAATTTAGAAACGATTGCGGATGATTAAAACAAAAGACATGGGTGTTTATTGCTCCGGGAGATTATCTTTCTCGGGATGTCTGTCTGTCTATCCTACAGCATGCAATTTTCTTGTAAAGTATGATATTATTATGGAGTAAAACCTCCATAACGGACACACCCGATTAGTGGACACCTCATTCTAGCGGACATTTTTTCGATTACCAACCCTTAAATAACTGTACATGTTTTACTCTCAGTAGCGGACACCTCCAAATAGTGGACAAATTCTGCCCTCCCGAGGTGTTCGCCATTCAGAGGTTTTACTGATAAAACCTCCATAACGGACACACCCGATTAGCGTATACCTCTATTTAACGGACATTTTTTCGATTACCAACACTTAAGTTACTGTACATTTTTTACTCTCAGTAGCGGACACCTCCAAATAGAGGGCAAATTCTGCACACTCGAGGTGTCCGCTATTCAGAGGTTTTACTGTATATATTATTGACAGTTATTTTACAGGGCCGCACAAAAGAATAAGAATATATGAAACGAATATAAACTATCTTCGCGATTGGTAGATCGCTGATGGTAATGTAATTTTAGGATGTTGTTGCAGTCACCCGCAGCATGTTTCTAGGGTTTCGTTCATCTGACGAAACCCCATCTGTCTCAGAAACTATATATGTCGGAAACTTGAAATTTTGCATACTTATAGCTGAACACCACACATCAAACGACAAATCATAAAACTTTGAAAAAGGTCTAATATTTAACCCTCTGGGCTCTAACTTGCGTATTTTAAACAATTTTTCTAACTCAGACCCCAATTAAGTTGGAGACTTTAAATTTCGCATACTTATAGCTAAGCACTTGCGATAACACGAAAAATCGTAAAATTTTGAAAAAGGTCTAATATTTAACCCTCTGGGCTCTAACTTGTGTATTTTAAACAATTTTTCTAACTCAGCCCCTAATTAAGTTGGAGACTTGAAATTTTGCATACTTATAGCTGAGCACCACACATCAAACGACAAATAATAAAAACTTGAGAAAGTCTAATATTTAACCCTCTGGGCTCTAACATGTGTATTTTAAACAATTTTTCTAACTCAGCCCCTACTTAAGCAGGAGACTTGAAAGCTTGCATACTTATAGCTGGACACCTCACATCAAACGCCAAAACATAAAATTTTTAAAAAGGTCTAATATTTAACCCTCTGGGCTCTAACTTGTGTATTTTAAACAATTTTTCTAACTCAGCCCCTAATTAAGTTGGAGACTTGAAATTTCGCATACTTATAGCTGAGCACCACACATCAAATGGCAAATAATAAAAATTTGAGAAAGTCTAATATTTAACCCTCTGGGCTCTAACATGTGTACTTTAAACAATTTTTCTAACTCAGCCCCTAGTTAAGTAGGAGACTTGAAAGCTTGCATACTTATAGCTGAACACCACACATCAAACGACAAATCATAAAATTTTGAAAAAGGTCTAATATTTAACCCTCTGGGCTCTAACATGTGTATTTTAAACACTTTTTCTAACTCAGCCCCTAGTTAAGTAGGAGACTTGAAATTTTGCATACTTATAGCTGAGCACCTCACATCAAACGACAAATCATAAAATTTTGAAAAGGTCATGTTTAACCCTTCGGTCTCTAACTTGTGTATTTTAAGCAATTTTTCTAACTCACTCAGCCCCTAATTAAGTTGGAGATATGAAATTTTGCATACTTATAGCTGAAGACTTGCGATCACACTACATATCATAAAAATTCAAAAAGTCTTATATTATTACAGCCCTTTGACCACTCTTTCTTATTGTGCACCATAGCCTTACATATTTTAGTTTCACTTTTTACCGCCAGGTGACGCCTACCTATATCGGGTGCTATGGGCCCGATCCCCCCGACTAATATGTCTACGGATAGGTTTTAAAACGGAATTTCTTTCGGATACAGGTTTTATTTAGAATAGAGTGCGCCCCTGGTTGCAAAATGTGGAACTAACATATTTTTTCAAAAAGATAAAGTGTTTTGAGAGGAATATTAAGCGAAACCATCTGTGCGATCTGTGATCACACTTAACCAACTTGTTTCTTCAAGACAGGGCCGGCCCAAGGCGTGTGCGAAGTGTGCCACCGCACGGGGCGCCGAACCAGAAGGGCGCCAAACAGATGAAAGGGCGCCTACAAGAGCACCGATAAAATTATTTTATATTCTGCGTTTTTTTTTTTTTTTTTTACATTTTCTATAGCTAGGTTGGGGCCAGCTCGAGAAAGGATTCTTTATTGTTCTGTTCTTTATCTGAATGGAATTGCCTTTAAGCTATTAATGCTCAAATTACTTCGTCATACTGAAAAAAGAAACAGAATCACGAACCTCAGGAACCACTCGATTCAAATGTGCTTCCTTTGCGGGATGCTAATCAATTTAAACTTTAACAGGTTTATGGTGAACTGTATCACTTCCGGCTATTTAAGCGCATTATTCTAGAGTTCTCTTATCCCTCAGGGAATCTGAGACTGGCCCACAGATGAACGGAAAAGAAACCACTAGGCTCTTGAATTTGCAGAAATTTAAAAATGAAAAACAGACGTCTTTGAAAAAAAAAATTTCTAGCAGTGCCTTCTGGATATGAGCTCATCTTCGTCCACTAATAGTCAATAGCGTTACTGTCAGAAATTTTGCCGAAAAAGAAAAATGGGTATGTAACCAAAAATATGTATGAAAATAATTCTTATTAAAATGACCACAGTATCGAGACAATACGATTCGGTCGTTCACTTATTATTTTATTAAACTGCTGCTGTAAATGGAATATTTAATAAGTAGAAATGAATCAAACCAAACATTTTTTCAAGTAGCTTGATTCACTTATCTATTTCGTTTAAATGACTAATTTTCATGCGAATGTGAAACAGTCGAATATTTAAAGTTACAATGCATGTTCGTAGTATTTGAAAGTTGTCAGTTCTTGAAATTACGAAGGACGTTGCTCCCTAAACTGAGAGCGGTAGAACAAGGGCCTGACTAACCCTATATGGCTAGTGCGTGGGACAAGGATTCAGATGGGATCCCCAATAATATGCTTTTAGCCTGAATTTCTACTCATTTAAGGAGCGATTTTGTGGTTTGGGGGGAGGGGTTATTTTAGAGTTGAGAGCCTGGGCAGCTGCCTCTTTTGCCTTTGCGATAATCAGGCTCTGATCGGAAAGAGTGTTTCTTTCAGGCTCATATCGTGGAAGGTAGTGCCTCCCCGGCGCAAGGCGCCCCCCCCCCCCCTACCTAGGAAATTTTTTGAGCAACAGCACAATTCTTTTTGTGTTTAATTATTCCAATATTTATCGTCTTAAGCGGAGGGGGTAGGCGGTCCGAGCTCCCCAGACGAAAAAAACAGCGTACATTTTTTGTTAAGCGTATTCTTTATTATTATAAATACAACTGTTATTCACAAACATAGTTTTTTCTTAATATTTAATTATATTACGTTATTTAAAAAAAATACTAGGTTTTTTTTCTTTTGGTAAATATCATCATGGAGAAAGAAAATTTTGTTTTAAAAGAACAGAAAGAGAATTATTCCAAAAATGAAAAGAAAGAATAAGAATATTTATGTTTCCGGGATTAGCTGAAGAGAAAACTGGGTTTTCCAATTTTTTGAAAGTTTTAAGTTAAGTGTATGAAAATCGATATTTAAATATGAAATTTATTCGTACTATTTATGTACTAAATAACGAGACAAGATTACAGTTTTCATCTTTCATAAATGCTATTTACTAGCAGTTCTGCTTGTTTAGTTGTAGTATTCCAAAGAGTATTCTAAAAAAGTTTTTTATTTGAATTAACTTATTATTGTTATTTTCGTCCAATACCATGTGTTGTGTCTTGTGTTTTAATGTTGGATCGTACTGTTACACATTAAGACTGATAATTACTGTAAAATTTAAATTTTCCTTACGAGATTTGATTTTACAATTTAACAATTTTTTTCAAAGATGGGATTAAATTTAGAAACTTTTATCTGTTCTTGAAACCTTTAAATTAATATCTTCACAAGCCTGCAAAATTTGGGTTGTGTCAAATTACCTAGCTTTTGATAATTGATTCTTACGTATTTTGTAGCGCTGAATCGAAAATGGGCTTCATTTCTTACCTTCACGTCAGGATTTTTTGGAATTTTTTTACTTTTTAACTTTGAAATTTACGATTTGTGAAACATTTTGAAGTGATGGTTAAAAATGAAAGTTATTTTCAGATTTTGAGCTAAAAAATACTTAAAAATCAATTATCAAAATTTAAAAAACACAACCACCACATCTATTTTATAGTATCAGAATTTTGCTATTTTTTGACTTTGAAATTTACGATTTGCAAAAAATTCTGACTTGATGATTAAAAATGAAGGCCATTTTCGAATTCAACGCTAAAAAATATATAAGAATCAATTATCAAAAGTTAAGAAACACAACCATTTCCTGTATCTTTCAGTATCAGATGTTCTCTATTTTTTTACTTTTTACCATTGGAATTTACGATTTGCAAAAAATCTTGACGTGATGGTTAAAAATGAAGGTCATTTTCGGATTCAGTGCTAAAATATACATAAAAATCAATTATCAAAAGTTAAACCCCAAAACCATGCAGGCGTGTTCTAATTAGTAATAGTATGTATAAAAATGACGAATAATTAAAAAAATTAAGAACACAATTCAAGCAATTTTCTTGTGTTTGGGGGGGGGGGGGGGGGCAATGGGTACTCGCACGGGCGCCAAAATGTGCTTGGGCCGGCCCTGCTTCAAGATGGGGCATTTAGCATTTATAATAGCTATTTTACTGGGTCGCACAAAAAACACGAATGTATGAAACGAATATATCTTAAATGCGGGGTTTGTAGATCACTGATGGTAATGAAATTTTAGCACGTTGTTACAGTCACACGCAGCATATTTTTTGTTTTATTTTTATTAAGAGGGCGCAAATAGCATTTATAATTATTGTACAAGGCCGTACAGTAGAATGCTAATATATGTTATATGCGGGATTTTTAGATCGTTGATGTAATATAATTTTAGCGTGCTGTTACAGTCACCGCAGCATGTTTTACCTTCAAGAAGGTGCATACAGCAATTAGAGTTATTTTACAGGGCCGCACAAAAGAACACGAATGTATGAAGCGATTATACTCTGCTCAAAACAATTAAAGGATATTTGAAGTTTTATATAAAATAAAGATATAAACGAAATTTTTTTTTTGCCGAAAATAGAAGAAGAGAATCACAAATGCAAATTTTTCTGGTTTTCAAACTGTGGAGTATGCAAATTTTGAGTTCGACGTCAAAAACGTCGCTTCAGCGGCAGCGAATGAAATTTGACTTTCAACTGGATAAAAGAGAATGAAGACAAGGATGATCGGCATTCAGTGATTGCTTTGTTTCGATGAGTACGATGTCTCAGCGAAGTCATTTGACAGATTCAGAAGCTTTGAGAATTGTTGGTAGGTTAGAAGGGGGCCAAACTCAAGCCGAAGTAGCGCAAGCCATTGGAGTGTCACAAAGTGTCATTTCCAGGATCTGGAACCGTTTTTTGGAGAGTGGATGTGCAGGCCGAAGACCAGGGCAAGGTCGTAGACGGGCAACAACGCCCAATGAAGATCGGTATTTAGCGTTAACAGCTAGGAGACACCGAACCATGAACGCTACTCTTCTCCAACAACACCTTCGCTCGGCTACAGGCACCACGATTTCAACTCAGACTGTCCGAAACCGACTCCATGCTGTAGGTCTGTATGCTCGCCGACTGATGGTATGTGTTAGATTAACATCAATGCATCGTCGCGACCGCAGGGAGTGGGCAACCGAGCATGTCAACTGGAGGAGAAATGAATGGAGCAATATTCTGTTTTCTGACGAGCCCCGTTTTTCTGTGCATCCGGATAATAGGCGTATTTTCATCTGGAGGGACCGTGGCAGTAGGAATAATCCTGCGTTCGTGCACGAAAGTGTCAGATTTGGCGGTGGAGGAGTGTTGGTGTATGGTGGCATCTCCATTGACGGGCGCACTGACCTCTACATCATTCGAGATGGAGCTCTGGCTGGTCGCCGATATAGGGATGAGATCCTCAGACCTATTGTAGTCCCTTACGCTGCAGCAATCGGAGATAACTTCATTTTAATGGACGATAACTGCAGGCCACATCGTGCAAACCTGGTGGAGGATTTCCTTTTCGAGGAAGGAATCGTTCGAATGGAATGGCCAGCGTGTTCTCCAGACATGAATCCAATCGAGCACGTTTGGGACGCTCTAGGAAGACGAGTTTCTGGCCGCCAACAACCCCCACAAACTCTCCAAGAACTGGAAAGAGCTCTTCTGGAAGAGTGGGGCAGAATACCCCAACTCGTCATTAATAGCCTCATTGAGTCCATGCCTCAAAGGTGTTCAACGTTGCTGGCCGCCCATGGAAACCATACCCCCTACTGAAAATGATTTTCTTTGAAGAAAACACCTTTTCTTATTCTTTTTTTCTCATATGCACAAATTGTGTTTTTTTCCTTTAGTACACAAATGCGCAATAAAATGCACTTTTTTCTGCCAAACATGTGTAATTTATTCTCATATAACCTACTATGTCTGTCGACCATGTATCATTCAGCTAAACCGTTTACCAGATACAAAATCCACCTAAAACTGCAATATCCTTTAATTGTTTTGAGCAGTGTATGTTAAATGCAGGTTTTCTAGAACGCTGATGATAGTGTAATTTTAATATGTTTTTACATTCGCATACAGAATGATTTTTCTTAAAGAGTATATATATATATAGCATTTATAATTATTGTACAGGGCCGCACAAAAGAATACGTACATATGTTAAATGCGGGATTGGTAGATCGTTGATGGTTATGTAATTTTAGCATGTTGTTACAGTCACCCGCAGCCTGTTTTTCTTAAGCGGGGGCATGTAACATTTATAGATATTATACAGGGCCGTACAAAAGAATACGAAATACGAATACATGTTAAATGCGGGATTTGTAGATCACCGATTGTAATGTAATTTTATGATGTTGTTACAGTCATCTACAGCATGATTTTTCTTAGAGATGGTGCATATAGCATTTATAGTTGCTTTACAGGGCCGCACAAAAGAATACGAATATATGTTAAATGCGGGTTTCGTAGATCGCCGATTGTAATGCAATTTTAGGATGTTCTTACAGTCACCCACAGCATGTTTTTCTTCGACATAACGCATATAGTATTTATAGTTATTTTACAAGATCATACAAAAGAACATGGAAGTATCAAACGAATATATGTTAAATGCGGGGTTTGTAGAACACTGACGCTAATGTAATTTTATCATGTTGTTACAGTCTCCTACAGAATAACTTTTCTTGAAGAGGATGTATATACATTTAAAGTTATTGTACAAGGCCGTACAAAGGAATAAGATGGGAGGAAATAGGGTAACCAAATTTCGGTAAAATTAATTTTTTTGATTTTTCAATGTATGATAGCTATATTAAAGTTAAAGTTGGCACAGATTAAACACAATTTTATCACGTGTTTATATATGCAGTGTCCCCTGGCGGGAAATAGAACAACTGTTTTAAAATAAAATATTTTTATTAAAATAAACTTTCAGAATACGTTTCTGCCATGGTGAAATTTATGTTTTACTAAAATATTTTACTAAAATATTTTAAACTTTTTTTTTCGCTGATAGTACCCCTGGTGGGAAGATTGTATAACTGAAATTTTAAAATTAATTTTTTTTACGTTTTCTTTTACGTCCTTAGCTTTAAGTATGCAAAATTCCATGTCTCCAACTTAATTAGGGGCTGTGTTAGAAAAATTGCTTAAAATGCACAAGTTAGAGACCGGAGGGTTAATTATGACTTTTTCAAAATTTTATGATATGTAGTGTGATCGCAAGTCTTCAGCTATAAGTATGCAAAATTTCATGTCTCCAACTTAATTAGGGGCTGAGTTAGAAAAATTGCTTAAAATACACAAGTTAGAGACCGGAGTGTTAAACATGACTTTTTCAAAATTTTATGATTTGTCGTGTTATCGCAAGTGTTCAGCTATAAGTATGCAAAATTTCAAGTCTCCGACTTAATTAGTGGCTGAGTTAGAAAAATTGTTTAAAATACGCAAGTTAGAGCCCAGAGGGTTAAATATTAGACTTTTTCAAAATTTCATGATTTGTCGTTTGATGTGAGGTGTTCAGCTATAAGTATGCAAGCTTTCAAGTCTCCTACTTAACTAGGGGCTGAGTTAGAAAAAGTGTTTAAAATACACAAGGTAGAGACCGGAGTTTTAAACATGACTTTTTCAAAATTTTATGGTTTGTCGTGTTATCGCAAGTGTTCAGCTATAAGCATGCAAAATTTCAAGTCTCCGACTTAATTAGTGGCTGAGTTAGAAAAATTGTTTAAAATGCGCAAGTTAGAGCTCAGAGGGTTAAATATTAGACTTTTTCAAAATTTTATGATTTGTCGTTTGATGTGAGGTGTTCAGCCATAAGTATGCAAAATTTCATGTCTCCAATTTAATTAGGGGCTGAGTTAGAAAATTTGCTTAAAATACACAAGTTAGAGACCGGAGTGTTAAACATGACTTTTTCAAAATTTTATGATTTGTGGTGTTATCGCAAGTGTTCAGTTATAAGTATGCTAAATTTCAAATCTCTAACTTAATTAGGGGGTGAGTTAGAAAAATTGCTTAAAATACACACGTTAGAGCACAGAGGGTTAAATATTAGACTTTTTCAAAATTTTATGATTTGTCGTTTGATGTGAGGTGTTCAGCAATTTGTATGTAAAATTTCATGTCTCCAACTTAATTAGGGGCTGAGTTAGAAAAATTGCTTAAAATACACAAGTTAGAGACCGGAGGGTTAAACATGACCGTTTCAAAATTTTATGATTTGTGGTGTTATCGCAAGTGTTGAGCTATAAGTATGCAAAATTTCAAGTCTCCAACTTAATTAGTGGCTGAGTTAGAAAAATTGTTTAAAATACGCAAGTTAGAGCAAAGAGGGTTAAATATTAGACTTTTTCAAAATTTTATTTTTTGTCGTTTGATGTGAGGTGTTCAGCTATAAGTATGCAAAATTTCATGTCTCCAACTTACTAAGGGGCTGAGTTAAAAAAATTGCTTAAAATACAGAAGTTGGAGACCGGAGGGTTAAATATGACTGTTTCAAAATTTTATGATTTGTCGTTTGATGTAAGGTGTTCAGCTATAAGCATGCGAGCTTTCGAGTTTACAACTTAATTAGGGGCTGAGTTAGAAAAATTGTTTAAAATACACAAGTTAGAGCCTAGAGGGTTAAATATTAGACTTTTTCAAAATTTTATGTTTTGGTGTTTGATGCGTGGTATTTAGCTATAAGTATGCAAAATTTCAAGTCTCCAACATATATAGTTTTTTAAAACGGGCTCTGTGACTGACGGACAGACAGACAAGTGAGACGAATAAGGTTTCGTCAGATATGAAACTCAAAGAATATGTATGAAGTATACATCTTTTGTTAAAAACATACAATAATGTATATGAACAAAGTATTTCAATTTCGCCAGTGTAGGGTAATATAATTCAAATGCGATACTTCCAACAATTTACGCCTTTAGAAAGTAATGGATCCGATGTTTTTTGTGGAGCCCTGTATATGAATAATAAATATTACGTTAATCGTTTTTGATTGAACCATGCTAGAGTGTACCTAAAGATCGTATATCGAATTTGTTTCACAAAATATGATTTTTTACATTTTTAATTATACAAACCGTCAATAGATAGCAGGACAATCGATTTTATTTTTAGCCTGTTGTCAGGCTAAATCTAGCCTGCATTTAGCTTGAAAAAACGGTCACACTGTCACGGTGACCGTTTTTAGCCTGTTGTATAAAATCTGGCCTGTTGTATGACATACAACAGGCTAAATCCGGCTAAAAACTCAGGCTAAAAGTTGTCAGTCTATCGACTGGAAATTAACAGATTTTTTTAATACTCGTATAACGAAATTTAGAAACGATTGTGGATCATTAAAACAAAAGACATGAGTGTTTATTGCTCCGGGAGGTTATCTTTCTCTGGATGTCTGTCTGTCTATCATACAGCATGCAATTTTCTTGTAAAGGATGATATAATTATGCAGTAAAACCTCCATAACGGACACACCCGATTAGTGGACACCTCTATTTAGCGGGCATTTTTTCGATTACGAACCCTTAAATAACTGTACATTTTTTACTCTCAGTAGCGGACACCTCCAAATAGAGGACAAATTCTGCCCTCCCGAGGTGTTCGCTATTCAGAGGTTTTACTGGTAAAACCTCCATAACGGACACACCCGATTAGCGGATACCTCTATTTAGCGGACATTTTTTCGATTACCAACACTTAAATAACTGTACATGTTTTACTCTCAGTAGCGGACACCTCCAAAAAGAGGACAAATTCTGCATTCTCGAGGTGTCCGCTATTCAGAGGTTTTACTGTGTATATTATTGATAGTTATTTTACAGGGCCGCACAAAAGAATAAGAATATATGAAACGAATATAAACTAAATTCAAGATTGGTAGATCGCTGATGGTAATGTAATTTTAAGATGTTGTTACAGTCATCCGCAGCATGTTTTTAGTTTCGTTCATCTAACGAAACCCTACCTGTCTCACGCCTTTGTCTGTCTGTCTGTCTGTCCGTCTGTCACAGACCCCGTTCTCAGAAACTATATATGTCGGAGACTTGAAAATTTGCATACTTATAGCTGAACACCACACATCAAACGGCAAATAATAAAATTTTGAAAAAGTCTAATATTTAACCCTCTGGGCTCTAACTTATGTATTTTAAGCAATTTTTCTAACTCATACCCTAATTAAGTTGGAGACTTGAAAGTTTGCATACTTATAGCTGAACACTTGCGATAACACGATAAATCATAAAATTTTGAAAAAGTCATATTTAACCCTCCGGTCTCTAACTTCTGTATTTTAAGCAATTTTTCTAACTCAGCCCCTAATTAAATTGGTGACATGAAATTTTGCATACTTATAGCTGAACACCTCACATCAAACGACAAATAATAAAATTTTGAAAAAGTCTAATATTTAACCCTCTGGGCTCTAACTTGTGTATTTTAAGCAATTTTTCTATCTCATTTCCTAATTAAGTTGGAGACATAAAATTTTGCATACTTATAGCTGAACGCCTCACATCAAACGACAAATAATAAAATTTTGAAAAAGGTCTAATATTTAACCCTCTGGGCTCTAACTTGTGTATCTTAAACAATTTTTCTAACTCAGCCTCTAATTAAGTTGGAGACATGAAATTATGCATACTTATAGCTGAACACCTCACATCAAACGACAAATAATAAAATTTTGAAAAAGTCTTATATTTAACCTCTAATATTTTGTCTCGCGCAATTTTTAAATTTAAACTGTTTTGCAATATTTTTTTTTTTGTTCATTTTGAATAATAAGTGTAATGTGACGTAATTTCTTCTATTCAAGATTTCTAACGCATGATAATGAATTTATTTATCCTTTCTCTTTTAAAATTCACATGTAAATATAGTTTTTATGGCGTAATTTCCAATAAGGGCCTGCTTTTTATACCTAATTATTTAATTCTAAATTGAAGGTTTTTTTCTGTTTATAATAGTAACGTGTAAATATTTTTTTTATTTGAAGCAAACATTATTGTTTGCGCTGTTTGTACAGTTGGCAACAGTTTAAATTAATACCATTTTCTAAAATATGTAAAAAATATCTGTCGAAATGCTGAATATTTGAATTTAAAATAGAAATAAAACCTCAAAAAATGAGTCAAATTAAAAAAAAAATTTAATAGAATCTGCACACCGGGATCTTTATTGAATAAAATGATCTAAAAATGATTAAATTCCCACGTATAGTTTTTGCTCCTATAAAACTTTTTTAATGGAACGATTTTGTCCAACTTTAGCATTAAATATCTCTTAAAATAATTCTTCGGTTTGAAAACTGTATGCATCAGCGTGTTGATTAAACATTTCTCTATAATACCACCAATTTTCATATTTTTGTATGCAATAGTTTTCTTAATAGTAACGAAGAAAGACCTCCGGTCACAAAAAATTCAAAACCGGCGGCGGTGGCGGTGACAGCGTTAGTTACTTTTTCTAGAATAGAGAGATATATAAAAATGAAAACTTGTCTATCTGTCTGTTTGTAATTCTATAAAAATCCACAATTTGGAAGCCAAAACTGTGAAAAGATACGTACATGTGTATTAAAACATGGCCGAGGCAACTAAAGTAATCCGGAATCAAAATAATTTATAGTCATTTCATTTTTAATTAATAAAAAACCACCAATTTAACAGCAATTTCTTATCAAATTTAAACATTTTTCGTTATAGCAGTTGCCAACAATTAAAATACACAATAAAATTATTACTACAACAATTAATTTTCTACTGCAAGATTTCCACGTGAAAAATGAAAATGAAATAAATTTTTTGCCGAATTTAAAAAAGGTGAATATTACATGATAACTTTTCTATTGCAAGATATTCACGTCAAAAATGAAAATGAAATAAATAGTTTGACGAATTTAAATGAAAGTGAATATAACTTCATAACTTTTCTATTTCAAGGTTTTCACGTGAAAGAGGAAAATATTACGTCATATTGGAAATATAAAGGACGTGGTGGATATAGTATAACGTCATATGAGTGTGAAAAATATATTGAAGCATAATAAAAACCCGATTAGGGAAATATTGGCGTATTTTAACATTATTGCTCCAATTATAAATTGGAATAAGTTCATTTATATCTGTATTCTTTTGCGTCTGTTATATACATCTATACATTTTTATATAGCGTTTTCATATGATTCATTCATACAACATTTCGACTGCTATTTTTAATGTTTGTTTTGTGTTGTATGTTAAATTTTGAAATTGATTTTTCAGAACAAACATCCTTCAAATTCTGGGCAACGCCGGGCACTTTGTTGTAACAGAGTTTAGTTGTAACAGATAAATGGCTTTTGTATCTGTACATCTAATGCTAATATTATAAAGCATTATAATATTATAAAATATATAATATTATTAATGCTTGTACGTTTGTGTGGCATTATCTCTGAAACTACATAGCCAACTTAAAAAAATGTTGGTGGCCATCTCTGCTCCGAAAAAAAGATTGTATTTTATGTCAGTGCAAGAACCTACATCGCTGCAGGAGCAAAAAAGTTCTAAAATTGCGATTTCTGCGATATTGATTGGGTTAGAAACTTTAAATTTCGTGCGGTAGTTACTTTTAAGATGTAAATACTCGTAATGAACGCTCTCTAAAAGGTTCAATTTGACGGATAAACGTAAAAATTTCTAGAAAGGTTCTAAACTATGATTTATTTGGAATACTGAAATTTTTGGGATACTGTTGGGGTTAGGAACTAGAACTTTCGCATGGTAGTAATTTATAAGATGTAAATGCTCGTTGTAGAACGAATTCTAAAAAATCGAAAGACTAAACAAAGCGGAAAAAGATCTAAAGATGATCTAAGTAACGAAGTGCATGGAATTGTTAGGAATATAAACATGATAATTGACATGGCTGTATTTATCATGACGTAAATTCTCGCAATAGAACAATTTCAAAAAACGTACTTTTATAAAACAGTGCAGAAACAAAAAACTTTCGAAATTTTGCTATTTCTGTGTTACTGCTGAGCCCAAAATCTTGAAATTTTGCTTCGGGTTAGTTTTAAAATATACAATTTGTATCTATGAATGGTTTCTAAAAAATTTAAAATTTAAAAAGATGAAATTTACGGAAAGCGATCTCAATTACCATTAATTTGGAATTATTAGGTATAACAACTTTAAATATTTCATAATATTGCATTTCCTCCGCAAAACATGCAATTTAAATGAAACAAAACTGATAGATACCCACCTAGCATTAAATAAATTGTGTAAATATTGAATAAAGACTTGTATGAAAAAGTAAGTAGGTTGCCCGAAAGTACTTGTTAAAGTGTTCCTTCTCTAGGCTTTTCTCTCTCTCGCCAAGGCCACTAACAGAGGGAAGTGCCGTTTTAAATGTGGTATGAATTTTTTATCCGATTCAGTTTTCTAGACATTTTATCATAAGGTCATATTCTCAATTATCATTAGTAGATTTCTTATATATTAACTTATTCTGGTGAAATTTCATAATCGGGTTCATATTGGCGTATGTTAGTTTGCATGATTTGCTGAATAAATATGTATGGATTTGTAAATTACTTCAAATGACACTTTGACAGCTCAAAAGTTATGCAGACGATATATTCAGATCTTGTGTCATACTTTATGTTGCAATCATTGCCGATTTATTTTATTTAATACATGCTAAATACAGCTCAACTTGTGCAGAATATGTTTGGAAACAAAACAATACAACGTATGTAGTGGCCAGCATACACTCATCATTTAAATCCGATCGAGCATATCTAAAACACACTTTAACAAAGCATTGCATGCCACTGTTGATGTATTCGGTACTTTGATACTATATCAGATTTTGAGGAGAGAATTCCCTAAATGTTATCGACAACCTCATTGCATCCATGGAAAACGGATATTGTACAATATTAACTCTTCAGGGGAGCACACACCATATAAAGTATAGTCCATTCTTTTCAAACATCATATATTTGTCATTTAAAGTTACTCAAATTGGTGTGGAGCGTTTGATTATGCTCTTGACATCATTTTATACAGTTACAATTCCGATATAAGATAATTTAGTGTTTCATTTTCTATTTTACTTTTAATATATTGCGTACATTCAATTTTATATCCATGCATGGCTGTCTTGCATGGTTTGCTTTCCCATTTTTTTAAACAGTGTATACGAATTTATATATAAGATTTTGTAATTCTACTATTCGTTTATTTTCATCATTTCAATTTATCGCAGTATATGGACAATTAAAGATAACATCTCACTTTCTTTGCTTCCACATGTTATTATTAAATTTATGTTCTCAGCAATATCGCTCAGACTAATCCCTCAGAGGGAAGTCCTAGTTATATATTGTAGTGTGTGTATTTTATTAAGTACCTGATATTTTATTAAATTGAAAGCGCTTTTAATGCTTATTTCACTCACCGATTCGATGACTTAAAATGATATTTATCTTCAAATGGCTATTGTGTTTCCATGCTTGCAGCTATTTTTCTTCTTCTTTAACAAACCATATTAGTTTGGTTTTAGAGACCACGGGGTCTAAATGGTAGGTGGTTAGCGAGGGTCGCTCGAAGGGGAAAGAGAAATTATTAGATAGTGCCCGTCAAGATTTGACGGTAAATAACTTGAATGTTTCACTAGAAAAATTCTTGAATTTTTAATTAGTTGCTTTTAAATTAATTATTGAATGACGAATTTCTATATTGCATAAGTGATTCCTATTTCTTTAAGGGTCCTGTCCCTGCCGGCGAAGACACTCACGAGCTAATGCTAATCCTATGGGGAGGGATTTTTCTAATATCTCGTTTGCATTTCGACATTTTTAAATAATTTTTTTTTGCATTGGATAGCCGAGGTCCGTCTCTACAGCGCACCTTGGTTACTTTTTCGATTTTGGTTGCAGATATTTTTTAGAATGACACTTTCATTTTCAGAACCGGTTTTGAAAATGAAAGTAACTTTATTAAAAATATCTGCGACCAAAATCAAAAAAGTAACCAAGGTGCGCTGTAGAGACGGACCTCGGCTATCCAATGCAAAAAAAATTATTTAAAAATGTCGAAATGAAAACGAGATATTAGAAAAATCCCTCCCCATAGGATTAACATTAGCTCGTGAGTGTCTTTGCCGGCAGGAACAGGACCCTTAAGGCGATAGATGGTGCTGTCAGTCTAACCTATTCAGTGAAGTGACAGAATTTTAAGTTTATAATTTACAACTAATTATGCTTGCTTTTTATCAGAAATTTACCTAAAAATACCGGGTAGAGAGTTTATTTTTACTTACTACGGCCTCTTTTTTTTTTTTTTTTTTTTTTTTTTTTTTTTTTAAAGAAAAAATAACAATATTTATTTTGTTTTTTTTAAACTACATGACATTAAAAGCTGACATAAATTTTTAATTTATCTGTCTCATTCTCTAAAAACCTAAATTTGAAACTTGATGCAGCTAACGATTTGTAACATATATATTTTTTATTACTTGAATTTTATTTTACATTTTTTAAATATTAAACCTGGATATCAAACTAATTTCTTTTATAGCTCTTATACGAATATTTTTCTTTCTTTCCGTTTTTTTTTTTTTTTTTTTTTTTTTTAAGCAAATGAATGTCAAACTTTTCTTTCTGACACACACACATATATATCCTTTATAATGGTCAGAAAATATAACGAAAATTGTAGATCAGGTCAATTTATTTAATTGATAATTGCATGCAAAATATTTTAGATTAGATATTTTAAATATAAAATCATTATTTTTTCAAAATATTGAGTGTTAAATTTTATTTAATTATAAAGCATTCAAATAATAATAATAAAATAAAAATCCTATAACTTCTCTTCCTAATAAAATATGTCATTATTGAAATATATATATGTCGATAATTTAGCGACAAAAATATTACACATTTTGCCAGACTTGGGCTCGAACCTGCATCCTCTACAAAAATTCAGAGCATTAAACTGCTGCTTTAACCCACTACGCTAGCAGGAATTCGTTTTTCTTCCTTCTAAATTGGCCCCACCAGTGGCTGAGAGGTTCTGCTCTCGAAGCTGGTAGACGGGAGGTGCTGGGTTCGAACCCAATCGCGCCCGTCGGCCTAACCGTTTCGGAGTTTTCGTGGTTTTCTTCGAAGCCTTGGATTTTCCATGCGTAAATACGGGTTAGGTTCCCTTAGAAAGACCCCCACGAAGGGCACTCCCCCTAGGGCCTATATCCCTCGAGTAGATAATCGGCCGTCAACAATCAACCCAACCCTTCTAAATTGAAGATGTTCGAAAAATACGCAATTGTCTCGAATTTGAGTTCTGATCTTACAGAAATAATTTTGCGTTTTAATATTTGGGGTACCTTATTTTTTCAAAGCAGCTACAACTTAAAATGCTAGTTTCCCAATCTTCGTGTGTAATTCATAAGACGAATCACCAACCACATCTTTTAGTCTGAAATCACTGTGTATATCTTCGGTGTGTAATTCATAAGACGGATCACCAACCATAATTTTTAGCCTCAAATCACTGTGTTTACCTTCTGTGTATAATATGACCATGACTTCTAATATAATTCAATTCCTCCTCTAAGAATATGACACCCCCGAAATAAACCGTATATAAAACGAAATAACCCTTAATATCGACGTAATAGATTATTGAATTGTTAATAATGCTGAAAGAGCCAAATAATATTAATTTTGTGAAAGAAAGAAAAGCTTGTGTACAGTAAGATCGAATAGTAGACGAATTTAAAACAACTTCTATACCTGTGATGTGATAGTTCAACTGAGCGAGCATCTTTGCGCATGTGCAGCACGTCAATCCAAAGGCAGACTTTTACTTATATACTGCGCATGCGCAACTGTGGAATTTTAATTTAAAATTAAGGATAATTAATAAAATATTTGAACCCTAGATTAACATACAAGATGGGACATTTCCATAGAGCGTAATGGTAATGCGGTTGCGATCGTAGCGCCTTTAGTGACAATGGGGAAGAAACTCCCCATCCTTGTAAATTTTTTATCATTCAGCCTCTACCCTATTGTGATCTTTCATTTTTTAATGTTTCATGTTTACGTTTTCAATAGAATCTTACACCAATACATGAATATAGAATAGATATTCTATTTTGTATATCTAACATCTATTCTATGTTCATGCACGGATATATGCTTTTTTTTTTTTTTTTTTTACATGATGAGTGAACGATATAAGTGCAACGAAAAACAGGGTAAAAATTTCGTCTTGAATGCTATATATGAAGTAAATATGATATAATTTGATTTAAAGCTACATAAAGTAATGGTGTCAAAATAAAAATATACGAAGTATTGTACTCTACAAATCCCAGAAAATTTCCTAAATATTCCCATTTGGTAGGAAAATTTTTATAGCCGATGTTTTATTAATTCATGAATTACGTATTAAACAATCGTTACAATAATCTTTTAAAATTTACGCATTTTCACTATCTTATAGATAAAATAAAAATATTGTTTTTAATGTAAATAACGTACAATCAATTCAATAATATTTATAATATGCATATAATACATATATACATATAAGGAATATACATATAAGATAATATACATATGAGAAATAATAATAAAATTACAAATGGGGAAAAAGTCATTTCAACAAATTTTTAGAATTATATAAATCTAACAGTTGAAAATAAATATAGGTACTGACATTACACTCAATAAAGTTTTGTTCGATATGAATAAATTAACACAATACCTGAATTTGATTTTTTACAATTTAATCTCATAAACTTACATATTTACGTCATTAACAGAATTTTGTAGGGTTTTTCTTTTATATTATTATTTTAAATATCATTTTGTAAGTTAAAGGTGACCAGTACAGGTAGGATAAAAAAAAAAATAAATAAAAAAAAAGCAGCTAAATAAATAAAGCAAGCATGAATAGAATATCGTCTGACACCTGGTTCGTTTTAGGAAAGAATAGATATTCAAAGAATAGAGGGTAAACGTCTTAGCCTGTATCAATACAGGTCTGATATACACTTATACTGCTATCAGCAGAGGAACTGTAAATGTGCTGTGGAAAATACCTGTTACAAAACTGTATGTTGAATTCATAGAAAAGTCAGATATTGTTGACGACAGTTCTTTATTTGAATTCTATTTCATTCAATTACTTTATAAAAATACAGATTTAAGTTGAAAAATATTCAGAGCCAACTTTGTTTAAAATAGCTAAGTGAATCATTAAAAATAACTTTGGTTAAAACCGGATTAACTTCAATACACCTGGAGCTTTTCAAAACAGCTTAAATTTAAATCATAGCTAAAACCGTTTTCTAAAAACATCGTAAAACTCAAACTAAATATCTTGCTGTAACTTAAACATATTAAAATCATAATGATAACTTTAAAGAAATGAACAGAAAAGAGAGAGCGCGGCAATTGATTAGGGAAACGCAATTTATACCTTTGAACTGGAGACGATTCCACTTTACAAAAAGGGTAGATCCGAGAATACTCGACTACGGAACGGCTAACGCCATCTATGAAACACTTTAAATTTAATGTCAGTTCTTTTAAATTAATTTACGTTATAGGAAACAATTAACATTATATTCCAGGTGATGAAGGTATTGCTTTTAAAATAAAGAAGTTCTATAAGCATTAAAATGTAAAAAGGAAAGCTATTAAATCAATATAAGTTTACGTAAAGTTTTAAACCCATATTAGCCATAAGTGACAAGTAAAAACGGTTGAATAGATAACAAGGCCCCCCACTTGTCACTCATGGGAAAGAAAAATTTAAACAGTTAACAAATCCCTAGAATTTCCAAAATTCGCTCTGAATTTACAAAGGTCAAACAAAAATTCAATCTGAACTTTTACCATTACATCTTTAATCTTCTCATAAAATCCAACATTTTTATCTAAATATAACTTGTCGCCTTTTAAACAGTAACATACAATTACTAAACATTATAAACATTAACAAGATTTTTAACACTATATAACAAGAAACAAATTACCCTCATGCATCTAAAATGCAATATTTCCAACCACAGTATCTAAAATTTAACTCTGGTTTAAACTTCAACAGTCCATCAGCTTCAATTAATATTCCTAATACATTACTAGATAAATTCAAATCTTTCTGAAAAGCAAATCGTTTTAATACAACATCTAACGTGACTTCATTTTAAGACAGTTTCAATATAGTTTCAATACATTTTCAATCAATATATTTCAATATAAATTACTGAAAAATTTTACATATTCAAAACTTTAATAATCACATTCATCCATCATCTTTCATCCTTCATCATACATGGGCCCATGATTCCATTCTCTTTCATAACACATAATATACTCTATAAATGTTTAACTCATAATTTCATATTTCCACTGTATATAATAAATGCAGATTTTTTACATGTCAATAATTCAAATTACGCATTCAGATTTCTATTTCAATAACTGAAACAAGATTACACTTTCATTTCAAATTTAGCTCAAAAAAAAAAAATCTTAAACTAATAAAGTTCATGGTTAATCTCAATAAACTTACAACAATGTTAACGTAATGAAGTCGACTTCATGTATAATTAAACTCTTATATTTAAGTTTCACCAAGTGAACCGGGATACTAAAGTGGCATTTCCAATATTAAAATGAAGGACTTACTGAATTAAACTTTAACATGCCCGCAAATGGGGCCTTCCTGCAACAGTTACACCTTCGTCCGACACTATCCCCTGTAGACTCTCTGGCCGGATTACATTTTCACCTTTCACGAGACGTTACGAAAGGCCGCTCGAGCCCCGGAGAATGGAAGGGCAAAGGGTACTTATTGCATTCCGGCGGGATTTTAAATTGGTTCACAAGGCTAAACTAAATTCAATTTTTACACACAAAAAAGTTGATCTTATACATAACCTTATATAGTCAAAACTTTAAAATACATCTTTTATACAGAAGCTGGACTATCTAGTACAATAAATATTATATAAATACACTTTAATGCAATGAGGGGTATTTAACAAAATTTAACAACAAATTTAACAATTCAAGAAAACGTTTAATTTAAACCCTGATAGTTCAAATTTACTAAGGGGCTTGGTGAAGATGTCCGCGTAATTTTCTTTACTTTTAACATACTTTACTTCAAAAATATTTGTATATACCAAATCTCTAATAAAAAATAACTTTACATCTATGTGCTTCGTTCTGTGGTTTTCAATGGGGGATTTGACAAAACTAATGGTGGCCTGATTATCAACCAATAATAAAGATTTTTCCTTTCTATCACAAATTATCCTTCGACCAATGCATTCGTCCATTATTCTATCGAACCATAAGAGCTCTCTTGCAGCTTCTGTCATCGCAATAAATTCCGATTCCATGGTCGATAAACTTATACATTTTTCCTTAAAGGACCTCCACATTATTGGTGATTTATCTAAAAGTAATAACTGACCTCCCATTGAAGTTCTGTCATCCCTGTTTGTGGCAAAATCGGCGTCTGAATATGCAATTACATGTACATTTTTACAATTCAAATTCAATTTTAAAGATTTAGTAAAACAAACATATCCCAACAGCTTTAATAATCCATGCCAATGTACTAATCCAGGGTTATTTTGAAATTGGCTAAATATATTTACTGCATAAGCAATATCGGGCCTGGTTCTATTAGATAGGAACGACAAACATCCTAAAACACTTCTGTATGGAATTTTAGACATTTCAAATATTTCGTTATCGGATTGAGGGGATTGGGTTTTTGAATAAACTACACCTTTGCTTATTGGGAGTGAAGTGATAGGGAACTCAAACTTTTTAAATTTTTGACAAATCTCATCAATATATGGAATTTGATGTATTGCTAGATAGTCATTACCCTCCTCGAATTCTACACCCAATAGCTTTCTGGTTTTACCTAGTATCTTAAGATCAAAATAACCAGTCAAAAGTTTAACAACCTTTTCCACCACTCTTTCATTTTTACCGAAAATTACTATGTCGTCTACATAAAGAAGCAGGATAATGTTATCATCAAAACTATACACGCAATTGCACCATTCAAACTTAACAAACCCTATATCATGCAAAATTTTATTTATTTCAAAATACCACACTCTACCAGACTGATGTAAACCATATAAAGCTTTTTCTAATTTACATACTAAATTTTCGTTTTCCACAAATCCTGGAGGTTGGGACATATATATTGTTTCGGCCAAAGGTGCATATAAATAAGCACATTTTACGTCGCATTGTAGGTGTGTCCATTTTTTACAGGAGACTAAAAGGGAAAAGAAAAATCTAATAATGGCAAAGTTAACAACCGGTGAAAAAGTTTCATCATAGGTTTCCCCCTTTATTTGTTTGAAACCTTGTGCCACTAGGCGGGCCTTATACCTTACAATTTTGCCCTTGTCATCCTTTTTTAATGTGAAAACCCACCTACAACCTAAGGGTTTAGCATCGCTTGGTAACTTAACTAGTTTCCAAACTCCCCTTTCTCTCATAGTTTTCAATTCTTCTCTCATGGCCTGTTCCCAAAACTTCCTTTGTGAGGATTTTAAAACTTGTTTATAGGTAGTTGGTATTTTGATGTCATCTAGTCATATATCCTTATCAATATCAGAAGTCTCCGTATTTGAACAAGAACTATCCTCCCGACCTGAAACCACTCCTTTAAATTTATTTGATCCTTTAAAACAGAAAATATGAGGTTCAAATTTAAGATGATGCTTTTTACAATACTTTTCTACATCGTTTAAGGATCTCAACCTTTCAGTTTTTCCCTGTTCGTAATAGTAAATGTAGTTACGATTACCATAAGCACTCGGGGCAACTTTTCTTAACCAAACAGTATCAGAGAGTGGAACCCCCCTCAAAACATCTTTACTTGATTTTATTTCCTCTGTGGAATTCTCCTCCTCTGAAGAGGATAAATCTGGAGGTTTATACGAAGGGAAATAATTTATATTTGGGGTATCATTATTTTCAACCTCACCTTCAAACTCTTCATCAGATTCCTTATCAAAAATAGGAGATCCTATTTCTTTTGAACCCATCACGACTCCACTGCGCCGGACACTATCTGGGAATTCCTCATTGAAAGAAACATTAATGGTTTCAATAATTTTGTTTTCTTCAGGTAGCCAAACCCGGTAACCTTTAGTACTAAAGGCGTAACCAACCATTACCCCCCTTTTTGCTTTTGCATCAAGTTTCGACCTAAGTTGCTTGGGAACACCTATATATGCTATAGCTCCAAAGGGTTTTAAGTGTCTAACGGATGGTTTAGAGCCACTATAAAGTTCGAAAGGAGTCTTCGACTGAGATTTGTGACAAATGCGATTCCAAGTATACGTAAAATACAACGCTGCCTCCGGCCAGAAACTTCGTTTTAAACCACTTTCACTTAAAATTGATCTGATGCCGTTAGCAATCGTTTGATTGTATCTCTCAATAGTCCCATTTTGTTCAGGGGAGTACACGTCCGTAAATTCATGTTTAATGCCTCTCCCTTCACAGAAAATCCTAAAATTATCATTTTTAAACTCCCCGCCATTATCTGATCGAATGTACTTTACTTTACGTTCGAGAAATCTCTCCGCCCGGATCACATGATTGCGAACAATTCCAAACACTTCGGATTTTTCCTTTATGGGAAAAACTGTGGCCTTACGCGAAAAATCGTCAATAATTGAGAGAAAATATCTCTCTCCGTTTCTTCCTTTCTCTCTTACAGGCCCCCAGACATCCATAAACAACAACTCGAGGGGACGTTTAGATTTAATCCTATTAATTGATTTAAATGACGTACGTCTATGTTTACTAAGTTTACATATTTCGCAAAAAAATTTTCCTGATTTAACCCGGGGAAGACCTCTAACACTTTCATTTTTGGCCGTATTTTCTATCAAATCTGGACTTACATGCGCGAATCTGCGATGCCAAATTCTGAAATCATCTTTAGATAGATGGGACGTTTCAAATTTAACCTTTTTAGGAACTAAACTTGGAATTTTAGGATACAAATGATAAGTACCATCCCTAAGAAAAGCAGTAAATAAATATTGACCATCTTTGGACACCTCCACCTTACCACCTTCACCAGTAAATTTTACACCTTTTACATCCAATTTTGGACCTGAAATAAGATTTTTCCTTAGTTTAGGGGAATACATTACATCAGAAAAGAAAAACAGCCTTTGGCCAAACTTTAACTTTACATTTCCCTTTCCTTCTATCGGAAAAGTAACACCATTTACAGCAACAAACATTTTTTCATCTTTTAAAGGCTTAAATTTATAAAACAAACTCTTATCACGGCAAAAATGGTGTGAAGCTGCGGTATCAAATAACCAGCTATTTTCGCTTTCACTACCACTCAAATTTGCCTGAATATAAAACAAGAAAGGATTGTTTTTACCTTTTTGTTTAACGCTGTTAGAGTTTGATGATGATTCCTTCGCTTTGCCTCTGCGATTCCTGTTTCTCTTAACTGGAGACTGGGCACGTTCGGAACTGGATTCGGAGGCATCAGACACACTAGAAACAGATGGAACACGACGATTGTAACTTCTAGAGTCTCTTCGGCGTTGTCGACAATCCCTCTGTAGATGGTTTGGGCTCCCACATCGAAAGCATCGAAGTCTACTTTTCTGTATATGTTGAGTCTCAACGAAAAGTTCTTTACGTTTGTCTAAATCTCGCAGGGCTAATCTTGATTCCTCGGCGATTAATTCCATTAGAATATCATTGAAAATAAACTTTTCCTCCTTCCAACGTAATATAACTTGCACTATGCTGTCAAAATGGCTTGGGAGATGACGCAGGAGTTGAAATGATTTATACACCTCTTCAACAGGATGACCAAGGTCGTTCAGTTGATCGGCAATTCTATTTAACCTGGCAGCAAATAAATCTATCTTTTCATCTGGCTTTACTTTACAGGACATGAACTCGGAAAACAGGAACATATGCCGTGATCTATTATCAGGCTCGAAATGTTTCTTTAATACATCCCATACATCTTTGGGATTATCTTTTTTCTCTATGATTTTCCTAAAGTTCTTTCCCATATTTAAATAGATTGTGGATAAAGCAATCCTTTTCCTAGTATGAAAATCTTTCACATCCTTTGCTGTAATTCCCTTATCGGCATCAATTTCAGGTTCCTTCTCAATTCCAGCAACAATATCCCATGCATTCTTCTCCAACAGAAGGTATTTAATATCCATTTGCCAAGTTGAGTAGTTTAAAGCTCCAAGCTTATCGATCTGTACTTGCATACTCGCCATCTTCAAAAAAAATATCAGCCCCCCTTCTTAACAAACACAAATGTCTTTGAAATGGGGCTAAAATTTATGACTCTTCTTATTTAAATTCAACACGCTTCTATTATCCAGGTATGGCATTGGTTGCCCATAACCTCTTCTCTTAGCCTGTATCAATACAGGTCTGATATACACTTATACTGCTATCAGCAGAGGAACTGTAAATGTGCTGTGGAAAATACCTGTTACAAAACTGTATATTGAATTCATAGAAAAGTCAGATATTGTTGACGACAGTTCTTTATTTGAATTCTATTTCATTCAATTACTTTATAAAAATACAGATTTAAGTTGAAAAATATTCAGAGCCAACTTTGTTTAAAATAGCTAAGTGAATCATTAAAAATAACTTTGGTTAAAACCGGATTAACTTCAATACACCTGGAGCTTTTCAAAACAGCTTAAATTTAAATCATAGCTAAAACCGTTTTCTAAAAACATCGTAAAACTCAAACTAAATATCTTGCTGTAACTTAAACATATTAAAATCATAATGATAACTTTAAAGAAATGAACAGAAAAGAGAGAGCGCGGCAATTGATTAGGGAAACGCAATTTATACCTTTGAACTGGAGACGATTCCACTTTACAAAAAGGGTAGATCCGAGAATACTCGACTACGGAACGGCTAACGCCATCTATGAAACACTTTAAATTTAATGTCAGTTCTTTTAAATTAATTTACGTTATAGGAAACAATTAACATTATATTCCAGGTGATGAAGGTATTGCTTTTAAAATAAAGAAGTTCTATAAGCATTAAAATGTAAAAAGGAAAGCTATTAAATCAATATAAGTTTACGTAAAGTTTTAAACCCATATTAGCCATAAGTGACAAGTAAAAACGGTTGAATAGATAACAAAACGGAGTACTGTATTATTATTTGTTTGCCCATCAAAACTGGTTGCCACGGGTTGTTGCAAGGTTTGTGATCACGTGGTTGAAACTGATCTATTCAATATTACTGCGTGCGTATTTTTTTTTTTTTTATTTGCTCCATGTGTTCAAACCAGTTGTCTATGAAAACATCCACCGGTGAAAGTGACGCACACCAAATTTATGTGACGTATGCAGATAAATTGTGCCTTTTTATCAGTTTTTTTAATATAATTTTTAAACGGTTTGGAACTTATTTTTCATAGTAGGTGCATTCAGTAGGTGGCCCTCATAGGTACCTTCTGGTGCAATCAGAAACGAAATCCGACAAATATTTTTTGAGTTATGCTTGACGAAAGATTTTCATTAGGCTTTTTTTTTAGTAGGACATGGCGTTAATATCCATCGTAGTTGTAATGTGTCCGGACAGTAATATTTCGCTGAGTATTAGCCTTCGCTTCGCTCAGACAATAAAACACACATAAATAACGCCTGCATTCAACTCTTAATGGTATGTATAAATCTTAAACAGACATACATATAATAAACACAATAATTCCAATTGGAGTGAAAAATTAGCCAGAGCCAGGAATCAAACAGGGCCACACCATTCCAGGCTGTTACTCTAAC
Source organism: Maratus speciosus (assembly GCA_963932465.1). Lineage (NCBI taxonomy): Eukaryota > Metazoa > Arthropoda > Arachnida > Araneae > Salticidae > Maratus > Maratus speciosus. The sequence continues at coordinate 474,651,976 of OZ010789.1, forward strand.
CGACTTCCCCAACATGGTATATCCGTGAAAAGTTGCAGACCCAGGTATCGGCGGAGAGCAACAGCCAGTGGTTAGAGTATCAGTGGTTAGAGCAACAGCCTGGAATGCTGTGGTCCCGGGTTCGATTCCTAGCTCTGGCTAATTTTTCACTCAAGTTGGGATTATTCTATTTATTGCATGTATGTCTGTTTAATATTTATGTATACCATTATCAGGTACTTGTTTGTTATCCCTTCGACCAAATTACTGTCGCCAAATTGTAAGATTAAATGCCAATAATGGTTGATCGTAAATGTCACATTCACTTGACAACACGTGTTTTCGTCATCAAGTGATTTTTATTTCGATGTCTTATTTGTATTTTTACTTTCTTCTATCTTTACAAGAAGAAAGTATTGGATTCGTGAAAACTTTCAGTTTTCGACGGATTTACACGTTTTAGAGGTCAGAGATTCCGAAAAACATGTTTTTACAAAATGTCTGTCTATGAGTCTGTGAGTCTGTCAGTATTTGACACAAATTTTGTGGGCGCTCTATCTCAAGAACTAATGCACGGAATTTAATAAAAATTCATATTCAGTTAGTCCCTGATATAAATTGGTGCTGATTAGTTTTTGGTGTAAATCGCTCAACAGTTGGCGCTGCTATGCAGCCTTTTTCACGATTTCCGCAATAGCTCTATCTCCAGAACTAATGCATGGGTATTCATCAAACTTCATATTCAGTTAGTCCTTGACATAAATTGAAGTTTTGTACATTTTGGTGTGAATCGCACAACAGGTGGCGCTGCTATACTGCACTTTTTACGATTTCCGCAATAGCTCTATCTCAACAACTAATGCTTGGATTTTCATCAAACTGCAGATTCAAGTATACTTTGATATGAATTAGTGCTGTTTGTGTTTTGGTGCAAACCGCTCAACAGGTGGCGCTGCTATGCTGCACTTTTCAGATTTTCCATTATAGCTGTATCTCAAGAACTAATGCAACAATTTTCACCAAACTTCAGAATCAGTTAATCCTTGACATGAATTGACATTTTGTACATTTTGGTGTGAATCGCTCAACAGGTGGCGCTGCTATACTGCACTTTTTACGATTTCCGCAATAGCTCTATCTCAACAACTAATGCTTGGATTTTCATCAAACTGCAGATTCAAGTATACTTTGATATGAATTAGTGCTGTTTGTGTTTTGGTGCAAATCGCTGAACAGGTGGCGCTGCTATGCTGCACTTTTCAGATTTTCCATTATAGCTGTATCTCAAGAACTAATGCAATAATTTTCACCAAACTTCAGAATCAGTTAATCCTTGACATGAATTGACATTTTGTACATTTTGGTGTAAATCGCTCAATAGGTGGCGCTGCTATGCTGTATTTTTCAGAATTTCCACTATAGGTGTAACTCAAGAACTAATGCATGAATTTTCATCAAACTTTAGAATCAGTTAGTTTTCGACATGAATTGACATTTTATAGAGTTTGATATAAATCGCTCAACAGTTGGCGCTGCTATGCTGCTTTCTGTGATTTCCGCAATATCTCTATTGCAAGAACTAATGCTTGGATTTTCAACGAACTTCAGATCCATGTATACCTGGATATCAATTATTGCTGTTTATGTATTGGTGTAAATCACTCAACAGGTGGCGCTGCTATGCTACATATTTCAGAATTTCCGCTATAGCTCTAGCTCAAGAACCAAGGCACGAATTTTTATCAAACTTCAAATTCAGATACACCTTGATATGAATTGGTGCTAAATTGATGTAATTTCTTGTAATATTTAAATGATTTAATTGGCGTGATTTATATAGAAGAAAGTTTTGTGATGGCCACAACATACTAGTTATTAATGTTATACTAATTTATTTGTTCTTTCGTTAATTAAAATAAAAATTATGTCAATTTTTATAATTGGGCGAGTGGTTTGGGGATTTATATAATTTGGCGAAATTGATCGACGAGATAACTAACAAGTACCAAATATCATTGTAGACGGATATTGCTGAATTAAGAAAAGAGCGTCATATATACAGAGGAAATTGTTGTTACACCCAGTTAATCTTACAAGGTTTTCTTTTAAAATTTTTTGCCCGGCTTTAATATTTTAACATTTTATTTTAACGTAGTTTAAGAAAAAACAAGCGTAAACGGGGGCTATATATATCTTTGTTAAAGTGGTTCTTCTATCTTCCTTTGTTATCGAGTCTTTTTTTTTTTTTCCATTTGGAGGCAATAAAAGATGGATACGCTAAAAGAGATATGTAAAAGTTATTTTTTTTAAAAATTTAATTTTATACCAGAAAGTGAAATGAAATTTTGTCAGCCTTTCAGTTTTCTCTTAGATTTCACGAATTCTGTAACTTTCTGCAGTTTAAAGTTCAGGAACTTTATAAGTACAGAATTATTTTACATTAAGATAAAATGCTAAATGATAAATATTTATAACATTCGTCACTTTTTCTGTGGGTACACATGTATGTTTATTTGTTTTTTATTGTATGCCTTCAATAAGTTATGAAAAATTCGATTTAGTATAAAAATATTGTCATACAAATTATAGATATTTTTATTAATTTAACGTTTATTAAATGTATAATGTTTTATTAATTTAATGTATATTTGATGAAGATTAAATTAAGCTTCTATGCTATGCTTAAACTTGAATTTAATGTTGAATATTTTCTTTCTGTGTTTGATATTTTGTTAAAGAGACATTAGATTTTTAAAAGAGGAAATCAACCGTAAATTCGAAATTTTGTTTTTGTGTTTTTAATATTTACATAATTTAAAATATCATCATAGTGTCATATATTTGAAAGTTTGTTTCCATATTTTTTAATGATAAGTATGAAAAGTAAAAATACAAATAACATATAATATTACATTTCAAAGTAATTTTTCTCAAAACAAATTTTTCGCAGAGTGTTCACCTTTGAAATGATCCTTGTATTTTAAATTTTGTTCAGGATTTTTACATCTATAAGGTTTGATCCTGATCAACTACATGAATAAATCCATGTTTAATCTTAATGCATTAAACAAGGGGAAATTATTAAAATAATTTTAAATGTAGGCAATGTATTCCGAATTTAAATTATAATTCTCCTTTTGTGAAATTTAGCATTAAGTTTTCTAAACAAAACAGATCCTAATCTAAGTGAATGAAAATCCTAAAAATGAATTCATTACAGTATTAATAACAGAGTAATAAATATTTATTACAATACGGCTCTGATTTTTTTTTTTTTAATTAATGCTGTTACTGACAGAAGACTTTTAAGTCATTTATTACCACGTCGTTTTACGTTTCTTAACGGAAACGCCTTTTCATTGAATGTAATATTTTCTTCTTATTTTAGTTCCATTTATTTTACGGAGTATATTTTAATGCGAAATATATAAATTTTTAAATACTTGACTGAAACTTAAAATTAGATTATGTGTATAAATTGGCTAATTTAACTGGAATTTTTTATGCAAAACTATTTATTCGAAAGAAACAATTTTAAGTTTCCTTCAAAACACAAAGCTATCTTAAGAGCAAATGCGAATAACTTTACATTATAATCAACAGAAAATTATCACTTTTTAATATACTTTAATTACCTAAAGCGATAAAAGAAGTTTTGAGAAGAGGCAGTCTCTAGATAATAACACTATATCACAAAATAAGTTAAGTAAACTGATCATCAAGCAGAAGCCTTTTTGAAGCAAATCGAGCGAATCTGTTAATAGGATAAATTGTCAATTCAATTTTTCAGAAATCTCTTCAAGAGATAGTTTCTGAATTATCAGCGAAGCTTTGAAAATTTACTGTGTACTCTTAGATTTTTTATTTAATTTATTTTCTAGCTTGACTTAATTTTAAATTCTGCTTATATCTCTTTGCATTTATTTGATTAATAGACAAGATAAAGATTTTTATGAAGGAATAATGAAAGCGATTTCTCGCGATAGTTTCGCTGCAATTAAATTCAGCGATAACCTAAAACTTCCGTCTTTATATAAGTTAGGCATGTGAAATTTTAAGTAATTTTTTTTTTTTAATTTGTGTTTAAGTAAAGACCAAACTGCAAGCCGATTAATTTCCTTTATTATACAGTTGACTGTTTTCGAACTCCAAAGAGACATCATATTTTGTATGACATATACAAAATTCGAATTAAGAAATATAAGGTGGATATTAAAAAAAAAAAAAAAAAAAAAAAAAAAAAAAAAAAAAAATTCCGAGTTTTTGGTCGTGACGCCCTAACGACCAAAATGTTCAAGTAATTTGAATAAAATTTTGACGATAGGTATTTAAAGTATGAACTCGAGAATAAATATCTAAGAAATAAAATGTCGTCAAAAGTCGAGCTCTTAAGATTATAGTTTGACAAAATCCCGAAATTTTCAAACGTCAGTACTTAAATTTTCGTATAGAAAAGTGATGAACACTAAGAAAACACATAATAAATGAAGTTGGAACAGTACCTGACAAATGACAAATTAAAAAAAAAAAAAAAGTCAAAAAAGAGCAGTATAAAAAACACGCAGGAAAACACAAAGTTTTCTTGGGTTTACAATTTTTACACATGTTTAAAACTATATAAATAATCAAAACTCATCAATGTGCATTAAGAATGTAGAGAAGAGTTGGAAGAGAGAGGTACCCAAATATTTTTATCGTTATTTTACTGACCTTAATCTGCGTGATATGTTTATTTATAAGCATAGATCAGTCTTTCACAACATGGGATGCACGCCTCACAAGAAGCAATTCAAGAACAGTGATTAACACCTAATTTGCCTTTTCTTTTGCCTGTTTTTGTAAAAAGTTTAATGTTGTAGTCTAAGAGTAAAATAAATACATGCAAAATTAAAAAGATCAAATAAAATAATTTTTTTGCTGTACTTTCAAAAATTCCATCATGATCTTAGAGATGCTTCAGTGGAGCATTATCAAGAAAAGGTTGAGAATCTCTGGTATATATCATCTTAATCCAACTCTATCAAATTTTAGATACTTATTTTTAAGTACCATGACAATTTTAATTGAAATTTTTCAGTTCTGTAGAGCAAATGCTAATATTAATTCGGAATTTCATTTATTCTTTTGAACTTTTTTAACAAGATAAAATTCACCCAACATCCTTTTCACATGTTAATCAAATTTCCCCAAAAACAATAGCCTCCTAAACTTGAATAGACTGAGTTGGTTTTTCGAGCAACAAACATATTAAAGAAAGAACCAACTTTTATCTAAACTAATTGCAGTAAGCAATTTGAACGTAGAATGAATAAATAAGTCTTGCTTTCGTTGGCACCTTTTAGTGTTTCGTCTCAGATTTTTTCTCCGATTCACTGCTGAAGCAATCAAAGCGACAAGTACCCAATTTCCTTTCTGTTATTTTTACTGAGAATATAAATCTTTGTATAGCATTCTATAATTGAAGTAAAATTCAGTAGTTTGATAAATGTTTATAAAACTTTTGCAAATCAATTTATATTTACGCTGTAATTTCTTTTTTGTTAAAAGTTGCATCCAAGCAAATTATATTTCCTGATTAAGTTTAATATAGTTCGGTTAGAAAAAAATCTTAATCTGAAACCCTGCCAGCCACTAGAGATGAAAACTATTCCGAAATATGTTAAATAAGAAATTTATTTAGTCGAGAATCCTAATTAATCTTAGTTACGTATTCAGAAAAACAAAAAATTAAATAATATGATGTTTATAATATTTAACTAACAGATCACATATGTAATATAATCAAAAGCTAATTTAAATATTAAGTTTAAATGTGTTGAATTGAGTAAAATTGGAACGTTATCAATTCTCAAAGAAAAAAAAAAATCCTTTTAAAGTATATTATCAAACTCTTTCAATGGATACATTAAAGTGTCATCGTAAGTGTTATTGTAAGTGTTTGCATCGAAAATGTCAGCTAATACATCATGGAAATATCAAAGAAATTTCTTAGAATTTGTAAATGTTTCTGAAATTTCAAAATACTGCTCGCCCATTTAACAGACCAATGATCCCCCACTGAAAATATCAATTTGAAAAATAATTTTTAAATTACATTTAACTCATATCGGCTTAAGAAATATATGGCTGAGATAATTTTTGAGATAAATATTTTCTTTCATTCTTAAAAATTGAATTTATATAATTTTTTTTTATATTTTTACAGAGGACAATTTAAAAATTCATACAAAATTGAAAAACGTACCAATATTTCTAAACATTGGTAAACATATTTGAATTGATTCACATGATTAGTAGGATATAAAATATAAGGAATGCACTTGCTGTAATTCTTTAAGCTTTCTTATTCCTATACGAAACTGGCCTATAAATGCAAGGAATAGAACTATAAATGAACTAAATAAAACAATATACGAAATAGGACTGGAAATGAGAGTTATCTTACAAAGAATGACAAAAAGAAAAGGGTTGCATTTAAGTTGCATTTCAGTGTAACTATGAAATACAAATATAAATATAAAATTAAACTTAAAAAAATTACTTCACTTTAAATTCATAAACTTTAACTTAATTCATATCCGTGCTTAAATTTAAAAATAAATGTTATACTACTTTGCTTATTATTTAATCTCATTACTGCATTCTAGAGTTGGGAAATATAGTTACTTTTGGTTAACAGGTTACATCGTTCCACACTTGTACAGGTAACAGGTTCCAACAACATGTTATTTTTATAACATATAACTAATCTCTGTATATCCGGTCGACGGATGTTTTAATTAGAAGGTCTTTCAAAAAATGTCTGAAATGATTTTTTGATGTAATTATAAATGCTGTTTTATATTCAGATGAATCAGAATCAATTTGTGGCTAAAAACTTAAATTTCTGCAAGACAAAAACTTACCTAGTTATAATACTTTGAATTTCATCCATTTTTCGCGTTTTCTGACACTAAAAACATATTTTTCCATTTATGGTGATTAAAACATTGAAAATTCATAAAATTCCAAGTATCAAAACTCAGTAAGTTTTGACCATACAAGAATAAATTTTTGCTGTTTTACTTGTTAAAACATGGAAAAACTTTTTGTAAATAAAACTTATAGGATGCAGGCATATGTATAAAATTTGTAATTCCTTACCTATTTAAAAAGTAATTGTTGTAATGTAAATCGATTTTTATGGGATCCAAAACAAAATTTGAAACATTTTTGAAACTGGCTATGCCTTTAAAGCTAACGGCTCAGAAATTAGTTATTGGTAAACGATAAGAAACACGCACTGTATAATATTAAACACAGTTTTAAAAACACGATTTCTAAAAAAAAAAAAATGCATATAGCTTAGATTATGAAACACTTTCCAACACATTCAGAATACTATAACAAAATTTCACAATTTACAAAGGTGGAAGATGACGTCTTAATGAACAATTTGGAAAATGCAGAATGCATTTGAAAACACGATTTCTGCTATTACCATGAATAGTCGTTAAAATATACGATTTTTTGCAGCCTTGTATATGATCTACAGATATGCCTGCATACTACATAATATGCTACATGTCAGTACAGTTAAACGCATAGCACAGTTAAAAATTTCCGCTCAGCAATTTCAGCTAATAGACGAATGTTGTTGAGAACTTTTGTTCGACCTTGTATATTATCTAGAATTTATACACGCCAAGTAATATTTAAAAAATAGTTAAATTTCAAAATGAAAACGCACTTCCAGCAATTATTATGCGTAGGCTTCAATAGTTCAATTATTGCTCATTTTCTTTTATATCGAAATACTTTTGTGTGTTCCTGTAAATAAACGATAAATTCTATGCACACCATATTCTATAGTAAGAACCTTGCAGTACACCTCAGTGATGTATATCAATTTAAATGTGTTTTAAATACTGTAATATCATTAAAATACACGGCAAGCGATTTCCCCCATGTACCGTAACGTAACGGAATTCTCTTGAATGGCCCTGTAAATGAACCAAAAATGCTACACACTTCCTTTTCAATACCGAACAAGCCATACTAAAGCCCAAGAATAACATATATCCATTTCAAGGCAATCGGACAATATTTACCGGAGTTACAGGAAGGACAGACAGATGGACAAAGAAACCGAATTCATAAACACTTTTCAACTCCGGTGGAAAGTACTAAACAAGTAAGAAAAATCATGCGTATAGCATAGATTATGAAACACTTTCCAACACTCCCTAAAAGCTTTAACGAAACTTCGTTACTTAGGGAAATAAGATAACGAAGTAAACATTTAAAAATCTGATTTCAGTAGTTACCGCCCATAGCCAAGTATGTATTCCAATTCTTTTGAACAGCCCTGTATTCGATCTGTATGTTGATATATATACTATATAATGGGAAAATTTTGTTTAGCAAGAAAATGCATAACAAGTTGAAATTCATCTTTCAGCAATTTATACTAATAGATGGAAACATACTTAAATACATTTGTACAGCTCTGTAGTTTACCTAGTACCTTTAATACATGCCACTATTTAGCTAAAATTTAATTCAAACTAAAACACGCTTAAAACTACTGAAATTACATTTCCAGAAATTATCACCCATAGACGGCCATGTATCCAACTCATTGCGGGGCCCTGTATATATTTTATCTATATTCTACAAATATTTCTTAGTACACTAAATTCAGTTCAGCGTAAAAATTCATAACTCCTTTAAAACCCATCTTTAAGCAATTTATGCTCATACTCAGTAACCTTTACGAATTCATTTCTGTAGCTCTGTATATGAACTATAGCATTTATGCGCTCTTTATAGTATGCATAAATATAGTGAATAAGTAGGTAAGTGTGATCACAGATCGCACAGAGGGTTTCGTTTAATATTCCTTTCAAAACACTTTACCCTTTTGAAAAATATGTTAGTTCCACATTTCGCAACCAGGTGCGCACTCTATTCTAAACAAACCTCTATCCGAACGAAGCTCCGTTTTATATACTATCCGTAGATATATCAGTCGAGGGGATTGGGCCGATATCACCCGAGATAAGTAGGTGCCCCTGGCGGTAAAAAGTGGAACTAAAATTTGTAAGGCTATGGTGCATAATATGAAAGAATGGTGAAAGGGGTGTCGGCAAAAGTTGGAAAAGTGCTCCCCGGGTGAAAAGGGCGGAGGTTAGAAAAATTGCATAAAATACACAAGTTAGAGCCCGGAGGAGTAAATAATATAAGACTTTTTGAAAATTTTATGATTTGTCGTGTGGTCTGAGGTATTCAGCTATACGTATGCAAAAAGTCATGTCTCCAACTTAATTAGGGGCTCTGTTAGAAAGAATTGCTTAAAATACATATGTGGTAGCTAAAAGGGTTAAACATAAGACTTTTTCAAGATTTTATGATTTGTCGCTTGGCCTCAGGTGTTCTGCTATAAGTATGCAAAATTTCAAATCTCCAATTTAATGAGGGGCTAAGTTGAGGGAAAGAATTGCTTAAAATACGCATGTCGGAGCCTAAAGGGTTAAATGTACGAGTTTTTCAAAATTTTACGATTTGTCGTATAATATGCGGTGTTCAGCTATAAGTATGCAAAATTTCACGCCTCCAACCTAAATAAGGGTTCACTTAGAAAGAATTATTTAAAATACACATGTTGGAGCTCAAAGGGTTAAATGTACGCTCTTTCAAAATTTTATGGTTTGTCATGTGATGTGAGGTGTTCAGCTATAAGTATGCAAAATTTCACGCCTCCAACCTAAATAGGGGCTCACTTAGAAAGAACTGTTTAAAATACACATGTGGAAGCCCAAAGGGTTAAATGTACGACTTTTTCAAAATTTTATGATTTGTCGTTTGATGTGAGGTGTTCAGCTATAAGTATGCCAAATTTCACGCCTCCACTCTAATTAGGGACTCACTTAGAAAGAATTGTTTAAAATACACATGTGGGAGCCAAAAGGGTTAAATGTACGACTTTTTCAAACTTTTATGGTTTGTCATTTGATGTGAGGTGTTCAGCTATAAGTATGCAAAATTTCACGCCTCCAACCTAAATAGGTGCTCACTTAGAAAGAATTATTTAAAATACACATGTTGGAGCTCAAAGGGTTAAATGTACGCTCTTTCAAAGTTTTATGGTTTGTCATGTGATGTGAGGTGTTCAGCTATAAGTATGCAAAATTTCACGCCTCCAACCTAAATAGGGGCTCACTTAGAAAGAACTGTTTAAAATACACATGTGGAAGCCCAAAGGGTTAAATGTACGACTTTTTCAAAATTTTATGATTTGTCGTTTGATGTGAGGTGTTCAGCTATAAGTATGCCAAATTTCACGCCTCCACTCTAATTAGGGACTCACTTAGAAAGAATTGTTTAAAATACTCATGTGGGAGCCAAAAGGCTTAAATGTACGACTTTTTCAAACTTTTATGGTTTGTCATTTGATGTCAGGTGTTCAGCTATAAGTATGCAAAATTTCACGCTTCCAACCTAATTATGGCTCACTTAGAAAGAATTGTTTAAAATACACATGTGGGATCCCAAAGGGTTAAATGTACGACTTTTTCAAAATTTTATGATTTGTCGTATGATGTGTGGTGTTCAGCTATAAGTATGCAAAATTTCAGGCCTCCAACCTAAATAGGGGTTCACTTAGAAAGAATTATTTAAAATACACATGTTGGAGCTCAAAGGGTTAAATGTACGCTCTTTCAAAATTTTATATTTTGTCATGTGATGTGAGGTGTTCAGCTATAAGTATGCAAAATTTCACGCCTCCAACCTAAATAGGGGCTCACTTAGAAAGAACTGTTTAAAATACACATGTGGAAGCCCAAAGGGTTAAATGTACGACTTTTTCAAAATTTTATGATTTGTCGTTTGATGTGAGGTGTTCAGCTATAAGTATGCCAAATTTCACGCCTCCACTCTAATTAGGGACTCACTTAGAAAGAATTGTTTAAAATACTCATGTGGGAGCCAAAAGGGTTAAATGTACGACTTTTTCAAACTTTTATGGTTTGTCATTTGATGTGACGTGTTCAGCTATAAGTATGCAAAATTTCACGTCTCCAACCTAAATAGGGGTTCACTTAGAAAGAATTATTTAAAATACACATGTTGGAGCTCAAAGGGTTAAATGTACGCTCTTTCAAAATTTTATGGTTTGTCATGTGATGTGAGGTGTTCAGCTATAAGTATGCAAAATTTCACGCCTCCAACCTAAATAGGGGCTCACTTAGAAAGAACTGTTTAAAATACACATGTGGAAGCCCAAAGGGTTAAATGTACGACTTTTTCAAAATTTTATGATTTGTCGTTTGATGTGAGGTGTTCAGCTATAAGTATGCCAAATTTCACGCCTCCACTCTAATTAGGGACTCACTTAGAAAGAATTGTTTAAAATACTCATGTGGGAGCCAAAAGGGTTAAATGTACGACTTTTTCCAACTTTTATGGTTTGTCATTTGATGTGAGGTGTTCAGCTATAAGTATGCAAAATTTCACGCCTCCAACCTAATTATGGCTCACTTAGAAAGAATTGTTTAAAATACACACGTTGGAGCCCAAAGGGTTAAATGTACGACTTTTTCAAAACTTTATGATTTGTCGTATGATGTGTGGTGTTCAGCTATAAGTATGCAAAATTTCAAGTCTCCAACATGTATAGTTTCTGAGAACGGGCTCTGTGACAGACAGACAGACAAACAGAGGAGCGAGACGAATAGGGTGAACGAAACCCTAAAAAAGCGCATATCATAATTAAAAATGCCTTTCGAGCAATCATTACTAATGTACAGTAATTCGGATGCAATATAGTATCTGAAATCTTTTCAAATACACCGTAAACAATTTCCCCTATACCATTATGAACAGAATTCTTTTGTGTTGCCCTGTAAATGAACAAAAACTATTCTTTGCACCGCATATTCAACAGAATGCATATTTTAGTGGATTTCATAAATGAATATCAATTTTACTATGTTTGAAAGAGTGTAACACCATTAAAAATCATTTGAAACGATTTTTTTCCATTGGCCGTAATGTAATGGTAAACTTTTGACTGACCCTGTAAATGAACTAAACATGCTACAAACTTCATTTGATATAGGGAACGTGCTATGGTAGAGGTCACTAACATCCAAAAATTTCAGAACGATCCGAGCATATTTACGAGAGTTAGAGGGTGGACAGACGGACAGACAAACCGAAGTCATAAACACGTTTCAACTTTGTTGGAAAGTGTTAAAAAGAGAAATTTGATCCCCGACTTCATAGCAGCCATATCTGTCAACGCATATTCAAAGCTAATTTCACAAGAACACAAAAATATTATTTATACACTTTTAATCAAATGAAATTCGTCTAAACGAATTTCGTTCGTACAAATATGTTTTTCAAATTAATTATAACTGTACTAAAATTAAGTTTTCTCACAAATTATAGGAGGCTATTTTCTTTTTTTCTTTTCAGCGAAATAAAATCACAGAAATTAAATGTTTTCCGGCTCCCATTAAACGCAATGATAAAACAAAAATATTAAAAATACTTGGCCAAAAAGCGAAATTTATAGTGCGAAAATTACCCCCTCCCCCCACCCCAAAATCCCTCCATGAGTACGTAGTAATAACCCTTTTAAATATTCAAAGAAACTGCCTATAAATGTCTCTCATTCAAAATATCAACACAGATTAAATCCTTTCCCATTACTTCCTCATAATAATTACTCGATGTGCAAAACACTCTCATTCATTCCACTGAGACGAAATTATCCTTTTGCGTATTTTTTTTAACCAAAAACAGTTTGGTAACAAATATTTCAAAATAAGCAAATGTTATACTATTGACCGCAGAAAAATTTAAGAGATAAATAATTGCAAATATGTTCTACTATTTCTGTTTATTCAGATGCTTACTAAACGATAATAGATCATTTTATTCTTTAAGAACTAGATTTACTGATGGCGTAATGAAAAATTTTCCGAATGAATTGAGGAATTATTTGCGGTTAGTTTTCATTGCTGTTTTCAATTGAAATCAATCTAAGTTCTAATGTACACGTTTTAAACGCGGTAATCAATTAAAAAATTATAAATTCCTGCATTTTATTTGGATGCAGTCAAATAGTGTTTCGTAATTTTTGAAATGGACTTTCTATCTAAAATCGAGAATTAAAATTTTTAAGGCATAAATTTATAAATAAATGAATTTTACTTAAACGTTCCAAAAAGGTACTTTTTATAAATTTAATGATTCTAAACTCGAGTTTTGCTGTTTTTTGTTTTGTTTTTTGTTATTATTATTTTTTTTTTTGGCGGCGGGGGGGGGGGGGGGGGAGGTGTAAAAATCGATGCTTTTAAATTATGTAAAATTGTTCAATTTTAGTATGGATATTGAACAGGCGTGTTGTTGTGCCATCTTGTTGTGCTAAAAAAAAAACCCTGAATTTTTCAAACTCCATGTTCAAAGAAATTCATTGTAATTCCTATTCCTCATTTCTGATGTGTAACTGAGCTATATATTTGGCAATATAATTCATAGGTATATGCATTTTTTAATTTACTCATTGAAATTTAGAAGCAAAACATGAAAAAAAAGCAGGAAAGTGTATTTTTAGTTGGAAAAAGACTGGTTAGGTCAAAAGTTAGACAAAACTTTGCTGGGTTTTAGAAAGTCAAACTTAGTTTTTTGCTAAGGAAATGCTAAATGAAAACATTTAATATATAGTATATTAATATATATATATATACGATTTGTACGTACAAAACATGTCAAGCATGAGCTTTTTTCTTACCAATTTTCAGATATTTTTCTGATCTACTATTTGTTTCAGTGTTTCGTTTATGCTCTGCTTTGCACAGTCAGAATCGGAGAAAGTGATGGTGGTGACCTAGCACTAGGCACCAAGCCGGAAAAGTTTTTAATTAGTAGTGCAAGTTGTTACTATTCATGCATTGGGGATTGGTGAAATGTAAAATAATTTTTTAGCACCACACATCTAACAGAGTCGCCTATAACTAGAGTGTGAAGATGCGCACGTCTCAAAAGAAACGATTGAGGACGTTTTTAGTGAATGTTGTTCTATTTTAGAGACATGAAATTGAATTCTTGAATAAGGCAAATGAATGAAGACGCTGCCTTTTAAAACCATATTTAATTTAATTAACAGGGTCTTTTCTGTAACATATTAATGGAATATTAGGTTCCAACATAGTAACAGTGTTTTTTATCCTAATACATTAAATAATGCCCATCCCTACTGCATTCCATTGTTAGAAGAAAGTGCTGCGAGTACAGTCAATGCTCACAATTGCAAATTCTATAAAAATCATACATTTATTTTTTCTCCCTATTTTAATGCTTGATATCTCTAAACTAAAGCATTAGCAGGCAAACGATGCAAAACAGTGATTTAAAATATACCTGGGTCTTGAGTGGACCTATAAAAGATTTTAAAAATTCTTATGAATTTCTATTCTGATGGATTCCACACCAATATTTACACTTCGTATAAAGTGTACTCGTACTCCGTTAATCGAAAAGTAACAAAATGTTTTATTAAAAGTTTCACATCATCGCATGATCATTATTAATAAAAGAAAGTATTTGTCTATCTGAGTGTGTGTTTGTTTGTTTTTACTTTCTTTTATCTTTACAAGAAGAAAGTATTGGATTCGTGAAAATTTTCGGTTTTCGATGGATTTACACGTCTTAGGGGTCAGAGATTCCGAAAAACATGTTTTTACAAATTGTCTATCTGTGAGTCTGTCTATGACACAAATTTTGTGGGTGCTCTATCTCAAGAACTAATACACGGAATTTAATAAAAATTTATATCGTTAGTCCCTGCTGTAAATTAGTGCTGATTAGTTTTCGGTGTAAATAGCACAACAGGTGACGATGCTATGCAGCATTTTTTACACGATTTCCACAATAGCTTAATCTCCAAAACTAATGCACTGATTTTTATAAAACTTCAGATTCAGTTAATCCTTGACATAAATTGACGTCTTATACATTTTGGTGTAAATCGCTCAACAGGTGGCGCTGGTATGCAGAATTTTTTGCGATTTCCGCAATAGCTCTATCTCAAAGAGCTAATGCTTGGATTTCCAACAAATTTCAGATTCAGGTATACCTCGATTGGAATTAGTGCTGTTTATGTTTTGGTGCAAATCGCTTAACATGTGGCGCTGCTATGCTGCATTTTTCAGAATTTCCACTATAGCTCTATCTCAAGAACTAATGCACGAATTTTCATCAAACTTCAAATTCAGGTATACCTTGATATCAATTAGCGCTGTTTATGTGATTTATATAGAAGAAAGTTTTGTGATGGCCACAACATACTAGTTCAGCATTGGTTACGGAAATCTATCACGAGGTTTGCAGATTTAGTTCGGATAGACGAAGACAGGTCCTAATCTACCTGACGCTTAGATTTTAGCTTTTTTTTTTTTTTTTAAGATTAATTTTTAATGCAATTTTCAGCGAATTTTATTTTTATTCTTCGGCAATTTTTTTTATTAATAAAAGTAATAAGGTTTCACTACTTTAATCCAATATAGCAAAATTTGTTCACTTCTCAATAAACTTCGTAGAGCATAATATTTCGGCACTTTTTTCTTTATTATATATATGGGGTGGTTATTAATTAACGTCAGGTGTTCAGAGCCCTCTAGCGAGTAAAGTATTGGAGGAAACATAACCAAATTTGATGAGCATGCATAGTAGACCATGGGATTTCGAATTAAAAAAATAGTTCCAAAATTCTCCACTAGGGGCAAGTTTGGAGCTGCAAAAGTGTATTAGTGTAAATATTGAATGATTAAATGCCAAACAATACAGTACACATCAATTTTATTTACAACGAACGTTTTTTACTTACAAATTAGGTTCAATATGAGCACCATTGGTATATTCCAAGAACTGCATATGATGCATGACGTTTTCTACTGCCGCTCGCATATCAGAGTTAATTTGCCTCACTTGTAATGTTATTCGATCTTTCAAAGTTGCGATATCGGAGACATGTCCTTGATAAACAACACCTTTAAGAAATCCCCACAACCAAAAATCACAAGGATTGAGATCGGGCGACCTCGGTGGCCATACCGTAGGAAATGCACGACTAATGATTCTGCTGTCAGAAAATTTTTGCCGCAACACACGCTGTACCCTAAGTCCAATGTGGGGTGGTGCACTATTCTGCATGAATATGGTCGAATCGAGACATCCTCGCTGCTGTAGTTGTGGAATCGTGAAGTTCTGTAGCATATTTGCATACCTGGCAGCAGTAACACGGTACAGGTCACTGGTCCACTTGCTCTATTTTCCTCATAAAAGTAAGGACCGATATAAAGGATGCTGTAAAGCCACACAACACAGTGACTTTTGGCGAATGGAGAGGCTCTTGCACACAAGCGTGTGGATTATTCTCAGCCCAAATGTAGCAGTTGCAGGTGTTAATGCCACCGTTCAAATGAAAGTGCGCTTCATCGCTCCGTAAAAATCTGCCACGGCAATGTAGCATCAACTTGAATGCGTGCTAAAAATATCAATGAAAAATCCAATCGTGTAGCCGTATCGCCTGGGAGCAATTCTTGAACAGAAGAGATTTTTTACGGATAAAACTGTAACATCTGATGCAGGATCTTCCTCACCGTTGAGAATGTGATCTGCGTGTGCCGAGATACTTCACGAGCGCTGCTGGTACCTGCACATTTTCCATCTCCTGTGCGACACTAGCAGTTGCTGACTAGTCCCTTTGCGTCCTTGGCCTGATTGCCGTGCTAGAGTCCATGTAGTTTCAAATCGTTGAATAATCTTTCGTAAATTTGTTATGCTCATCGGTCCTTTTCGCAACTTCTTTAATAGGCGAAATTCACGAAGAGCAGCATTGCAATTCTCGTTCCGTTGATAATACAGCTTGACTAGCAAAGCACGGTCCGGTAAGGTAAGAGCCATGGCAAAGCAGTTTGTCTCAGAATGATGAGGAGTCTCCCAGCCTTTACTTTTATACTCGCTACACTGAACGGATTTTATGCAAATTAATCATTTTAGTCGGTAAACAGCGCCAAAATTGCTTCTGGTGTTGATTTTTATTTCTTTTTCTTTTTCTTTTTTTTTTTTTAGGATTTGAAATCCCATGGTTTACTATCCATGCTATTAACTTTGGTTATGTTTCGTCCAATACTTTACTCGCTAGGGAGCTCTGAACACCTCACGTTAATTAATAACCACCCTGTATATTATGGTCTCTGTCTAATATTTGTCAGGCAAAGATGATTTTTATATCCATGGAGGAAATCTTCAGGAATAATTTCAAAAATAGTAAATGGATTTTTGTCAAAGGGTATATTCTTTGTCATCCAAAGATGATTTTTATATTCATGTATGGAAGAAAACTAAAAAAAAAAAAAAAAAAAAAAAAAAATATATATATATATATATATATATATATATGAAATAGATTTTTTCCTATGACATCTTAAAAAAAAAAAAAAAAAAAAAAAGAATCAATAGAAATTAGTTTACGTGCCACATTCTTTTCAGTGTCCATAAAATAAATAAATAAAACTTCTCAAAAATCCTGCTTCACTGAAGAAAATGGTTGATATTGTAATGAATATGTGACTTTGAGCAGTTAGGGCGTTCGTTAACACCAAATATGCTGGATTGTTTTTTCATTGTTTTGATTATAGACTGAGCGTTTTGAATAAAAATAATTATTTTTGAACAATCGAAACTTTCAGGTTATTTTTTTTATTAATATTTTATTATTTATTTATTTATTTATTCTATTTCTTAAGAGTATTTTTCAAAAGTTACTTTAAGATTGCACATTTTAATAAGTTATTTATACAGTGTATCGTATTAGTGATTAGTCCCATTATAGTGATTGTTGTTCTAACTATTTATGAGGGGCAATCAAAATTTTCAGGGTTTTCTTTTTTTTTTTTCTGCGAGTTTCGGCAGACCCGGGCGGGGCAGGATCGCTATTTTTTAATTAAATGTTCGAAGTTCAGTTATTAGTTCGAACTGGTATTCTACAACTTTATTTTCCTGCAAATGGCATTTTTTTTTCTATTTCAAAGAAAATTTGGATTTAAAAGCATTTATTCAGCAGTTAATATTATTAACAATCAGTTTTTAAAAAGAGATGGTTTGAAAGCCTTGATTTTTGCCCCCTGATGACCCTCCAGTAGGATTTTAAAAAATGTACTTCTTTTGCGGCTTTTTCGATGGTTTTTAATCTAATTTAAGGTGTATAATTATAGCTTATCTTATTGAATTTCATGTGAAGGTTATTTAAATGGGTTGTACAAGATCAGATATATTAGTTTATATCGCAAATTTTAATAGGGTTCAAGCTTTATTACGTAAGTTTGATTTTTTCCGAACCATCGTAGATTTTCTTTATATGTTAAAATCTGAATAATAAAGTAAAACATATGTAAAAACTACAATGGCTTTATAATCGCTTCACAGAGAAAAAAAATCAAATTGATATTAGTTGAATTCCATTAAAATTTGTTAAGTAAATCTTTGTAAAAACATAATTAACCTACCTCTTTTTATTTTCTTTTTTTACACATAAAAACCGATAACAAAGGAAAGTAAAATAGTTTTATTTAAATGCAAACAGTTTGCGATGGGGAGATGTTCATTTTATTATTGTAGTGAATTAAATGGGAAAATTTACTTTTGACTACAGACACGTAACTAATTGGATAAAATCCGATCTGAGCGCAAACCAATCAGAAATAAAACAGAAAAAGGTAACAGAAATTTTGTGCTAACTGCTAGGTTATTTTCTTCGTACCTCGGGGTGAATAAATGTGCGTCTGATTTCTCTATCCTTTATTTGCCATTTTCCACATCAGTGCAGATTCGATAACTTCAATAATTCATTCAGAAACTGGATTCCTCTTAGTGTAAATCAATGATTTTGGTTTGAATATTACGAAAGTTAAAAAGCAGCAACCTAACTAAAATTTTCAAAAATTTCAGAGAAAAAATTATTATTGATGTAGCAGATATTTAGAGCTTTCAACTCTCTAGTAATTAATCTTTCCTGAACAGCATCATTTTTCACAAAAAAGTTCTTTCAAAAAGCCTTGCGCATCTCTTAATTTTATGGCGTTTTTAAGAAGTTTTTTCGGCTTTAAGAATCAGTTTTTTTTATTTCGTCAAATTTGTCACTAATATACACAGTAACAAGAAAAATACATTAATATAAACAAGAAAGAAAAATCGTGCGTCAAGCATAGATTATGAAACACTTTCCAACAAATTCAGAATAATGTAATAAAACTTCACCGCTTAATAAGCTAAAATAGGATGTCTATAATGGAACCATTTAGAAACGCATAACACATTTCAAAACCGAATTTCAGCAATTTCTTCTACAGTCGGAAACTTATCCGAAGTCTTTTAGCAGCGCTGTATATGATGTATAGATTTCTACCTATAAACTACATGCATGCAAAAATTTAGTTCAGTTAGGAAATACATACACTCTAAAATTGGGAGGAGGGAAAAGTTCACTCTTTGAAAGAGTGACTGGCATTTTCACTCTTTTTGGAGTGAATTTTATAAAAATACACTCATTAAAGAGTGGAATTTTCCACTCCCTAGAAAGGAGTGAAATATCTCACTCCGCTGACGAGAGTGAAAGCCTGGCATTATACACTTAAAAAAAAAAAAATCCGTTCAACTTTGAACCAATATATGGAGTAAAATAATGAAAAGCACCAAAATATGTCACTTATTAATTTTCAAAAATTCCATTTTACACTTTGGAAATTACGTACTAAAACGCACTCCTTTTCAAGAGTGAATAGTCACTCCTCTGAAAGAGTGACTATTCACTCTAAGCAGCACTGTAAAAAATAGTGGGAACGTTTACTATTCTAACAGGAACATTTCTGATAGTACCGGATATGTGAGAGCTATTTCTATTTTCCGAAATAACCGGGAATGTCCCTGGGTGTTTCAATTTACTTTCCCTCGTACTTTCCGTGTAACAGAGAAAGCGCCTGTACGAATGCGCTCCAAGTATTTCACCACTATTTCCAACTTACGCTGAAACGGACGGGAAGCAATCGCCTAAAGTGAAAGTCAGCTCATGTGTATGAGATGGCGGCGTAAGACCACGTGTATTTGAATTCGCTTTTATTTTGAAAAAAAAAAAAAACAATATTATAACATTTTTGTTATATTTTGTGGGTATTTTTTATTGCGTTTTAAAATTATGCAAGAAATGTATCTTGGATATTATCAAAGGACTTTTTCAGAGCTTTGGAAATTTAGTAATTTTGAACGCGGAACGATCGTAATTCTGGGTAAGTGTTTTCTTTTTTTTTAACCATCTACAGTATTACTTTTACTTACTATTATTTATTATTACTTCTTTATTAGGTAGCTTTCTTTACAAAAAGCTACCTATTGCAGCCGTTCGGAGGAAAGCGATTTCAAAAAATTTTGGTATATTTTCATCGATCATGACCCCCAGACCCCGAAACCACCCTCCGTTCAAAATTGATATATATATATATATATCAATATATATATATCAATATATATATATATATATATATATCTGACCTATGTCACACTGTAACTCTCGTATTTATGAACCGATTTGGATGTAATTCGGTGTGTACATAGTACATACCAATGTCTCGACCGAGTTCATTGGCCAGCTTCATCCGCCATTTTGTTTCAAAATGGCGACCATTTAAAAAATTAAAAAAAAAATTAAAATTTGAAATGTGGTACCAAAAAAATGAAAATGGAAAAATATTTTTTTCTTATGTATTTTACCTTTATATAAAGACTCCGTAGCAGTTTTTGTTTCGTCTATATCTTAAAAAATGGCTGAGTTATAGCATTTTGAATTTCTGTCGAAGCTGACATTTTGAAACGTCCTGAATTTTGTAACGCGATAAAAAGCGTATTTATGAACCGATTTGGATGTAACTTCGTTTATACATAGTACAGACCAATGTCTCGAACGAGTTCGTTGGCCAGCTTCATCCGCCATCTTGTTTAAAAATGGCGGCCATTTAAAATTTTAAGAAAAATTTAAATTTGAAATGTGGTAGCAAAAAATTGAAAATTGAAAAAATATTTTTCTCTTATGTGTTTGACCTTGATAAAAAGATTCGGGGGCAGTTTTTGTTTCGTCTATATCTTAAAAAATTGCTGAGTTATAGCATTTTGAATTTCTAGCGTGGCTGACATTTTGAAACGTCCTGATTTTTGCCACGTGATACCAGACGTATATATGAACCGATTTCGATGTACCTTGGTGTGTACATAGTACATACAAATAACTCAACCGAGTTCGTTGACCAGCTTCATTCGCCATCTTGTTTCAAAATGGTGGCCATTTAAAAAAATTAAAAAAAAAATTTAAAATGAGATACCAAAAATTTGGAAAATGAAAAAGATTTTTTTGTATGTGTTTGACCTTAATACAAAGATTCCGGAACAGGTTTTGTTTCGTCTACATCTAAAAAAATGGCTGAGTTATAACATTTTGAATTTCTATTGTGGCTGACATTTTAAAACGACCTGATTTTTGTCACGCGATAACAGGCGTATTTAAGAACCGAATTGAATGTAACTTGGTCTGTACATAGTACATACCAATGTCTCGACCGAGTTCGTTGGCCAGCTTCATTCGCCATCTTGTTTCAAAAGGGTTGCCATTTTTAAAAAAAATGTAATTTAAAATTTAAAATGAGGTATTAAAAAATTGAAAAATGTAAAAGATTTTTTTTATGTGTTTGGCCTTGATACAAAGATTCTGGAGCAGTTTTTGTTTCTGAAAATTTGTTCTTTTGTTTATATCTTAAAAAGTGGTTGAATTATAGCACTTTGAATTTCTATCATGGCTAACACTTTGAAACGATCTTGTATTTGTCACGCGATACCACACTTATTCGCCTATTTCGATGGAAGAAGGCATGTGGATAGTATACATCAATATCTCGACCAAGTTCGCTGGCCAGCTTCATCAGCCATCTTGTTTCAAAATGGCGGCCATTAAATTAAAAAAAAAATTATATTTAAAGTGAGGTGCAAAAAAATTAGAAATTGAAAAAGGTTTCTTTCTTAAGTATTTGACCTTGATATAAGGATTCAGGGGCATTTTTTGTTTGTCTTTATCTTAAAAAATGGCTCAGATATAGCAGTTTCAATTTCTAAAGTGGGTGACATTTTGAAAAATCTGATTTTTTGCCTGCGACAGCACTTGTATATATCAACCGATTCCGATATGAGTGAGCATGTGCACAGCAAATACTAAGGTCTCGACCAAGTTCACTGGTTAGCCTCATCTACCATGTTGTCTTAAAATGGCAGGCACTTTAAGAAATCGCCGAATTTGGCAGCCAAATATAAGTTACTTTAAATAAAAGCAGCTTGGATAAAGCTGACTAATTTCGCGAAATTCTCATTCATAATGATTTAGTATTGATAAAAATTAGTATTGAATCTCCTACATTCGGTTTCCACTTAATTGAGCTTCGTGTGTTTGAATAATATAAGTTGGCTTTTTAAAAATAAGGAATATGAAAGCTACCTCTTCCTCCCGGCACTGGCCGGAAGGACTTTTAGTTTTCTTTGTTGCAGTACACGAAAAGAAATTAATAACCTATTTATTTTTTAATATATCAGACTTTGTTTTCTCTGTTTTTTTTTATTATTATATATATATACATGTGTGCATGAAAATAAGATAATATAGTTAAACTTGATGTTCTTACTGACTGCGGTGTCGTATTCTCCTTTTTACAGCGTGTTCTTAACAAATTATTAAATGCTTTATAACTTAAAAGAAAATTTGTCTATTATATTTTAATCAAACAAGCTGAAGGTTTATTGTCATTGTCATTTTACTTCTTTATTGTTGATTGCTTTTACGTAAAAAATACGGTATTGTGAATAAAAATAAACTGTAAACTATTCTTACAATTATAGGATTTATTTTTATAAATCATTATAGTAAATAAAATTGATTCATTTGTTTTGCTGTTTTCTAAAAAGATTTCAAAAATTTCATTTTTTATATTCACCTTTTTTCTTCTCCAATTTTGAAAGAAAAATAAAAAGAATCGTTTTAAGATCATTAACTTGTTTAGTACTCAGGTTTAGATATGTAAATCCCCCCCCCCCCCCCCCACACACACAAACACACACTTTTTTTTTTTTTTTTTAATGCTTCGAAAAAATTAACCATTGCATTTTTTGCGATTTGAATTTTACTTGTTCATCTAAATGTTCTTGCTTGAAAAGAAAAATGTTTTCTTCTGATTTTGCAAGACTGAATTGTAAAAAAAAAAAAAAAAAAAAAAAAAAAAAAATACTATTGTTATTTAACTTATGCACTTTACAGTAAACAAAATTGAAAAATTCTAGATCATTAACCATCAGCTTATTTTATAAAAATATAGTACACAAAATTTCTTGCTTTAAGTTATAAGGCATTTTAATTGATTAATATTATGCTGTGAAAAGCATAATACGATATTGAATCAACAATAACATAAATTGCAATCATATCTTATTTACATGCACTAATAATAATAAAATGTTATGTATTAAAATGTCTGTGCAACAAAGAAACGCTAATAAAGAACTAAAATAATAAGTAAAAATAATGCTATAAATGATTAAAAAAATAAGTAAAACGCTTTTCAAAAGAATTTATCATTCCATTTTCAATAATAATACAGTTCAGGAACTTTAATGTTACTTGTTAATCCACATGGTTAAAAAAATATCACTGCAAGATGTTAAAACGCAATAAAATTTTATCTAAATTATGAAAAAGTTATAATAATATTGATTTTTTTTTCAGAATAAATCCAAGCAGATGTATATATAGCTTTAATTCATAATATTACGGTTTTTGATGGTGGTAGGTTATGTTTAATTAATGGTTATATATATATATATATATAAACTCAGAAAAAAGATCATTCAGAAATGAACTTCCATATAAGACTCTTTCATAAAAATTCATTTAATAAAACTGGCTTCTTCACAAAATCCATTTTACTAAACTAAGCCCCCTTTCACAAAATAATCTTCAATAATTGAATGTTCAAATACTAGTGCTAAATTCAACTTGAGTAAATAATTAAAATTTATGTAAAAAAGCTCAAATAAATGTACTAAAACTACTTGCAGGTGCATTACACATAATATAAAATTATTTAAAATATATTAGAAATATCTTAAAAATTTTAATGTATTTTTGAGATATTTCTAATGTATTTTAAATGATTTTACATTATATGTATGCACCTGCAAGTAATTTTAGTACAGTTATTTGTGCTTTTTTATGTAAATTTTAAAATAATCCTCGTCTTCAGAAAGGTTCCACATATATTCAGAAACCTTTCCAATTCGTAATAAAAGGTTTCCTATACATTCAAAAACATTTCTTAGTCTTCAGAAAGATTTCATATGTATTCAGAAACTTTTCCGATCCGTAATGAAAGGTTTCCGATATATTCAGAAACATTTCATTGCGAATCGGAAATGTTCCGTATTATAACCGAAACAGTTTTCTGCTCGAATCTGAAAACTTTCCGCTAGTATCGTGCAGCACAGGTCTCCGTTACATTCGGAAACGTTTCGGAAATTTTTTTACAGTGAGGAGTGAGCATTGTATGAGTATTAATAATAAGCCAATGAGAACAGTCTTGTCTACGACGCTCTTTTAAGATAAGAGAAAGACGTCCGCCATTTTAGAATGAAAATTACGGATATTATTAAAATGAATATTTATGGAACTTTTTATCTTCATATAAAATTAAATGTAATTAGAACATTCTCAAAAAGAATTGGAAACATTTTTGCGGTTTCAAACCTCTATAAACTGTTATTTGCAGTTTTTTCCGAGCGTGCGAAATATATCTTCAAAGTTAAGACATATTGCTTTGCTTGCATTGTTATTTTTACTTTCGTCTCGAGTCTGTCACGACTGATAATTATACGCAGTGAAGTTTATAGCAATAAATAAAGAGTGTCTCATTTGAGCGGATACAGATAAAAATCAAGGGGTAATGTTGAAAATTTCCAAAGGAAGAAATGAGAATTCTAGAATATAAATAGTTTCGGTCCGGCGGAATTTTTGACTGCATTTTCGCCGAAAACGAATTTTCGGCGCAACTCAGATTTTGGGACGAAAAGGAAACTGAATTTTCTGTCGATCTCTAATTGTATGTATTCGTATTACTCATCAGCTAATCTGAACCCAACAGCAAATCTACCATGCTTTTTTAAGGTAAGAGAAAGGCGCTCGTCATTTTAGGATTAAAACATTGGATATTATTAAAATAATTATTTATGAAACGAAAGGTGAGTCTTATTTAATTTTAATCTTTTATTCCTGGTAGAATTTGTATTTTAGGATTATGCGTTAAATAGCTATGATACATGAATTTTGGCGCTGTTTACCAACTAAAATGCATTAATTTGCATAAAATCCGTTCAGTGTAGCGATCAAGAGTATAAAAGGAAAGGCTGAGAGACTTCTTATCATTCTGAGACCAACTGCTTTGCGATGGCTCTTACCTTTTCGTGACCGTGCTTTGCTAGTCAAGCTGTAATATCAGCGGAACGAGAATTGCAATGCTGCTCTTCGTGAATTTCGCTCATTAAAGAAGTTTCAAAAAGAACCGGTGAGCATAACAAATTTGTGATAGATGATCCAGAGATTTGAAACTACAGGGACTCTAGCACGGCAACCGGGCCAAGGACGCAAAGTGATTAGTCAGTAACAAGTTAACGAAGTTGCAACTGCTATTGTCGAACAGGAGATGGAAAATGTGCAAGTACCAGCAGCGCTCGGGCAGTATCTCGGCACCCGCAGATCCCATACTCAACGTTGAGGATTCAACTGTGTACATCCGTGCAAAATCTCTTCTGTTCAAGAATTGCTCCCAGGCGATGCGGCCACCGGATTGGATTTTTCATTTCATTGATATTTTTAGCACGCATGCAAGTTGATGCTACATGGCGGTGGAAGATTTTAAGGAGGATATGTATAATATGGAGGACAATGATAAGCGCACTTTCATTTGAATGGTGGCATTAACACCCGCAACTGCTCCATTTGGACTGCGAATAATCCGTACGCTTGTGTGCAAGAGCCTCTCCACTTGCCAAAAGTCACAGTGTGGTGTGTCTTTACAGCATCTTTTATCATCGGTCCTTACTTTTATGAGGAAAATGGAGCAAGTGGACCAGTGACCTGTACTGTTACTGCTGCCAGTTATGCAGATATGCTACAGAATTTCACGATTCCACAACTAAAGCAGCGAGGATGCCTCGATTCGACCATATTCATGCAGGATGGTGCACCACCCACATTGGACTTAGGGTACAGCGTGTGTTGCGGCAAAATGTTTTCTGACAGCAGAATCATTAGTCGTGTATTTTCTACGGTATGGCCATCGAGGTCGCCCGATCTCAATCCTTGTGATTTTTGATTGTGGGGATTTTTTAAAGGTGTTGTTTATCAAGGACATGTCTCCGA
This sequence comes from Maratus speciosus, assembly GCA_963932465.1. NCBI lineage: Eukaryota > Metazoa > Arthropoda > Arachnida > Araneae > Salticidae > Maratus > Maratus speciosus. The sequence continues at coordinate 474,678,503 of OZ010789.1, forward strand.
TATCGCAACGTTGAAAGATCGAATAACATTACAAGTGAGCCAAATGAACTCTGATATGCGAGCGGCAGTAGAAAACGTCGTGCATCGTATGCAATTCTTGGAATATACCAATGGTGCTCATATTGAACCTAATTTGTAAATAAAAAACATTTGTTGTAAATAAAATTGATGTGTACTGTATTGTTTGGCATTCAATCATTTAATATTTACACTAATACACTTTTGCAGCTCCAAAATTGCCCCTAGTGGTGAATTTTGGAACTATTTTTTTAAATTCGAAATTCCATGGTCTACTATGCATGCTCATCAAATTTGGTTATGTTTCATCCAATATTTTACTCACTAGGGGGTTCTGAACACCTCACGTTAATTAAAAACCACCCTGTATTATGGATGCAGAGAGGAAATGTCCTAAATATGATGTAATTGCAGTTAAGAATTTCAACTATTTTTCCACTGCAACTTTGGAACAAAGTATCATAAACAGAAAGAAGACTACCGAGTGATCTTATTTTAGTTGGATGGATATTAGATGGCTGCGAGTTGTGAGAGGTTCCCCTTCATGTTACTGATCAAAGAAATCCTCAATGAGGATCAACATTTTCGCAAAATAAATTTGGAAAAACGGGCTCGGAAACGCAAAATATTTTCTTTGTCAAGTGTTAATCAAGATGCATTGTACGCGGGCCGTAGAAAAATCACTTTGGCCAAAAGGAAAGATATGACGGATCTTCTGTCATACATTCCGCCAATTCATCATGTATACTTCAAGAATCTTCCAGTAATGTTCAATACCAGGCTCCAAGCTACTTCCTTCATCATGATGATGATGAAGATGATGATGATAGTATTGTGTTCAGTTAATTATTTACGATAACCGGTAAAGTGTTTCTCTCACTGTGTTTAAATTAGAGTAAAAAAAAATAAGTAAATACAAATCAAAATCAAGAGTTTTTGTAATCATGATAAACAAGTCTTCATTAACGCATGGGATTTTCACAACCATGCTGGACCAAGTCCTCATATTTAAAAAAAAATGCATAAATTTACAATAGAAATACTAATTTGTCATTTGTAAATGTAGGGTACTATAAAAATGATACTTTAAATTGAATATTGGCATAGATAATCCTTATAAATCACTTGACCTGAATTAATTATTTATTAAGAACTTTAGAGCGTTATTATTTACAATAGAGAACAAGTGGGTAATTGTGATCACAGATCGCACAGAGGGTTTCGTTTAATATTTCTTTCAAAATATAATCCTTTTGCAAATGCTGTTAGCTCTACAATTCGCAACTAGGGAGTGCACTCTATTCTAAACAAACATCTGCCCGACAAAACTCCGTTTTAGAACCTATTCGCACTTATATTAGTCGAGGAAATTGGACCCATAAAACTTAAAATAAGAAAGCCCTCCTGGCCACTTGGAAATAAAATATGAAAGGCTATTGTGCATAACATGAAAGAGTGGCCGAAGGGTCGTCAAATGATATATCAGATGAGGGGTTTGGGGAAAAATTGACCCCGCCCCCCTCCCGGAGCCTTCAAAAGAAACTAGCTCGCTGTAGCTTAATTAGCAGCTAAGTTAGAAAAAATGCTTAAAAAACACAAGCCCAGGGGAGTCAATAATATAAGACTTTTTGAAAAATTCATCATTTTTCGTGTGATCACACGTGTTTAGCTATAAGTATGCAAAATTTCATATCCCCAGCTTAATTAGGGCTCAGTTAGAAATAATTGCTTATAACACAGAAGTTGAAGCCCAAAGGGTTAATTATAAGACCTTTTTCAAAAATTCATATTTTGTCTTATGATCTGACGTGTTCAGCTATAAGCATACAAAATTTCATGCCTCCAATTTAATTAGGAACTCAGTTAGAAAGAATTGATTAAAAAACACAAGCTGGAGTCCAAAAGGTTAAATATAAAACTTTTACGAAAAAAAATTATTTGTCGTGTGGTCTCAGGTGTTCTGCTATAAGTATGCAAAATTTCATGTCTCCAACTTAATTATGGGTCTCATTTAGAAAAAATTGCTTAAAATATATATGTGGGAGCTCAAAGGGTTAAATGTAAGACTTTTTCAAGATTTTATAATTTGTCGCCTGGCCTCAGGTGTTCTGCTATAAGTGTGCAATACTTCAAATCTCCAATTTAATTATGGGCTCTGTTAGAAAGAATTGCTTAAAATAGACAAGCTGGAGTCCAAAGGGTTAAATATGAAACTTTTTTCGAAATTTATTATTTGTCGTGTGATCTGAAGTTTTCAGCTATAAGTATGCAAAATGTCAAGTCTCCAATATATTTAGGGGCTCTGTTAAAAAGAATTGATTAAAACACACAAGCTGGAGTCCAAAGGGTTAAATATAAAACTTTTTCGAAATTTATTATTTGGTGTGTGATCTGAGGAGTTCAGCTATAAGTATGCAAAACTTCAAGTCCCCAATTCACTTAGGTATTCTCTTAAAATAAATAGCTTAAAATAAACAAGCTGGACTCCAAAGGGTTAAACATAAAACTTTTTCGAAATTTATTATTTGTCGTGTGATCTGAGGTGTTTAGCTATCAGAATACAAAATTGCATGCCTCCAATTTGATTAGGAATTCTGTTATAAAGGATTGCTGAAAATACACAAATTGGAGCCCAAAGGGTTAAATATAACACTTTTTCAAAGTTTTATGATTTGTTGTGTGGGCTCATGTGTTTAACTATAATAATTCAAAATTCCATGTCTCTAACTTAATTAGGGGCTCTGTTAAAAAAAATTGCTTAAAATACACAAGTTGGAGCCCAAAGGGTTAAATATAGAACTTTTTTCAAAATTTTATGATTTGTCTTGTTGTCTCAGGTATTCAGCTATAAGTATGCGGAATTTCATGGCTCCAACCTTATTATAGGGGCTGACTTAGAAAGAACTGTTTGAAATACACATGTGGGATCCCAAAGGGTTAAATTTAAGACTTTTTCAAAATTTTAGGATTTGTCGTTTCATGTGAGGTGTTCAGCTATAAGTACTCAAAATTTCAAGTCTCCAACATGCATAGTTTCTGAGAACGGGCTCTGTGACGGACAGACAGACGGACAGACAGACAGACAGACAGATAAAGGAGCGAGACGAATAGGGTTTCGTCAGATGAACGAAACCCTAAAAATGGACTTGGACTACTATGGTTCTGAGTTCCTCATATAATATCCACTTATTATACAGTTATTAATAAAGCTTTAAAAGTAACTAAAATACAGTAAACAATAACGTTTGATTAGATTTAAATTCATTAGCAATGAATTCTAATATTTCAAATTTGAATTGTACATGAAAAAAAAAAAAAAGAACGTAATTAACGTACATCACGGGAATTATTAAAATACTAAATGGGTATTTGAAAAGAGAAAAATAACATTAACTGATTAAGATTTCGGTTAATTACTTGCCCTTATGGACATTATAAAATTATCATATATTTATAGGGCATACAATGAAAGCAAACACAAGGGATAAAATTATAATAAAATATTTTAGTTTTTTTTTTTTTTTTTTTTTTTGTCAGTAATCTATTTTAATTCATATGTAACTTTAACTGAATTTTTTCTTAACAGTTCGATTAGTGTTACAAACTATGAATTAAGTAAATATTGCTAATAAAGTATTTTATTCCAATTTTTACCACACTTGTATCTATTTTCCTTGCATGCTGTAAAAGATGTGATTCTTTTAAAATGACCATAAAAGCAAAATAAAAAAAATAATTGACTCCATAAAAAATTATCATTCACTCCTATGAAATAGTGACTTACCAGGGGTGAAAAAACGCACTCATTTAGCAAAAGTGAATAGTCACTCCTTCGAAAGAGTGATTATCCACCCCTGTTTAGAGTGAATATTCACTTCCCAGGAGTGGCTATTCACTCTTTCCGAGAGTCAAAAATTTCACTTTTGCTCAGAGTGAATAGTCACTCTAAAGAGGTTGGGCATGTTTTGACACTGCGATAGAGTGACTATTCACTCCTCCGTAGTGAATAGTCTTTCCTTTTTATTCAGAGTGCACCACAGTTGAATACACACCACAGGTTCAGTTAGGAAGTACATTCCTTTTACAAATTTTCGTTAATAAGGAAAATGGTACATGATTTCTTTTGTGTAGCCCTGTATACGAGGTATATAGAGTTTATACAAAATGAGTAAGGTGCAATTTTTTTAAAGCTCATATCGAAATTGAAAACGCACTTTGAGCAATTATTGCTCATAGACAATATTGTAACCGATTTCTTTTGCGTGTCCTGTAAACGAACGAAAAATGCTATGAATGTGCTATTCTATATAGTAATCATCTTGTAGTGAAATTCAGTGATTTATATCAATTTCAATACATTTGAAATAGCGTAATGTCATTAAATTACATTGCAAACGATTTTCCCCCATTGACCATAATGTTACGGAATTTTTTTGAGTGTGAGTAAATGAACTATTGATCCTAACACTCTTCATATTCAATACCAAACATGCCATACTAAACATTATTAACATATATCAATTGCAGGAAAATCCGAGTATATAATACGCTTAGAGTGTGGACGGACAGACAGACGGCTATGTGGACAGACTTTTATTTTATTTACTTTTATTTATAGACACGTAACTAATTAAATAACGGGTCTGGACGCAAATAAATCGAAAAAAAAGAAGAGAAAAATAGTATAAGTTTTGTGCTTAATGCCAGATTGTGTTTCTTCCACCCCCAGGTTGAATAAATATGCGCCTGATTTCTTTACGTTTTATTTGCCTTTTCCTAATTCACTGCTGAGTCGATAAGTCCAATAACATAATAATATTATTTATTGAGAAACTAGATTACTCTTAATATAAAGTTATGGGTTCGGTATCGAATATTGTGTCAGCTGAGAGATAGCAGCGAAAGAAATATTTTTCAAAATATTCCGGGAAAATAATCTTTCCCATGTATCAGATATTTAACTTTTATCCCTGAAGAAATTAATGTTTTCCGGAAGGAATTATTTTTGTTTTATTTCGTTAAGGGGTCACGAAAACTTTAATGCGTCACAAAAATCCAGTGGTACTCGGTTTATCAAAAAGTGACAAAATTTTATTTTTGCGGTTAATCCTGTTCGCCATTAGCTGGAATTGCTATTCTAACGGTTTCATTTTTCTGCAAAAATGCAATTTTCCTTTCAAGTTTATTTAGACGGAAAAACACTAATTTAGCGGAAAATACTAATAATAATGACATTTTCCAATTTTAAACGAGAAATATGATGTAGAACACTAAATGATTATATAAGTAGAATTTTTCATAGTTTTACGTTTTATAAAATATGTGATCGAAATTTGGGTTTTTAATACAATGTGTTATCATGATAGTCGTAAAACTAAAATTGTCAATAATTATTTGTTTCCCAAATTTTTTTCCCCATAAACCCTCCCTCTCAACAATCGGGCACCCCTAAGCACCTAAACGCATTGCATTTTCCACCCTTGCCAATTTATAGTTAGGCTATTGAACAGAAAGAACATTTCTGCTCCTGCTCTTATAAAGGTTACTTGGAGCTTTCGTATGGCGAAAAGCGATTCATTTCTTCGAAATGCGTTTTTTCCCCTGTGCATTTATTAATTTTTTTTTAAAGAATTTTGATCCCTTTTTATGCATCATAGACCTTAAAATATTTCTTTCAAAAATCTTACCTTTTGAAGAATTACATTAACCAAACCGTTTTTACACTTTTTTATTTAACTTGACCTGGTGTTTGTATGTAAAGAGGGAATTTTATAATTGATTTTTCACACGTTAAGCGCCACGTCAGCCACCGGTGGCTGACAGCGAACTTTCCGTTTAAAACGCGCCATTCACCGATGGCTGACGTCTAAAATATGATACAAAACTGAAAATATATACATTGTTTTAAATAATTACTGAACAAATATTTAAAATTTACCTACCTTTTATTTATTACAGGATTATACTTTCTTAAAAATCACTTTAAACATTGTAAATTTTCAGCGCTTCAGTGTCAGTCATCGTGGCACTCAACGTGTTAACTCACTTCCCAATAGGTCAGAATTATGAAACTTGTGTTCACAGGCGCGTTTCCGATTGACAATACAACATTTACATATTTTTTAGGACTGAATTATAAATTAATAGATTGATTTTGGGGCATTTTCCCGTTAGCCCGAGGCAAGTGATAAATCGCCAAATATTCTCTGTAACTCGTACAATCGTATACGAGTTAAAATAACAATGGATTTAATGATGCACCAATAAACGCTCGCCAAAATATGCCAAATAGTTGCGATACTGCAAAAGTTAAAAATTTTAAAAGATTAAATGTTAAAAATAAATTATCAATAAACAAAAACGTAAAATCATGCGTCAAGCATAGATTACGAAATACTTTCCAACACATTCAGAATACTATAGTAAAACTTCACAGTTTAATCAAATAAAAATTATGTCTAAATAAACAATTTGTAAAATGCATAACCCATTTGAAAACACAATTTCAGCATTTGCAATCAATAGTCGGAATAATACATGAATTTTTTGTGCAACCCTGTATATGATCTATAGATTTACCATATAATACATAGTATGCTAAATTTCAGTTCAGTTAGGAAACGCACAGAACAGTTGAAAATGTCCCTTCATCAATTTCCATCATAAAACGAAAATGTACTTTAGATGTTTTGTGCAGCCTTGTATATGACCATTAGAATGTATACACACTAAATAATATAAAAAAAAAAATTAAATAATTAAAGCCATACTACAACGGAAAATGTACTTCCAGCAATTATTGTTCATAGATAGTTAATACAAAATTAAAAAATTTTTTCGCCAAAGTTAACATTATTCTATATAATTTTCCCTTTTAATAATATTCCATATATTATTCCGGCTTATTAAATTAAAACCCTATTCTTAAACTAATCTATTAATCTCAAAATATAAAGGTAAAATACCTTAATCCATCTAATAATATTTATTTAAAATTGCGTAAATCTAATGGCGCTAACTACTTGTATTCCTTTAATAAAACCCTTTTATTATTTAAATCCATATTAAAATTCGCTATTATTTTCCGGTATATCAAACCCTTATAAATTCTTTATTTAATTGCTAAAATATCATAATTCATAATTTATCTTGTCTAAAAAACCTATTTATTTAAAATCATTCTGTTATTAAAATATCAAGTTGTCTACTATAATAGTTCAATGCTTTAATATCCTAAAACTTATTCCGCGGCAATAAATTCCTTTTTCTTTTCTGTTAAAATTATCGTCTGACGGGAAAAATTCTATTTTTAGCTGCAATCTCGACCGCGGGGACTAATTTGTATTTACACCTTGAGAATGATAAGATTTGTATTTACACCTTGGTTGGATGATAGAGAAGGTTCTAGAAGAATGTTTTCGCGCTAAGAAGTTGATCTACTTCGATATTATTCCATCGAATAGTAATAAATCCCTCAAAAAAGTGATTATGATTGGAAAAGAAGAATCAGCTGACTTGGATTGTAACTTTGAGCCGATGTAGTTTAATGCAGACGCACAGCCAGTTAATGCAGACGCACAGCCAGATACAGTGTGTATACGGGTGTAGATAAGTGTGTAGAAAGGTGTAGTGCAGTAGACAGAGAGTAAGAGTGTGGCAGAGAAGAATGAGACTAGAGTTTGGAAGATAGGCTTCGCGATGGAATGTTTATTGAGACTTCGAAAGTTGATGCGAAGTCCCTTTTTTTCTTTAAATACTCCGGTTACCTCCTTGAAATGATGAATCAATATTCTTTATTATCATCGATTACTTCGAGCATTTTCCCAAATGAATATTCCTGAAAAAGGTAAATAAAGTGTGGATAATATCACATTTGACTGCATCATTTATGAATTTCGTTATGTTCTTCTTCGTATGACCATCCGGCCAAAACCTGTGCGAATTAATTCGGAAACCCAGGTAAACAAATGATTTTCGCCAACCGCTATTGTCATTACACCACATAGTATTGTAATCGAATTATTTTGTGTGTCCCTGTATATGATTGATGAATGCCATGCATACCATATTCTATAGTAAGCATCTGGCAAACACCTCAGCGATATATCAATTTTAATATGTTTGAAGCAGTGTAAGATGAGTAAAATACACGACAAACGATTTTCCCCCAGAGACCGCAATGTAACGGAATTCTTTTGAGTGACCCTCTTAACGATCGATGAATGCTATGCATACCATATTCTGTAGTAAGCATCTTGTAGTGCACTTCAGAAATATATATAAATTTCAATGTGTTTGAAATTGTGAAATATCATTAAAAACCACCGTAAATGGCTTCTTCCCATAAGCTGTAATGTAACGAAATTCTTTTGAATGCCCCTGTAAAAAAACTATAAACGCTACTTACTTCATTTTTAATACCAAACGGCCAAACGTAATTCTTAAACACTTTTCAACTATGTTGGAAAGTGGTAAAAATAAAGAGAACGAAATGTAATATTTCTAAAACATACTCTTTTATCAATTAATAGTTTAATATTAATTCATTTGCGATTATATGTTGACAAATCAACTTCGAAATCCTAAAAAAGATTGTTTGAAGAATGTTTTATGTTATCTTTCCTGTTGCCCTATCATAAAAAAGAAACATAGCTAAAATTATATGTTATTTAGTAAATTAAGTTCTTTGCGTTTCTATCATGCGTAAAAAACAGTGAATTTTCTGTGACAGAATTCGGCGTCCACTTCAAATTAATGTATTGTAACGGAATTTTTTCGGAAAAAACGAATAGCAGTAAAAAAAAATAGGCGTGGTTTTCAAGATCATTGGATGCTTATGAAAGAGCGTAATAATTTTTATACTTATTTCTTTTTTCGTTTCTTTCTCTCTTTTTTAACACTTTCTAACATAGTTGAAAAGTGTTTATGAATTGGGTTTGTCTGCACTCTGCTTGTCTGTCCGTCTGTCTGATCGATATCTAATTAGCGTAAATATATTCGGATTGCCATGTAATTGATATACTTTATTTAGGTTAATTCTGGCATTTTCGGTATTGAAAATAAAGTTTGTAGCGGTAATCGTTCATTTGCAGGGGTATTCAAAAGTATTTTACTATATTATGGTCTATGGGGAAAAATCATTTGCCGTTTATTTAGAAACATATGTGACTGAAAAAAGAATTTCAGACGTTTAAGTGACTTAATCTGAAAATTAAGACATTATAGATGTCTTAATTTAAGGCACATAAGCGTCTTACTATGATCATGGTGTAAACGAACTGAGAAAAGTGTGTAAAATATCCGTAAACGTCTTATTTTAAGACACTTTGTTTTTTTCCGTCCCGCATTCTCAGTTGCGCACGCGTTTTAGATTTCTTTCGTTCGAACTTGGTATTCGTTTAATTGAAACTGAAAGTTTGTTTTTATGTACGCGTATATTTTAATTCTTTTTTTGCGGAATGTGAAGTTCTGCGATTTTATCTCGTATTCACTCAGTTTATTTATTTATTGAATACATACACCCGACTTGTGTGCTTGACACCAAATGCCTCTTATAAGCTGTCATCGATATAAGGACGGGCTAGATACAGAAGTTGACAACACCTGAAGATTACATTCGAGAACTCTACAAAGTGTATGCAACAGAGACCGACTTAGTATTAATTGGTATTAATTTATATCAATAATATTGTGTTATTCTTCTTCGTCTCGTCAAAGCTGGTAAACAACTTTAGTCTTGCTGATTATGTTTTGAGGATGAAAATTTTTCATTCTTATAATATAATTAGCCGGATATATATAAGGGTTTTCTTCTAATATGATGCAAGGCTTTCTCCCTCATCATGACAGATTTTTAAAATTCAAATCGAGGAATTTCTCTTATTGCTTGCAACAGCACTTCAAGTAAGTGTCATGATTTTCTTTATAGTACCTACTAAAACTAGTGTCTTTAATGATTTTCTTTATAGTACTAAATAAAATATTACATGAAATGCAATTTAGTTTTGAATCTGTTTGCGAGAAAATCACTAATTCTAGAAGTATATATTTTTAGGCTTATGGCGTAGTTCTATATTGCAAATTATGTATTCTAAATTCTCATATTTTTTCGCAAATTTAAAGTAATAATATCTCTTTGCCAGTAACCGACCACAAGTTAAAAAATAAATAAAAAAGTTTCTAATGCTTTTAAAAATATCTTTCCTTCATGAGGTAAACGCATTCGTTAAATCAGCCAGTTTCTGTTCTCGACCGCAGATTAAAAATATGATAAATAAAGTATATGAAAATGTATGACTTCGTCATAAGACCCATGTATTATGTGCTGTTAATCTACGAGTAATTATAAAACTACTAGTAAAACTATGCATATATATTTGATTTGAAATCAATTCTGATATTGATATTTTGTTTACTTTTAGTAAAAAAGTAATTTGAAATTTAAAATGGGCATTAATAAAAAGCTATAACTACATTTTGCACTTAAAATTGTGATTTTATAACTTTATTCATATGCACTTATATGAAAAATACAAAACTACGATTAGATGTTAAGATATATATTTAAGACAAAAGAAGTTTGGAAACTATAAGTAATTTTTTCTCCATGTCATTAATATAGAATATTCATTTATTTATTTTTGTTGATAGTTAAACAGCTTTTATGATTATCCTCTGATCTATATAAAAACATTGCCCATATGTAATAAAATGCCCATATAATAATATAATGCCCATATATGTAATAAAATATGTAATGTAATGCCCATAAATAAAAAAAAAAATCTAATTTTTAAATAACATGAATTTTCATTTTTTTTCGGGGAGGGAGGGAGGGGGGGAGGGTGGATTTTGCATGCAGTTTTCGTAAAGCTGATATCTTAAATCTTTTTTGCTATTCCACTGATTATAATGAATGTTTTGAATTTTTAGAGTATGACAAGATTAAAAACACAAACTATATTTAACCAAATTCCGAAAAAGCTCTCAATAGCGGATACTTCGGGATTGCGGAATTTGTTCGAAAATCGGATTAGGGGTTTGCTTTTGTAAGGTAAAAATAAACAAATATGTATGCGTTTGGGATTAAACAAAGTTTCTGTTAAATAGAGTTGTCCGGAATTAGGGTATGTCCATTAACTTCTATAACGGATGCTCCAGAATATCGGACACTTCTATTTAGCGAACATAATGCAGGGTTGGATTTTTTGCAGAAAAAGTATTTGATTGAAGCGTGAGCAAACTGGGCAGTATCCCCTCCCAATCCCTAGCATTTTAGGGGCCCCAAATTATATTTGCAATTTTTGTAGAGCTAATATTTCAAATTTGTTCTGACATTGTTCTGCACTGTAAAAAAAACCACTGTAGATTTGTCAGAACAAACTCGATCACAGTGAATGTGCTGTATCTTTCTTTGGTTTCCTGACTATATTAACATGGAAAATACAGTAGTTGCGTAAAATTAACAGCACAATCGTGCTGGCAATTTGGACGCATTTTTTTACAGCACAAACTGCTGGCGTCCAAATTGCCAGCACATTGTGCTGTTAATTTTACGCAACTACTGTATTTTCCATGTTAATATAGTCAGGAAACCAAAGAAAGATACAGCATATTTACTGTGATCGCGTTTGTGCGCGAGATAAACACTTTGTACTGTAAAAATGTCGTTTTTTTTTTTTTTTTTTTTTTTTTTTTTTTTTTTTTTTTCTTTTAACAGTGTGATTATAATCAATATTTTTAATATTTTGAACTGCTAAAGTAGAATAAGGTTAAAAACTAAATAAATCAAGAATCTAAATAGAGTAAAACCTGTGAATCATGAATACTTCGGGAACGCTGAGTTAGTCTGTTATTCGAAGGTGGTCGCTTTTCTGAGGTACAAATATATATTCATGTTGAAAAAGATAGGTGTTCGTTGTCCGTATGGAGATTTTCCAGTAAAATTTCCATAACGGACATTCCTAAATAGAGAACAACACTGTTTAGAAAATGCATTTTTTATTCACAACATGCAATTTTTTATGTACTTTTACCTCAGAAAAACAGGTACCTCCGAGTGGGGGACAAATTCCATGTCCAGAGGTGCCCGCTGTTGAGAGGTTTTACTGTATTTAAATAAATATTTTTTGTTTTTAATCTTGTTCTACTTCTCAAGTTCAAAATATTGATTATAATCAGTACGATGCCGAAAAATATATTAATTATCAGCTTTACGAAAATTGCATACCAACATTGGGAGCCTCTAAAATCAGGTTGTATGGGGGTGGAGGGGTCAGGACCATAGCAAAATATTTTTCTTGGATTCAACGTGTTCAAACATGGCTACATATAGTGCTTACAAAAAATGGCTGCGATTTAGACACTTGAAGTGCCTGAAATTCAGACGCAAAAAGTGTCTGAAAAAAGTAAGACATTTTAAAAGTCTGAAAATTGAACAATCCGTTTCAGACATTTCAATTTACTGTGTGGCCGCCTATGGATGAAAATTTTTGAAAGTATTATTTCAATAGTTTTAAGCGTGTCTTTGCCTGAATGAAATTTCAACTTAATGGGTGACGTATATAAAAGTCTATAGGTAATGTACAGGGCTGTACAAAATAATTCAAGTATGTTTCCGTCTATTAATAGGAATTGCTGAGGTTAATTTTTAACTGTGTTATGCGTTTTCTTACTATAGTAAATTTGAACGTACTATGTAAAATATATATAAATCTATATATCATATACGGAGCTACACGAAAGAATTAAAGTTCTTTTCTGGATATCGACGGTAATAACTGAAATCTGATTTTCAAATGTGCTATGTGTTTTATAAAATGTTTTCAGGGGTATCTTATTTAGATTATTGAAAGGCGAAGTTTTCTTAAAGTATTTTGTAAGTGTTGGAAAGTGTTTCATAATCTATGCTTGACGCATGGTTTTTCTTTCTTATTTTAACTCAGATACTCCGATAACAAAGAGAAATAAAATATATTTATTTAAATTAATTTTTGCTTCAATTTATTTGTAGTTGCTTCCAAACAGTTTGCGACGGTGGAATGCTCATTTTAAACATGCCGTGAATTAAATGGATAAATTTACTTTCCTCTATGGACACGTAACTAATTGGATAACGGATTTAAACGTAAACAAATCGAGCAAAAAAAGAGAGCGAAACGTAGCAGAAATTTTATGCTAACTGCTAGCTTATTTTCTTCCACCTTTAGCGTGAGTAAATGTGCACCTGAATTTTCTGCGTTTTATTTGCTTTTTTCCAATTCAAGCAGTTTCGATAAATCCAATAATCTAATATAATTATTTATTGAATCTGTATTACTCTTAATACAAATAAATGAGTTCGGTATCGAATATTGCGTTACCAGAAAAAGTAATAAATTCAAAATATTCAGAGGGAAAAAAATAACAACTTATCAATGTAGCAGATTTAAAATTTTCATCCATGTAGTAATTATTGTTTTCTGGACAAAGTTATTTTTGTTTTATTTCGCCAAATTTGTCATTAACACATGTTGGTTGTTTAACAATAATACCACAAATTTAAGAGGGCGTGGAGGGCGTTACAAAAAACAATTTTTACGTATAGAACACCATAATTGCAAGATCAAAAATACAGGGTGTCTCATTTTAAACCGTACCGGAGTTTTTTTTTTTCATAACTTTAACAAGAATGAAGACATTTGAATGAAAATGTCAATTGGCCAACCTTATTTTGTGTGAAATTTGGCGACATCAAGATATATGTTGGAAATGTAAAGTAAACTGGTCGTATTTGGTCGCAAGGTCAAAAATACAGCGTGTATCACTTCAAACCGTACCGGAGTTTTTGTTTATAATTTTAACAAGAATGAAGACATTTGAATGAAAATGTTAATTGGCCAAACTTATTTTGTGTGAAATTTGGTGACATCACGAAATATGTTGGAAATGCGTAGTAAATTGGTCATATTTGGTAGCAAAGTCAAAAATACAGGGTCTCTCATTTCAAACCGTACCGGAGTTTTTCTTCATAACTTTAACAAGAATGAAGACATTTGAATGAAAATGTTGACTGGCCAAACTTATTTTGTGTGAAATTTGGTGACATCAAAATATATGTTGGAAATGCAAAGTAAACTGGTCGTATTTGGTGGCAAGGTCAAAAATATAGGGTGTCTCACTTCAAACCGTACCGGAGTTTTTGTTTATAACTTTAACAAGAATGAAGACATTTGAATGAAAATGTTGACTGGCTAAACTTATTTTGTGTGAAATTTGGTGACATCACGAAATATGTTGGAAATGCGTAGTAAATTGGTCATATTTGGTGGCAAGGTCAAAAATACAGGGTGTCTCACTTCAAACCGTACCGGAGTTTTTCTTCATAACTTTAACAAGAATGAAGACATTTGAATGAAAATGTTCACTGGCCAAACTTATTTTGTGTGAAATTTGGTGACATCACGAAATATGTCGGAAATGCGTAGTAAATTGATCCTATTTGGTCGAAGGTCAAAAATAGAGGGTGTCTCACTTCAAACCGTACCTGGATTTTTCTTCATAACTTTAACAAGAATGAAGAATGACATTTGAATGAAAATCTTGACTGGCCAAACTTATTTTGTGTGAAATTTGGTGACATCATGAAATATGTTGGAAATGCGTAGTAAATTGGTCATATTTGGAGGAAAGGTTAAAAATAGAGGGTGTCTCACTTCAAACTGCACCGAAGCTTTACTTCATAACTTTAACAAGAATGAAGACATTTGAATGAAAATGTTGATTGTCCAACCTTATTTTGTGTGAAATTTGGTAAGATCAAGGAATATGCAGGAATTGCGTAGTAAATTGGTCATATTTAATGTCAACTACATTCCGAAATATGGAACAGCTATTTTCAGCGTTATTTGGATGCGGTTGATGGTCACTTTAAAACTTATTGTGATACCATTACATTTCTCGCAGATAAAAATGTTTAAAATTTTACTTAAAATATCTTCGTTATCCTTAAAAGTATTGAACAAAACTGCAGGTCCTGGTAGAAGCGGGTCATCCTGAATTTTTGACTGACGACATGGAGACCTTGGCTTTGGAGTTGATCGTTAACAATTTTTGATAATGAAATATGCGTTTGTTTCTTGCGGCGAATTAAATGAATAAATTTGCTTTTATCTACGGAAACGTAACTATTTGGATACAAGACCAGAACGCAATCAAATCGAAAAAAGTAGCAGAAGTTTTGTGTTCACCTCTAGATTGTTTTCTTTCTCCCTCGGGGCGAATAAATGTGTGCCTCTGATTTCTCTACGTTTAATTTGTTTTTCACAGTTCGCTGCAGATTCGATAGAAAGTTTAACAATGAAGAAAAATCATGCATCAGACATAGATTATGAAACACTTTCCAATATATTCCAGAATACTGTAACAAAACTTCCCAGTTTATTACAAAATATGATGTCTAAGTAAACAATTTTGAAAATGCATAACATATTTGAAAACTTAATTTCTGAAATTAACATTAATAGGTGAGAAAATGTTCGAGTCTTTTTTGCTGCCCTGTATATGATCTATATATTTGTATTTATGCTGCATAGTATACTAAAAATTAGTTCAGTTAGGAAACGCATAGTACTATTTGAAATTCTCATCAAAGTTTTTTAAGTTTCGCCAATAAACGAAAATGAACTTTAGATCTTTTGGCAGCCCTGTATCTGATCTATAAAATTTATTTAAATTTAGAAACCCGTAACACAATTTGAAACGCACTTAGAGCAACTTTTGTTCATAGATAATAATGTAGCCAAATTCTTTTGTGTGTCCCTGTAAATGAACAATAAACACTATGTACAGCAAGCCGCTTGTAGTGCACCTCAGTATTATGTATCAATTTCAATAAACGAAAGGGAACTTATTTTTAATGCGTTTAAAATAGAGTAACATCATTAAAATAAAGCACAAAAGAATCTTCCCCATAGATCATAATGTAATAGAATTATTTTGAGTGTCCCTGTAAACGAACCATAAATACTACACAGTTCGTTTTCAATACCAAACATGCCACAGCAAATACCAATAATATATATTAATTTCATGGCAATCCGAGTATATTTACATTTTACTTGTTTTTTTCTGAATTCGCTGCAGATTCGATCAAAGTTTAAAAATACAATGAAAGTAATATTTTTTAACATATTCAAAGGAAAAACTTGCTTTGACACACTTGTTAATAATTCGTAGCAAACTGTTTAGTCATTTGACCCCTTTTTTTATAGACTAGGAGGGTTCCGCCCCACTGCTCGCTACGCTCACCAACCCCCGCGTAATCGCTTCGCGATTACGTTTATTACGCGATTATCGCGAAGCGTAATCGCGGTTACGCAGGGGGATCGCTTCGCGATTCCTCATTTTCTATGCATTCAATTTTTAGATTCCACTTGGTATAAATGCGCTCCTACCCAACTCCTGCCGACTTTATTTCCTTATCTCCAAGCAGGTAATCATTAGAGGTTACAGAGTTTCATAATTAAAAGAATTATTAAATATAAAATCGTTAAAAAAGGGTAAAACTTATAATTTATTTGAATAATTACAAATTAAATAAAAATTACATATATACAGGGTGGCTACTAAATACTGTTACACTCCAAAAAATACTAATTAATTTTAATCGTTTGGTAAAACAATTTATTTCTCTATTTTAGCGTTTGGCAATCTTCTATTAGTGCAGACAAATTTTGTTATAAAGCAAAAATTTTAAATTATTTTAAAGATGGAAGCCAAAAAAATGATGATTAAACAGCTCTTTGATCGTAGATTTTCCGCAGGTAAAATCTTTAAGCAATTAAAATGCCTTGGTTTTAATGGAACATTTATATATAGAACTATATTTCGATTATTGGATACTAATAGCTATGTAAATATCGATCTAGGTCTGACCGTTCACGCTCAGTTCGCACAATAGAGTACATCAAAAGAATTCGTGAAAAGGTGAGAAGAAATCCACAACGTTCTGCAAATAAAATGGCTGCAGAAGAGAACGTGAGTCGCAGAACTATGCAAGTTATTATAAATGAAGATCTGAGTTATTGCCCTTATCGCAAAAGAAAAATCCAAGTTTTGACTGCGGCACAAAGAATAAAAAGTTTACAAAGAAGGAAGAAATTGATGAAGCGGCACGGTAGAAAAAGTGTTGACAGAATAATACTTTCTGATTGGAAGCTATTTTGCAATGAACAGTGTTAGAATGCTAGAAATGATGTCGAATATTCAGCAACCCTCTAGGATATACCCGAAACCTTTGGAACTGTTAAACGCTTTCAGAACAAGAATTCTGTAATGGTTTGGGGTGCAGGGTCAAACAATGGAAAATTGCCTTTGAAGTTCATCAATAAAGGGATAAAAATTAATGCGAATATTACAAACAGGATATATTGGCTACACAATTATTACCACATGCTGACAGGTTGTATCCCAAAAAGAATTGGACATTTCAGCAAGATTCTACACCTTCACACCGAGCTAAATCAACACAGGCTTGTCTTCCTGTCCATTGTCCGAACTTTATCATGCAAGAAGATTGGCCACCTTCTTCACCGGCTCTAACTCCTTTAGATTATTGCGTCTGGGGGATTTTAGAGGCTAAAGTAAACAGCAACAAACACAGAAGTTTGGACTCTATCAACGCTTCCATACTGCGTGAATGGTACCGATTACCTCTTAAAATGATTCGTGCCGCAATCGGACAATGGCATAAGATATTATCTTTGATAATCGATAAAGATGGTGGTCAATTCCAGTAAAATTATTTCCCGGTAAACTTTCATCTATGATGTTCATCATATTAGTGTAGTTAACATTTTCTATTTTATATTTGTAAAATAAAATGACTGAATATTTGTAACAGTATTTAGTAGCCACCTTGTAGTGTTACGAATATTGTAAATAGTTAGTGTTTGTGTTTAAAAATAATGTAAATAGTTCAATTAAGCTCTATTCATAAGCTAATATTAGTTTTTGTTGCATTGAAATATCTCAATTTGTTGATTTTCTGAAAGCAAGTAAATCCTATTGGATTTCAATGGGGGCCTATGGAAATTTGGCGAAATACTGGAAATGGTGCCAAGTTGTCATCACTTATGACGACTAATGCTGATCGCCAGATTTGGCGGTATATCGCCAAGTTGGCGACAAACTTGGCAGCGTTTGGCGACAGAGCCGGGACCCGTTCCTTGGTAACCCCTTTATAGAGTCAGAAAGCTCTGACCAATCAGATGCGTTTCACGGTATCTACGCAGATTTTTATTGGTCCATTTCCAAAGTGTTACTTTTTTTTATTTATAGAAGGATAACGGTTGTTTGACCATATTATTGGCTTAATTCATATTTTCCATGTTACAAAAAAAAAAAAAAAAAAAGAAAAGAAAAAAAAAATTCTAATAAACAATGAAGTCATTTCTTCTCGTGTAATTTCTGAAACATCGATGTCAAATTTATTTGTTTGATTTTTTTCGGCTGTTCTTTAAGTAGTTTTTTTTTTGGCTTTCATACAAGTGAATAATATCGATTTTGGAAATACAGTCTTGTTTCTCTAAAGCTGTTATTAATTTTCCAGTCAAATTTATGCATGTTTCCAGTGACATCTTTTCTTATTCCAGATCCACATCCTCGTTCCTCTAAGCTTCTACCAGCGTTCTCGGCTCTTCTATTTAGCCCAGTGTCAGCGATCCCGCTGTCTGCTAATCCATCGCTTTCGATCTCGAAGTTTTTAATTCCTGAAAATTGCTATATTTTCTTTCTCTCGTAAATTAGAAGTGTACACAAAAAGGGGAGAGGGGCAAGATGACTTTGATACCGTATTTTCGAGGTTGCACTTTATTTAGTTTCCGTTCCGGTAGTTTACGGAAGGAATTATTTTTGATTTACTTAAGTAAATTTGTCAATAAGCTATTTGTTAGTCTTTTTTCGATGTTTCAAACCATTGCCAAAAACAAGCAAGTTTGCCAATATTTCGATGACTTTTCACGCTTTGAAAAACTAAAGTAAATTTGTTTGAAGGAAACTTTTCTTACATCAGTGTATAGATGTTTAATATGCAGTTTCGTTTAAAATATATATTTTTTTAAGTTATGTATATTTATATTGTAAATGCAGTTGTTTCAAAAAAAAAAAAAAAAAAAAAAGAGAGAGAGAGAGAGAGAGAGAGCAAACACCTTTTATATAATACCTCAAATTGTCGCATAGAAAAACAAAAATAGCCACTCAATAGGTAATTGTGTTTTTTTCGTAATTTATATTTAAAAAATAGGCTTAGAGACCGTCGCTTTTTTAAAAAACAAACAAACATAAAATATTTAATACGCTATTGATATAATGAATGGTATATATAGTCAAGAAATAAACACATACAATCACTCAAAAAAGCATTGGGACACTTGGCAAGTATCAAACGTTAAGCTATTTATAAAATGTTTAATAACGTTAAAACCAAAACAACATTAAAATTGAAATGATTTAACATTTTGTAAACATTATATATATAAAAAAATCTTAAATATCGTACAATTTTTACTTTTTCTAGCTTTTTAAATATTATAAAACAGATCTCAAAAAGTTTTGAGACACTTTTGAAATGCGAAAGTTAGAAAATATTTATCGAATCAATAAAAATTAATTTACTACCACTATATTTTAAGCATATTTTAGACCACTGGTTCCCAACCTTTATTGGTACACGACTCATCTTTAAATAAATAAAAAAAAATCACGACCCACCTGATATGAGGATAAGGTTAGTTGGGGGTAACTGAACCCACGAGGTAACTGGGCTATAGGCTATTTTATAAAAAACTGTTGATGTTTTTTAAATTTTAGCTTTTGTGAACAACAACATGTAGCAACTCACTCATAACTCTAACTTTGCCGTGATAGGTTGTGAAAAATGTACGTTTCTTTTTTTAAAAACAACGTGAATACTGGTTGAACTTCCTAAGCTTTTTACTTTCTTCTATCTTCAATAGAAGAAAGTATTGTAATCGAAATTTTTTTCGACTTCCGGTTTTCGACGGATTTGCATGTTCTAGGGGTCAGAGATTCCAAAAAACATGTTTATAGAAAATGTCTGTCTGTCTGTGTGTCCGTCTGTCCGTCCGTCCGTCTGTCCGTCTGTCTGTCGCCATTGTACCATCAAAAAGTGTATGAAGTTATGTATAGAATTAAACCAAAATTTTATTATAAGTTTTTGGCTATGGCAAGCAGGTCCTCCCGGAATTTGGAAAAAATTCGCCGGTAGGGGGCGCTGATATAACAATTTTTGTGCGATTTTGAATATTGTACCATCCAAAAGTGTATGGAGTTATGCATAGAATTGAACCAAATTTTTATTTTAAGTTTTTGAGTATAACAAGTAGGTCCTCCCTGAATTTGGAAAAAAATCGCCGGTAGGGGGAGCTGTAATAGCGACTTTTGTGCGATTTTTAATATTGTACCATTGAAAAGTGTATGAAGTTATGCATAGAATTGAACCAAATTTTTAGTTTAAGTTTTTGGCTATGGCAAGCAGGTCCTCCCTGAATTTGGAAAACATTCGCCGGTAGCGGGCGCTGTAATAGCGATTTTTGTGCGATTTTGAATATTGTACCGTCCAAAAGTGTATGAAGTTATGCATAGAATTAAACCAAATTTTTATTTTAAGTTTTTGGCTATGGCAAGCAGGTCCTCCCTGAATTTGGAAAAAATTCGCCGGTAGGGGGCGCTGTAATAACGATTTTTGTGCGATTTTGAATATTGTACCGTCCAAAAGTGTATGAAGTTATGCATAGAATTAAACCAAATTTTTATTTTAAGTTTTTGGATATGGCAAGCAGGTCCTCCATGAATTTGCAAAAAATTCGCCGTTAGGGGGCGCTGTAATATCGATTTTTGTGCGATTTTGAATATTGCACCATCGAAAAGTGTATGAAGTTATGCATAGAATTGAACCAAAAAAAAATTTTAAGTTCTTGGCTATGGCAAGGAGGTCCTCCTTTAATTTGTAAAAAAATCGCTCGTAGAGGGCGCTGTAATAGCGATTTTTGTACAATTTTTGTGCCATTTTGAATATTGTACCGCCGAAAAGTGTATGAAGTTATGCATAGAATTGAACCAAATTTTATGTGTTTATTTTTGGTCATGTCACGAAGGTCCTCCCTGAATTTGGAAAAATTATGCCGGAAGGGGGCACTATAATTGCGATGTCTGTACCATTTTCATTATTGTACCATCGAAAAGTGTATGAAGTTATCCATATAATTGAACCAAATTTTTTGTGCATGTTTCTGGCTATGGCAAACAAGTCCTCCCTGAACTTGAAAAAATTCCGAAAGAAGGGGGCGCTATAATTCTGATCTCTGTGCCATTTTCATTATTGTACCATCGAACAGCGTATAAAATTATGCATACAATTGAACCAAAATGTTTGTGCTTGTTTTTGGCTTTGGCCAACAGGTTCTCCTTGAATTTGGAAATATTGCGCGGTAAAGGGGCTCCGTGCTAGCGATTTTTGTATACTTTTCTTGATTTTTCGTAGTTCTATTGTGCATCGGCGGCTCATGCAGCGGCGGGAACTCGCTTCCTGCTATGCCGGCTATTCGCAAACAGCTGATAACGACAGAATAAGGAAAAATTAATAATTTTAACAAATATCAGGATATAGATTAACTCGTTTTTAGTCCGTTTAATTGACTTGAGCAGAAATTTAAGATGAAAATCAAAGTTGGTATAGTATTGAACTAATAATATTGAAGTATTAACATGTGTAACTAGGTTTTGAAATATTAAGATGTATAAGATAGATGAAAGTTTTGGGATTGGCACATCCAACTAGTTATTGATATATTGTAAGTACTTTTAATTAAACAATCCTTTTTTTAAAAGATTAGGCATATAACTACATTAATATTATTAGGTATCTATACATATTTACTCCATGTTTCAAACGTAAGCCTGGTGTCCCAATTACTCCATAAATATTTCAAGAATGGAGTAATTGGGAAATGTATCCGGGGTAACTGGACCATGCTGGATCCAGTTACCCCAATAGTTTTAAATAATTTTCTTGAGTTTCTGTTACTACGAGAAATAAATTTCTCCATTGTTTTTTGCTCACAATAAAGAAAATTATAGAATACCTTATTAAAATTACGTAATAAAATTAAAAAAGCATATTGGGTGGTATCAAACACAATCCCTCGAGAGGCAGTGATGCCGTTATGGCGTCACATAATTTTAATCCCTAATTGCCACATTGGTACCGAAATTTTATAATGAAAACTAGGGGGCTCTGCCCCCTGCAAGCTACGCTCGCCAACCCCCGTTCAGAGACCGCAGAATCTAAAAACACGCTAATCTGATCGATTTAAAAAATATTATAGAAGATTGAATTATACTGAAAAAAGCTGTGCAGATCTCCCTGTAAACGGGTTTCCATTCAATTTTCTTTGATTTCAAAAATTTAAGTCCGAATCAGTTGCTGTTAAGACATCCAATGGTTGTTTTCGTGTTTGATTAAAGAGGATCAGTTAAACGTTTGAAAAGAAGCTAAAAATAAAAGGAATTAAGTGTACAGAGTCTTTGTCTCCCGGTATTTTAAAACAATTTCTATAACAATAGCCTAAATCATGTGACTATCATCAAGAGTTCCGGGCGAACCACTTTGCTTTTTATATTCCTGGCGCCATTTTGATATTTTAATATTAGCCAGGTACAGGTGATAAGTCGCCAAATATTATTCTATCGCCATCAATTCTTCTATATTATAATAGTCCAAGTCATGTAACTGCCATAAATAAATACGTTCTGATCCCTTCGCTTTTCATATGAAAGTTTGGCCCAGATATCATATACGGCCCCATATTGGCGCGATTTTTTTCCGACGCTAATTTGGGGAAAATATCAACAGCATAAACAACAACATCCGGCTTATCAAATCAAGCAAAATAACGTTACTATGGCGCCAGCTAAGTACCCGTTGCATATATGACATTGGTGTCAGAAAAAAATAGCGCCAATATGGGACCGTATGTGGCATCTGTGCCGAAAGTTTTCCATTTCGATTTAAAAAAATCAATTTTTTTTTCGAATAATACTACATAAAAGCATTGTCGCAAAGAATTCTTGGTACTGTTATGCTAGCCGGGTGAAAATCTCGCCAATAACTATTTTTCAACTCGCCAGTTAGCATTTTTTTTTTTTTATTTTTCGAGTGGTAAATTATAACATTGCTTTGAAGTTGGAATTAAATGTTATCGTTTGTTACATCATTTAATATTTGGCCAGATGCCATATACGCACCCGGTTTGGCGGGATTTTTTTTTTACGAAAATTTGGCGAAATCCTCGTTTTCGAATACCAGTTACATATGTATTTTTGGTACTACTTAGTTATCCCGTCGACCAAAAATCTATCACCAAACTATAAGATTAAATGCCAATAATGGTTGATAAATGTCACATTCACTTGACTTTAAGCAAGTTACACGTCTTTACGTCATCAAGTGATTTTTATTTCGACGTTTTATTTGTATATTTATTAATGTTATACTATTTTCTTTGTTCTTTCGTTATTTAAAATAAAAATTATGTCAATTTGTATAATTTGGCGAAATGGGTCGATGGAATAACTAAATAGTACCGTATTTTTTAATTATTTTCTATTATTTTTTATTTTTAAAGGAAAATAACCAAAAAAATAATTAACTATAGAACAAAACAATTTATGTAATAAAAAAATAAAATAAATAAACACTTATTATTAAATAAACAACAATAGCCGGGTTACCATGTTAACCAAAATAATGCCATTTTGGCTCCAATTAGGTACCCCGGTGCGTATATGACATCTGTGCCTAATATTTTTCTTTTCATTTCGTTTAAAAAAAATAAAGAATTGAAAGCCCTTTATTTTAAATGTTTCTGCTTGTATTAAATAAAATGATAATGAAATACAAATTGAATTATGAATAAAAGTAACATGATACATTTCTTAGCATACATTTAAGGGGGGGCCAAGCTTCTCGCCAAATTAGTTTAAAATAGTAACCTCTTCTAAAATCTGAAAAAAATATCTGCTATGATTAAAATTTGAGTTGCCATCATTAGAAAAATGTATATAAAATTAGAAAAAAATTAATATTTCGAAAACTAATTCGAATTTAAAAATTCTAATACCAGTTTTGAAATCTGCGAATCAATATTGATTTTTGGTGTTAATTTCATCGCAAAGTATTCCTTTTTTTTAGGAGAAATCACCGTGAAACATAATCAGTTGTTTAATCTGTCGATTAAAAGAATCGTTACATTTCAGGCGTTTCATATATTCGTTTCATAAATTCGTTTCATTAGGATTTTATATATACTAAGGAATCGTACCCGGGCTTCCCGGGTTAAAGAATATAGGTGAAAAAAATTTTTTTTTTGAAAACTAATAATTTTTTTATGTGCAATAAATTTTTTAGACTGCCCACTTACATTAAAAGAGCATTTTTCATATGGAAAATACGAATTATACAATCAAATAAATTTTTGAAATTTATCAAAAGCGATATTTTCTTGTTAGCCGCATGCTAAGAGTTCTTAGACCAAGATTTAGCTACTTACAGCATCCTTTTATATTCTGCTAATTTCAGAGCTTGTCTGTTAAATTTGTGTTTTATTTATATTATATTATTTATTTATTTATAGAGAAGTTTTTTTAAAATGGATATTAAACGTAAGAAAATGATGAGCTCTTTATTTTGTTTTAAGAGCAAACGGATTAATCTTTCGTAATCGAGCTCCGTTAGATATAGATAAATTGAAAAATATTTCATGCTTTAAAATTGTTTTTAAAACCATAGACAATCAGTAAACTGAGATGAACTTTGCAAACAAATTCCATTTGAACAAAAAAATCCTATTTGGTGATCTAAAAATTTAAATTGTACGATTACAAATATGGTAGATTTGTGTTTTTACAATATTATTCTTTTATTTTTTATAAAAGAAGTATTAATTTCGTTATTTTGTCTTTCACAAATATGTTAGATTGGTGGGTTTTTTAATGTTATTCTTTTATTTGTTTATAAAGGAAGTATTAATTTCGTTATGGAAAAATAGTCAGAAACAAATGCTGAAAAATGTTTGTTGTTTTATGTGCAAAATGTTTATTATTATTATGTATTGAAACCGGCACGTGATAAGTAAAACTTTAAAAAAAAATGCTTAAAATTTATTTTAGAAAATATAATACATCAGTCAATTAAGATATAGTTTTTAAACAAATTGCCTTTGAAAGTAAATATTTCCCCTATGCGACGAAAATTGAAAATGTACGATGGTCAGAAGATTAAAAAATTGCAGTAGCGAAAATTTCAAGACCTAAATTTGATTGTGAAGTGTTGCCATTCACAAAATGACGTCAGCGTTACGCACGGATACGTTTATTCTTTGTAATATAGATACTTAATCAGTAAAACATAATAACGATCAGTTATTAGGATGGATTATCAACTGAGGCTCTTATGCTTGGTATTCTGGAAGGAAAAACAGCAATTTTCACCTTCTCAAAATTTGCATACTCAGTTCTCATATCCATCATTTTTTTTTTAATTGTATTTTGTTTGATCATTTAAAAATCCTTTTAACTCAAAACTTGAATTCACGATTGTCAGCAACATCTTTTATGTGAACAGACGTACCCTTTATTTGAGATTCTAATCTCAATTTCGGAGAGTAAAAATTTCCGTAATTTATGTGCTTTAGACGCATTTGTGTTAAAATGTTTAGTTTTATCTAAGAAAACGATCGCTTTCATTTAAATATGACTTCATTTTTACTTAAATAAGCATTTCGCGTAGTGTCTGAAACTTAGTATCAGTACACATGCAGAAAGAAAAACAATATAGAAAATTTATGAGGAAAATTGCGTGTTTTCAAAAGCAGTATGTCATTTTCCGTTATTATGTCCCTAATATAATATTCTGCTCCTAATGGACTACTAAACCGACACTAAACCTTATACAACACTTTTTATCAGAAAATAGCATGAATTAAGATAAAAATACCTTATTATTTCTCTCTTGTCTGCAATAATGAAAGCAATTTAATTTTAACCATTTTGAAGAAATTTTATAAAATGCTTTTAAAATTAAAATATAAAAGTGGGGCTATTAAAAAAAAGAAAAAAAAGAAAAAAAAAACATAGTGTGATCACATCTACAAATGAAGAGCTTCCCGTTTTAAAAAAAATATTAACAAAATTGGATCAGCAGAAAGATCAGGGCAGATGACTAAAAGACACACTTGTGTTTTAAATATATAGATTATATAAAATTAGGAAAAATTAAGCACATTATGCGATTTTGATAAAATTATAGTAGAATGCCCTAAAGAATAGCATTAAAATTTCATTATTCGAGAGGATTTTGGACAAAAACTTCACGAATATGATATTATTTTAAACCACGAATTATTTGTTCACTTGTTTAATTCGGCGAAGCAAATCCATCTAGGCGAGTATCATCAATTTCTGTAAGATAAATCGCTATTATTTACATGTCACCTCTCTTCTAGACAGACACTCTAAATTTTTGTAAAACATTGCGTTTTATCAGTGTGTGATTTCAATTACATTATTTTAAAAAGTGAAGTATTTTCACCTGTGAAGAATTTCAAAACAGCTGGGTTGTGAAAATGACGCACTTCTACAAAGCATAATTCAGGTTTAAGAATTAAAATACACGCTTTTTTATAAATGACGTCATTTTTATCCGCCAAAGCAATCCACTTTTACAATCCAGTAATTTTTAAATCCAGTGTTTAACTTCGTCTATAGAAAAGTATACATATGACGTCATTATCACGGAATAACAGACAATCATCTTGATATAGCCCATATTTTAATTTCAACTTTTTTTTCAGGTTTTATGAAAAAGATGGCAACAAAAGGATACAGTATCTCCTATTTTTGACTATTTTCCGTTTGCTTTCAATAACTTCTAATAGAAATGAGGTACTTTTGTTGCCACGATGAGAAAAATGGTAATAAAAACTACAAAAAAATTAATATCTCAAAAATAAATTGAGATACAGCTTTCAAACAAATTGCATTTAAAAGAGCATTTTTTTTCTTATACAACGGTGTAAAAATTTATAATGTGTGATGTTTAGAAGTTAAAAAATGTGCAGTAGCGAAAATTGCAAAACCAAAATTTCAAATTTCAAAGTGTTGCCATTCGCAAAATGACGTATGCGTTACGCACAGATATGTTTGTCCTTCGCAAAATGACGTATGCGTTACGCACAGATATGTTTGTCCTTTATAATATAGATAGGGTAGATTTCATCTTTATTAATTACGCGACAATATACTTTTACTTGTTTACAAATAGATTTTCTTGTAAATACTGGTGTCATTAAATTATTCCAACGTTTTACGAATGCAAGTATCTTGCCCCTGAAAGCGAGATAGCCAAACCTTGAAATTGTACGATACACAGGGATCGCATTCTATAGGGAAACTTTTATTGTTCCTACTAATGCTCGCGATTGTACATATAATACGTATAAAACGTATACGTAGAAAACCGTTTTTACCATATTACACCTATCCAAAATTCCGAATCGGTATAATACGTTTTATACGTATGATACGTATAATTGCGAGTACATAGTTCCTACCACTATTTTGAAAATAATAACTTCATCGCACTTTTCTTTAGAATATGTTAAATAAAATGATGATGAATGTAACTCATTAAGGGTTCTGGTAGGAACAATAAAAATTTCCTTATATAATGCGACCCCTGGATACAGGTAAAGTATTTAAGTACTTACGTAGCCGTTTGTTCATAGATTTACCTTTCTATTTTTTCCTTTAAAATACTCATGTGACTTTTATATTTATTACGTATACTAAAGTACATAAGTACTTACTTAATTTTTATGTTTTTGATATAAATAAATCTAATATTTTCACTTTTAGTGCTTTTCTTTGACACATTGACAAGTTTCCCCTACAACGCTCTTTAGTTGATATATAATTTGCATGATCTGCCTGGTTTAAATTTTTTTAAAGTTGTTTACACTTTTACAAACAGGACCTGATATCCCATATGAAGCAAAATATACACCTGTGAACATAGACCCTCCTGATCCACTTACCCCATTTTTATGAGGCAACTGGACCCATGAGGAAAGAAAGATGAAATATGCATATTTTTATATTTTTAAACATTAAAATGTAATTTTGAGCATTTCTGTCTGATAGAGGGAACCTGACTGAACACATTTACAGAAGTTCAGACATTAATTCAAATGAACATTAGCTTTTTGAAGGTGAATTGTGAGAACCTCCAGAGTCACATTGTAAAATCATTTCCCAGTTGCCCCAACTAACCTTATGAGATAATATCAGTATGGAAGTTATTCGTATGACCTCTATAAGCTATCGGCTATCCTATACTACGGAAAAAGAAAATTTTGCACGAAGGATGCACTATCAACAAAATCAAGAATCGTTAATCCCAATGTATGTAAGTGGAATAATAATTAAAATAACATACACATTACAAAGATAATGAAAAATAAGTTTAATTATTATCAAAACACAACTTTATAACAGTGAGATTTCTGGCGCTGGTGTTTACCGATGAGGACATCTATACCAGGATTAAAACTGGTTAATTGTAATCTTAAATAACTTTCTACACGCAGTTTGTTTCAGTACTTGTTTTTCAAAAAACAAAAAAGTAGAAAAAGCACGTTCATACAAGTATGTCGTGTTGTACAACATCAAGGACCTCAAAGCCGATTTAAATATTTTTGGTCATTATGCTCATACCGGGTGTCCTAAAAAGGACTGACTGATTTTAAAATTCAATAACTCGCAAACGGTGACAGATATTAAAAAAAATTTTCCATAAGGGTGATGTATGATGCCAGGAGTTTTTTTTTACCGTGATTCTCGAATTTAGTTCGAATTACAAACAATAGATGGCACTGCAAGCAATAGGCGCTAAATTCAGGCTGGATTTTTTAGCCTTTCTCTTTTCCTATGACAGAAAACGAGATTAAAATGTATTGAGTGGGTGAAAAGTCGGGCCTGGATTTAGCGTATAATCTTCGCAGCGCCATCTATTGTTTGTAATTCGAACTAAATTCGAGAATCACAGTAAAAAACTCCTGACATCATACAAAGCGCTTCTGCAAGAGTTTTTTTTAAATATATGTCACTGTTTGCAAGTTATTGAATTTTAAAATCAGCCAGTCCTTTTTAGGACACCCGGTATATTCATCCAGAAGGAAATTAAGAATTTTTTGAAAAATGCATTCAAAGAGTAATCGCAAATTAGTTCAATTAAAGAGTCTTCGGCTTTTCAAATGTTCTTCAAAAGGTTTTCTAATCCACAAGCTCGAAGGCGGGGTGTCCAGAGTTGACATAACGTGTGCGTGACTGCCGCTATATCTCGCAACGAAGTCACAACAGAATATTGACTAACTGTTTAAGAAAGCACTGTTTTCTCACGAAGTTTTAGTTTAAAGTAATAATTTTTATGATTATTGCAGTTGTAAAATATTGTATTTGTTATATTTTTTAAACAGATGAAGTAAAAGACACATTTTTGTGTCAAACCTCGATTATTCCTTGACCCATCAAAACCCACCAGTGGGTCGCGACCCATAGGTTGGGAACCACTGTTTTAGACATTAAATTTCAGCATATCATGTCTTTCATGTAACAGTGGGGAGAAGCAAAGATATCTCTGTGGATGTGCGAAATCTGGTTATAAATCGGTAGAAAAATGGGAAATCAGTTCGTCCTATAGGAGAAATCTCAATATTCAAGAAAACAAATAATGTCGAAAACAAAAAAAGATCAGGGCGTCTAAGACTATTTAGTGAACACGGAGAGAGATGGATAGTGAGACAAGTTCAGGTTAATCCCAGAAGTAGCGCCGTAAAACTGACCCTGGAAACTGAGAAAAAAAAAAAAAAAAAAAAAAAAAAAGATTAAGAAAATCTGCAACTATTGAAACTAAACTATCAGAAATATTTTGAGAAAACATAAGTTTCACTCCAGAGTTTCTTGGAAAAAGCCCTACATCAGCACAGCAAACCGACGTGATAGACTGACATTTCCTAAAATTTATGTAAAGCAGCCTACATAATTTTGGAAAAATGTTCTCTTTGTGGATGAAAGCAAATATAATATTTTCGGATCGGATGGCAAGCAAAGAGGTTGTCGCAGAGCAAATATAGCATTGCAAACCAAAAATCTACTATATACTGTAAAATACGAAGGCGGCAGTCAAATGGTTCGGGGTTGTAAGGCGAGTTCTGGTGTAGAAAATTTAGAATTTATTCATGATACAATGGACAAACATGCCTATCTTGACATTCTTAAACGGAATTTAACGCAAAGTGCAAATAACTTGGGAATTACAAGACATTTTAAGCTGTATCAGGATAACCGCAGCATACTACTTACATTTGCAAGTTGTGGGTCCTCTATCATCGTCCTGGTGTCATTCAGACCCCTGCCCAGAGTCCAAATCTTAATCCCATTGAACATCTTTGGGATTATCTTCAGCAAAGAATCTATGAGCATCCTATTTCTAGCAAGCAAGATTTAAGAAAGCATCTAGTCGAAGAATGGGCCAAAATCGATCAACCTTTTTGTGCAGAATTGGTAAAATCTATGCCAAATAGACTATGGGAGATCCTAAAGCACACTGGTGGCACAACAAGATATTAACTATCTCTTTCATAATTTTTTCTTGATTTATTGGATAGTGTTCCAATATTTTTTTGAGAATTTTTTTTTCACTTGACTTCTTTTATTTTAAGTGTTAATCATAACTGCATTAAAATATGCATTATGTTTTAGTTATCATGATTTGCATTTATCAAAGTATGATATACTATACTTTTTTTGTTTCCTTTGCGTATATCAGTTATTTAAGAAATTAAATTTTATGCAATCGTATCATGTCCCAATACTTTTTTGAGTGATTGTATACACACACACACACACACACACACACACATATATATATATATATATATATATATATATATATATATAAACCTTCATACATTTTAATGAAACCATGATATCAAATGAATGTAAAATTTATTTATTTAAACTAGGCTTCGCTTCAATATCGTTGAAGTTGATTGCAAATAGTTTGCGATGGGGAAATGTTCCTTTTATTCTTGTGGTGAATTAAATGGGTAAATTTGCTTTTATCTACGGACACGTAACTATTGGAGAAAGGGCCTGAGCGCAAACAATAATGATTAAAAACAAAAATAAAACAACAACAACAACAAAAAAAACAGAGAAAAATCGCAGAAGTTTTGTGCTATTTGCTGGATTATTTTTTTCCCCTCTTCGGTGCGAATAAACGTGCATTTGATTTCTGTACGTTTTATTTGCCCTTTTCTAATTCACTGCAGAATCTATGAACTTAATAAGTAATACAATATTATGTTTATTTAGAGATTAGATTACTCTTAATATAATTCAGTGTATTTCATATCGAGTATTCCGGCAGATGAAAGGTACTAGAAAAAGTAATATATTTTTCAAAATAGTCACAGAAAAATAAGTCGTATCGATATAATAGCTATTTAACTTCTATCGCTATAGTAATAATGTTTTCTCGACAGAATTAATTTTGTTTTATTTCATTAAATTCGTCAATAACATATTTATTAATCTTTTTTTTCTGATCTCTCAAAATATTGCTATAAAAGCGAGCAAGTAAGATATTCATGGGCGGTATGTATGGGCGATATATTCTACCTGATGTGCATTTTTCAAAGCATTTTAATCTTAAATTTATTAATATTTATATTATGTAATGAATGCCAAGTACTTTTACTTTCTTCTATCTTTACAAGAAGAAAGTATTGGATTCGTGAAAATTTTTGACTTTTGGTTTTCAACGGATTTACACGTTTTAGGGGTCAGAGATTCCGAAAAACATGTTTTTACAAGATGTCTGTCTGTGAGTCTGTTTGTATGTGACACAAATTTTGTGGCGCTCTATCTCAAGATCTAAAGCACGGAATTTAATAAAAATTTATATTCAGTTAGTCCCTGATATAAATTGGTGCTGATTAGGTTTTGGTGTAAATCACTCAACAGGTGGCGCTGCTATGCAGCCTTTTTCACGATTTCCGCAATAGCTCAATCTTCAGAACTAATGCACGGATTTTCATCAAACTTCAGATTCAGTTAGTCCTTGACATGAATTGAAGTTTTGTACATTTTGGTGTAAATCGCTCAACAGGTGGCGCTGCTATACTGCATTTTTTACGATTTCCGCAATAGCTCTATCTCAAGAACTAATGCTTGGATTTTCAACGAACTTCAGATCCATGTATACCTGGATATCAATTATTGCTGTTTATTTATTGGTGTAAATCACTCAACAGGTGGCGCTGCTATGCAACATTTTTCAGAATTTCCGCTATAGCTCTATCTCAAGAACTAAGGCACGAATTTTTATCAAGCTTCAAATTCAGATATACTTTGATATGAATTGGTGCTAAATTGATGTAATTTCTCGTGCTATTTAAATGATTTAATTGACTTGATTTATATAGAATAAAGTTTTGTGATGGCCACAACATACTAGCTGTCTAATGAAATGCATATTACATTCTTATGAATTTCAAATGTTATAGTCCTATCAACAGCAACAACAATAAAATAAAAGATTCTCATATCATATAAGATTAATTCTAATTTCTGAAGCAACAAAATAAATATAAATAAATTTTTGTGTATATTCTTAAAGTCGACATCCTTAAAATTTTAAGTCCTAATTTGTAGAATTATTAAGTTATAACACGCCTGATTTCTCCGCGTTTTGTTTGTCTTTTCCCAATTTAAATCAGATACGATAAATCCAATAATACAATGCTATTATTAATGAGAAACTAGATTGCTCTTAATAATGTATTCAATAAGTTTTTTTTTTTTTTTTTTTTTTTTTTTTTTTTTTTTTTTTTTTTCTTTAAATCAGGAGTTGCCTCAGATGAAAGACACAGGGAAAGTAATATTTTAAAATATTTAAAAAAGAAAAAAAATATCCATGTCACAGATATTTAAATTTTCGACCCAGAAAGAAATTTTTCCTCCTAAGGTAGGTATTTAACGTCGTATTAATTAATTTTTTCTGGGCGGAGTTATTTTTAAATAAACCTCGCTAAACCGTCACTCTGTCGATAAGGCGCATCAAACGGAGTGACGGCATAAGCGAATTATTTTATTTGTTGCAGTTAAATTTATTAATGTATTGTTAATGCATATTTCTTGTTCAAGAAGGAAGTAAAAAGCATTACGTTTCTTTTACTTGAAAAGTAACAAAATCTAAAATTCAAAAAATACTTTTAAGTTTGAATATTTGAAAAATTAAAATTAAACATTGATAAATACTGCCTCATCATTATAATAGTGTATTCATATTTTCAATTTTGTATTTATTATTATTGTAAAACTTATCATTCATCACTAATCTTTTAACAATCTTCAAATTTTTAATTCATCTTTAATAGTCGAAAATACATTACCTCTTGCATTTTCTCTTCTCGTGAATTTGGTGACATCGAGATTTCACTGCATTTTTAGTATGCAAATGTATTTTTATTATATTTTTATTATCTATTGTTATTGTGTAAAAATCAACCTTTTTTGGACAAAATATGTGCACGAAATATTTATACCGCTGCTATACGTAGAAGATTTAGGTTAATGTCAGATGAACGTATTTTTGCACGCTTTTTTCGTTCTTACACCATCTCTACACATGCTAGCGAGGGCGTAGGCATGGTGGTAAGCGGAAAAAGCGTGCAAAAAGACGTTCGTCTGACATTAGGCTTAGAGTTACATTGTCTGTCATACAAAATACAAATTTAACTAAAGTATATTACAAGGTGCCTTAAATGATGTAACCGTCAAATCTCACTTTGTTAATGAAATCACATAAACTTTTGCACGAACAAATACTTTATTTATTAATAACAGTGTATTAGAGAAATAAGAAATCACTTTTCGACAAAGTGTCCTCCGTTTGCTTTGATGCAGAGACGCAAACTTTTGGTGAAATTATCATTCAATTGGCTGCAGCTCAGCCGTAAGGATTCACTTTAATTCCCGAATCAACGAAAGCTTCAGTAGTTCCAAACTTTTGTGAGGCTTTGTACAAACCTTTGCCTCCAAAATCGACCATAAACTGTAATCCAGGGAGTTGAGGTCACACAAATATGGAGGCCATTCTTGAGCCAAGATGAAGTCTAGAAAATTGGCCCGATACCAGTTCTGTGTGGATTTCGATTGATGAGAAGGCGCGGAATCGTGCTGAAACATACAAACCTCGTTTCTAAAGTGTTTTTGAGTCCAAGGGAGCATCACATTACACATCCTCAAGAATTTCTGTTCGGTGCATATTTTTATTGATTTTGACTCCAGAATCGATGAAAATGAGGGGGGAATTTGCCTATTACACAAATTCCTGCATGTCCATACATCATGATACGTTTGAGATTTTGTTAAACCATGAAAGACTTACCTGGAGAAGTTGTTGACCAAATCGTATCGTTCTGACGATTAGAAAATTGTTCCACTGACAATAGCTTTTCGTCAGAAAACAGGATCCGTTCTCAGCGTGGACTTGCAGCTCGCTTCAATAGCTTTCTGCATCTTCCGAGCCATTGTTTTTATCGGTGAGAAGTTGCGCTTGTTTGAGTTTTGAACTTGTAAAGATGAAGATTCAGGTCTGTTTTGTCCATAAGTTGAATCAATTCACGAGTAATCCCTGTTTGCCTCGCTATTTTTTTCATCGACACCTTAGGATTTCGGTATACGTGTTTCTTAATGAATTGTCGGTTTCTGGATGTCACAGTCCCTTTTCTGCCTCTTCCCGTTCGGTCTCCTTCATGGTCAAGCTCCTTGATTCCCTTGATTGCTTTGGAAAAGGTTGGACAGAGCACTTGAAGAAGTCGAGCAATCTCACACATACTCTTTCCTCGACGATGAAGCGCAAAAATCGCGCTCCATTTGTTTGCCGTCCTATTAAAAAAATTAGAACAAAGATCAATAAATGAAAAATAAACTTTTTTTTTAAGAACCTGAACGGAAATATTTTTGAATTAAATTTTCTATTTGAGTTCTATACGAATGAAATAGACTTTAGTCTAATATATTCTTAAGGATTGTAGAAAGAAAATTTCACTCAGAATTAAAGGTCCTTTTACTAACGAAAACAATTTATTACAGAATTTACTACACTGTTAAAAATTTGCAGCATTCTGTCCAGTCATTCGACCGTTTTTGAAAAAACGGTTTCATAAACGTAATTTAACTATATTCTGACCATAAAATGGCCAATAATATGGTCAGAATAGTGTTAAATTACGGTTGTGTAACCGTTTTCGATAAAAACGGTCAAATGAGTGGACAGAATGCTGCAAATTTTTAACAGTGTACAGTCTTTTATGATTTACAAATTTGTATTGAGTTTTACAGATAGTTAGGAACAAGAATTATTTAAACTGAAAATAAATCTAATAAGAAAGAAAAATTATGCATCAAGAATAGATTATGAAACACTTTCTAATGCTTTCAGAATGCTTTAACAAAACTTCGACGTTAAATAAAGTAAAGAAGATACTTAAATAAAGATTTTAGAAAATGCATAACACATTTGAAAATCAGATTTCAATAATTATTGGCCATATCCGGAAAGGTACTTCAATTCTATTGTGTACTTCTGTATATGATCTATAGATTCGTACATATTGTAAATAGTATGCTAAAATTTATTATAATAAGAAACACATAACAGAGTTGAAAATTCATCCTCAGCTTTTTCCACCAATAGACGGAAACATACTTGAATACTTTTGTACAGCCCTGTAGATCACCCATAAATTTTTATACACGCCCCACATTAAAGTGAAATTTATTCAGGCAAAAATACACTTAAAACTCTTAAAACTACTGAATTCACACTTCTAGAAGTTATCATCCATAGGCGACTATGTATCCAGTTCTGAAAAATTATTTTATTCATATTATACAAACATCTCTTCGTATAGTAAATGTAGTTGAGCTCGAAAATTCCTAACTCAAATTAAAAAACACCTTTAAGCAATTCAGCTCATTTTCAGTAATGCTTACGAAGCCTTTTGTGTAGCCCTGTATATGATCTATACAATCTATACACACCACGTAATATACCAAAATTTAGTTAAACTTGAAAACGCATACCACAACTGAAAACGCACTTTCAGCAATCATCTCTGATAGACAATATTTTGAATACAGTATTGTATCCGAAATCTTTTATGTGTCCCTATAAACGAATGATAAATGCGATGCTCATCATACTCTACTGCAAGTATCTTGTACAAAACCACAATAATGTATATCAAATTCAGCATGTTTGAAATACTTCAACGGAATTAAAATATTTTGCGAACAATTTTCCATTGTGCTCATTATATAACCGAATTCTTTTGTGTGACCCTGTAAATGAATGATAAATGCTTCGCATCCCATAATTTTACACAAAGCATCTTTTGGTGCACCTCAAAAATTCATATCAGTTTCATTATGTTTGTAACAAATTTAAATCATTAAAATACACTTTGAACGATTTTTCTTCACAGACCATAATATAGCAGAATGCTTTTGAGTTTCAATGTAAACGTTCTGTAAATGCTACACATAACATATTCTGTAGCAACCATCTTTTATTGCATCTCAATAATGTACAGTAAAACTTCCCTAAAGCGATCACGTTCCGTTCGAATAAAAATTGGTCGCTCCGACAGGTGGTCTCTTAATGGAGCTCATGTTTAAATCTAGATTTTAATTGTTGAAAAAAGGTAACAATTAATGTTACTAAAATTTATTTTTCACATTAGGAAAAATATGAAAATTTAAGTACCTAAACTAAAGTTAATTACATAAGTTAATTATTGCAGAGTTTAAAAAATGAATATATTGACGTTTGCTTTGATTTTACGGTTTTATCCTTCTTAACTTTTATTTCCAAGTCCTTTTGAAATTCAGTAAATAAATGCAATTTTTTTTTTTGGACGGGAACAAATAATGACGATTTCATTAATTTATCTGTTTCTTTGAGAGTTTCCTGAGAGAATAGGGCAGGGCTGTTTCTTGACCGTCATTCTTAATTTGTCATCAGAATTAAATTCATTGCCTAAAACGGCACAAAGGTATTTAAACACTTATAAGTTACTGGTATATATATATATATATATAACCAATAATTAAACATAACCTACCACCATCAAAAACCGTAATATTATGAATTAAAGCTGTAGGTATATAAAGATTAAATTAATTACAAGAATTATTATGGAAGAAAAATAAGAAAGTGGATATATATATATATATAAATCTAAACTTAGTTTAGAAGTTTGATAAATAATGCGCTCTCCGGAATTATTTTTTTAATAAAACCTTCTTCAAGCAACCTGGAAAAAACGGAATTTGTTTCATTTTCTTCAAAGAAATTGCTCTCTCATGGAGGAAGTTCAACTAGGATGGTCTATGAATGGGGGTAAAATCAGTATTGAGCCTATGGGAATAAATTTCGTTCCATGAAAAAATGGTCGTTCAGAGAGGTGGTCGCACAAGGAGAGGTTTCACTGTATATGTATTTCAGTATCTTTAAAATCGCAAACTATTAACACTATTAAAATACACCGCAGATGATTTTTCCCCATAGGCCGTAATGTAACTGAATACTTTCGAATGTCCTGTAAATGAACTATAAATGATACACACTGCATTTTCAATACCGAAACCCCATGAACTATGTTGGAAAGTTTTAAAAAGAGAGAGAGTATGTCTTTAGCTCATCCACTCTGCAATATTTTCTCATGCTTTGAAGAATGCTCATCCGAAATAAAACGAAGAGAACATTAATTATATTACCGTCACGGGTTGGATCTATAACTTTACTTTTCAGCTACTTGAACCATTTCTGCATAACATATTTGTGGATTTTAAAGGTGCCTCCTCAGAAAAGGCACAGATAAATAACAATTTATCTCCCTCGTGCGAATTCCAAAAATTAAACTGCATTTTCAGCTGGTCCATGTTTAGTATCTGGACGTGAGAGTCTTTTCTGATAAATATTCTTTCGAGGAAATTAAGCTTTTGAATGCTGTAAGGTAATGCATTGAAGACGATGTCAGATTCAAAAAACGCGTTTCTCACTTTATCTATGGGATATTTTGAACTACAACAGCCCTCATAAATTTGTTAGCATTATCGATTGTTACTCATATCAGATTTTATGTTATGGTTTAGTTCAAAAATGCTAACTGCTTTTGCAATAATTGTTATAGATAAATTCAAATAAAATAAACAATTTACCACAAAAATTAGAAACCTAAATTGTTATTCTATTAAGCTGCTATAAAACTTTAATAATATGCTTTAATAATTAGATTTCCAGATGGTTTTTACTTCTGAACATGGAAGGGATTATGATAATACAAATGTTCAACTATTAAAGACAATAAATATACTTACATATATAAATGCAAGATGTTGGGTGAATTTAAGTAAAGAATACTCAAACAATGTCCCATGTAAAGCGAAAAAGGTAATTAAAAATTAAAAGAAAAAATTAATACAATAATAAAATGAATAAATAAATAAATAAATAAATAAATAAAAAGAGTCGTAACTATTGATGTTAGTCTGAAATAAAGTGTTATAGAATCAACTGCAGTATCAAGAAAAGTAATTAATTTAATATGCATAATTAAAAAATAACCCGCGCATTGAAATTAATTAAAACGCAATTAAAATACGCATAATAAAAAATAACTAGGATAAAAAAATAAAAAAATATATGTATGCATATATATATATATATATATATATATATATATATATAGAACCATTATAAAACAGTAGAAAATTTCACTTAACAATTAAGAAAAGTCATGCGTACGGCATAGATTATGAAACACTTTCCAAAACTTCCTGAAAGCTTTAACAAAACTTCGTTATTTAGGGAAATAAGGTAAATAAGATAACTAAGTAAACATTTTAAAAATTGCTTTCAGCAGTTACCGTCCATAGCCAAATTTGTATTCCAATTACTTTGAACAGCCCCTGTATTTGATCTGTATGTTGATATAGTATATCAAGCAGGACGGTCGTTCTGCCAAGCAAAGCTGAAAAAAATGCTAAACCCGCCAAACAAAAAAACGCAAAGAATAAAACGGCAAGACACCGTAACTGCTTATTATACTGAAGACAACTTCTCCATGTTAAATCGACCAAACATGCCAGCGTAAAATTTCCCATATCAAAAGAACCAATCATCGCAGAAAAATAAAACCATAACCAGAAGGACCTAATGAAAAATATCTTCAATTTGAGACCAACTGAATCTTCATAAATTAATTATAAACAGGGATATAGATTTTTTAAAATAACGTCGAGAAATGAAAATGTAATATGTTTGCATTATTAAGAATTTTGAACTTCTAGTTTTAGCTACAGACAGATAAATTAAGATAGTCTTTTATTTTGAAAAGACAAATTGATTTTTACTGCTTTAACTAATTAATTAACCCCCTTCGAAAAAAAAAGAATCATAAGATGAAACCTGAAGTTACTTCACCTTTATTTTAAGACACAAATTTCTAGGTACTCATTTCCATAAATTAAAAGCATAAAATGTTTGCTTTAGCAACAATTTCGAACTTCCGATCTTAACAACGTACTTGTGTGGTTCGAAATTTGTATAAAATGTGGAAAGATGGCCGCCAAGCCCATCATGCATAATTTTTAAAAATTTGATTGTATTTGGTGTATTTAGTAAAGGAGAAAAGGCTTTCTATCAACGCATACTTAGGTACGCGACTTACATATAGTAAATTTTTAATAAAAAATGTTAAATATGTACCATAATATAAGCTTGGAAATTTGATATCACGCTATTTTTTAGTCACAACTTTCACCCTTTTTCTTTTCTTTTCTTTTTTTTTTTTTGATTGGTTTTTTTTTACTTCTGAAAAGTTTTTTTTTTAGTACTAGGGGGCTCGGCCCCCTACGAGCTACGCTCGCCAACCCCCCGATCAGACACTGCAGTCTCTAAAAGCACGCTAATTTGATCGGCTTTAATTGAATTTTTTTGAAGATTGAATTATAATTAAAAAAACAAAGGCGATCTCCCTATAAACGGGTTTCTATTCATTTCTCTTTGATTGGGGAATTTTACGGAAAAATCAGCTGCTGTTAAAAGATACAATGGCATTTCAAAATCATCTAATATAAAAGGAATTAAGTAAACAGAGTCTTTGTCTCCCGGTATTTTTTAACAAAGCGAAAAGAAAGTCCTTTTAAATAAAACATTTTAAATATATCGTTTTAATCTGACGTAATTTTCACCAAACTTTTCTTTCCCTTTTTAATATTCACGTGAAAATGCTTTTATTAGAAATGAAATATTATTTGCGCTGTCCAAAAAAAAATAGTTGAAAAGTTCATCTCAAAATATCAAGTAAATGTCTCGCGCTATTTTTAAATTTAAACTACTATTTTGCAATATTATTTTTTGTTCATTTTACATAATAAGTGTAATGTGACGTAAATGTGATGTAATTTCTCCTATTTAAGACTTCTAACGCATGTTAATGAATTTATTACTTTACAATATCCTTTCTCTGTTAAAATTCACGTGTAATTATAGATGAAGTAATTTTCAATAAGTTCCTGCTTTTTATACGTAATTATTTAATTCTAATTTGAAAGTTTTTCTATTCTGTTTATAATAGTCACGTGTAAATAAATTTTTAATTTGAAGCAAACATTATTGTTTCCGCTGTTTATACAGTTTGGCAACAGGTTAAATTAGTACAATTTTCTGAAATAAGTAAAAAAATATCTCTCGAAATGCTGAAAATTTGAATTTAAAATAGAAATGAAACCTCGAAAAATGAGTCAAATTAAAAAAATAAATTAATTCTGCACACCGGGAAATTATAACGTATAAAATGATCTAAAAAGTATTAAATTCCGATGTATAGTTTTTGCTCCTATAAAACTTTTTTAATGGAACGATTTTGTCCAACTTTAGCATTAAATATCTCTTAAAATAATTCTTCGATTTGAAAACTGTCTACATCAGCGTGTTTATCAAACATTTCTGTATAATACTACCAATTTTCATATTTTTGTATGCATTATTTTTCTTAATATTAACGAAGAAAGACCTCCGGTCACAAAAAATTCAAAACCGGTGGCGGCGGCGGTGACAGCGGGAGTTACTTTTTTTTAGAATAGAGAGATACCACATAATGGGAAAATTTAGTTTAGCAAGAAAACGCATAACAGGTTGAAATTTCTCTTTCAGCAATTTATACTAGTAGATGGAAACATACTTGAATACTTTTGTACAACTCTATAGTTTACCAGTATCTTTATTACACGCCACTATTTAGTTAAAATTTAATTCAAACTAAAACACACTTATAACTACTGAAATCACATTTCCAGAAATTATCATCCATAGACGACATAACCAGTTATTCGCGTGACTCTTTATATCATTTTATCTATATTCTATAAACATTTCTTAATAAACTAAATGCAGTTCAGCGCAAAAATGCATGACTTATTCAAAACCATCTTTAAGCAATTTGCACTCATACCCAGTAACACTTACGAACTCTTTTATGTAGCCCTGTATATAAATTATAGGATTTATGCACACCATATCGTATGCATAAATATAGTGGAACATAAAATCGCATATCATAATTGAAAATGCATTTGCAGTAATTATCACTAATGTACAGTACTTCTGATGCAATATAGCATCTGAAATCTTTTATGTGTCCCTGTATGCTATGCCCTTCGTATTATAAATGAAATAACTCATAATAAA
Organism: Maratus speciosus; assembly: GCA_963932465.1. Taxonomy (NCBI): domain Eukaryota; kingdom Metazoa; phylum Arthropoda; class Arachnida; order Araneae; family Salticidae; genus Maratus; species Maratus speciosus. Next base: position 474,720,462 of record OZ010789.1, read on the forward strand.
CCTCAGCGACGTATATCATTTTCATTATATATAAAGTTTAACATAATTAAAACATGCCGCAAACAATTCCTCTCTCCCCTATATCATTATGTAACGGAATTCTTTTGTGTGGTCCCATAAATGAATAACAACTATTCTTTGCACCGCATATTCTACAGAATGCATATTTTAGTGCACTTCATGATTGCATATAAATTTTGTTATGTTTGGATGTGTGTAACATCATTTAAAATCATTTGAAACGATTTTTTTCCATTGGCCGTAATGTAACGGAATACTTTTGACAGTCCCTGTAGATGAACTAAACATGCTACAAACTTCATTTGAAATAGGGATCGTGCTATGGTTGTAAACGTCAATATCATCCAAAAATTTCAGGGCAATCTGAATATATTTACGAGAGTTAGAGCGCGCATAGACGGCCAGACAAACCGAAGTCATAAACGCTTTTCAACTCTGTTGGAAAGTGTTAAAAATGGGAATAATGAAAATAAAACTAGTTGGATGTGCCAATCCCAAAACTTTCTTCTGTCTCATGTCAATATTTCATTTTAATTAGTTTTATTAGTATTTTTATTAGAATTATGCATAGCTTCATACACTTTTCGATGGAACAATATTGAAAATTACACAAAAATCGCCATTACATGCATCCATTACTATGCTCCATTCCGGCGGAATTTTTCCAAATTCAGGGAGGACCTTCTTGCCATGGCCAAAAACATACACAAAAAAATTTGGTTCAATTGTATGCATAACTTCATACACTTTTCGATGGTACAATAATCAAAATGCACAAAAATCGCTATTACAGCGCCCCCCAACTGGCGGATTTTTTCCAAATTCAGGGAGGATCTGCTTGCCATAGCCAAAAACTTAAAAATAAAATTGGTTCAATTCTATGCATAACTTCATACAATTTTTGATGGTACAATATTCAAATTCACACAAAAATCGCTATTATAGCGCCCCCTACCGGCGATTTTTTTCCAAATTCAGAGAGGATTTTCTTACCATGGCCACAGACATACACAAAAAATTTGGTTCAATTCTATGCATAACTTCATACACCTTTCGATGGTACAATATTCAAAATGCACAAAAATCGAAAATTCAGAGAGAACCTTCTTGCCATAGCCAAAAACTTAAAAAAAAAAAATAAATTTGGTTCAATTCTATGCATAACTTCATGCAAGTTTTGATGGTACAATGGCGACACACGGACATACGGACACACGGGCAGACAGACATTTTGTATAAATATGTTTTTTGTGATCTCTGACCCCTAAAACGTGTAAATCCGTCGAAAACCGGAAGTCGAAAAAAATTTCTATTACAATACTTTCTTCTATTGAAGATAGAAGAAAGTAAAAAGGAAGTTTTATAATTTATATAAAAAAAAAATCTATATCCAAAATATAAATGATGCATGTTAAAGATGAAATAAATAAATATTTGATATGGATGGTAAGTTATTTAATTATAATTCTATTTTAAATAGATGTATAAATAAAGATATATTCTTTCGGAATATTCTTTTATTGGCGGAAAAAACTAAACAATAATATGTGGATTCATCTTTAAAAAGAGTAACCCAATTAAGTTAATATAAATGATGAATATTAAAGAATAATTCAGTTTTAAATAGATATATAAATAAAGATAGTTAGATATAGATAAAGTCATATTCTTTCGGAATCTTCTTTTATAGGAGGAAAAAACTAAATAAAAATATGTGGATTATACTTTAAAAAGAGTAATTCCATATAAATGGCGAATATTAAAGGAGAAATAAATAAGTATTTGATATGGATGATAAGTTATTTAATTATCATTCAATTTTAAATAGATAAAGATAAAGATATATTCTTTCGGAATATTCTTTTATTGGCGAAAAAGACTAAATGGATAAAATAAAAATAATATATGGATTAATCTTTAAAAAGTGTAACTCAATTAAGTTAATATAAATTATGAATATTACAGAATAAAGAAATAAATATATGATTGGATGACAAGTTATTTAATTATCATTCAGTTTTAAATGGTATATTTATTGTATAAATAATATATATATATATATATATATATATATAAATATAGATATAAGTATATAATAATAAATAAAGTTGTATAAATAAAGATAGATAGATATAGATGAAGATACAGTCTTTCGGAATCTTCTTTTATAAGGGGAAAAAAACTAAATAAAAATATGTGGATTATCCCTTAAAAAGTGTAATTCAATATAAATGACGAATATTAAAGAAGAAATAAATAAGTATTTGATATGTATGATTAGTTATTTAATTATCATTCAATTTTAAATAGATGTATGAATAAAGGTATATATAGATGCAAATAAAGATATATTCTTTCGGAATATTCTTTTATTGGCGGAAAAAACTAAATAAAATATGGATTAAAAAGAGTAACCCAATTAAGTTAATATAAATGATGAATATTAAAGAATAAATAAATAAATATTCGATTTCGATATGCATAGTAAGTTATTTAATTATCATTCAGTTTTAAATATGTAGATGTATAAATAAAGATAGATACAGATAGAGATATATTCTTTCGGTATCTTCTTTTATTGGGGAAAAAAAAACTAAATAACAATATGTGGACTATCCTTTAAAAATAGTAACTCAATTAAGTTAATATAAATGATGCATATTAAAGGAGAAATAAATAAATATTTGATATGAATTATCATTCAATTTTAAATAGATGTATAAATAAAGATATATTCTTTCGGAATATTCGTTTATTGGCGGAAAAAACTAAACAATAATATGTGGATTAATCTTTAAAAAGAGTAACTCAATTAAGTTAATATAAATGACGGATATTAAAGAATAAATAAATAAATATTTGATATGGATGATAAGTTAATTACCATTCAGCTTTAAATAGATGGATTAAATAAAGATAGATATAGATAAAGATATATTCTTTCGGAATATTCTTTTATTGTGGGAAAAAACCAAGTAAACATATGTGGATTAACTTTTAAAAAGGGTAACTCAATAAAGCTAATGTAAATGATGAATGTTAAAGAATAAATAAATAAATATTTGATATGGATGACAAGTTATTTAATTATCATTCGATTTTAAATAGATGTATAAATAAAGATAGATATAGATAAAGATATATTCTTTTGGAATACTCTTTTAATGTTTCAAAAAGAACATTTCAACTTTTAACATACAATAGGAGAGAAAATACAAATGTTAATTATAATTAAAATGAATTTTCTAGCATTACTAATAGATTATCTCATGTTGGACACCGTATTTCTTTTAAAAGTATTTAAATGTCCTTGAATTGGCCAGCTTAAACACGAAATTTTACTGTAGAAATCGTTTATTACTTTAAGAATTGTATTTATTTTTGGTAGTTAATTAGGGGTAAGAAATAAAGTAATGACGTATACTGCAACAGAGGCGATATGTCTTTAGTTCATTCACTCCCTGTCTCTCATTACTTTAACAACGCCCATTGGAAAGTAAAAGAAGAGAGCATTAATTACATTATTGTCACAGGTTGAATATATAACTTCGTTTTCAGCTCCTTGAACTGTAAATGCATATATCGGATCTGCTGGTCTTAAAAGTGCCACTTCACAGAGACACAGAGAAATAACAATTAATCTCGCTCGCGATATATGCATTATTCTTGACATTATAAGCTGCAGTCTCAGCTGGTCTACGAACGTCTCTAGGCTCGAGGGTATTTTAAGGTTAATTTTCATTGGAGAAATTAACTTTTCAAACAATGCAAGGCATTCGAACAAAGTCTGATTAAATAAATTCGTTTATTTAATCGTCTCGGGGTTATTCCGAAATAAAACTAATTTCATTGAATTGTTTCGTAGTTTTTTTCAATTATTACAAATATCATATATTTTTGTATGTGGTTTAGTTAAGAATTGCTAATTGTTATTCATATTATAATTACTACGAATAAAGCCAAATAAAATGAATAATTTGTTGAATAAATTAAAAACAAAAATTCTCATTCTATTGTCGCTTTGAAACTTTTTCCTTATAATTATAATATTTTCATGTGACTTTTATATCTTAACATAAAAAAAGCAAGTAAATGTTGTAATAGCAGTATAAATAATTTTTTTTCGAGTATTGTTTGATATTTTAAATTGTTTTTACTTCTACCATACAAGAAAAAAGAAAATGAAAATATTGGAAATTAATCGAAATGAATTTTCCTACCTTAAAAATAGATAAGTACATAAAAATATACAATTTTAATGTTTATTTAATAATAAATATCAATAAAATTATGTATGAAAATCACTTTAAATCATCCAAACTAAGCTAAAAATTGCTAAAAGTGATAAAAAATACCCTGAAAAGGCATATAAATACAGTAAAACCTCCTTAAAGCGACTACGTCTCGTTCCAATAAAAATTGGTCGTTTTGAGAGGTGGTCTTTTAATGGAGGTCATGTTTAAATCTAGATTTTAATTGTTGAAAAAAGGTAACATTTAATGTTACTAAAATTTATTTTCACATTAGGAAAAAATATAAAAATTTAAGTGTCAAAACAAAAGTAAATTATATAAGTTAATTACTGCAGAGTTTAAAAAATGAATATATTAACGTTTGCTTTGATTTTACGGTTTTATCCTTCGTAACTTTTATTTCCAAGCCCTTTTGAAGTTCAGTAAATACAAATGCAATTTTTTTTTTTTGGACGGGAACAAATAATGACGATTTCATTAATTTGTCTATTTCTTTTAGACTTTCTTAACAGAATAGGGCAGGGGAGTACTGTCATTCTTAATTCCTCATCAGAGTTAAATTCATTGCCTAAAAAAGCAGAAAGGGGTTTAAACACTTAAAAGTTGTCGGAATAATAATAATAAAAAAATCTAAACTTAGATTAGAAGTTTGATGAATAATGCGCCCTCCGAAATTATTTTTCTAACAAAACCATCTTCAAGCGACCAGGAAAAAACTGAATTTGTTTCATTTTCTTCAAGGAAATGGGTCGGTCATGGAGGGAGTTCAACTGGGATGGTCTCTGAGTGGAGGTAAAATTAATATTGAGCCTATGGAAATAAATTTCGTTCCATGAAAAAATGATCGTTCAGGGAGGTGGTTGCACCGGTAGGTTTCACTGTACCTTTATTTTGCATCGATGAAAGTGAATAAATCTCTATACATAATTTTGGAAATTTTCGAAGAAAATTTCACACACCTTGAATTTAGTAATTTCCAAATTTTAATTGCTTAAAAGGCGTAGAGCCGACAGAGTGAAAAAGTGTTCAAACCTAGAATCGGACCAGGGTCATTGGCTATGTGTCTAAGCATGGGCGCATATAGTCAATGACCCTGGTTCGATTCCAGGCTTGGATACTTTTTCACTCTGTCAGCTCTACGCCTTTTAAGCAAGTAAAATTTTAAAATTATCTTTATTAAATCGACACATATTTCGTCGCTCAAACAGCGACATTCACAAGGTCTTTGTTGATACAAATATTTTCGCAAACATTTTTTAAAAATATACACATATTTTCGCAAAAAAATTTAAAAAAAGAAATTGATATCGTGATTTTATTTACCACAATTTCTTGTTTTTAAATTTTTTTTGCGAAAAAACTTGTATCAACAAAGATCTTGAGAATGTCGCCGTCTGAGCGATGAAACATATCGCTCACCCGCAAGAAAAGTGACACATCTCGACAAAAGTAAATTTCACAGGAGAGGCAAAAGGGGGGGGGGGGTGCATGATTTTACTGACATAAAATTATAGGACTTAGCTCTGCATGCAGGAATAAAAACGTGCATAAAAGCATAAAACCCTTAAGAATGAAAAAGTAGGATGAGGTTCGGTGTATTGGATAATTTTACCTCTCCACATAATCCACCCCTATTCTGTGGTCACAAATGGGCATACAGCGCAATGAAGTGATTTTAAGTATAACTACACTTATGAAACTGTTTGTGCAAGAGATACCTATGACAGACCTATTAGTGGAATAAAACGCAAAATGAATTCTTGCGGGATGTGTCACTTTAATTGCGGGTGAGCGATATGTTGAACTGAATAAAGGTATTTATATGTCATTTACGTGTATTTTTTTTTATCACTTTTAGCAATTATTAGCTTAGTTTGGAAGCATCAATAATGCGATAAAACTTCATTTAACCATAGATGCAACATTTCTTAATTATTCCGGAGTCTTATCCAAGACAGACATGTTTTCACCTGGAAATTTTATTTTACCAAAAGTTTTAAAATGAAATTTAAGCGGTCTCAGGACTCTTAAAATTGGTGAAAATGAAAAAACAAGACCATTTTCAACGTTTAATATCTGAAAATGTATTTGATTTTAAGACACAATTTTTATTGGAATGAAATATATAAGTATGTTCTTTCATTTCATGTATTTAAAATATTGCAAGATGCAGAATTAGCATTTACAGAGGGCTCCAAATTGTTAGACTTTTGACGAGCAGGAAATTGGCATAACAGATTATGTGCAGGATTACAAAATAAATTTTGCAACTAGAATGAAAATGTTGGTGCCTACTTATACTTCAGATTATAATAATTACCCTGAACCTAAACAAATCTCTATTTAAAGCATTTTCATATTTTTAATACAAAGTTGTATTTAGCTAATGCAATATTTAGAAAATTTCAATAGTATAATCACCTAAAAAAAAAGAGATTTTTGAACAATAAAAAGGAAATTTTAGGTTCAGTTTATACAGACTAACATGAAATATACATTTTGAAAATTTTATGAAAAAACATTCAGAATTTTTTGCGATATCGTGCGCGTTATGCCCAAAAATGTCATTGGGAGAAAAATGACTTCAAAGTTTCCGAAACGTCGCTTCAGCTATTGAGCGGGTATAATTATAAAAGCCATAACTTCTGTTCTAACGGGAATTTCAAGGAAACAATTGCATCAAAATGTTAAGACAATATAGGAGTTTAAAATCTAAAAAAATCAAAATTTCGAAAGTTTTAAAGCTTTAAGAGCCCTGAGACCCTTTAACAAGTTCCTCATAGAGTGTAAACTCATTTCTTTATATACATTTTCCGGTTTTAAATATGGTTCTCTTGGATCAGACTCCGGTATAATTAAGAGATGTAGCCATCTATGATTTAATGTATGTAACATTCATCCTATTGTTATATGTTTAGATTTTTGATAAAGTTTTTCACCATTCTCCATATTATTGGGAAAAAAATTATAATACATTTAAAATATGTTAAAACTATTAAAAATTATTTATTCAGAAAATAATTGTTGGTAACGATTATGCAAATTTAAAAATTAATTATATTTCTTGTCAAAAGCTGGATGCACAAGTTCCGTTTTCAGCTCCTTGAGCTGTAGATTCATATATCGGATCTGCGGGTCTAGAGGTGCCAGTTGCACTCAAGAGGCAGAGTAAAATAATTAATTTTACTCGCAGTGCACGCATATTCTTGAAACTAACCTGCAATCTTAGCCGGTCCATGAATGTCTCTGGGCAAGAAAGTCTTTTCGGATTAATTTTCCTCGGCGAAATTAAGGTTTGAAATGCTGCACGTGGCAAGGCAATGGAGCCGAGGTGTGATTAAATAAACTCGTTTAGCTTTATGTCGTGGATATTTCGAAATAAAACTTCTTTCACTGGAGTCATTTAACACTGCTGTAGATTTATATTCGTTTCAATTCCTTTAGTTAGGGAGGGGTTTCTTCAATAAAGCTCTTTAATATTGACACAAATTGTGATAGATACATTTAACCAAATTATACAAATTAAAACAGATAGAAATAAAAATCTGTATGTTATTTAAAACGCATTGCAAATTATCTCAAGGTTTACAACTTTATCGGAAGCTTTTGTTAACCCTTTCAGCGGCAAAGCACTTTCTTTTCTAAAATGTTGAAATAAATGAATGTCACCGGAATTTACAACCAAATTTATTTGTAAATAAGAAAAAGGCTATATTTAACATACATATTAAACGGGAAGAAGTTTTCAAAACTTCTGGTGCCATTGTGGCGATTGGGAGTTAAAATTAAGTGGTTTCTTAAACATATCGCCGCCCTTGAAATGGTTAATAAACGTGAAAAATTGAGACTTTTGAAAATACAGTGGTGTAAGTGAGGCATTCTGACAAAATTTTAACTTTCAGGAATTAAAATCTGGTGAAATTAAACTTAATAAAATAACATTTTAAACTTATAGACGAATGCTTTAATGATTCAAAATAAAGAAAAAATGGTCAGCAGCGACGATTTTTTTTTTTATTTAACTGAGGTTTAAGTTACACTTGTGAGTTTAATTTTTCTTAGCGTATTACCTCTCTAACTTTTTATTTTCTTCTAAATTTTTACTTATAATGAATTTGCATAGTACCCACAGAGCATTCAAATAAGAAATAATAACCATGTAGTATTTTTAGTGCAAAATTTTGGTATAACATTGTCTTAAGGGGACGTTAAGGAAGGGACGGTAAGGAAAATAAGGAGACGTTACGGGAAAAAAAGGGACAGTAAGGATGGGATGGTAAGGAAAATTACCACCTATTTTTAGGCAAATCATGTTAAGACTAAGTGATAGCCACAATGTTCAATGATTTTTAGCAACAGTTATTTACATTGGATTAAATAATAATAAAAAGAGAAATAATAATTTACCTCGAAAAGTTCAGGAATAAACCTTGGGGATGGTAAGACTACCAATAAAGCCACAATGCTTGAAATTGACATTTAAATGCTGATTTAAATTCTGCAGTAAATTTCTTTTCAAAGAATTTTACCCATTCTTTTTCTAGCATACTTCTGCAAGAAAAAAAGTGGAAAATTCTGTGGCTGCATCTGCAGGGGTTTTCTGTATAATTTTATCAAGAGGGACGGTAAGGAATCTAAAATCCAGACAGAGTTAAAAAAATAATAACAACCGTAAAAATGCTTGCAGGTTAATTTTTTTCTACATATTTATATAAAACAATAGTTCCAGTTTCGGAAAAAAAATTACATTGAATTACTTTTATTGAAACAATTTTATACAGACAGCCCAAACTTAAAAATCAGCATCAGGGACATATAGTACAGGGGAAATGTATATTTTACCTTGCAAAAGGTCGGGTAGAAGATTTTATTTTTTTAATTTGTTTATACTGAAACAAGCATAGAAAAACCAAGTTTTCTAACAAAATTTCTTAAGGCTAAATTTTCTGTGGCCAAAATGCAGCAAAATTTTGGGATTTTTTTAAATTTTTTTAAAATATCTCGAGATCCGTTTCCGTACGATATTATTTGTTAGTTACAATATTAAAGAAGACAAAATTCTCTACAAGTTTTAATATTTACAACTCTTTTATACACACAATAGCAAGCGCAGTATGCCATTTCAAAAATAAGACAATTTTTTCAATTTTCTTAAAAACCGTGAAAAAGGTAGTTTTGCCCCGATTATTCAAATGTTCCCCACGGATTTAATCGAATATTTCGACTTCTAAAAATTGGTAGCAGTAAATTATCTGTTATTTGCACACACACGTCTTTATTTTCATCTCAACAGAAATTTTATATGCAATAAATTTATATAATTTTAAAAGTAAGGCATAGTGTAGATAAATAAGACAATTTTCATATTTAGACAGTAACTTTAAGTGTATACAATGTTATTTTTAAGCATTGTTTAAAAGAATACTTCAATATTTAGTAACTTATTGGCACGATAGTTTCAATTAAGAAATAATTCTTGTTTAATTTTAATAATTTAATAATTTTTATAATGCATACATATATTTCCAGGGATCAATGGGATAGGTATGAAAATTTGCGAAAAACATATTTTATTCCACACTACAATGGTATGTATTCACCAATTATTGATAACAAACGTTTTAATGTTTTAAAGATAGAAAAAATTGTGTTGTAGTTCCATATAAAAGAGCGGATTAAAAAAAGAAATATATTTTATGTAAGAAATACTTTTACTTTATAGAATAGCTACAATAAAAATGACAATAGATTATTTCACTTAACTAATGTTATGTATTTATCTCTTGTAAAATTTGAAAATTCTGTCAATAAAATATTTGAGATCACTAGTTTCATAAAAATATTTAAAAGATTAGTTTTAATAAATATTGTCAATTTTTTTCCACTTATATCAATAAATATAACAAGAGATTATATCATTTTAGCATGCAAAAATATATATAACTTTAAGATTATCTATTAATTGCTTTAAAGCTCAAACAGAAAAATTTACTTTAGTTGTTGAAAAATACACTTTGTGCAATATTCTAAATCTTCTGTAATATACACTGCTTTGAAACTATATCTGTTTAATGATCTCAGTGATACCATTTATCAAATGAAATACCAATTTATTTATGACTAGCAAATCCCGCGGCTTTGCTCGCGTAATATTTGAAATATGCCAAGTGATATTTATATGTCTAATTTTTATTAAAAGGTACTAACTAAATTTTTATTTTATTAAAGGTAATATTTTATTTTATTAAAAGTTTTTTTTTTATTAAAAGGTACTTATTACTTTTAGGAATACTTCAAAAATTACTATATAAAACACAGTTTGATTAAACATCATTATTATACTGCATTAGGCAGAAATGAGACTTAAATTAATAAAACAAAATAAATGATAATTTAGAAAATATTTTGAAACTTTTATGCTCAATTAATACGTTTATTTCAGTATTCATTTTAAGTTTTGAATTTTTTAGAAACCATCTTCTTACATCTTAAAATTAACTATCATGTCAAATTCCAAGTCTTACCACCTCTCTCAACACAAAGAGCTATGTTGAAATACGAACTGTCACCATTAATTTTGAAATCGGTTTGTTATTTCCTAATATTCCACAGAAACGTAATTTAGAAAGCTTTTAAAGGCCTTTTTTAGAACGTTTGTTGTTCTTGTGAACCCCAAGTGATAGAATCATCGGCTTAAAATATAACCTGTGTAGGATCAGAGACTGTTACCATTGATTCGCAACTATTACATTTATAATCGGTTTATATTCCCTGAAATTGCATAGAAATCGTAATTTAGAACTTTTTTAGAATGCTTTTCGCACCTCTTCTTCGCTTCACCCCTTTTTAATTCGAATTTATTTTCGACAGTCCTTCGAGGGCATTTATATTTTATAAGTAACTACCATGCCATATTTAAAGTTTCTAGTCTTTTCAGTATCACAGAAATCGCAATTTAAAAAGTTTTTAGCTCCTGGAACCCTCTGGTGGTAGTGGAACAGACATAAAATATAGCTTATGTTTGAGCAGGTTCTATCACCAACAATTTGTCATCATTATTTTTTTAATCGGTTTAGTATTTGATAAGATTGCATAAAAATTGTAATTTATAGCGCTTTTAGCTCACTTCATCTTTTTAAATTTGGAATTTCCTTTCGAATGTTCATAGAAAGCAGTTGCACCTTGTATGTAAATACCATGCCATACTTCAAAGTTTTAGACCCCTCACTTGAGCAAAAAACGCAAATTACATGTTTTGCTTTTGCAACACTCAAATGGTAGTGACAGTAACATAAAAAAATATAACCTATGTTGTAGCAGGGACCGTCACCATTGATTTGCAACCATTACTTTTGAAATAGCTTTGGTATTTCCTGAGATTGAATAGAAATCGCAATTTAGAACGTTTTTAGAACGCTTTTCGCGCATTTTCACCCCTTTTTAAATTTCCAATTTTTTTTTCGGAACTATTCTTAAAGATCATTTATATCCAATAAATATGTACCTTGCCTAATTTTAAGTTGCTAGCCCCTACCGATCACAAAAATCGAAATTTAGAACGCTTTTTTGCTCCGGCAACGTCTAGGTGATAGTGATACCGACATAAAATAGCGTCTATGTTAGAACGGAGGCTGTCAGCATCAATTTCCTACCATTACTTTTGAAATTAGTTTGATTCTTCCTGAGATATTGCTGACAAATCGGCATTTAGAACGTTTTTAGAACGCTTTTCGCGCATTTTGCTCCTGCATCTCCTCTGGAGTAGTGGCAACAGATATAAAATATAGCCTATCATTGAGCAAGATCTGTCACCATCATTTTTATACCATTATATTTGAAATCGGTTCAGTACTTCCTGAGATTGCATAGAAATCGCAATTTAGAACGTTTTTTACAACGCTTTTTGCGCATTTTGACCCCATTTTAATTTTTAGGAAATGTCCTTGGAGATCATTGATATCTTATAACTAACTACCATTCCAAATTTCACGATTCTAGGCCCTTCCGTAACGCAAAAACCGTAATTTAGAGCGTTTTTCTCCTGCACCCCCTTTGGGGTAGTGGTACCGACATAAAACATAGCCTATGTTGGAGCAAGGGTTGTCACCATCATTTTGACGCTATCATTTTTTAAATCGGTTTGGTATTTCCTGAGATTGTGTGGAAACCACCACGTAGAACGTTTTTTAGAACGCTTTTCGCGCATTTTCACCCCTTTTAAATTTCGAATTGTTTAAGAACTGTTCTTAGAAATCTTTTATATCTAATACGTAGCTAATATTTCAAATTTCATATTTCTAGGGCCTTCAGTAACGTAAAAATCGCATTTTTAGAACGTTTTTTTTCTCCTGCACCTCCTTTTGGGTAGTGGCACCGGCATAAAACATAGCCTATGTTGGAACAAGGGTTGTCACCATCATTTTAACACCATTATTTTTTAAATCGGTTTGATATTTCCTGAGATTGTGTAGAAATCACCATTTAGAACGTTTTTTAGAACGCTTTTCGCGCATTTTCACCCCTTTTAAATTTCGAATTGTTTAAGAAATGTTCTTAGAAATCCTTTATATCTAATAAGTATCTAATATTTCAAATTTCGTATTTCTACGCCCTTCAGTAACACATAAATCGCATTTTTAGAACGTTTTTTGCTCCTGCACCCCCTTTGAGTTAGTGGCACCGACATAAAATATCGCCTATCTTAGAGCAAGCGTTGTCACCATCATTTTGACACCAATATTTTTAAAATCGGTTTGGTATTTCCTGAGATTATGTAGAAACTACCATTTAGAATGTTTTTTAGAACGTTTTTTGTGCATTTTCACCCCTTTTAAATTTCGAATTGTTTAAGAACTGTTCTTAGACATCATTTATATCTTATAAGTAACTAATATTCCGAATTTCATATTTCTAGGCCTTTCAGTAACGCAAAAATCGCATTTTTAGAACGTTTTTTGCTCCTGGACTCCCTTTGGGGTAGTGGCACCGACATAAAATATAGCCTATGTTCTAAGTTAAACTAACACTATCATTTTGATACCATTACCTTTGAAATCGGTTCGGTAGCTCCAGAGATTACCTCTAACAAACAAACAATTTTTACTTCTTTATAATATTAGTATAGATTGTAGACCATATAAACATTTTTGTTTTCGCATTGATCACCTGTCTCGTTCAACTCCACTTTCCCGACACAATAAAAAAAGATACGAAACATGACTGCATAAGCTAAATGAAAAAATGTATTTTAATAATAATAATTTCTACAGGTTATTTAACAATATATTTTTTCTCTTTGATGGCACTATTGTAGGATGATTAGCATCCCGTTTCAAAGGAATATCTTTATCCTGAATAAAAGAGTTATCTGGATAATATTCATCTAGATGTATAAAGCCGAAAATGTACAAAAGCACAACATTAGGTTTTGATCTCAGGTATTTCATGAAAAAAAAAATATTTAAAAGTAATAAAATTCTATCGAGGTATTTGTCAAGAACGCCCCCATAGGTTTAATATTACCTTGCGAACGTCTTCGTGTGATTAATTTAGTCTCACAATTCATATAACTGTGATTTTAAACGCCTCAATACTAACTACCGTAACTCTACCGTAAAATCTTCGAAAATAAAATCTGTATATACGGAATCCGGTTTTTAAAGAAAAAAATATGTATTTTCAAGAGAAAGAATAGGAACAGTTAAACATTCTAAGATGGAAACCTCTTTAAAGCGAAATATATTTCGGTTCGGTTTTCAAGGTTTTAATGAATCAATATTTGACAACGATTACGTAGTTCAGCATTACGTATTTAATGATTACACACTTAAAATTTTCAAAATCCGGCTCTTAAAGATTTTCTAAAATTCTTGCTGTAAATTTTCTTTTTAAGGGGGGAGCGAGGGGGGGGGGGCAAAAAAGGCTAGTTTCAGCCCTGAAATACATAATTTACTGCTACCAATACATAGAAGTTTACATACACGATTAAATACGTGGGAAACATTTGAATAATCGGGGCAGAATTACGTTTTTCACGGTTTTTAAGAAAATTGAAAAAGTTGTCCTATTTTTGAAATGGCGTACTGCGCTTGTAGTGTATTAAAAAGTTGTAAATATGAAAGTTGTAGAGAATTTTGTATTCTTTAATGTTGTAACTGACAAATAATATGCTACGGCAACGGATCTCGAAATATTTTTAAAAAATCAAAAAAGGTCCCAAAATTTTGTTGTTTTTCGGCCACAAAAAATTTAGCCTTAAGAAACTTTATTAGAAAACTTGGTTTTTCCATGCTTGCCTCAGTATAAACAAATTAAAAAAAGAAAATCTTCTACCCGACTTTTTGCAAGGTAACCCCCCTTTTTTGGCACATTTCCCCTGGACTAATGGGACGGTAAGGAATTTCGTGGTATATTTGGACCCCCAATATCGTCCAAAAATTTATCTCCTTAATAATGTTTTACAGTCATGCAATGGGATGTTTTCCTATATAAGAAATTTGACATGCAATTTCCAACTTGTTTAATTATATATTTTCATCAAAGGTTTCCTGCCCAATTATGATTAAATGAAACTAATTAAATTTTCTTTATTTCTGCATGCAAATATTAAAACTAAAATTTATTCAATTTTAATTAATTTTACTAATCATTTTCCTTTTATTTTGATATTCTGGGATTATATATCTACAAGTAATTTTCAAAGCTGCCTTTCTAAAACGGAGACTCAAATTACTGTCAGATATTTTAATTAATTTTATCAATTAATATTTTACCCGTTTCACTCTGTTACGCTTAGGGTATACAATCCCAAGACCGATGTCCAAACAGGAAGTTTATTATTTTTGCTTCTTCGATACATAAATGATGTAATATTTTAGATATGATAATTTATGTAGAAATATCGTTTAAGTTTCCGGACAATAATATTATTTCTTTTTAATAATGTTACACACAAAAAAGCAAAAATAAGCCGGTAATTGTACGTCAAACGTGGCAAATGAGGTACGTTCGTACTATAACTAGTTTTATAAATATTCAGATCTTGGTGCAATATCTGTTGCACTTTTGTGCAAAAATGTATGAATACAAAATTTATTACGATTATATATATTGAATTCAGGAACACGGAAATAATATGAATCCACCTTAAATAGGACTCCATCTTAAACAGAACGTAATCACCATGTCAACTTAGAATCATTACATATCATAGGGTATCATTGAATTAATTACAGTTAATTCGGATAACTTTGACTCATAAGAGTAACTTTGGCCCAAAAGAGAAAAAAGATTATATCTGCAACATCACTTGAGTTATCGGCAAAGTTTTGGTCTCAAAATAAAGGTAGCAACACTAGCGTGATGTTGAAAGCTCATTGTAAATAATTCGCCAAGGTCCTACCGTGGCACCATGAACCAAAGTTAATAAATGTGAGCCAAAGTTACCCTAATTGACTGTATCTAAAGGAACTATGTCTGCTATAAATATATATATTAATTATTTCTTTATTTATGACCCATTCCTTTACTCTCTTAAATATTTCAATCAATAATCTTTTCATTAATAAAAAATACTGAATCATCTTGCGCTGTGTGCTTTTGCAACACCAAGTTCCTTTTGAAGCCGCTGACTGAAAATGCTTAAATTAACTAGCATTAAAATTAAGCAGACACATGAATCATTTAATTAGACACTTATTCCGTTTTATACACAAACATGACATTTATCTATACACAGAAAACACAAATAGACAATACAAACACATATACAGTCAATTAGGGTAACTTTGGCCCACATTTACTGGACTTTGGTTCATGCTGCCACGGTAGAACCTTGGCGAATTATTTACAATGACCTTTCAACCTCACGCTAGTGTTGCTACCTTTATTTTGAGACCAAAACTTTGCCGATAACTCAAGGGATGTAGTAAGATTTAATCTTTTTTCTCTTGTGGGCCAAAGTTACCCTTATGAGTCAAAGTTACCCGAATTGACTGTACGTATGATAGGATTAATAGAAGGAAGAAAACTTTTATTAATACCTTTTTAAGTTTTGATTCGATTTTCATAAAATTTGAAATGATTCGCCAAAATTTTACAACGATTATATCTATTAAATTTCAAACCATTCGGTTGGAAAGTTTTTCGCTGTTATAAGCAAACAGACGGACGGACCAGACGATGACTATAAGTGCTATGTATTTATATAATTACGAATGCACTTAAAAATTATAAATATATTCGACTATTAGAAAGCTTATGATAAGCTGCAACTGTTAAAAATTAGTTAATTGCACTGTAGATTTTTTAAACTTTAAGGTTAGAAGCAAAAAGGTATGTCTGGTTTGTTTCCTTGTGAAAATCAAATTTTATTTGAAATAAAGCAAAATGTTGATGATGATTCGAATATCTTAGGACATAATGTTAAAGAATATTGTTAATCTAGTTATATATAAAAAAAATAATAAGTATTGTTGGTAGCTTGCTTATAAAAAAAAAAGTAGTTCAGTGCGGAATTAATTATTTACGATAAGGAATCGTGCGCTTTCCCTTCAAAAAATCTTCAGAGAAGGCATTCATTCCGTGGCAATTTTGTCATGTTTGGCTACTGCCAAAACTCATTCATAAAATGTCCTAAAATGGACCGAGTGATTTTACAATTCAGTAACTTGCAAATTGTGATAGCTATTAAAAATTTTTGCAGGAGGGTTATGCGAAGTCATAAACAGGCTTTCAACTATGTTAGGAAGTGTTAAAAATTAATTAACGTTGCTGTTGATGATGCTGTCGAGTCGATGACGCTGTCGTATTTGTATTTATTGTGACCTTTTGACTTTCTCGGTCCATATAATGAAAAAAAGTATGACATATAAAAACGTTAAAACCAGTAATTTTCGATAAAAATGTATAATAAAGACGCCGAAGTAGACAGTTTTTAAATCGAAAAATTGTTTTAATCATTATTTAATGTTGAAATTGATCAAAGTTCTATTAAATAAGTTTTATAGGTTCAAAAACTAACATAGAAATTTAATCACCTTTTACTTAGCAAATACGGGTCTTGTTCCGGTGTACGGTGCCAATCATCTTTTAAAGTTGCCAATTTTTTTTTTGAAGAGAAATATAATTACACCTGGATATTAAAAGAGAAAGAAACTTCAAGATAATTAAATTATTGCATACGAAAAAAATAAAATGGTGGAAAATAACGTCTTAAAAGCCCACATAATAATATTTCCAAACACTTTTCCATTGAAAAATATATTTACCCGTGAATATTAGGAAAAAAAAAATCCCATTAAAATAAATTATTATGTGAGAAAAGCATTCAATGGGAGAAATTTGCGTAATATTTAAAACGATATATTTAAAAGGTCATATTTAAAACGATTTTCTTATAACACTTTTAAGAAAACTTTTATTCTAAAGGTTATAAAAGTGGTAGGCGCGACATTTATTACTTAATCATTTAATACAAGCTGATTTTCAAATGTATGATAGATCTTACTTAATCAAGCACAAAAACAGCCATCAGCTGTCACGAAAGTGGTGGATGCAGCCTTGAGAAACTAAAAATCCCCCAGTCAAAGGGAAAGGAATAGCAAACGCGATAACAGAAGTTCGCCACTGGTCGTAATATATCATTCAATCTTCCGTAATTGAGTAATGATTTTAAAAGATAGCAAATTAGCATGTTTTTAGATCCCGCGCAGTCTGGATGAAGGTTGAAGATGCTCATAGAGGGAGGAGCACCTAGTGTAATAAATATTAACACTTAGCCATTCTGGAGCATAAATAAAACATCCATCAAAGCAATTTTCTAATGTATATTCTTAAGCATTATTCTTATTCAATACTAAAGGATATGCATTATGCATTACATTAAATATACGGAAAACAATGACTTAAGGAAAATTCCTAACTATGAGGTTTATTCCCCCTTCCCCCCACGGACATACAAAGATAGTTACATTCCACTTTAAAGGATTCTTTCCCTTCATACTCGACGTTTAAAAAAATAGGCTGCCGACTTTAAACGTGGTCAGTTATACATTCAAGATGATAAACTCTCAGGATGCTCAACAAGTCGAAATTGCTCGTCAAACGTGGCAAATGAGGTGCGTTCGTACTATAACTAATTTTATAAATATTTTTTGCACCGCATATT
Organism: Maratus speciosus; assembly: GCA_963932465.1. Classification (NCBI taxonomy): domain Eukaryota; kingdom Metazoa; phylum Arthropoda; class Arachnida; order Araneae; family Salticidae; genus Maratus; species Maratus speciosus. The sequence goes on from OZ010789.1 coordinate 474,738,903, forward strand.
GTACTGAATGTATATATATTTTAGTGCACTTCAATAAGTGCCTCTCCATTTCATTTTGTTCGAAAGGCTGTAACATCATTAAAATGCACTTGAAATAATTTTTTTTTCAATTGACCGTCATGTATCGGAAAACTTTTGACTGTCCCTGTAATTAAACTATACATCCAATTTTCATAAAATTTGAAATGACTCGACAAAATTTTGCAACAATTATATATTTAAAATTTCAAACCATTCGGAAGGCTGTAACATCATTAAAATCACTTGCAATAATTTATTTCTATTGGCCGTCATGTAACGAAAAACTTTTGACTATCCCTGTAATTAAACTATACATCCGATTTTCATAAAATTTGAAATGACTCGACAAAATTTTGAAACAATTATATATTTAAAATTTCAGACCATTCGGAAGGCTGTAACATCATTAAAATGCATTTGCAATAATTTTTCCCATTGGCCGTAATGTAAAGAAAAACTTCTGACTGTCCCTATTATTAAACTATGCATCCGATTTTCATAAAATTTGAAATGGCTCGACAAAATTTTGCAACAATCATACATTAAAAATTTCAGACCATTCGGTTGGGTAGTTTTTGCTCTGTTATATGCGGACAGACGGACGGACAGACGGACGGACAGACGGACAGACAGACAGACGGGCTGAACGACGACTATAGGTGCTACGTATTTATATAATTACGAACGCACCTAAAAACCGTACGACCGACGAAATCGTCTCAAAAATTCCCAATGCCCTATTGAATGATCGCCGACTGATGACATGTAAACTTACTGACAGTGGAAACATCTCGATGGACCGTGTAACGCTGCATTTTACACGATGATTTGAGTATGAAAAAACTTTCCGCCCAATGGGTGTCGTATTTGTGAAACATTGACCAAAAATGTCAAAGAATGAACATTTCTCAAGGGTGTTTGATTTTCTTTAAACGCAATTCCACTGATTTTCTTCGGTGTTTTATAACAGTACATAAGACATGTATTCATCATTACACACCAGAGGCGAAACAGCAATCTAAACAACGAATAGGAGTGAAAGTGCGCCGAAAAAAGCGAAAACAGTTCCATCTACTGGAAAAGTCATGGCTACAGTTTTCTGGGGTTCATATGGTGTGGTGCTTATAGACTATATGGAAAAAGGCAGGACTATCAACGGGTAGTATTACGCTTCGCTACTGGACCAGTTGAAGAGTGCTACTCAGACTGAATATCTACATCTGGCCAAAAAGAAAGTGCTCTTTCACCACGACAGTGCACCTGCACACATGCCTGAGTGGTTCGACATCCGTTTTAAAAGTAAGCCCAGTCTCGTTTGAATTAGTGCGCAGCGCTACTAAATAAAACCAAAGATGATAGATATTTACCGTGTATTCCGGCGTATTACCCGAACCTAACGAATTGGGCCCTTTTTTCTATTTTTAGCTATATTCGCCGTATTACGTGCACCCCCCCCCTTTTTAAAAAGAAACTTTAATGAGATATATAGCATAAAAATAATGTACACTGCAAATAAAGGCGTCTAAAATTCAGACACATATGTGACTGAAAAAGTAATTCAGACACTTAAGTGTCTGAATATGAAGTTTCAGACACCATAGAAGTCTGAAATTAAGACACTTAAGTGTCTTACTATGATCATGGTATAAACACTGTAAACTGAAATGTCTGAAATTCAGACACTTAAGTGTCTGAAAATGGAGTGTTCAATTTTCAGACATTTTAAAGTGTCTTAATTTTTAAGACACGTGTATGCATCTGAATTTAAGACGTTTCAAACGTCTGAATCGCATCCATCTTTGGTCAACCTGCATGTTCGGCAATAGGCAACTGTCTTTTTTTTTTTTTTTTTTTTTTTTTTTTTTTTTTTTTTAAAGCTTTATACGTTGTAAAAAATATCCGTTAAAATATGGAAGTTGTACTGGCTATTCAGCCATTTACGTATTTTAATGTAATTTTTTTCCCCGTAAATTCCAGAAAAATTTCCATTTTTTTGCATATTTCTGTATTTAAAAAGTTCCATTTAAAAGATAATATGTAACTTTTCAAGGATAAACCCATATAATTCATTCCCCACTTTCAAAAACCACGTATATTAATTAGACATGATTTATTTATTTATATTCAAACCAGTTTCGTATCCAAGAGGCGAGCTGCTGTGTAGAAAATGTCAAATTTAAGTACGGAAGTTTCAATAAAAGCTTGTTCTAACCTTAGAATGCGTGATTTCGCAGAAACCATGAAATTTTTCATTTTAGCCAAGTTTCCGTTATACAGAGGTTTACTTCAGTTTTATTTACTGTTTATTGAGTTTCATTTAGCAAATAATGTTCTGTAGTCCATTTAAAAAAATACGGTATAACCATGCTGAAAGTGAAATTTTGCCCAGTCCCATACGATTCTGTCTTAAGTTTGATTGCATAATAACTTACCGTTATAAAAACCTGTTTAAAGAGGATAGCTTATAATTCGATAGGTAATTTATTCATCATTTCGACCACAAACAAAAATGAATAAAAATTTATACATTTCCAAAACATTAAATAATTCATGCCAGAAGAATCTTTCTTTGGATTAGAAATTAAACATTCAATTTTAAGATGAATAGTGCCGCCATCTATTGGTGTCAAAGTAGTTTATCTGGAAACAATTTTATTCGTTTGCTGGTAAAAAGAAAAGGATTTTCTAATTATGTACTGCATTCTAGAAGTCAACTAATTAAACCCTGTAAACTACTTAATTCGTAACCTCTATAATCTCTATTTAAATTTTAAAAAAATTGTAGTCCACTTTCCTTTTAATAACAGTTCAAAGACCACTATTAAATAAGCTGCAGTTTCATATTTTAAATCAGTACATTACTACTGATGTTCAACTTATAACCCAATTTACTTAAAACCTTTATTTTATGGCGTGCATCCCTTGGCTTCTGGCGGGGGGGGGGGGGGGAGGTCCTCATTTGCACTCTAACAATTCCTCTGGTAGAAAAGAAAAAACTGAACTTAAAATACCACATATTCAAATAAATTTCTAGAAAGAAAATGTGTAACAGGGATGTGGAGGGTATACGCCGTATTCCTTCTGGATTTTTAAAAAATACTCCGTATACCCTGTTTCTCAAATAAAACTGCAACGAAAACTCTATACATGACTTTAGCCTATACCCTCTGCCTCTAGCGTATACCCTCTAATTTTTTTACGACTACAACACTGTGTGAAAAATATTTACAATTGTACTAAATTGGAAAAAAAAAACTTACTGCTACTTAAGAGGACAGGTAAAGCAAAATTCAACTAAAAAATCGATTTTTACTTTTTTATATCATTAAATAGTTCAAACTTTTATCTTTCCAACGTTGTGTCACACATATTTATATATAAAAGAAATAAGTATTCAAATTAATAATTTTTTCTAAAAATACTTCACAGCTTAATGGCCTTTTAAATCTGACTTTTTCTTAAAACTTAGATTTTTCATGTTTATGTTCCTTTTTTTTCAATATCTATTAAAATTAAAAACTCAGATTTCTATTTAATATTTATATTATGATAAATTGTATATTTTAACACAGGGTATTAATGATTTGTTGAGAATTATTTATTTTTGGCAGTGAAATCTTACCAAAAGTGATAATTTAAAAATGACTTTCAATAAATAATTAATAATTAATTTTGAGTTTCACTTAGAAAGAAAATAGTCAGTTAAAATACGTAAATCGTGTTATTTTAACTACTCTAAAAAATCTAGACCTCTGTCTTTCACAATTTCTGAGAAAAAAGTACATAAAGTTGGTGAATTTAACATGGCGGAGATAGGACTTACCCGGTCCCCTTAAAAACATTGCCTTGTGCTTTATAAATACTTTATTTCAACGATCGGCCGATGAAAGCGTGGTCGAATGGATAAGGCACTGAACTCCTATACAACAGGACCTCAGATCGAATCCCACCTCGGGTAAGTATTAAAAGTTTACAGTAGAATTGAATACAAGTACCGTGATCCTTCGGGAAGGTGGTTGTTGAAATATGGGGGTTAGTCCTTGAAAAATATGTTTTATCTTTTTAAATGGAAATTTTTAAATACAGAAATATGCACAAACTAAACGGATTTTTTTTTTTTTTTTTTGGAATTTAGATCAGAAAATTTCCATTAATATATGTAAATTATACCGGAGTCTCGAGTGGCTACAATTTCCATATTTTTAGCGATATATATATATATTTTGCAGTGTATAATGCTTACAGAAGAAAAAAAAAAGGTGAAAAAATGTTTGTCAAAGTGGTCAAACATGGATGCAATTCAGACATTTGAAGTGTCTGAAATTCAGACGCATACAAGTATCTTAAAAATTAAGACACTTTAAAACGTCTGAAAATTGAACACTCCGTTTCAGACACTTAAATGTCTGAATTTAAGACATTTCAGTTTACAGTGTAATAACGAGTACAAGTATCAAGAAAATTAGCAAATGCAAAGTGAGGATATACGCTGCTGCCAAGTCTATCTGTTTGAATCCCCATAAAGCGATTAGAATCGTACTCTTGTTCATTCAAATAATCACATCTTCTTCTCTTGTTCTTTACAAATCTCCTTATACTTAATTTCTAAACTTTCATATCTATACCCGGCCGTATAGCTCGCACCTGTAAAATTTTAAACAATATTTTGGTTTCAAAAGTGTGAGTTATGCACCGGAGCATACCGTAATTAAAGTTAATTAAAGCTAAATTAACAACAGATTTTGTGGTGGAGTTGTCTAGATCGCGAGACAATTTCTGTCCTAAAAATCACTAATCCTGGAAACATTAACAATTTAAGTTATATTAAATAATATTCTACTGAATATTGTTATATTTTATATAAAATAGAAAATATATATTTGAAATCTTTATTCATGAATTATATAAAAGGACTATATTTTGACCAGTGGACCCCTGCGAGGTTTGCTGATACTTTTTTAAAAAGAACTTTTGTGATTTTTAATCAAATGTCAAAGTACAATGTCAAAAGACTGTTCGAAAATCACCTGTATGATACCTCATTCCTTATTTTGCGTTCTGTATGTTCATAGAAAAAGGTATGTTGACGTCAGAAATAATATACATGATTTTAAAATGAATAATTCAGTATATTTCGTTTATACTAAAAAAATAATTTTTATAATATACAAGTGTTATTATAAACTATATAAACTATATATACTATACAAGGATGTTGCCGAATTCGACCGACAAATTCAGAGAGGTGATAGTAGGCATCAAGAATATGAAAGATTACTATAGAACATAAACATAGCGTCACTCCCCTGTCCTCAATCCCTTGCAGGGTTCTTGCTGCCGCTTGCCATTGCGCCAAATCGCGACAAAGTTCTTCTTTTTGCGAGTAAACGAACGATTAGACTTGCCAAATTGAGAGTGTTCAATTTTAACTCTTTTTTTTGTGTGTGTGTGTCAATAATACCACACTCTTGTTCACATTACATGATGTCGTTTCCTGACGCCTTGAGTTAAATTGTTTTGTAAAGTTTTATTCCATAATATTTTAACGCGGATTAACTCGGGTTTGGAATTTCTTTCTTGATATTTTTAATAGTTTCTCTAGCAGGTGGTTGAATTTAGATGAATAACTGATCTATAAACAGTTACAAATAATTAGATTATTTTATCTATAAGCAGTTACAAAAAATTAGCTTATTTTATCTATAAACAGCTACAAAAAATTAGCTTATTTTAGAACATATTGAAAAAAATGATACATTAAGGGGTTAAAGATCGATTTTTCTGTGGTTTACGATGAATCTATTATGCTAAAAAAAAAAAAAATTCCATTTGGCTACTGTTTTTTATTTCTGGTTAGCCAAATTGCCAACGTTGGTCAAAAGTCAGTGAGAACCCTGATCCCATGGATTTATTCTTCTGGGGCCACCTGAAATCGGTTGTTTATCAGACGCCTGTGGATACACTGGAGGGTCTGACAGCACGGATTGTCGTCGCTTCAGGAGATATCGCCAGTTCACCGGGTATGTTTGAAAGAGCTCAGCAATCTTTCGTCCTTCGGTGTCGGCTGTACAATGACCTTCGCGGCCGCAACATTCAACAATTGTAATAAAAATGTCTTGTCGTCTCCTTTCTGGCGTTGAACTGTAATGTATTGCAATCCTGTTTTACGTCGAATAAATGTTTTTCAACTTATTATTGGCCTTATAAAAACATGTATAATGACATGTATTATTGGCCTTTTTTGTTCCACCAGACGTCACACCCTTCATAACTCTTTTCGTGATTTTCTCCCACTAAACATGGTTTGCAACTCCATTTCTATCGCAAATTTTCATCCTTTTGATGCCTACTAGCACCCCCTCGTTATTTGTCGCTCGAATTCGGCAAGACATTGTATATGCGTACTAACTATGAAAGAAATCTCATTAAAAAAAATATCAAAAGACTAGAGAACAGGAATTCTGCTTTTTCAGATTTTAGTGTCGCCCCCGACATTTCCATTACTTCATTTTCTTCTGATGGACTGGTGGTTTCTATTATTATAAAACCACCAGTATTAGAATTTTTTTTAAAAAAAAAATTATGGCCATTTTTTCCCCCATTTTGTCAGAAAATCAGAGTTCTATCTTTTTACGACTGCTCCTTCATCTTCACCTAACGCTTCATTTATAATAGCTGTTTCATAATAATAGAAGCTACCAGTTCATCAGAAGAAAATAACTCGGTTAAGCGGGACTCGGATAATCGGGACTCTAGTGTAGTGCAAAACATATTTCCATTTTAAGACTTAAAGCACACGCTTTTATTTTATGTAAAATGACGTCATTTGCATTAATATAGATATTTAAAATTAAATATAGTTTATAATAGCTCCATGTTTTATCACAAATCATTCATTTATATTTTTCTCAAAATAGCACGTATTTTCATTACATTTTTTCAATTTTTATGGGGAAATGGCAACAAAATGATATAATTGCTATTTTTTAACTATTTTTCCTTTACTTTCTACAAAAATGGAGTACTAGAGTTGCCAAAATGAAACAAATGTCGCTAAGATCTACAAAAAAAGTAATATTTCAAAAATAAATGGAGATGCAGTTTGCAAACAAATTTCATTAAAAAGTACTTCTTTTTCCCCAATACGACGGTACTAACATTGAAAATGTGCGATGCTTAGAAGTTTTAAAAAATACTGTAGAGTATTGAATCGCACAATGAAACATCGGCTTTTGTTTTACGGCTGGCTTATACAAGGTAACGTTACTTATTGAAGACGACACAAAATAAGATGGGAGAAAGAAATGGCATACCGGGGGCTAAAAAACACCAAAATGAATAACATTTTACAAATGAATAATTTATTTATATTTCAAAATATCCATTTAAAAAGTGTCCTAATTTTCTACATATCGGTAGTACGTGGGTGGTTCAATAATTATTGTCCCTAGTGTATATAAAATATTTGTACTGTTATGGTTGATGTGGAATATCGAAGCCTAATGTCTTTAATGCCTATATGCTCAATTCCAGACTCATAGCTACTATATTAGCATAGTTTTGGAGGGAGGGGTGAAGTTTTAAAGACCTATTTTGAGGGAGTTTTTAAGGAGGGGGGTGAAGGTAAAATGCTGTTCGGAACTTGTGAGATTAAATTTGTGACAGTGGATAAGATGTGACTACATCACTATGATCCCGAGTCCAAACGACAGTAGTTACATCTCTGTCACAAATTTAGTCCAATAAGCTAAAAATCAGCCTTTCACCCTTACTTCCCCCCTTTCACTCCGCCTCCAAAACTATGTGAATATAGTAGAAACGTTTCTGAAATTGAGCATATAGGCATCTAAGACATTAGGCTTCGATATTCCACAACAACCATCGCAGTACAAATATTTTATATACACCAGGGACAATAATTATTGAACCACCCACGTAAAGTACTAAGAATAAAATTATACTGCTTTTTTAAAACATTTTAGTCCGCCAAATAAAAACTGCATCATAATGTTATACTTATTTTTTAAGGATATTAACAGCATATTTCTAATCGTAATTTAAATCTTTATATACTTCATTAATAGTATTTAAAATTTAACGAACAAAACAACAACAGTAACTAACAAGTTTTTAGTAGTTATCCTCTTTTTTTTTATTTTTAAATCAGCCTGTCATAATTTTTTATTGAAAGGAATCCAGTGTCATTCAAACGCGAGGAAGAAATTATAAAAATCTTTTATCTTCAAAAGATTGGAAAAATATCTGCCTTGTCATGCACCAAACACCACCTCCCCTTTCTCTACTCCAAAAAAATTCTTCAAAAAGCTATTCAAAACTACATTACCATAATGAAAAATTTCATTTGAACCCTAAATGAATAATTAATTATCTTTTTTAATTAAAAATAACTTCTAATGTCGAATCATGAGTACTGTATTTTTTAATTAAAAATAAGAACAATTGTAATAAATTTTCTAGGCTGTTGAAAATTTTTAATATTCTTAATTTTTTTTTTAAATACAACTTCGCAAAATTACTTATGAAGGAAAATTAGGTATTCATTTTCCTATCAGTTATTTAAAAAAAGGGAGTAGTATTCTAAAATGAGAATATTATTTTTACTTTCAAGAACGGAATTTACTTTGCTTACTTTGCTTTTGTTACTTAGTGTGATTCTGTTATTAATCGGCTTTCAACAACATAAGTTATACAATTCGTTAGTATAATTTTTTTCTCCTATCTATGGCCACGCATAACTTTTGAACGAATGGTCCGATTTTCATTGTTTTATTGTAACTGATGTTGCTGTTGTTTTTGTTGGAAAGGTCTTGATATGCAGATGGTCCTGTTTTAATATCATTAACCCTTGGGGACGAGTGACCGGTATTCGTGCCGCGTAAGATGCCCAGAATCGGGGATTATTCTCACCAGTAAATTTTTATCGTACATTTTCCCTTATTTAATCCGAGCATTTTCCCGATTCAATTAGGCAAAAATTTCTGTTTTAAAAAACCGGCGATTAACGATTAAAAAATCTGTAAAAGACGCTCGTCCCCAAAGGGTTAAGATCTAAATTGGCATGTTTCTCAGTTTGCCTGTTTTCGTGTCTTGTTTTATTATTATCATTTTATGGACTTTAACTTTCACAAAAATTTACCAAACGACAAGAAATTTTAATATGATGTTTATGACCTTATATTTTTCAAATAGTCACCGTATCGTCTAATTTTTTTTTTTACAGGGGCACCTGAAAATTTTAATATATCACCGTCTACTGCGTGACAAAATAAGCGATATTGAGAACGATAAAAATTTAAATAAATGTGGATTTACAGTTCTCCATCAGGTCGGATAACCCGTTTTTCCCCGTACCCAACTAACCCGTGTTTAGATCAAGTTTGTGAGGCAATATATACTGCGTGTCCACTCTCAACGGTATCCAATGACTAATTTCTAAACCTTTAGTAATAGACATATAATTCCAATTGCAAAAATGTTTTGAATTATGTAAAAATTTATTTTAAAAATTGTTTTTATCAATAAAAACATTTTTTAAAAAGTTACGGAATATAAATTTTTATTCGGTCCCCCTGTCCTATAAGTGATATTTAGTAAAATTTTCCTTTTACACTAAAAAGTAAGACAAAAAAAGTCCCATTCACCTAACACTAAAATGGACCGAGTTACGAAACTTTGAATTGCATGACTTAAACCAATTTTCTGCATCGGAACACAGATGAGTTGGGCTATGTTTCGAGGGATCGTACACGATGTGCTAGTATTAGAAGAATTTATTTAGCTTGTACATTTTTGCATTGCAGCCGAAGGGAATCACTTCCAACAAGTTTTATGATAACTTAAATTTTTATTATTCAACTTTTAGATTATATAATCATGCATTAAAAAATATGTATCATTTTGTAAAGAATTGCGACTGTTGCTTTTCATCATTTCATTTAACAAAAATTCTATTATTTTTACACTTATATTTTTAGTACACGCTGTATATTTTTCTTTAATAAGTTGGAATGAAAATATATTTCAAATGTAATGTTCATTTTACTCTCAATTATTATTTTTTTATATCTGACTTTTATTCATATTTCTAGTAAACTTGTAAATGACCCCTATTTCGCAGCAAAAAAAAAGTGCTTCAACTTTAAACATCTATTACACGGTCACTATTATTCTTACAAGAATAGAACTTTTTTTTGTCTTACTTCTTAGTATAATAGGATATTTTTACTAAATATAACTTATAGCACCGGGAGACCGTGCAAAAATTTAAATTTCGTGATTTTTTAAGAAAGGTTTTTATAGGCTAAATCGCTTTTAAATACTTCTTTACTCCCATTTAAAATATTTCTGCAATTGGAACTATACCAAACGGTTTAGCAATTGTCTATGCCTAACGGTTTAGGAATTAGCCATTGAACACTTTTGAGAGTGAACACCCTGTGTATATATTTTTTTCGTTGTGAGTTGGTTTTATTATAATTGTTTCAGATTTGGATCGGATTTTGACTCGAGAGATTCTAGTTTCGTAAGCCGTTTTTCAAAGGAATACCCACACATTGTTTAAGGTGAAAAAAAAAAAACTATATATTTGGCTATAGGTATATTTTTGAAATTGGTTATATTTTTCGTGAAAAATTACTTGTTTTTTAGTAGAGTATTAAAAAAAAAATAAACAAACAAAACAAAATCCGGGCGATTCAGTTCTAATTAAGGGAAGAATAATGAAAAAGAAAGTAGCGCTTCGATCCGTATAAAGTTTTTTTTTTCTTTTTTAAAACAATTGTAAAAAAAAAAAAAAAATCTGAATTGCATTTTAATATTCAACTGAAAGCACATTTTGTGAAAAAAAAAGCTTTCAAATTTGTACATTTAATTAAAAATAAAAAATTTTTTGAATTAAAATAATTCTATTACTTTTTTAATTATTTACATACTTGCTTGATATTTTTTAAATATTTTTTTTTACTAAAATATATTAAGAACTATAAAATCTTCTCAAAACACCATCAAAAACTTTTAAATGCGCTACGCCTTTCGAAAGATCCGAGTCTTTTTTTGTCAGGATGAAAGACTCGGATCTTTCGAAAGGCCTAGCGCATTTAAAAGTTTTTGATGGTGTTTTAAGAAGATCTTATAGTTCTTATTGACTCACATCAGTTTCAACTTATTTTCTTTAAAATATATTACACAAATCTGTGCATGGAGTTTTAGATGCATCGAATATCAGTTTTAATATATATATATATATATATATATATTATGGCTTTAAAAAATAATATTGCTGATTTGGTTTCTATTAATACAAAGCATTATTTCCAACAAATTACTAAATTACAAAAAAACTTCGTTATTACATATGTAGACAAATCTCCTAACAATTATGCTATTATATGTAAATCATATTATCACCAACTTCTTACAAATTCTATTCCTTCTAATAAGTCTTTTCAAAAAACTAATGAAAATGTAATTGTAAATAATCGTAAAATTCGAAGTTATTATAAACTATTAAATATTTTATCTACTAATTTTAAT